>OX442324.1:8223950-8857100 GCA_949358305.1 Strigamia acuminata
CCCCAAACGTCCATGTGCAACAGTTCTAACGGTTTGGTCGTCGAAGGCGCGGAAATAGGTTTATGCGAGGCACGTGTGGATTTAGCAATGCGACACGTGTTGCAGGAAAGTTCTTGTCGAACTGCAGCCGGATCGAGTCCATAAACCTGGGAATTGGCTGCCAATGTCCGCATGGCTTCGGTATGGAGGTGGCCCAATCTGGCATGCCACAATCCCGTAGCGTCCGCAACGTTGGCACTCACAGTCTTGACCGCTCTAGGGACAGGAGGTGCCTTCGATTTGGCAGCTGGAGGAGGAGGAGATGTCAGGACGTTGGAATACATCCGGATCTGTTGTGGCTGAGATCCGGGAACAGGGGTAGGAATAATCGGGAAAGGAGTGGGCACGAGTAAGGTGTTGGGAGAAATAGGTAAACGGAAGTCGGTTATTTGAGCAGTCGGCGTCTTTCTTGACTTTGTCGCAGGTAGTGCGGGAAAATCTTCCTCTTTTGTAACGAGGGTCACCGGCGCGGTGGTCGGAGGCAGCGACGAAATGGGCGGCGTGCTCGAAACAGCGGTCGGCAACGCGAACGGCGAAATGAGTCCATCCACGAAGTAAAGTCCCGACTTTTGCTTCGCCCGAAGAACACTTTGTTTGATGTCCGTCCCATAAGTGTGCAACTCCGAATTATAAATGTGGATGTGATGACCACATTTGTCAATCCGCGAAACCGAAATTAAGTTGGCGCCGAAGTCGGGTGCGTATAAAACGTCACGCAGAAGAACCGTGCATTTGCAGCCATCGATGAGTGACTTGACTGGAACGTTTCCCTTTCCGGTGACTTTGGAGTTCCCTTGTCCTAATTCGATGTTAAAAGGGACAACATCGACAAAGTCCAAAAACCATGACTTCACGTGGGAAACGTGGTCGGTGGCGCCGCAATCGACAATCCACTCGTGGGATTGGAGAAAATGCACAGTTGGGACTTCGATAACAGGCGATGCGGACAGGAGGTATGCAGCGTCTCGGCGCGGTCGTGAAGACTCGCGAAACTGTCCCTGTTGCTGTTGGTTCGGGTTCGGGTTCTGATTCGATCCTCTATTCCGGCGCTTACTCTTGCTGCGGGACCGAGTCTGAAGCGTGGCCACCGGTTGCTGACCTTTTGCTTGTCTGCGAGGTAGCTGGCACTTGTTGGCGTAGTGTCCAAGCTGATCGCAATTAAAGCAACGGACTTGTTCAAGCGGGCGCGGAGGTCGCGATTGATTACGTCCGCGTTGTCCAGTGGCGTAAGCGGAGGGGTTCAAAGAATTCCGGTTTGAATGCGATTTCAAACGAAGATACTCTGACAGCAACTGATCGGAGACCTTTTCCGGTGTAAACTCCACTAACGGCCAATGGTAGATGGAGAACGTTGCTTGGTCGTATTCGGCCGGGAGAAAGTCTAGATATTGGTAAGCGTGGTGTCGAGGGAGAATGTCTTCACCAACATCTGAAAGCTGGCGGACCATGAGGTCAACGCGGCTGAGGAAATCGGCCATCTCTTCGCCGGGCTCCAACTTGAGCTGGAGGAACTCACGGCGCATCGCCGCTTGGCGGGCAAGAGAGCTGGGGGCGTAGATCTTCGCCAATATGTCCCACGCCTGTTTTGGGGTGGTACATCTATCGAGGGCCGATTGCTTCGCCTGCGAGACGTGGCAATAAATGGTGCCCAATGCTCGGGCTTTCCTACGTTGCCATTTCCGCCAAACGTCCTCGTCAACATCGGCCTTGACCAACTCCTCGGTTTCTGTCACGTGGTGCCATACACCTTCGGACATCAGTAGCATTTTGATTGCCCGGTGCCAATGTTCGTAATTTCCGGTTACGAGGATCGGCACTCGACCCGACGATTGAGCAGTGGCTTTCTGCATCGCGGTGTGAAGGAAGAGAAAAAGTAGCACAATCGATGCACAGAGCACGCACAAATGAAGCACAAAACACTCGAAGCACTTTCGATGCACGCACTAACGGTGTTCGAGGCGGAAAACCTAGACGGGGCGATTCCTTCTGAAGGAATCAAACAGCTTTCGGTTGCCAGTCTGAGAGGGTCCGTCCGACTACCTGGAGCCGCGGGAAACCTCACTTGTACCACGACAAGCACAACCGAAAAATACAACAGCGCTTGCCCGGATTCGGACGAAGGGCGCCGAGGATTCTAATTGTCCCACCAAAAACTTAAACAATATCTTAACTTAACAAAGGAAATTGCGAAAGAAGGCGAAAAAGATGAATCTTGTTGTGTGTAAACACACAACCTCGTGCGATAAGAAAACACGGGCGTGATTTTATCGAAAAATCACCGAAAAACGCTAATTCGGATTCGAAAAACCCGAATTCTTCTCGTAAAACGAGGCTCTTCAGTGCAAAATAATAGATCGACGATACTGTATACACGCCGGGGTGTATACAGCGGGATTCGACCCGTTTCTGGACGGCAAACGTCGTAAAATCGTCGAATTTGCCGAAAATCAGCGATTTTGGCCCAAAATCGTCGCATAGAAGGAACCAACGGTGCGACGTCGAATGTACGTCGTAGCTACTGTACACAGCGTCCTGTGCACAGCAGTGATGCAAGACAAATCGCCGCAGATCGTCGGAAACCTAAAAATAAATAAAAGCGCAAAATCTTCACGAAAATCGTGAAAATTTCGCGAATTACGACGAAAAAAGGTGTCAAACAGATCGTTTGCAGACCTCTGCTACCAATTGTGGGCGCAGAAAAACACCAAACAGGTGTTGGAAGCGTGAAAAATGAGCCACGCACGTAGATTCTCGTGCGAGGTGCGCAGATACGCGCATTGGACGAACTCGACCCGAGTTCGGAGCAAAAACGATGCGTTTGCACTTATAGAGACGTGCAAACGAATTAAAGCAAGTAATATTACTAAAATATAATGTTTAATCAACTAAATACTCACTAAAATATCCATTTCTTGGATAAAATACAGGAAGACACACTTTTGCTGTGTGCAGACATCTTGGATTCGTCACTAGTGAACTCTAGTGGCGAAACCTTACAACGAACAAATATAAAAAGTATAGCAGATGCACGATACCCAAGACATAACCGAATATAAACATAAAAGCATCGTGCATTGTGTTATAAATACACAATAACACTGGAAATTAAAGGAAAGTAACCCAGGAAAAACAACCAAATGAAAATAAGTAATCATAACGTCCGAATAGCGTCATTACGCATCGAATACGTGCTAATAGAATGTCCGGAGTGGTTTCAAGGACCAACACAATCAGCCAAACAGACAAAAAGACATTAATTCAAATACAAGGAGTTGGTGATGTCTGCGTGATGTGTGTTGTGGGAAAGGAAACGATTCCGATAACCTTAAAGAAGGTTTATTACGCGCCGGATTTGAGACGAAACTTGATGTCGGGGCCGTGCATCGATGAAGCGAGGTGCAAAGTTGCAATAGGCTCTGGAATTGTCAAAATTTACGATCCGCAGTGGCGAAGACAACTAATGCAAGCGGAGAAAAGGGATAGACTTTATTATATCAAGACAAGTGACCAGAAACCCGATATTGAGAAGTTGAAACAGAAGCAAAACAGGAAAGTAAATGTTGGCGAACAGCAAACACAACCGTTAACTCCACCAACTAAAACTACATCCAATCCAGAAGAAGCAAGGCTTTGGCACGAGCGATTAGGACACATTCACTTCCCTAGTGTACAAGCGATGAGCAAAGGGGATGCGGTAATTGGATCGCCCACTTTGAATGTGCCAATAACTCAATGCGACGTGTGCGACCTGGCCAAGAAGAAATCAGTTTCTCACAAGTCCATTCCAGGAATAAGATCAAAGCAACCTCTGGAACTATTGCATATGGATGTATGCGGAGCTTTTTCAACCGAAACGCTTTCACGAAACAAGTATTTCCTCACCATTACCGATGACTACTCGCGTTATTCATCAGTTTATCTTATGAAGAGGAAAGATGAAGTGTTCGACTTGTTTTGTAAACATGCGAAACGCATAGAGCGACTGCTTGGGAAGCAGATTCTCGCAATTAGAACAAATAACGGAATGGAATTCTGTTCTAACAAGTTTGGACAATATTTGGGACAACAAGGAATTGCCCACGAGCGGACCAACGCGTACACACCTGCCCAGAACGGCGTTTCTGAGAGATTAAACCAGACTTTGGCAAATGGGATGCGAGCCCTTATTTATGATGCGCAGTTGGAACACCGATTTTGGGGTGAAGCAATCCTCACTTTCAACTATCTTAGGAATAGAATCGCCAAACTGAACTCGAACAAGACACCCATGGAATTGTATTATGGTCGAAAACCATCGCTTCGACATTTGAGAAAATTTGGGAGTTTGTGCTTCGTACAGAAGAGGATTCGAGATGGCAAGATAGATAACAAAGGAATATATGGAATCATGCTGGGATATTCAAGGATCACAAAAGGATATCGAATATGGCTGCCAGAATTTTCCAAAGTGATCGAGACCAGCGACGTTAAATTTGTGGAAAGCAAGCGCAGAGTTGAAGGCGTGCTGGGCCTACCGGAAAAATATACCACTTATATTGACAATTTAAACGACAACATAGAAAATGAGGATCGTCAATATTATTCTGACGAAGATATCAGGCCACCACTACCGCCACCACAACCAATCAAGAAGAAAGAGCCTCAACAACAAGAACAGCCTGAAGTGAAGCTCAAATTTAGATTGCCAAATGCAAAATTGCAAACAAGACTTCCTGAAGTTAAACCCAACATACCAGGAGCTGAAACAAGAGTCGAGTTGCAAGACAACTTACCACAACCCGGCGGAGGTATTTTGAATCCAGTTCCAACTATACCTGCGCTAGTTTGGAGAAAAACCGAAAAGACAAGACCTACTGGACACAAAGACTATGAGTATACGATCGTGGGATACGATAAACCGAAGTTACGCTCAATACCAGACGTCAAACGTTATTGTGCCGATCACAACCTTTGCGTTCCAGAACATCTCTTTAAAGACAAAAGAAAGAAGAAGCCTTCTGAGTCAAATGTAACGACGGATGATTTCGATCTGGACATTGATGAACTAACTCTCAGTTTTGAAGCGAATCATCTCGAAGTTTACATTCCTACTCGCTTTGAACAAATAGCCAATTTACCGGAAAAGAAGGAATGGAATCAAGCGATGCATGATGAAATAGATACGATGCATGAACGAGAAGTGTGGGAATTGGTTCCACCACCATCCGACACCAAGATAATAGGATGCAAGTGGATCTATACAGTCAAACAGAACGACAAACTGGAGATTGCACGATACAAAGCAAGACTTGTAGCACAAGGCTTTTCGCAAGTCTATGGCGAGTCGTACAAAGAAACTTTTTCACCTGTGGTCGACTTCTCCATAGTACGCTTCATGTTTACGCTATTAGTATGCATGCTGAAATGGTCCTACGTCCAGGCTGATGTTAAATGCGCGTATCTTTACGCAAAGCTGCATAAGACTATATATATGCGCCAACCAAAGGGATTTGTCTGCCCAGGCAAAGAGAACTACGTTTGCAGACTCCTGCGTGCAATATATGGACTACATCAATCGGGACGAGAATGGGGAATAGAATTAGAAGACACCCTTTTAAAGCTTGGACTGCAACATGTCAACTGGTGCAATTGCGTCTACAAGTACGGAAATACTGCGTATTTAATCGTGTACGTCGATGACATCGTTGTATTTGGCAAGAAGTATGAAGACGCTATACACGTGCTTGACATGATCAAAACACAATTTGATTTGGTCATCTTAGGACAGACCAGAAAGTTACTCGGAGTCGAATTCTATCCCTACGGACAACAAATGGTTTTACATCAAAAATCGTATGTTAACAAAGTCATACTGAAATTCGAGGACCATTTGAAATTGGTGAAGATAAGGTCGCAGCCAATGATAAAGTCAACCATCCTCACAAAGCAACAATGTCCGAGTACGATTGAAGATTTTAAAGTCATGGAACGAATACCATACAGGAATCTGCTTGGATGTTTAGCATTCATTAGTTCGAGGACAAGACCCGATATCACCTATGCTGTCAATATCTTGAGTCAATTCCAGTCCAATCCAGGATGGGACCATTGGATCGCATTGCTGGATTTACTCAGCTATCTGAGAACGACCAGGAATTTTGGACTAATGTTATTTCCGAATGATCGAGTCGAAGTCGTTGCCTACAGTGACTCCGACTATGCAAATAACCGGGACGACAGAATTTCCGTTGGAGGAACTCTGGTAACACTGGGAAGTTCACCCATTTACTGGAGAACCTTCAAACAACGAAACGTCACATTATCGACAATGGAAGCGGAGTATGTAGCCCTTACTGAAACTGTCAAGGACTACATATGGATTGTGCGAGTTCTTTATGAAATTGTTCCCGAGTTGGCAGATGAATTTCATCACCACGTTTTGTGTGATAATATCTCGACGGTCGAATGTGGAAAATCGAAAGACTAAACACATAGATGTGCGGTATCACTTTATTTGGGAGCTTGTAAGGAGAGATAATCTTCAAATCACACATGTAGGGACAAAATGTAACTATGCGGATATCTTTACGAAATCCGTTGACAAAAACAATCTTGTACATTTTTGTAACCGTTTCCTAGTTGATTTAAGTATTTTAAGTGCTTGACAATACGGGGGCCGATTGTTAGAATAGTATATGTTATTACCAATCATTATATATGTATTCTTATAACGTATTGTCAAAGCAATAACGCTTTCTATATTTATGTGACCATTTGTTTCTGTCTGCAATTAACTGCGTCAATTGCGACAGCTTTGTTTACAAAAGTGTTTGTATTCTCTGCCAGAAGGTGGCGTCGTATACCTGATGGCAAGTCACATGACTACCTGAATAAATTCACTCTATGTTTGATTTCTCACCTGCAAACACCTGGGACATTTATTTCACAACTAGTTTATTCCATACCACTGCATTTCTATGCACTCAGAAGTGATTTCAACACGAAATCAACAACAAGTGTCTCCCTAGCGTCCTTTGTGACCACCTGGGGTCCCGGGAATGCTAGGTGGCGCAGGGCTCAGCCTTGTCACAGAATACAATCGCAGCTTGGACGGAATACCCGAAGGGCTGCGACGATTCTAATAATGGCCCACACCAAAATCTCCAACTAATGCTAACAAAGGTAAATCGACAAGAAGGCGAAATAGACGAATCGATTGCGGATGCAATCCTCGTGCAAATGAAGGCACGGCACAGCTTTCTCGAAAAGCTGGATGAAAACGCAATTCGGACGTTAATGTCCGAATTCCTCTCGAAAATTCGAGGCTCTTCGTCCATTTGATAAGATCGGAGATAACCGCCGTTCACCGGGGAACTAAGCGGCGAAAAGCTAGTATTCGTTTCTCGTTGAAACTGCCGCTTCGTGCTAAGCAGTGTCGGAAAATCCAGATTTGATAAAAAATCTGCAAAAACAAAAGAAATTCGCCTCGAAATCCGCGAAACTCGCGAGACTTCGGACGAAATTAAACAAATGTTGAAGGAATAGACAGCCCTGGCTGTCTAGAACGTCGGCGGTACGTCGTAGACGTTCGTAAAACGAAACTGCGAGGTGAAGGATCGTTGGAACCTGAAAATAAATTAATTCGGCGCGCAAATTGCGAATTTCGCAACATACACGTCGATAATTAGCAAAATAAACGGTTGTATCAGCAGGCAACCATCCTCTGCTACCAAATGTAGCAGAGGAGTGCGCAATAATAGGAAAAGTTTGCAAATGTGCGACGAACGATACGCATTCGTATCGTGAAATGCGACGCGAAATATTGACACCAAAGAAGTGCTTTACACTTATAGCAACGTGTAAAGTAATTTAAACTAAAATATAACTCTATTTAATCTTGGAAAACATATAAAACTTACATAATGGTGTGAAAATTGGCAGGAAAGCTCTAACCGAGTTGTCTGCCATCTTGGGTTTTGGAAAAAGTACAGATCAGGCACTCTGGTGCTAAAAGTTGACATTAAGTGTCAAACATAGAACAAATCATATTAGGAAATGTTACAAATGTATGGAATAACATACGGGACAATGTGAAAGAGTAAACAAATGCCGAATTCGGCTTACAAACAATAAATACCAACATTATCGGAATATAAACATAATATGGATGTCATAAATATTTAACATCGATAAATAGGCGGTCTTTGGCCAACAGCGGCTTAGATAGCGCGGTAATCATTTGTTGTGTCGCCTGCTCGAAAGAGCTTATTGTTTCATTTTTTGGGCTGCTTATCGATTGATAATGCAAGCATTTAGTTGCCTTTTATGTAAAGGACAAATCAATGATGATTATCCATTGATTTGTTCTCATGTTTTATGTATTTGACATGTGAAGAACAAATCACATGCCAAGCCCACTTGTCTTTATGATTTAGGTTTGGCAACTTTGCAAAGAATGTTTGGTCCTTTCTGTCTGCACTCACAACGATTAAGAATCAACAGGAAAGACGTTTCTTTCGGCCGTGGATGCCCGGACCAAGTGGTGTGAAGTCAAAGCAATGACCACGACGACTTCTAGAGCGACGATCGATGTTTTAAAATGTTGGTTTGAACAACATGGCCTGCCGATACTTGTCCACACGGACAACGGGCCTCAATTCACCTCGGTTGAATTCACTGACTTTTTGTCACGTAACGGAATTCGCCACACACGTTCACCACCATTCCATCAGGCTACTAATGGAGCCGTGGAAGGCTTTGTGAAGACATTTAAAGCCCAAGTCGGTACATTTTTGGCTATGAACTTGAACATTGCAGACGCTGTCAGCCAATTTTCTGCACCCGTCTAGATGGGTTCCTGGTGTTATTTCTTCGAGGACTTCGTCAACTACTTACGACGTGGCCGTCGGTAACGCCGTAATGTGGAACCTGTTGGTCTAAAATAGCCCAGAGTATATCGATGTGATATAGGATCACATTTGACCATTCATTTATTTATCATCTCGATGTATTTATCGTTATTATTCCTTTTTGGTGTGACTGCTATGGTCTCTCCCAGTGTAGTCAGGGGACTGAGAACACTTGGTAGGGACGCATACTTCACGTAAATGACGGAGACTTCCCACAATATTGGTTGGTTGGCCTTTATTGCGTTGTCTAGGGGTATGGGGAAATCCGTCACCCGCTGCAGTGGTGCCACGAAGGCACACCGCACCGGCAACCGACCCGCCGCGCATCGGGTGGGAACCCAATGCGTGGCGTGGTCGGTTCGACTTAACATTCGTGTCGTACTTACCTACGACCCACGCGTCCACTCATGGAGGCTGTACAACGGTGGGAGCCGTCATACTGAGTATCATCGTGGTGAATGGTGAGGAGTACAGAGTCAAACCGGGACACTGCTTGTCCCTCCCAGATGAACACCTTCTCCTCTCGGGGAGCTGCTGCAGGCACGTCCTTCTCAGGCCGTGTCCAACACTCAACTCTCTCACAACACTCCCTCCTCACCACACCACTCCACTCCCTCCTCCCTGGGCTAGGTCAACTACCCACGTAGGGGTTGACCTTTGGGGCCGCACGGTGGTGTGTGGCAGTGCCGCAGGTCACCTAGGTGGCCTGGCGGTCACATCTCCCCCCCCAAGAAAAAGGTAGGTCCAAGGGGCCACACACAACACCGACGGGGACACGCAAGTCGAGGCTGTTGAAAGTATGGATTGATGAACAAATTCCAGGCCAAAAGTGAGTAAAAGAACAAGATTTAATCATCTCATGCAAGCATGGAGAAAAATCAACAACAAGAGAACAAGTAATAACAACAGTTGCTAAGCAGCTAGAGAAAACAATCTCAACTACTGTAACCCAATTGATACATCAATGTATACATAATAAATAATTACAAATCAAACAAATCAAGCATGTATAACATTAATTAACAATTGCATATCGCAAATCTCGGAGAACAAAAGCCAACAGTAGCCCCCCATTCTCCGAGACATGACTCAATCATATAACAAAAGTAAATGCGAAAACCTATCGCAAACCACTGTAAAAATGTTGACATAAATATCGAATGCGGGCAGGCGAGAAAAATTTTGTGAAGATGTCCGCAGGGTTTAATTCACCTGCAACTTTCCTCAAAATAAAAACACCCTCATTTAGCCAATCCCGCAGGAAAAAGAATTTCACGTCAATGTGCTTTGTCCTCCGATTCTCTATATCGTTGCGGGTGAAAAAAATCGTCGACAGAGAATCAGAGAACATGGTTGGGGCCGGAAGTTGAAAAATCCGGGTCCGCTCAATCGCACCATGAAGCCAGACAATTTCCTTTGCACCGTCCAAAAGCGCTAGGAATTCCGCTTCCATAATGGACAAGGCGCAATAGCGTTGCTTACAGCAACCCCAGGAAATGGGAACCCCGAACACCGAAATCGTATAACCTCCGAAGCTCTTTCTTGTATCTCGATCTGAGATCCAAGAAGCATCGGAGTGCCCTGATAGAATATCTCCAGTGACCGCGGAAAGCTGAATTGAATATTCCCGCGTATTCTTCACATACTGGAGGATCTGTAGCAAAAGGGCCACGTGCCTTCCAGTAAAGCACGTGTTATATTGTGACATAAGGATAACTGGAAAGAGGATATCGGGACGCGTTCGAGAAGCTAGAAAGAGCAGAGACCCAATGAGAGACCGATATGGGAATTCATCATCCCTCAAAACACGTTCACCATCTCTAGCACAATTGACCATCGTGCCAACGGTAATCGGGACTTTGCACAAATGCTCGGAGGAAATTCCGTAGTCTTCAGCAATCTTATCAATGTAATCGCGCTGATGGATGCAGATTTTACCACCATCGCGATCAAATTGGACGCCCAACAACTTCGATACCGGACCCAAATCTGTTATCGTGAAAATTGTACGAAGGGCCTTAACAGTTCGATCACGCGGATCTTGTCCTTTGGTGAAAAGTACCATGTCATCAACATAAACAAGGATGACAGCATCATAAGTGTTGGAAATAAATACGCCATTAATCCCAAGAAGCTTGTGGAAATTAATCCCTAGCAAAGCCTCAACTAGGCGGAAATTCCATTGCCGTCCGCTCTGATGAAGGCCGTAAAGGGCCTTATGAAGCCTCCATACCTTACCGGCATTCTGAGGAGTTTCCCAGCCCTTAGGAATTCTCATGAAGATAGCTTCATCTAAGTTGCCATATAAATAAGCACCCTTGACATCGAGATGTGCATCTAGCCAGCCTAAAACGACTACTAGAAGCACGAAAAACAGGCGTATAAGCACATAGTTAACCACGGGACTGAAAACCTCGGAATAGTCGACTCCGAACTTTTGGCTAAAGCCCTGGGCAACCAACATCGCTCTAAAACGGCGCACGACGCCTTCTGCATCGCGCTTGATGTAGTAAACCCATTTATTCCCCACAATGTTCACATTAGAAGGAGGTTTCTCAACCTCTTCGTAAACACCTCGCTCACGGAAGAGTGAAAGCTCTTCCTCCATGGCTTTCTGCCAATGGACACGGTCGGGACTTGCAATAGCTTCCTTATAGGTGCGAGGAACCTGGGCAAATAAGGAGTGCGCGTACCGTGGTGTAGCAGAATAGCAATCCCCTAATGCTTCATCTTCTGAAGCCGTAGGACTAGGAAGAGGAAAAGCAGTTGGATCTGCCGGAGGGGGATCAACCGTGCAAACAGGCACGTTCCGGGTGCAAAAGTCAAAATTATCCCGGTCATATGCTAATCGATGATCTGCGCAATATTGCGCAACGTCAACATGACTCCGTAATCTGGTATGATCCGGGGGATAAAAATACACATCAGTGTTTCCCATAGTCGCACCAGACTGCCGAATCACCTCGGAGCGAGTCCACTTGCCCCCCACAGCCGAAGTAGAAGGCTGAGGCTGATTTAGTGGTGAGGCAATAGTAGGTGGTGTAGGCAACGGATGCGCTTGCGCTGAAGGTCGAGTAACCACAGGCGGTGGAGGAGGAGGATAAGAAGGTGGAGGAGGATAAGAAGGCGGAGGAAGATTGGGGGGACGTTGAGGAGGAGGTGGAGGAAGAGGTGGATCGGAATCGAAATCCGAATCTAATGTCACCGATATAGCTCCCTCATCAGTTACCTCAGTACCCTCATAAAAACGAGGATGTCCCCACATGCAGTTTTCATCAAAACGAACATGCTTTGACTCAAACACTGCACGGCGCTTCGGGCACCACACGCGATAACCTCGCGTGCGCAAAGCATAGCCAACAACTACACCCGTCCAGGCTCGAGACTCGAATTTTGAACCACGGACCTGTTGTGGTATGTGCACGAAACACCTTGACCCAATCACTTTTAAGTGCTTGAGTGGAACAGCCTTATTGTACCACAGACAATAAGGGATAAGGTTGTTCAGAGATTTATGTGGAAAGCGATTCTTGAGATAAATCATTGAAACCGCGAGCTCAGCCCACAATTCTCGAGGCAAAGACGTCATCAAAAACAAGGAACGCACGCCTTCAAATAAGGTGCGGTTAAGGCGTTCCGCAACGCCATTCTGCTCAGGTGTATAAACATTCGTGCGCTGTGCCTTGATGCCACGCTGGAGCAAAAAATTTTCGAAATTTTTAGAGCAAAATTCCATCCCGTTATCGGTTCTGACTGCTTTAATGCAGCCAGCCCCCCATAATGTTTCCATCCGAGCATGGAAAAGTTTAAAAACTTCAAAAACTTCCCCCTTCGTTTTCATAGGGACAACAAAGGAATAGCGAGAAAAGTCATCCACGATCGTTAATAAATAACGAGCGCCACCCACGGAAGTAGTTGGGGAATTTCCCCAAACGTCCATATGGATTAAATCCAAAGGCTTCTTACTGGAAATTCTATTCTTTGCACTCGGAAACGAGGCTCGGGTGGATTTAGAACGAGCACACACGGCACATGCCGGAAATGCGGAAGTCGAAATATCGATTCCGGAAGCATTCGGAGATTTCGCTAAAAAGTGTAAACCTTCGGTATTAAAATGCCCAAATCTCCAGTGCCAAAGCTCTAAATCGGATGACTTCCCCTTCGGGGGTTTACAAGGAGGGGATAAAGCAGGTCCCTCGGCAAAAGTGACATGCCGAGCAGGCTTTATAGTCTGCGCAGAGAGGACCGGCTTGACCACTGAGGTGGCCGTAAGCGCAGGAAGCGGCGCAGATGTAGAATCTGCGGGCAAGACATGCTGAAGGGAATATAAATCATCCTTCAGTTTGGCATGCAAAAGAAATTGTTTGGCTTTGTCGGACGGATCAAAAATGGTCATTAAACCATTTGAAGCCACAAAATGTAGTCCGGCGCGATCAATTTTTGACAAACTGACTAAATTACGCGAAAAAGCGGGGGCATGAAGAACATTATGCATTGTGACGGGAAATTCTCCTTTCGCGCCACCACGACCAATCCGCAAAACCACGTCACCTATACCATCAACTCGTGAACGGCCTTCACCCAAAATGATGAAATAATTCGAAACGGGCTTGTACGTCGAAAAAGAATCACGACGGCAACACACGTGATCAGATGAACCCGAATCAATTAGCCATTCCAAAGACGAAGTCGATGCGACGTTGGATTCTGACCGTGCAAAGAAACCTAAACCGGACCTTGCACTTGAAACACTTTGAGCACTCGGGGCAGGTGGTGTTGCATTACCGCGTCCACTTTTGCGGTTCCGAGACGAAGATCGGCGACCACGATTGGTAGACGAGTTGGAAGACGCAACGCCCTGGACTCGAGGTTTGGGGCACTTGTTCGCATAGTGTCCCATTTCCTTGCAATTAAAGCACTGAATTTGTGACAAGGGCTTGAAAACTCTCGTCGGTGCACTCGAAGACGAACTCGCTGACTGTAAACTAGTCGATGACCCCGAATCTGCATTCTTCATCTTCAAACGATTAAATTCGGAGAGAAGATGGTCGGAGACTCCCTTTAATGTGAAATCCGCTTTGGACCAATGGTAAATTGTTTGCACGGTCGCCTCGTATGAATCCGGTAACAAATCCAAAAGTTGATAAGCGACATCCGAATCTGAAAATGTAACTTCCAAGTCCTTTAAAACTGCACGGGCTTTGGTGACACGGCTAATGAAAACTGACATGTCTTCATTCGGAAGTAAACGCATCATCAGGAAATCTCGGCGGAGTTTAGCAATTCGGGCAAGAGAAGTCGGCTGAAATGTCGCTTTCAAGGCTACCCAGGCGTCACGTGCGGAGTCCGCAGCAAGAACAATGTCCTGATATTGGGACTCGACAAACAAGCCAAGCAAGGCTTTTGCACGCTTTGAACGGTCGTCGTGAAGCTGTTTTCGAGGCTGATCCCAGGCTTCGTCTCTGACCGGAGGATTCTCTGAGATGAAATCATCTACTCCTTTTTCCAAGAGCAAAAATTGGATATTTCGGGACCAAGATTCGTAGTTATCAGAGTTCAGTCGTGGAATTGAAAATTGGTGAGATTTGCCGGAATCCGCCATGACGATATAAGTGAGCGGTTCTGCGAAAAGTTTGGTCGAGGTGACAGGAGAACGCGCGGTATCGTTGTTCGAGGCGGAAAACCAGAATTGGACTATTCAGGTTGCTAGCCAACCCAACTAAACAGTGGCCGTTTAGGAGTTGTCGGGAAATAATGGCCCTATGGCCCCCGGATACTCCACTGTCGGGCACGGCAAATTAATACAACGGTCAAAGTGCAATGACCGAGGCAAAGATTTGTATCTGTTAGGGCAATTAAATCCACTAACAAATACAAATCCAGGATCCTACACCAGGTCCCTACCAAAAACCTTAATCTTATACAAAGTTTCACGAAACTTAATATTTAACAAAGTTTCATGAAAAAAAATGAGGAGAATCTGGTAGAATCTCTTGGAAAACTCGATCAAAACTTCTTGAAAATCTCTGCAAATTGGTTGGCAAACTTCTGCCACTTCGTGTCTGATTTCACACGGAAATCCACGCAAAAATCGACGTAACCTGACGAAATCTGCAAAAATAAACACGAAAAAGTACATGAGAATTCAATTCAATGTTTAAAATCTTCAAAGATCTTCGAAAATCGACGAAAATCTTGAAAAAAACAGTCACAAAATGCGTCTGCTGCTCTCGTGTTCGTAATCGACGTAACGGACACAAAAAAAATTTGAAACAAATCCCAAAGTACTCACAACACTTGTAGAAACAAGTGGAATAATCCAGTAATCCCTGGCACAACACAGTATCGACGAAAAAGCACTAAATTCGATGAAAAGCACGTTAAAATTCGGCGAGAAGATCCTCGTGAAGCGCACGGGTATATGGCGCAAAAACAACGAAAATCGGCCCGAAAAACGTGGAAAACATGATGAAAAGTACTCACAATCGTGTGTATAACACGTACACTGCTAAACACAAGCAGATACTGGATGGCACAGTCAAAAACTCGATGAAACACGCGAAAATCGTCGGCGAAAATCACTCGGAATTTGGTGCATCGCGATCGGGCGAATCTGCGGCGATCATCGGCGAAAATTCACGGAAATCCATCAGGAAAAGTACCCACGATCCTTCTACAAGCTCAGGACAGTACCCACGAAAATTTGCAGCGTTCAAATCCGTTGCAAATTGCAGAAAAAGCATCAAAATCGTCGGGTGAGCAGGCATGAAGAAACGAGGTCGGCCATTTTGCCAGGAGCGAGTAATCGATCAGCAGGATAAGATGAACGAAAATTCATGGAATTTTGACAAAAACTTGGCCAAAATTCAACATGAACAACTCACAGTGATGGAATGAACTCTAATCCTCTGCTACCATGTTGAAAGTATGGATTGATGAACAAATTCCAGGCCAAAAGTGAGTAAAAGAACAAGATTTAATCATCTCATGCAAGCATGGAGAAAAATCAACAACAAGAGAACAAGTAATAACAACAGTTGCTAAGCAGCTAGAGAAAACAATCTCAACTACTGTAACCCAATTGATACATCAATGTATACATAATAAATAATTACAAATCAAACAAATCAAGCATGTATAACATTAATTAACAATTGCATATCGCAAATCTCGGAGAACAAAAGCCAACAGAGGCAGACACAACAACGAAGTCAGTCGAAGACCACAACTTGTCGGGTTACCGGCGCCGACCTTCGGTGCTGGCGGTCCGAAAACCACTGCACCGTCGGTCCACGATGTTAGCAGCATTGGGCGACAGGAAACGCCTCGCCCTAGACTGGCCGAAAACAAAACAAACTATTGGTGTAATACAATGTAAAAAATAATTCACCGGGCCTGAACGTAACAAACCCGGGACGAGATCATAAAATAAAATCGAACAAAAAAAAATAAAAAATAAATATGGCATATAAAAATGAAAACAAGGATGGGAGGGGTTGGTCAATCCTCTCGCAAAATAACCGAAAATAAAGTTACGTTAAACAAACAATGAAAATGATAATTTAAAAAAAAATAATATATATACAATGACCGGGACCTGACCAAGATCCACAGTCGGGAGGTCCACCGCTGGAACGGGAAAACTCCGGTATCCGTTTTCGTCGGGCACGTGGGCTTGTGGCGTGGCGTCTCCGTCTCGTCACTCGCTTTCGGCTCGGCGTTCATGTCCCGGGACAGGCATCTCACGGCATGCTGTTGGGGAAAAAATATTATCGGGACCAGAGGTCCGTCGTTTGTACAATTTCGTGTCCAAGGACGACAGTCGAGGCTTTTCACGGCTCCGGCTTGTCGTTGGACGGTGGTTGCGGCTGAGAGGGGTCTTGCGGCTCCTCTTCAGACTCGGTTGCAACCGCTGCGGGTCCTGCTGGGGCTGGCGAAGTTCTCGCCGCCTCCAGTATAGACCGTATCGACGGTGGGGGAGGCATTAGCTGCCTGCCCTCCGCCTCCGCCGCTCCTGCTGTAGTCGATGGTGACTGGGGGGGTAGCTGGGGCACCTCCTCCGTCGCCGCCGTTTTGACTGGGGCCAAGGCACGTCGCGCCGCCGCTTCCTCTCTCGACGCCGCCACGGATGCAGCGCTGCGGGACTTCTTCCCCTTTCCCTTCTGTTTGCGAGCATTGTGCGTCGCCTCGATCGGATCCCACACCTTGGGGCTGAACTTGTCGGGATAGGCCTTCCGCCTGTGCACGCGTTTCATCAGCACCTCCTCGTACGTAGGCGGGGGTGGTGGCGAGTGCGTCGCCAGTTCCGGTGGCATCACGATAGGTGCGGGCTCGTGGGACGCCGGTACAAACATCCGCTGGAAACCATGATTGTTGGTCAGCCTAGGGAGTCCGGCTAGTGTCTCCACGTAGCCCCGGCAGATTGATGCGTCGAAATCCGCGTAGTCCGCCCCCACCGTCTGTTCCAATGTCCAAGTCTGGACCACGAACGGGGACGGTAGGTGGAGGTACCACGCGTTCATAGCAGTACCGACCGACCATGCGACGATGCGGACCGTCTCATACCACCGTATCCTCCGTGCCGCGGCCGTCGCAACAGGTGGAACGTTGAGGACGATCCACATCCTCTGTCGGATCAGGGCGATAGCCCTAGTCGTCCTGATGTCACTCCCGGCCGCGTCCACAAAGCGCAGGTGAAGTTCCCTCCACCGCTTCGCTTCGGCGACCCAGAGTGCCACCGTCTGAGCGTGCGCATGCTCGAGGCGCGGGATCGCTTTCAAAACAAGCGCTGTGCAGACCACCGGAGCACCAGGCGGTAAGTCGGCGACCTCAAGCGGGATCTGGCCCTCGACGGGTTCCAAAAACACCGCTCCTTCCTGTTGTCCAGAGGGGCATGGTTCCTGGGAAGGTCCTTCGCCTCCTCCGGCAGCTCCTAAACCCACGTCGTCCATCCCGGGGTCGCCGCACCGCAACAGTTGTGCCTCGAGGGACAAACCCTCCAGCACCGACAATTGAAGCACATCGTCCTCCGAAACAGACAACTCCATCATCTCGTCATCTGGCGCTGGTAGTTGGGATTGCACCGTCGGCAGCTCGGCGTAAGCGCCGTCCTGCCTCTGGGAAACAATACACTCCTCCCGCGGAGTAGATGGTTCCGACCGTCCCGCGAGATTCATGAGGCTACCCCAAGTGCCGCCACGGGGATTCCAAGCGCGAGTGACGCGCAAGCGATCGCCTGCTCACTACAACCGGCTTCCTCCGTGGGCATCTCGACCACCTGTTCGCCAGACACTCCGGGAAGGTCCAGAGCAAGGGACACTGCTGGTTCAGCCTGTACCTCGTCTCTGACCACTTCCAACTGCTGTGTGGGTTCCGGCGTACCGTCCGCCACGGGGAGGGCGACAACCATCGGAACGGCCACAACATCCGGTTCGCTGGTACCGGATCCACATGATCGCTGTGCGACCGGCAGTACGGCAGCAGCTTCAGCCTCGGCCACCGCTTGCCTCGCCGCCTCGGCGGACCGTGCCTTCCTCGCATTGTCCTTGATACGACGACGCAGCAGCTTCCCTGCGGACTCGATCTGAACCGCAGTTGCGCGCGGGTAGGACGCCCGCCACTCTGCCAACGAGGTCTCCAGCCGCACGGTCATTTCTTCCGTCCACTTCGACGGCGCTGGTTTTTGCTTCTGGCGCTTCGGGTTCGGCTGGGCTGGGGCCTCTGCCGAAGCCGCTCGCCCCGCCTGAACCCTTGGTGCCGAAGGCGCAGAACCCGATGGGCCAGGCTGCCCGTCCCGTGCTCTGACAGCTTCCACCGTCAAACCACGTGGTAGTAGGGCATGCCCGCGTCGCAACAGCTCCTGCGTCCGCCTCTCCCACGAGTCGACGCTCATCCACGACACCATCGAACGGGCGCGACTCCGGTCGCCGCCCGGTCGTTGTGAGTGGCGCGCATTGTTAGAAAAATGCCCAACTGTTTGATCTTATCGGTTGCATGTTTCCGGTTAAATGCAACGTGTGTGTCATTGCAATTCTGTATTTGTGTTACATTGGTTGATATTGACTTTTAAACCCTTATTCCTGTGCTAAGTGCCGCAACCAATGTACTTATTAGCAATGACATACCGATATGTCGTCTGCTCGAATATGAGCACTTATCTTTTAGTTTCTCATGGCTTTTGTTTACATTATCGATTGTTTATGCCGTTGTTTTGCCTTTGTTATGTAAAGAATGAATCTTTGCTTGTTAACAATGATTCGTTCTTGTTTAAGCTTTGTAGCCTCGAATGAGGTGCGCTTTTATGTTTCTCTCCTCTCATCACGATGAATAAAGATGGCGGTCGCATGATGCGAGTTCCCGCACCGTTTAAATCGAGTGTCAGCTCCTTTTCGTTGATGTCCGGCGCCTACAAACCTATCATATGGTAGCAGAGGGTGGTTGACGACGCGGCCAACCGTTTGTGATACGTTTGCGGCAAGTTTCGTGAAGAAACGGACATCACGGATCCTCGCCAGTATTGTCGCAGAGACGTATCGTCGGATTCGAGGTGTTTGTAAAGCTGACAACGTGTGCGGACGTTTGCGGAGGCATTTCTGGATCGAACAGTGTAAGAATTGTCGAAATTCTGTGCGAAATAAGCACATTGCTCGATATAAAGAAGATTTTCTTCTGCGGGCGCCATTTTGTTTTGGTTTCATCGCGACGAGCCGTGAAGCCAGCGGAGAATCGTGTGTACGGATCGACACACGCTCTCATCGTGATTCAACGCGAGAATACGTCGAATCGACGTCGTTTTTGGATCGTTTCGTCGTGGGAAAGCACGGAAGTCATCGTACGAATCGAATTCTTCGACGGCGGCCATTTTCGTCAAAGTAGGCGAAATACGACGTGTTTATTTCCATTTGAGGAGAGAAGTCCTGTTAGCGGGTTAAACATACGCGCAGGCATTTGACCAGAAGACCAGTTAGCGGGTTAAACATACGCGCTGGCATTTTCCCGAGGTTTTGTGCACGGAGCACATCCTACGAAGGTGCGGACGAGCACGTTAAGTCGACGTGCATCGATTTCACGACGTGGGATCAACGAGGGAATTTTTGCGACGCAAACCAACCCGCAAAACAACGGATTTTCACCTTGCCAACTATTATTTAGTTTTAAGTTGTCGAAATTCCTTGTTAATAAGCTTAAGGTTTTGTTCGGGGGTCTTGTAGTATCCTTTCCACCCTTTACGCAGTCGCGTAGTGGAATTGTATTTTTGCGTAGGCTTTCTCTGGCCACCGAGTGTCCCGCGGTCCTAGGAGTCCGGTCGGAACTCGGGAGATACTACGTAAAGTTTTTCGTCTCATTTAGTGAGATTTGTCCAAGGGAGACTGTATAATTTTCGCCTAAACCTTTTGGGGGTTTACGCCACTTGTAAAAGTGTAAAAAGTGTGTTTTGTGCTTCATTTGGTGTGTGCGACGATTTATTTTGTGAAAAAGTGCAATCTCCGCAACGAATCGACTAGATATGGCGTCAGAGGAAAAATACGACGATTATAAGTCGATTAAAAAACTGAATGGGACGAATTATGCCCAATGGGCGATTGGTGTAAAATTATTGTTATCCCAGCAAGGCGTGTGGGACCACGTGACGGGCGACGAGACTGCGCCCGCCGCAACCGCCACAGCGAAGGAGAAACGGGATTTCAAAGTGCGTGAGAAGCGGGCGTGGTCCACGATATGCCTGAGTTGCGAAGAAGCGCAACAGCTCGTGGCCGTTGCCAAGGATACCTCTAAGGGGGCGTGGGAAGCGATCCGAGATGCTTACCAGCCCACCACACGCGCCCGGAAAGGCAGATTGAGGCGCGAGTTCCTGCAAATGCATCTAATGGACAATGAGGAGATGATGTGTTTTCTGGCCCGTGTCGACAGAAAAGTCGCAGAACTCGCGAACGTCAAGGTTATACCGACGGATGAGGAAATCGCATTTCAATATATGGATTTTCTGCCAACAACTTATGAGACAATCAAGCAGATAATGTACCACTGGGATGATTTGGACTTCACCACTGCAAAAGTGAAAGAGCGATTATTAGGAGAGTATAATCGTTTATTTGAAGCTTCAGACTCCTATGGTATGCGTACACAGGATTCCATCGATAATGCAGGTGCATTCTTTGGAAAAGGGCGATTCCAACGCGGAAAAGGCGGAAATCAGCCATTTACACCTCGAACTTGTTTTTCCTGTGGCGGCACTGGTCACTTCGCGAGAGAATGCCCGTCACCGCCCAAACAACAAGCGAATATGCAAAGCCAACGAGGTGGCACCTCTGCACAGCTAGCAAAAAGCACTGCACGAGGACGTGGCCGTGGTGGAAAGACCAAAAAGGCCAATTTGGGACAAGTTGACATCTTTGATGAGCCATTGACAATGTTTTCGGCGGCAGTTCATCAAACTGAAGAGGAAGTCACCTTGTCGCCACCATTGTCTTTAATGTCGCATTGCGACTTTGATCCGCACTGGTACATAGATACCGGTGCGACAGATCACTTTTCATTTAATAGAAGTTGGTTCGTGACCTTCAAGCCACTGTCCGGCTATAGTGTCCAGCAGGGGGAAGGAAAGTCTAAAATCGAGGGCATTGGCAACGTGTTGATCACATCTTGTTATGCAGGCAGATGTAGGGAAATCACACTGCAAAATGTTTATTTTGCGCCAAATTTTAAGAAGAATCTCTTATCGCTGGGCCGGACAGATGAAGCTGGTTTCACAACTTTTATCAAAAATGGAAAGTTGACCATGTTTAAAGACCGAATTAGTGAGCCTTTTCTTGTTGCAGATAGAACAAATGATCGGATGTACAAAGTTAACTGCAAACTAGAGGCTAATATTGTGAACACAGCTGCACCTTCTGCGCAACAGAGTGCAGCGGTGGGTGAAAATTCGGTCAAAAATGTTGTAAAAAGTGAAAGTGTCATTAATCCTTTACTAAAAACAGTAGATTTTAAGGCAGCATTACTAAACACATTGAGTGGCGCAGTGCAGACTGCAGCGAAGCAGCAAGTGAGCGTAAATGCGCTAGTAAATGCGTCAAATCTTAAGAAAAGCGATTTAAATGATACTAACGGGCAAAATGTTTCGAATGGGGGAAAAATCGAAAAGATCAAAGTGAAACCGCAGCCAATGGACATTTGGCACTCCAGAATGGGCCATTTTAATGCAAGTGGGATTGCAAAAATGGAAGTTTCGCCTGACATTTTCGGAGTTAAACTCTCCGACAAAGAACTTTCGCCTTGCGACGCGTGTTCGAAGGCAAAGAGCACTAGGGCAACCTTTTCCCCAATCCCAGAAATTTCTACAAAGGGAATTTTGGAAGTAATCCACATGGATCTGTGGGGCCCTCAACCTTTTAAATCTCTTGGTGGGGCCAGCTATTACTTGATAATCGTGGACGATTACTCACGTTTTATGTGGGTGGAAATTATTAAAAACAAGGGGGATGCATTTGAGCGTTTCAAACGATGGCAAACTGAAGTTGAGCGCAGCACTGGGAAAAAGGTCAAATGCATCAAGACAGACAACGGCGGGGAGTTTGTGTCGAAAAAGTGGGATGACTATGCAGCTTCTATTGGGCTTAAGTGCATCCAAACAAACCCCTACTCCCCAGAAATGAATTCCGTGGCCGAAAGAGCAAACAGAACAATTGTTGGGGGAATTAGGGCCATGCTCTTCGAAAACAATTTTCCAAAGGGTTTGTGGGCAGAATTGGCCGTGACAGTTGTCTATCTTAAAAATAGATTCCCACACGCAAGCTTAAGTGGGAAAACCCCTTATAACTTGTTTTATAACAAGAAAATGTCGTTGAGACATTTAAGATGTATCGGTTCTAAAGTTTTCGTGCACATTCCTTCGCAAACAAGGAGAAGCAAGTTGGAAGAAAGGGCATGGCCTGGGGCCCTAGTCGGTTACGCGATAAAGACGCGGGGGTATCGAGTTTGGGACCCCAAATCCAACCAAGTGATTGCTTCAAAACATGTGAAGATTAATGAGAATGTCTTTTGGCACGAGTCGGTGCAACTAAGTGAAATTCCATCCGAACCTAATTATATGGGAAATTTGAATTATGAAGATTCAGATGAGGAAGAAATTCCAGTGGCACAAGGGGGAATTCCAGCCCCAATACCACAGAAAGTGGCCCCTGTTCAGCAACAGGTTCCCCCTATCATACAGCAGTTGTTTCAGGCCCCGAAACATGCGGTTCCGAATCCCCAATTAGTCCAACAGGCGGTCGAGCCTGAAATTGTGGAAGAAATCGCTCAAGCTGTTGGTGGGATTGAAGAAGAGGAGGAGCAACAAGTGGAAGTTCGGCTTCCAAATCCGACCCTCACACCTCCACCAGTTAGGAGGAATCCACCACGCGGTGCTAAGTTAAAGGGGGATATCATAAGAAAACGTATGACCGCTCCCCAGGATTTAAAAATTTTGGACATGACACAGTGGCAACGGAGGGAAACCGTTAGACAAAGTGGTGAAACTGCCGGGCAGGTAGATGTGATCTACATAACACCACTTGGCGATAGAATCCGCAGTCGGATTGATGTTGTACGATGGTGCAAAGAAGAAGACTATCAGTACGATGGGGGTTGTTTCGACTTTAAGGCAACAGATGAGACCGTTGGGTTTGCCGGCCATGCATTCGTTGAACCGGATACTTTCGAAGAAGCTATGTCCAATCCCAATAAATCCGACTGGCAGGATGCCATGGATGACGAGATTAATATCTTTAATGACAGAAAAGTTTACGAGGAAGTTGACAAAACCGAAGGGATGAATTTACTGGGAACAAAATGGATTTATAAAATCAAGCGTGACTACACTGGGGCAATCAAACGCTGGAGAGCACGTTTAGTTGCGCAAGGTTTTGGGCAGAAAGAAAGAGTTGACTTCACTGAGATATTTTCACCAGTGGTCAACTTTGTTCTCGTACTGATATTCTTTTGTTCTCTTGTGGTTCTACAAGGCTGGCGAGATACACATCTCGACATCAAGTCTGCGTACTTGTACGGAGACCTTGATGTGCCACAATACATCAATATCCCGAAGGGCTTTCGGACCAAAGAGAACCAACACAAGTGTTGGCGATTGGTCAAATCCTTGTACGGACTTCACCAGTCCGGAAGGATGTGGTATTTCAAGCTCCACGAACGATTATTAGAAATAGGATTTACTCCAGTCTTAGGATTGAATTGCGTATATAGTTACGGCTCAGATGCCGTCCTTTTGTTTTACGTCGACGATATTGTTTTGTTCAGTCGTGATGCTTTCGTTGAACAATGTATCATCGAGTGGGTCCAAGAGAGCTTTGAAATAGTCAACCTTGGACCAGTAACTCTACTATTAGGGATTCATTTTGAGAGGAAAAATGGGGACATTTTAGTACATCAAAAGAGTTATATTGCGAAATTAGTCGAGAAATATGACATTGACCCGTGCCATAAGATTAAAATCCCAGTCACAGTTGGTACCATGATACAGAAGGTACAACCGGGTGAACAAGTAAACTCGACGTTCCCATACAGGTCCCTAGTAGGGAGTTTACTATTTATCGCGAACAGAACGCGCCCAGATATCCTTTTCAGCGTCATTGTGTTATCTCAATACAATGAGACCCACTCTAACAGACATGTTAAAATGCTAGTACAAGTGTTGAGATATCTGGCGAATACCCCCAACTATGTTATCAACCTGGCAAATTGTAAGAACAACAATTTAACGGTTTACACCGACGCATCTTTTGCTTTGGACCAAGACAGTAGGAGAAGCTTTGGTGGTCACATAGTTTATTTAGGAGGGGTTCCGATTTCATGGAATTGTCGAAAACAATCCATGACTTCACTGAGTATCATGGAAAGCGAGTTTCTCGCAGTTGTCGATGGCGTGAGAGAAGTGATATGGCTAGAACGTTTATACGAGGCCGATATCATCTTGTGTTTTGGAAGAAGCGTTCCTTGTGTTTACGCCGATAGCATGCCGGCAATCAACTATGCGAAAAACAAGATCGAAAACCGTGCAAATAAACATATAGATGTTAAATTGCACTTTCTCCGCGATTGGTTTGAAAGAAGGGTATTTAACATCAAACATGTGCCTGGCGAATTGAACATCGCGGATTTGATGACAAAGTGGTTGCCGCGCCCCAGATTATGTCAGCTCTGTGAGCATATTTTTGTTGTAGTCAAATAGTTGCGCAAAGGGGGATTTGTTAGAAAAATGCCCAACTGTTTGATCTTATCGGTTGCATGTTTCCGGTTAATTGCAACGTGTGTGTCATTGCAATTCTGTATTTGTGTTACATTGGTTGATATTGACTTTTAAACCCTTATTCCTGTGCTAAGTGCCGCAACCAATGTACTTATTAGCAATGACATACCGATATGTCGTCTGCTCGAATATGAGCACTTATCTTTTAGTTTCTCATGGCTTTTGTTTACATTATCGATTGTTTATGCCGTTGTTTTGCCTTTGTTATGTAAAGAATGAATCTTTGCTTGTTAACAATGATTCGTTCTTGTTTAAGCTTTGTAGCCTCGAATGAGGTGCGCTTTTATGTTTCTCTCCTCTCATCACAATGAATAAAGATGGCGGTCGCATGATGCGAGTTCCCGCACCGTTTAAATCGAGTGTCAGCTCCTTTTCGTTGATATCCGGCGCCTACAAACCTATCACGCATACCACCTCTGCCTGGGAATGGTGAAGTGCACCAATCCCATGCCGAGGCAGTTGCCGCACGGTGACTCCCAACCGCCCGCCGATAGTTCCCATCGCTCGCCCGAGCAAACAGGGCAGATGTGCCACTGTTCGCCTCCATCTCCGCCTCCGTTTCCCGAATTCTAAATAATAAAATAATAAAAGATAAAATTAATAAATTATACAAAATGAAAGGGGAAAAAATTGGGTTGAGAGCATGATGTAAGGGTTATGAATTAGGATTCCGGCACGAGGGGGCGACAAACTCAACCTCCCACGCGAGTACATGATCACGTGCAAACACATGACGTCAGTGGATGTTACACAATCGACGGAGACATCGAGCTGGCAGAAGCCATTTTTCGGTGCTCCGGTGATATAAGCCGAAATAATTTCCTGGATTCGTTAAACCGAACCGGGATGATATAGAACTTTGACCAAAGCGTGGTGCCTGGTCTAAGAAATGATGGTTGTAAGAGCTTCACACACGACAAGGCAAGGGATGGTGAAGGCAACGCAAACCGCAACCAACATGGCGGACCGTTCTGCACAACGGCCCGGCATGTCGATGAAGTCTGGCGCCTGAATCAGTACCCAATCCAGTCGCAGAAAACACGAACAAACCATCGATTGTGACAAAAAGGATGTCTCGAAAAGAAATACGCGAACGAGCGAAATGGTGGTACACCTTTTCTGCCTGAACGCGAGTGAAAAGAGAAAAGAAATAAAGTAATTTTTAATCTCACCGAACAAAAAGAAAGAAAAATAAATTTAGTTGCGCCGGCTGAGAAAGAAACTCGAGTTCAGGGCAAAATAAACAAAGGAGGAGTTGAAGACTAAGGAAAAAAGAACGAAAAACTCCAAACGGAAGTGGACTTTGATTTCTTCGAGTCGCGTCGCGGTGGCGAGTGATTCGGGAAGCGAACTTCTCGGCTCCTCTTACCGCGGCGACAACCCCTCACCGCCCGCTATTGTTCTCCCAGATTTGCGGTCTCAGATCGTGCCGCTGGCCACTCAAGTGACCAGCGTACAGGTCATTGACCTCAATTAGGGACAATAGGAACGAGGGATGCACGAATTCCGAGGGGTTAGGCGTGGGTCACGGTGTAACCTTTGCCAGCTGACTCGCGAATTCGACGCCGATACCCACCCATTTCAGAAAGAAAAACCGGGGACACGGCGAATGGAGGCAAAAAACAAAAAAAAAGATACGTAATTAAAAAGAAATTAAAAAAATTAAAAAAAAAATTAAACGGAGCAAAAAAAAAGAAAAACTAATAACAAGAACTTTTCACAGAAACCTCGGGAAAAAGAAGAAAGAGAAGCGAAAAAAAGTGATAGAAAATTCAAGACGGTAGACGGATGGCAAACCGAAACCAATCGTATCAGGTATCACGAAGCGCTTCGTGAGAGAAAACGCCGAAATTTCAGGTTTTCTTCACACAAAATACTTCTTAAAATGTTTTCCGAACACTAAATGGTCGAAACCACAAGTGTTTCAGTGAATCAACTCGATCGCGGCGGTCAAAATGACTTTGATCCGCCTGCGTTCCTAGCGAGGAGCGGCGGCCGAAGCTGCCTGCTTGAGCGCTAAGTTGCACGTAATAACGGGGCTGGGGTACGAAAGAAAGCAATCGGTCACGGGTTTCATCGAGAAAAAGGGCCACAGTAAATGATGCAAAAAGGGAATAAATTTGTGTCTTACCCTCATATTGCAACTCAAAAACTTTATCCCCGAACACGAACACAAGCAAAAGTCAGCTGATGCTGAATGGTTGCTCTCTGGAAAACAAGTGACACACGGGGACTATGTCCAGAAACAAGAAACCTCGAGTCTAAACAGAGAACAATCCTCGACCCGTGACCTGTGATTGGGTCCCACGACACCCTCACCCCTCTAATTGGTGCAATAACTAATTCCCAATCTAAAGAGACAATCTTTCTCAGAAAGCGCAGGAAAAACACCACGAAACAATATTATTTTATTGCCACGACAATTTTCCGAATTTTTAGCGAAAAACTCCCACGATCCCCGGGCAGAGAAATAAAACCTGCTTAAAAATCGCGGCTGCGGTGCTGAGACCGTCGCCATGGTTACGCTCCTCCGCGAGATTTCGTGACGTCACATGAACGCCACGATTCTCATCGGTTGAGACCGCAACATGACCGCTGAAACTGGCCACGGAAAGCAGGTAATTAAACAAACTTCTCCGACCAATTTCAGTGACTTAATCAATCAATTCAACAGTGCTATCGGTCTAGTGACCAACACTGATCGATCGGCGACCATCGAGATGAATCACGGGCCTGCAAATCGATTTTTCCAACTTCACCGAGCAACAAGTGACTGCTACAAGAACGGGTGAGTTCGATAATAAAAAAAAATAAAAAACACTCATTCCAATAAGCCATCGTTACAGGGTAACTTACGGGTTCAATTCTGTGTTTGTCGGTGTGACAATGACGAGGATTCGCCGTGTCTACGCCTGACGAACGTTCTACATTTTAAATCCAGCCGAAACAAGGAATTTGTAAGTTCCTGGCCAGAAAAAAATGCGTCGTAGCCTTTTCACCATGTCGGCCGCGTTATCCTGCATGTAGCGAGGGTGCAATCGAATGACGTCGAGGCAACGGTCAGCTAGCGGTGCAGGCATCAGGATTTTTATGTCCAAGCCTTGCTCCGCTCTGGTTAGTGACGATTCGGGTGAGAACGGGGTATTGATACACAATTCTCCGCACTCGCCGAACGTATAATCGGACATGTATTGCGCCATGGATGGTGGGATTTGGGCCAGAAGACTGTCGTCATCTCGGTCCTCGTCTAACCATCTCATGATCGCGCCACAGTCGGCATCTGCTCGCTGGATCCGCCTAATCTCATCGTAAGACATGATCGCACCAGTGAGGCTTTCTGAAACGAGAGTGTGGGCAAGCGTGGAAGCAGCTTTTTCTTCGCGTGAGGCCGCCAATGTCGTCTCCTCGTCATCTAGGCCTACACGAAAAAGAGCAACTGCGATCCGATCGTCCACATCTCTCCTGAATGTAAACGAGAATCTCACCTGTTGGAGTTGCATTGCCCACCGCACCAGGCGACCTGACGTGTTGACTGAGTGTAGTAACCAAAACAACGCCACGCAACCTGTTTCGATTTCGAATTTCGAATACGCGATGAAAGAACGAAAGGAAGCGACTGCCTGCAGAACTGCCAGACAATCGAGTTCCGGCGGGCTTAACGCTGTCTCGGCGCCTTGCAGCGCACGACTCGCGTAAGCAACGGGTCGTTTGACCCCCAGATGATCGATCTGCGTGAGGACTGCACCGAGCCCAACCAAACTTGCGGCAGCATGAATGACGAAAGTCTTGTTGAAATCAGGCATCGGCTGCACGATACCACGCGAAAGATGATCCTTGAAAAATTCGAATACTCCCTGACACTCGTCGGACCAATTCCATTCCGCACCCACTGTGAGTAGGTCATCCAGCGGGTTCGACAGATGTTCCAGTCCCTCGATCGGCGGTGTGTCTCCTCCAAACATGCCGAGGAAACGTCGCAGCTGGGCGACATTCGCCGGTCGCGGGTAGTCCACGATCGCCTGAACACGGCGTTCGTACGGTCGAAAACCTGCGGGAGTCATAGAATAGCCAAGAAAGTCCCAAGAAGTAGATATCACACAAGATCCAGACGGGCTAGCGGTCAAGCAATACTTGCTCAGCCTGCTCAGCACGTCGGACAGGTGTGTCAGGTGTTCCTCAAAAGTTTTGCTGAACACCACAATCGAGTCCAGGTAGGGCAACGCCCACTTAAACTTCGATTCGCCGAGTACCTTTCCCATCAGTCGCTGGAACGCCACAGGGGTACTTAACAATCCGTAGGGCAATTTCACGAACTGAAAGGTACCTTGAGGTGTGTAAAACGCCGTCTTAGGTCTGTCCTTGGGCGTAATCCTTACCTGAAAGCAGCCCATGGCCAGATCCAAAGTAGAGAAGAACACACTCCCTTCTAAACAGGCCAAAATCATGGGAATAGACGGTACTGGGTACGTGTCTCTCTCCGTGACCGAATTGAGCTGTCTAAAATCGATGCAAGCGTCAAAGGTTCCGTCAGGTAATACACTTATCACCGGCTGGTTCCTATAATCACTTACACCTTTCTCTATTTCACCCTTTTTCAGCGCGCACCTCACCAAACGGCGAAGAGCTTTCGCTTCAGCAGGGGATGTTGGTTTGATATCGCACGAGAAGGGTGGCGCATTACCCGTGGGGATCCGAAGTTCCACCGTCGGATGACAGCCTCTTATCTCGCTGAAGGTGTGGCTGAACTCGTCGAGCACACGAGCCAATCTCATCTTCCGCATATCTTCTATTTTGCAGTCTTCCAACAAATCTAATTGTTTGGATGATAGTGACAGTTCGGCCGTGTCGACGCCGTGTTCCAGCGTGACCCTTGCCCACTTGTCAACATCTGCACCACTTTCGTCTAGCTGTCTAGGCCGAGGGGCGAAAGGAAACGTCATCCCTGGATTATCGGCTTGATACCAATCGTTCCGAGAAATGCGAATTACAATGCCAGATTCCCTCAACCAACTACACCCCAAAAGGATGAAGTCAGAAGAAGAAGGTAACACTGCAAACCGTAACCAATCTTCTCCCGTCCGCCAGCTGACGTACAATTTCACCGTCCCCAAGGGACTGGTTACTCTATCGCCCGTCATAACCCTAACAAAATCATCACAGGGTTCAATCGAGGCTGTCAGTCCGTATTTTTCGGCCGCGGCACTACTCATATACTGCCCTGAAGCAGCGGTATCCATAAGTGCCACCGCTTCACGGTCGGAAAAACGAATGTCGACGAACGGGAGAGGGAAATCTCTGCCCAGTCCGGCGACACTCACTGTATCCCAAACCGCTCCGACGGCTAAGCCTACGAAACAGACTTGGTCGGGCGGTGAGCCGTCTGCTACGACGCCTTCATCCGCCTCAATCAATTCTAGCGGCTGGGGTGGTGAGATCCGGTCGTAGAGTTCGGCGGGCTGAACCACACCGTTCTCCGCAACCAGGCCTACCTCCTCCGGCTCGCTTTCAACGTCCGAATCGTCCGATGCAGCGGCTCAAGCTATCGTCGACCTGCTGGACAATTCCATGATACGTTTACTGAAATCCAATTGCTGCGACACCGCGGATCTTGCCCAAGCTTCCGCCATGTCGCTGGCCTCATTTCGCGCACGAACAGCTGCTTTACGCGCCTGTTCTGCAGCAAAATTTGACCAAATTGCTTCGCCATGTGCAGCGGCGGCGTCAAGCGCTGCCAGCTGCTTCTCGCGTTAAAATAACCTAATGAGTTCCATGACGTCGTCCTGCGTCTTAATATCGCATGGGTCGACGTCGCAAAGAACAGCTAGTTCTCTGGCCCAAGCCGAATCAAGATCCTTGCTTGCCATAAGATGCTATTTCTTTGCAACCAGTGGTAACCAAGTGTGTGCAGTCAAGACCACGCACAGGCAAGGAGTGAGAAGGAATCCAAGGACACTTTCACTTCCCACAGCCAAACCAAAGTCAGGGGTACCTTGACCAATTACAGGCGCCTACAACTAGGTCGACCATAATTGTTTTACAAAAGATCTCAGCATCCCTTCCAAAGGAATGTCTGACCACTGGCCATGTGTTGGACCTTCGAGCGCTTTCCAGTGCTTCAAGGGCCCTTGATTCTATTTTAGGCTAATTGGCAATCGAACATCTGGTGAAGACCAAAGGCGCGCACCGGGGTGCCGTCCCGTTCTTTCAACAGAGTCCGTGCCCTTTATGCTAAAACTGATTAAACAGAGGAGCGGCGAGTCAATGGTCGAAACCCTGACCTCGTCATCAACCTGTTACTGCAGTCTGTGTACCTTCAAAAATAAAATATAATAAATTACAATGGAAGTATTTTTATTGAAAACAATAAAACATTAAGTTTTGGTTCATCTCTCCGCCCCAAAAAATAAAATTAGCGGTTATACTTTGGTTTTTTCTAATCCACGCCCCAAAATAAAAAATTAGCGAACACCTTTCTGGTACTTATCCACGCCCCAAAAGATAGAAAATGGCGAACACCTTTCCGGCACTTATCCACGCCCCAGAAGATAGAAATGGGCGACTGGAAGTTCTCTGACACTCCCAAACTAACAAACCAATGCATGATTCGTCTTTCCCTTCGTGTTCTAAATTATTCACGCCAGAACCAAGTAGAAAAAACTGCGTATATCGATTTTTCGTGGCATTTTCTCATCGCGCCCCACAGCTTCGATGCTAAGGTCGTACGTTTTCCTTTGCACTGGTGTACACGTCTACCACCAGTTTTAACCTCTGCTGAAAACGCTAAAATCGCGTGTTTCAGGATTCCTCCGATATTGCCTGCTCCTGCACCGAAATCACACCCAAAACACCATCAAGATCGCGATAATCCTGATGAGGCAAAAAATTGTGACTCAGTCGCCTCAGACTAAGAGTGAAGGGAAATTGGCGAACCGAGCCTGAGTCAGATTGGAGAATATTGCAACTGAACACGGTCCAGCGCCAGGGAAAGTTAGGTCCAATCCCCGGGAGCCTCACTCCTTTCCAACCCGGATATGAAATTAGAGTAGAAATAGGATAAAAGAAGAGAACAAGAAAAATGTGGTGTGTTTCACAAAATTGGGAAAAGGGATCCACACACAGCACATTGAAAAAAAATAAAAGTTTGAAAGATGTTGGGCTGGATTCACAGTCTTCGTTTGAAGCTGTTAGCCACCCAATTCGTATTTGCAAGCATTCCACGCGCGGTTTGAAAGCAAACACCGTTAGGCCCGACACTCCAGCAGTCCCCTGCAAGAGCCGCCCTCCCTGCTGTCCGAGACCCAATTTCGACAGTAAGGCAGTGAAATTGACAAAAATGTGCCATAAGTGGCCACAAAAACACAAAAAAAGCCAAAATTACGCTAAACTGCTTCCACCAGTGCCCGGGACAGGGTTGGAAACCCAGTCTTCGTGTGCTCTCCTTAAGTACATGTGCCTGTAATTCAAAAGATTAATCAAACCGCTGAAACCAGGAATGTACCTCTGGCCAGTAATGAACAGCGCTTCCCTAAATATACCGCATTAGTTTATTGCTGTCCGGGCGAAGCACAGGGCTGAACTGGGATACACCGCACCCAGCAGCATGCCTGCCCACCACAACAACACCACAAACACATTTCCCGCCAAAAAACACACTCGGAAAAAGCACCAAATCGCCCGACCCTGAGGAAGAAATAAAAGAACTTAATCTACCAAATGTTAGTGTGGTGTCGACCCTCTAAGACACTCATTACGTCAGCGTAACCTCAGGAATGTCATGAGTAACACATTGTTGGTTTGTGAAAACCTAACCTCTACACACCCCACTTTCAAATTGTGTTTGAAATGATGAACCAGATCTAATTCAACACTCCAAACCACAACATCTGAGCACCTACAAATGGTTTCTCACCTCTACAGGTTGCACACCAAGAAATGAAAAATCATAAAACAAAATAAGGGGGTGTCCAACTTGTGTGCTGGTTGACCCTTGTCCCCCCAGGCTAATTAAAGGAACAAACGAGGTCAGACTCAAGCCAAGCCAAACACACAAAGAAAAACACCAAACAAAACAAAATAAAATTGGAAATTAGACTAATGTGCTGACTGGACATTCCTTCATGAGATGAATGTAAAAAGACAACTCAATCCAATCCTAACCAGACCAAACACAAAAGAAAAATAAACCAAAAAAAAATAATATAAAATTGCACAAATTAACCCAAGACTTGAGCATTACCCAGCCCAAACAAGAGAAAAAATGTGGCAGAAGAAAAACAAATGTTTCCCAACCCGGCACAAAAACTAAACAACAGCAAAAATGAGGTTTTAAAACAAGATCACTGCAGTTCAATTAAGTACAAGGGGTGGAGAACACCAAAGAAGATACACAATGGTGTCTATTCCTGTAGCTGCCTAAGGGAAAGAGCAAGACCCCCCAGGCTAATTAGAGGAACAAAACATCAAAGTGCTTTGGTCAGTTGCAGTGTGTCTGAAAATAAATTTCAGAGCCCCAACCACAACAGCACTGAGAAAAATACAATTCCAAGACCTTCAAATGAAAAAGTGCCCAGCCCTCACAACTAAGCCTCTCACGCGACTCAAAGTGACTGCCAAAAACACCCTTCAAATTCCTCAGTCTCAAAGAAAAACATTTAACCCAAAATCCAAAAAATAAGAAAATGAAAAACAATACAATTGTCTCCCGCCAAAAAAAAATAAAGCAAAAATGTACCAACACTCTGAACAATGAATAAACAATCTGCAACAAAAAATTGAAGCAAACGGCAACCACAATGAAACAAAGGGTTCGCACACAAAGCAAAACAAAATGGCGGGAAAAAAAAAAATTTTACAAGTTCAAATCCAGGACAGGGCCCTCAATTGTGACTGCTATGGTCTCTCCCAGTGTAGTCAGGGGACTGAGAACACTTGGTAGGGACGCATACTTCACGTAAATGACGGAGACTTCCCACAATATTGGTTGGTTGGCCTTTATTGCGTTGTCTAGGGGTATGGGGAAACCCGTCACCCGCTGCAGTGGTGCCACGAAGGCACACCGCACCGGCAACCGACCCGCCGCGCATCGGGTGGGAACCCAATGCGTGGCGTGGTCGGTTCGACTTAACATTCGTGTCGTACTTACCTACGACCCACGCGTCCACTCATGGAGGCTGTACAACGGTGGGAGCCGTCATACTGAGTATCATCGTGGTGAATGGTGAGGAGTACAGAGTCAAACCGGGACACTGCTTGTCCCTCCCAGATGAACACCTTCTCCTCTCGGGGAGCTGCTGCAGGCACGTCCTTCTCAGGCCGTGTCCAACACTCAACTCTCTCACAACACTCCCTCCTCACCACACCACTCCACTCCCTCCTCCCCGGGCTAGGTCAACTACCCACGTAGGGGTTGACCTTTGGGGCCGCACGGTGGTGTGTGGCAGTGCCGCAGGTCACCTAGGTGGCCTGGCGGTCACATTGGTCTTATTTGACATTATTCCGATATTTAGCTTTGTTTACGTTTTTAGCATGAAGTATCATGCATTCCTTAGCTTTCATTTATGTTTTCACACGCTTTAGTATTATATAACGCATAATTCCGACACCAGGTGTCGTCCTTACACTTTTCTCACCATCCAAGATGGCCACGCACAGCGATATGTGCTCTCTCATGTTTTCTCCATTTGAAAAGGACACATTATGTAAGAATATTATTTGTTTTATTAAACATTTATAGTTTTAACGTGTTTAACTTTCATTTAGAGCACCTTCTGTGCTTTTGTGTGCTTATAAGTGGCATTCAGCCACGCGCACATTATTTTTCGCATCGTACGTCGCCATTACGTCCGTGTCGGAGACACGGCGCTCGTTTGGCACGCTTCCACATTCGGCTACGCCGATATTTCGCTGCTCTCCTCCGCTACAGAACCGTCATGCGGACCAGCTCAGGAAGCGCCAAGTTTCGCGCGCAAAACCTTCGGAAGGGGGGGGGAATCGTACGCAGTTTCCTCTCCTTGAATTTGCTTCGAGCCCCGAGAACATGCTGCCTGTTACTCCAAATGTTCCCGACCAAGCTCCTACTCCTCCTCCTATCCCAGTTCGTACGCCAGTTGTACCGTATCGCCACCCTCAACGCATACGCAGACCAACACAGTTTTACGGATTCGAGGACGAAGTTTAATTAATGCACTCATGTTTAATGATTAATTAGTTTGGTTCATTGCTTGTCATAATTCAGTTTTATTTGTCTTTGTGATTTAATATTAATGTTCCATTAATGGGGAATGATGCTGTGTTTTAACTTCACTGCATGACCATGCTGTATTGGTCATCCAATCTTGGGCGCTGTACCCCCAGCGCCACCTATGTAATTTGACCAATAAAGATCACTTGTTAATTCAACTTTAATATGGCTGTCCGTTCTTTCAACACTTCCACACATGAACAATATATGTATTAGTAAGAACATACTAGCTGTTATCATTTGTCTAAATCATAACACAACTGGGAGTATAAATACACAAAATATATCATACTAATATGATATAATACATAGAAATATAGTGGATTTATATAAAACCTTTAATTTCATATAAATCACACATAAATAGCATATGCATTCGAATTTCCCGCTAAAATGGGAAAGAGCGCCATCTAGCGGTGAACTTGGGACTAAATATGACGTCGTAACCGTCACAACCACAAAATGTATTAAATCATGATTAAACCATAGAAGTGGGTAATGAACTTATCTTTTAATTTGGGAGGTGTTAATGTGCACAACTGCTTATTAGCATGGCACTTACTTGTTAGAAAGACACTTTCCATTGAGATTCACACAAAATTTATTTGAAAATATAATGATGGTAAATTACTACTTGAAAGTTCAAAGAATTTGACCATATTTCTATAATATCAGTAAGCAGGATAAAACAGAAATTCAAGACAAGTAAAATTATGGGCATAAAAAATTCCATAGCTAGGCAAGAATTCACATCAGACATACAGTATAATCGAGATCTAAACATGATTATTGAAGCAAACCATCATTCTGTGTCTGTATGTATAGTTTGCTGAAATTGGCTATATAAAAAAACTAATATTAAATTTTAGTGGCATCCTTCAACCGGTTGAAGGATGATTTCAAAAATGGCCATTTTTGAAATTTTCCCACATATTTTAGACTTTCCAAATTCGCATTTTTGAGTACACCCTTAAAAACGCGTCAAGACGGCTTTTATTTATTCAACTGTTTAGTCATGAAAATGATTGAAACATTTGTTCGTAGAATATTAAATGTATAATTATCCTCGATACTCGGATCCTTCATTTCGTTTGGTGGCACCACTGTCACTGCAATTTTGTGTGTGACGTGCGCATGTGTGGTAGAACTAGTTATTTCAGCTGCGGCGTATTGCCAGAGCAATGAGACAAGCAGTTTGGAGTTTTTGTTAAAAACTGACAGGAGGTTGCAGGCCGGTAAGCGCCATTTTCGTAAGTTCCGTTATTAGGATTCGGCAAACAGTAATTCGGACTATATTGATGTTTCGGTATCATTGTGAATACTTAAAATGGAAGCATTAATTCCCGTCATTAATAAACTGCAAGACGTATTCAATACCGTCGGAGCTGATGCCATCCAACTACCTCAAATTGCCGTCGTTGGAACACAGGTAAGAATGTCAGTTAGATTTCGTCTGGTCTTTTTAAGCCTAAAAATAAAAAGGAGTATTAATAACATCATATGTTTAAATTGGCGCTTGCGAAATAAGCCTACTCATCCACATAAATTTCTGTGTTCATTTATCGACGAGATTAAGGTTCAAGTACTATGATGATTTTCCTACTGAAAAATATTCTCTTTTTTTTTCAACGCAGTTTTTGCAAACTGCTTGAAATGTATCATCATTAATTAAAGAATTAATGAATGAATGAATGAATGAATGAATGAATGAATGAATGAATGAATGAATTACCTATTAAACGATTAATTATTAAAGGAAGTATTTATCATTACGTTTTCTTTTGTTTTCATTTTAATTTCCTAGAGTTCGGGAAAAAGTTCAGTGCTCGAAAGCATAGTTGGAAAGGATTTTTTACCGCGTGGGACCGGCATTATAACAAGACGGCCATTAATACTACAATTAGTTCACGTTGGTCGAGATGATAAAGAGCACAGGTCGACAGAAGAAGGTAGCGTATTAATTCGATTGATTGATTGATTGATTGATTGTGATTTTCTTGTGACTAGGAACAATGGATTTCGAGGAGTGGGGAAAATTTTTACACACAAAAAATAAAGTATACAAATGTTTTGAAGACATTCGTCGTGAAATTGAATCTGAAACTGATAGAATGGCTGGTAGTAACAAAGTAATATTTTGATGGCACCAAAATTTGTATATCTCTTTTCTACCTCTTCTCTTCTCTTCTCTTCTCTTCTCTTCTCTTCCTTTTCTTCATTTTTTCTTTTCTTCATTTTTTCTTTCCTTCATTTTTTCTTTCCTTCATTTTTTCTTTCCAATGGAATCTAACGTTTTTCTTAATTAGGGAATTTGTCCTGAGCCCATTACGTTAAAAATTTTCTCCAGTCGTGTCGTAAATTTATCTTTGGTGGATTTGCCGGGAATAACAAAGGTAGAATAAGATGATTGATTATCAGTCAATTGTGTTGTTAGTTATGAATTGTGTTTTGTTGTGCTTTTCTGCTTTAGGTTCCGGTTGGTGATCAGCCAGAAGACATTGAGACTCAAATTCATGATTTGATTCTGAAGTACATCAGTAATCCGAATTCGATCATTTTGTCGGTGACACCTGCTAATACAGACATCGCTACGTCTGAAGCATTAAAATTGGCCAAGGTTGTTGATCCAGACGGTACGTATTTTCTCGTATTCCCAATGTCTGAATTGATTTTGATGCAATGTCAACGTCAATGTCAATGTCAATGTCAATGTAATGAATGAGCACATTTATGAAATAGGTCGACGAACTCTAGCAGTCGTAACGAAGCTAGACTTGATGGATGCAGGCACAGATGCTATTGATGTGTTATGTGGTCGAGTCATTCCCGTTAAGTTGGGTATAATTGGTATTGTAAATAGATCGCAACAGGACATCATTAATAAGAAAACAATAGAGGAAGCTTTGAAGGACGAAGCTGCGTTTTTACAAAGAAAATATCCGTCGTTGGCTACTCGCAATGGAACGCCATATCTAGTGAAAACTCTGAATCGCGTGAGTTGATTCGACTTTGTTTGCCATTGTAATGATAATGAACGCTTAGGGTTTGTGTCTGTCTTTTTACTCTAGTTGTTGATGCATCACATCCGCGATTGCTTGCCCGATTTGAAAACTAGGGTGAATGTGATGATTTCGCAGTTCCAATCGCTTTTAGCATCTTATGGTGAAGCAGTGGACGACAAAGGGCAAACGTTACTACAAATCATAACCAAATTCGCGTCGGCTTACTGTGCCACAATTGAGGGCACGGCTCGGAATATTGAAACAACAGAATTGTAGTACCAATTGTCTCCAATTGGACTCTATCGATTGACGTTGATTATTTTTTTTTTCTTTCCTTCCTTTCCTTTCCTTTCCTTTCCTTTCCTTTCCTTTCCTTTCCTTTCCTTTCGGCTAGGTGTGGAGGAGCCCGAATCTGTTACATATTTCATGAGACATTTGGTCGGACATTGGACTCGCTGGACCCTCTGGGAGGCTTGACTACAATGGATATACTTACGGCAATTAGGAACGCTACAGTACGTTTGTCTAGTCGTGTGCGAAAATTCTCCATGGGAGAATGTGCGAATTGAATTGCTGAGCATGTGTTTTTCTTGTTGTTTTCTTGTGTTTAGGGCCCTAGACCAGCGTTGTTTGTACCCGAAGTGTCCTTTGAGTTGTTGGTCAAGCGCCAGATAAGACGTTTGGAGGAGCCGAGCTTACGCTGTGTCGAGTTAGTACACGAGGAAATGCAACGGATTATTCAGCACTGTGGCACCGAAATCCAACAGGAGCTCTTGCGATTCCCGAAACTGCACGAACAAATTGTAGATGTCGTCACCCAACTCCTACGGAGACGGCTGCCACCGACTAATGCAATGGTACGGTACGTGAACCAGTGAGACAGACCCCTGACGATTTGGAACAAAAAAAATGTCATGGTTACTCTCGAACTGATTGATTAACAGTTTTTTGATTAATTTGAAACTCAAACCATTTCAAGACTTCCTCCAAAAATGGCTACTTTAGTCCAAATGTTTAGTGAAATAATTTCAAACTATTAAATGGTTTGAGTTTCAAATGCAGAATAATAATATCATAATAATACTACTACTTTTCAAAATCGTCAGGTCTCTCTGGTTCACCCTGTATAATATCTAGTTGATCTTTATTTCACAATTGTACGCACGTTGTATCAATACAAACAACCCTGTCGCAAATGCAGAATAGAATTAATTAATTAATTACTTACTTAATTAATTAATTAAGAGGAAGAAAAAGAAGTCGCATTTCGATGCCATATTGCACTTTAGAAAGGCATTCGAAACGAACAGGAGTCAACTACTTTCGATTCTCTCTCGGACATTTCCAAACAAGTGTGTTTGGCGCCTGTCTTGTGTCTTGAACTAAGGTTTAAAACCATCAAAGTCTTGTCAGTTGGAATGTCATTTTTGAATCTCCCTACTCGGGTTGCTATTGGTTGAGTGAGTGTTGTACTTTGTACTTCTCGTCAATTTATTGGAATAGTTAGCTTGGTAGGTAGAAGTAGAAGAAAGAGAAAGGATGACGGAAGGAAGGAAGGAACGGAACGGAAGGGAAGGCACATGCACACAATTGAGTCACATCGTGTGTCATTTTTCACAATTTGTTTGTTTGTTTGTTTGTTTGTTTGTTTGCATGTTTGTTCCACCAATTGGGTCAGAATTAATATTTCCATTCTTCTTTGATCTAATTCTGGATCTGATATTGTGCTGAGGGAAAAAAAACAAGTGCTAACAAACAGGATTATGGTGCCTACACAGTACTTTTCTACTCTTTGTTAATGGTACAATAGACGCCTCTTTTCAGATTGTACCGCTTACTTGTGGTGCCAGTACGAAACCTTTAGCCGGTCTTGCGGCGCGTCCTCGACGCGATACCTGACTTCTCGCTGCTGTTTGTTAATACATTAACCTTCCCATAGCCATGGGATGGATGGATGGATGGATGGATGGATGGATGGATGGATGGATGGATGGGTGGGTGGGTCAAACGAATTCCAGTAGTGAACAAAGAACAAATTCCTTTTCTTTTTTATTTACGAACTTTAGTTGTTCTAATATTTTTCTCTTATTTTGCACCTTACTAGTACTAGGTGGGTGTCTGTTGAGTGTTGACGTGGTACAGCAAAAGTCCGGTAATACATAATATATATATATACAATATCCTAATCCTAACTGTATTAAAAAATGATGTGTGTGAGTGTGATTGGCCGTTCCCGTCTCGTTCTCGGCTTCTTTTCAGCAAAATCCATTGAGATTTTTTAACTATTGACGCCCATCGAGTGCGATAATTAATTTATTAACGGGTTTAAAATTCTGGCAACTAACTTTCCTAACTTTTGATCACCTTTCTACGGCTGTAGCCCGTTGGACAATCGGACTTTTTGTTCTCTAGTTATCGTCGATTTTCAACCAAAACCGTTGAGATTTTTAAATTATGGATGCCTAATCACGTGCGTTAATTAATTTAAATCTGGTTTTAGAACTCTAGACACGAACTTTCCTGGTGTATTTTTTGATTGCCTTCGTGTTACCGTGGTTTGTTTTGTGATCTCATTTTCCGTTGTCAATTCGTTGGCCGAATCTGTTGTTCAGTTAGGATTTTTGAACTGAGACCACATCATTGTTTTTGACGTCGTGTGACTAACGCTAGTGGATCAAATGCTTAGTTATTCACGTCCACACACTCGTTTTTTTATTTTATATATATATAGGATAAATATATACTCTCGGTGTCCCAAATTATGGCTTATATTTCTGGTTTAATTTTTATAACAAATTATGGTTTACATATTGGTTTTATTTATTATTAAAATACAAAATTAACACAATTCACTTAAATTTTAAATAAATTGTGTACTCCAGAGTAAACTTGGACTGATTAGCAGTGGTAGAAATATTTTGTCACGCAGTAGCAGTATCCAGTGTCTTGACTACATTCAATACACATCAACAAATGTGCCTCATGACGGAGTTGTTCCTTATTCATAAATTGAAATAGTGAAATTATTTCCACCTTTTGAATCATAGTTGACTTCTATGTTGTCGTCCCGCATAACAGGAGCCATTTAGTTTTGAATGAAATTTTACATGATGCAACTTGACAATAACTTACCGGTAATGAAAAATTAGTTACACGCAATTCCGTGTACTGATCAGATCAGCACAAGCACTTAATTTTGATAAATATTCTGTTGAAACGTTTTAAAAATATGTGAAGCCAATGATAATCAAATATTTTTTGTAGAAATGAAAAGCATAATTTCGGACAGGGCAAGTATATTTCTTTTAATTATAATTGGATAGTTTAATACATATCACATAAAACACCATTAATGGCAGCACCGTAGACAGTGTTGTCATGTTTCGGTGCAATGTGGCTTGCCAAAATAAATGGTAAAACGTGTTATCCAGGCAAACTTTGATTGTGCACACGTTCACAATCGTAGTGGACGAGTGAAATAAACAACTAGCCGCGGAGAAATAAAATTAAAATAAAAAAAACACAGAAATTGATGAATGACTAATTGCAAGTTTTGTGCTTGTTGGCCTTGTCTTGCCTCGTCTTAAGAAAAGCAGGTCTCGCGAGATATCTGCTACTGGGAAAAGCCGTTACTTTTGAGCTTATTAATTACGTTACTGCTACGCGTAATTTCTGCACAAATTTACAGCGTTCCCATTAGTGGTATCTTGTCCATCCAACACTGCGTAAAACAAGATGTCCACCAATTACTGCTACAGCCTAGAACATATTAACATTTTGTACTCATTACGTAAATAACGTTTATTTGTCTATTCAATTATAATAGGTTGAAAATTTAGTAGCAGTCGAGTTGGCTTATATAAACACAAAACATCCCGATTTCCATGATGCCGCACTTGTTGGTGCATTAATGAAGAATGCTGAAATTGACAATAAACTGCGGCCCAAGAAAGATACAATGGTCCACAGTGCAGCTCCCAATCATCCAACTTTATCAGCAAATGTTGCTGAAGTTTTGGATAAGGATGTGAAGGTAAATTGTATATAGGAAAAGGGATTGCAACTCCTACCGGTAGTTTATGACAACTTTGAAAAGAAATATATTTATTTTAGTGCAAGCAAGATGAAAGCAATTTTTGAATCAATTGCAATGGCTCTAAAGTTATCGGTTTTTGCTAAATTGTTGGGATTAAACATTTTTTTCTCATTATGCAACATTAAAATTCTATCCTAACATTATGAAAACGGTAATATTAAGAAAGTTTTATTTCTTTCATTTTATTCCACCTTAGATTAAAAGGGGTTGCAACTCAATCCCTACAAAGGATTATATTCTGACATTTTGCAAATGTCACCAATTTTTTTTTTGCTGCCCAAAGAATATATAACTTTAATTTTAATGTGAAATTCCATGACTACAAGGATTTCCATACTTTCTGGCCAAGCAATTGAAAGTTGGCCGATTGTGGATGACTATACTCAAAACCAATACAACGTTGACCTATTTGAGCTGGTAATCGATCACAATGACTGGAGTTTGATTACAATTCTGGTTTTTTGGGCTACTTTTTTGTACCACTACACCAGTGAAATAGGTCAGCATTGTATTGGTTTTGAGTATAGTTTTGATGGACGTTTTGCGATTTTTGGTTGACTGACTTAAATAATACACAATTTGCTTGCTTTCCTATTGCAACTAAAACGTTAACATTTTTTTTTGGGCGGTAAAAAAAATAAGTTTAATCCAAGGAGAGTGAATGCTTGAATAAAAATAAATAAATAAATAAATAAATAAAACGTAACAACCATCACTGTTTCTATAAAATAGACTTGAAATTTGAATTTTACATGTTTTACTATAAGTGGGAAATAAATTTTTAATCCCAACAATTGAGCAGAAATGAATTCCTTTAAGAGTCTTTTTACCAGTGCTGTGCGCGATATGTGGCACTGGTACTGGTACCGCGTTACTTTTGTGGCAGGTGAGTACCAGGACTGTGGTACTTTTTTAAGGCCGGGACAATACCGTGTATCTGTACTGCAGTACTTTTAAAAACCCGTGTACCGCGGATCGATTTTGCGGCACATCTGACCGTCCACATGAAAGCGTGAGAAAATGCGAGATTCTCGTATTTTTCGCTTTTTCTCCTATTTGATTAATTTTTACCTTAAGTTTTAATACAATTTATTTTATTTCAGAAATCTACAAGATACGAATAAAAAGGTTTTTTTCGTTTATTTTTAATTCTTTCTATTATTACTTATTAGTAAGCCTTCATACAATTAGAAATAAACGAAAAGATCTTTTTTTTCGTATGTTGTAGATTTCTGAAATAAAATAAAAAATTGTATTAAAACTTCAGGTAAATATTAATCAAATGTGAGAAAATACGAGAATCTCGTGTTTTTTTGCATTTTCGCGTGGACCGCAAAATGCCGGTATCGGTACCGCGGTACTGTGTGGGCAAGCGCCGTGTACCGCAGACTTTTACCGCGGTACATATATATATATATATATATACATATATATATATATATAACTTGCTTTTATTTTGCTTACGCTGAAATGTTTTTTTGGGCTACAATCCCTCCTAGAACAGGTTATTCTGAATTGATTAAAAACAATAATAACCTGAAAGACCGATTTTAAGGCAAGAAAACTTAGATATAGAAAGAACATGCGAATGTGTATGAAAACATTGGCGCCTTCGGTGTTTCAAAGCTATCGTGGAACTAGGGATTACAATCCCTGTTAACCAGTAAGATGAAAAAGACTGAAGTTGGAATACAGTTTTTGATTACACATTAATCTTTCTTCATTGTTCACATGGAATATTTGAATTTTATTTTAGAATAATTTGCAACGGTCAATGGGCAGCCGAGGAAGCGACTCCAATTTATCAGCTTGGGCAGGTACATTATTCACCAACTTTATACCGAATGCAGGAGGAGGTCGAGTTGATGGTAGAGGTGACAGCCGGGAAGTGAGCAGTGATAATAGTCCTAACATTACGCCTACCCATCATCAGATGACTGCCATAAGTCCATTGAAGGCTGTCAATTTATTGCCAGAGGTGGTAAGTTAAGTCGGTCGAATTTTTGACGTGTACTTTTTTCGTTTTGTATTTTCACACCATCCCGCCATGTGCAATTTCTCTGGTTTATAAGTTTTTTTTTTTTTTTCACTTACTTTATTTCATGGAATAAGAGTCGCCCTTAGGAACGAAAAGATAAGCGTACTTTTCACAAATAATACGCTTTTCTTTATGTTGTTAAGATATGTACTTGGTGCAAACACTTGGTTCGTTGCGTTTGCACTATGTTCGTTACTTTAAACAAATAATTTATAACGCACGAAAATCAATGGTTTTTTTTCCTTGGGTCAAAAGTTTCTACACAAAACATAAACATAAACACAAGAAATACATGGTACAATGTTACATATTTTCACCATTCGCTAGTGTGCAAGAAACAATTTTAGACTGGTTTGCAGCGTGCGAAAAAATCGAACTTTTGTGTTTGAATTGACATCATGCAGATGATAATGAATGACAGTATTCTACTATCGTTTAGACTACAGGTGAAATTCTTCGTTTATTTGAGCTGGTCTGCATAATTGATTTCATCTGCTTTCAATCACATTGTCACAGTGCAAATACGCACAAATCTTTGACTGAAATTTTCAACGTGCTCTTTTGCGTGAATTGGATTTTTAACCATGCTTGGGTTATTACAGCGTCTATTACAAATGACGACATTTGCTGGATGAATTTTCAGCTTAACTTGGACAGTGAATGGAATTGCCATTATATATTTGACATTCTCAAAATCCAAGTTTGATTTTAAGGCTAGTTTGCAATGATGCGAATTGTTGTTCGCATCCATGCACATTTTCGATTCTTAATTTGCTTTGCCTGTGTCATTTAACACGACGCTTGTGCTGCATGCCATTTTCCACCAAACAGCGTCTCATCCGTCGCCATGGTGTTTGCAATTGATCGAGCATCGCTGGATTGTGAACAGAAAGAAAGTTTGTGCAAAAATTGAATTTTGCTAGTCGCTTACTCGCTTTGCAACATTGTCAACTACGGAGTATTTTTTAACAATCAATCTTTTAATTTTGTTTTTGTGGAGAAAGTTGCTTCCTCCTTTTCTTTCTGTCAAATGTTTGTTTTGCTGTGTATTTTCATGTCCGAAATTGTGAATCGGCAATGCAGTCTCAATGCAACTGGATGGAATTCATTATTTCTTACACCGAAATCAATAACTGTTTAACTATGTGACTAAAATGATAGTAGGTTTAATGTTTAATCAGTCGGCATTTGTTATTCTTTTTTCTTTAGCCAATCCAAACATCGCGCAGATTGTCACCACGTGAACAACGAGATTGTGACGTAATTGGTAATTATCTATCGAGTTGAGTGCACCGTGACATGATTTGTTATTCTTATAATTTAAAATCTGTTCAGAGCGCCTCATCAGGTCATATTTTTTAATTGTGCGCAAGAATATTCAAGACTCTGTGCCTAAAGCTGTGATGCATTTTCTGGTCAACTATGTTAAGGATAATTTGCAAAGCGAATTGGTCACTCATTTGTACAAACACGATCATTTTCTCGACTTGCTTCAGGAGTCTGAGCATATTGCTATCCGCCGCAAGGAGGCACACGAAATGCTTACTGTAAGTATATATATATATATATATACGGAGTATTATATATTTGTAGAATGTTTTATAACTTAGTACTCATTTTGTACTGTCGCAATGATTGAAATACCAACTTTTTTCAGGCTTTGCAGAGGGCTAGTCAAATTGTAAGTGAAATCAGGGAGACGCACATGTGGTGACATTTGACAGTGACGTAGAATTGATTTTTCGTCGTTTGGCATTCAATGTTTTGGTAATAATGCCGAGTAGATACTGGCGAGAAGGAAGCAACCGGGAATTCACGAATAAGGATGATTGGCACTTAAAATAGGAGTGTAAACTAATTTAGAATCTGTAGCAAATTGAAAAAATCGGCCACCCTTGCTTTGCGTCATTGATTTCTTTTCTTGAGTATGAGCAGTTGCACCTGTATTATTAAGTGGAACCAAGAAGACAAATGATTGTAAATGACTCGAATTGCATTGCATTATGAGATATTTTGTTGTCATTGGTTTTTTTTGTTTTGTTTTTCTTTTTTTTTAGTAAAAAATGATTTATAATACAATTTATAAATTGACTAATAATAGTTTGTAATAATTATATAGTAGTGATGCCAAATATATGTCAAACGTGGTTCATCTTTTCAAATGGGGAGATAGTTGCAGTTTCTGCTACTTCTATTTTATTTCTTGTTTTGTAATTAGTATTAAATTTATCATACATCTTAAAGAGTCATGTTGCTTTAAAATTGACATTTAGGATACAAAATTCAATAGTGTTTGATTACAACTGATTGGAAATTGCAATTATGTAAAAATCTGTTATTGAAATTTCCATTTTCGTACCTCCTACAGTTGTGATCCTTACTTACAAATGAGTAAATAAGGGGAGAAACGTATCTTGGTAATTGCATTACCATTTTTACATATTGGTGTATTTTTTTAAATCATGAATTACTTTTTCTTTTTCTGTTTCTTCTCAACGATTTCTGTTTAATATCTTGCTGATCTGTTTGTTTTGAACTAAAGTAATTTCAATAAATTCAACAAATGAGATGAATTTAATTATTGTATAATAATTGAATTTAAAACTTGGATTGTATTTACAAGTTACTGGTAAAGCTGGAATCACCATTAAGCAAAATAAACATGCTTTGGCAGTTGGCACCACCACAAATTTTTTCATCAACCATTGTGGTGAACTGCAAATGGTGCAGCTGAACCAAATTCCACATAAGAGGCTTCCAGTATAAATAATAGAAAGTAGCGGTAGCACAATATGCAGGGTGTTCAACATAAAGTGTACCAGGCCAACTACCGTGTAACAAACCTGAATTTCAAAAGTCTGTCGAAACAGTTAAACAGAAAGTGTTGGATGAAGATTGACCCTTGACCTTTGGAACAAATTCAACCATGTTGTAGATCCTACAGCATTTGAGATACTCTGTACCAGAGAATTGTCAATTGTTTGCTAGGAAAGAGATGTGTTTACCAGATTTTCCCTTGATTTGTTACTTCGAATGAACACTTAAAATTCGATAAGCAAGTGACGGCAGGTGGCTTTGCACCATTTCTCGTGTATTAAAATTTATCCATCACACAGGAATGACTAATGCGTACTAACCATGATTAAATATATCATCCTTGCGGTTCAGATTTTTTAGACACCCTGTATATACAGTATATATATATAGGGGGGGTGGGGTGACACCCGGCAGGGGTTGAAAAAAAATGTTGATTTTAACTGTTTTCGGGGGTGACACCATCATATCCGCCTCGGGTGTGACCCATGCTAGCTACGCCACTGCCAAAGTCCATTCCAAGTTGTGGCGATGCAATCAAGGCAATCAAGTCAACCGCACCACTCGGATCGATCCACGATGATTTCTAAATGCAGGTGGTAAAAAATCCCACCCAAATTTCCTTAAAACGGCTGCCTACATATTTGAAGTTGTTGTCAAAGCTCAAGGCTACTTGAATACTATAAGGTTGTGCCATCTGGCGAAAAAATAACAATTTTGCGCGCATTGATCTGCGCACAACGTAACTGATGGGACCTCGCTGTATCGGCCACCTTAAACAGCGGTAAGTTTAAAATCACGACATGTAAAGTTGTGATCGGTTTGATTTTATTTATGATTCATTAATATTAATATGATTTACAATTTTCAGTTTTTGATGTTAACATAGATACTGCGCACAACGTCACCGTAGGAACCTGTCTCGCCCATCTCAAACAGCGGTAAGTTTAAAATCACGACATTTTACCAATATGATTTACAATTTTCAATTTTTGATTTTACATAACACAGACACTTCTGCGCTCAACGTCACCGTAGGAACCTGTCTCACCCATCACAAACAGCGGTAAGTTTAAAATCACGACATGTAAAGTTCTTATTTATTATTCATTAATATGATTTACAATTTTGAAATTTTTGATTTTACATAACATAAAGACTTCAGTTCGGATTTTGATTATAATATTACATATTGCAGACATCACCATGGTTCATCATCATACCTGTGCCATGGCTGTGTGTGGAAATCATGGGAAAAAAAGAGACTTAGAAGCTGACATCAAATTCCATTCTTTTTCAAAAGTATGTTTATTTTTTGTGTGTAATATTTCTTTTATAATTTTTTACTTCTGTTTTTATTGTAGTGGTTGAGCAGCACAGGCAACATCATTTCGTTCGTTTCAATCCCAATCAACCCGACGACGAACAACAATCACAACACGAGCAACAACAACAACAATAACAGCAGCTTTTTTAAGACAAAAAAGAACCATATGATGAACGAGAATTCGTTACAACACGCGAAACTGGTCCGCACACGACGTCTGGCGAAGAAATACCAAGAAATGTGTCGTCAACAGCGCGAAAGCGAATCGCCCATCTTCACGGTCGAATTGGCCGACGACAACCTCTTCTAACGGAACGTGAAGCTCCACAAAGTGGACCCTGACTCGGAGTTGTACAGGGACATGCAAGAACTGAGCACTCCTTACGTGCTCTTGAATCTCACTTTCCCAGACAACTTTCATTTCGCGCCCCCATTCACGCGCTTCATCACTCCGCGCATCGAGAAGGGATTCGTGATGGACGGCGGAGCCATCTGCATGGAACTTCTCACGCCGAGAGGTTGGGCCAGCGCCTACACCGTAGATGCGGTCATCATGCAGTTCGCTGCCAGCCTCGTCAAAGGCCAAGCTCGAATCGCCCGCAAAGCAAAGGGCACCAAGGATTTAGTCGCAAGTCAGCCGAGGCATCCTTCCGCAGTCTGGTGAAGACCCACGAGAAATACGGGTGGGTGACCCCTCCACTGTCCGACGGATAAGTCGATTCCATTGGGCTTGCTGCTTTTGTTTGAGTAATCGAATTTCTATTCCTCGTTCTTTCTCTTTATGCCAAATTTTGAGTCTGATTTTAATTTTTAACATTTTATGATGAATGCTTATAATTGTAATGAATATTTGTCGATGGATTTAACATCTACTGCAGTAATTTCTCTGTTTTAGAATTTTTTTTTGAATTTTTTTTGTTTTAATTCTGGTATTGGAGATGAATCAAAGAGAAATTTTAAAATTAACAAAAATGTCGATGGCAACCGGGGGCCAGACGCAGCTGTTTGAAACTGGAAAACCTAACCTAGAAACAAAAAATAAATACCAGTAAATTAAATAAATTTCACAATTTTTCCGTGAAAATTTCAATTCATACTGGTTGAGCAGCGTTGACAACATCCTTTCGTTCGTTTCTTGAGTAAATTGATGAGGAAGAGGATTTGATTCGGCAGTACTGCAAATAATAAATACAAATCACTTAATTCAAAATTGTAAAAGAATATTTCAACCGAGTTACGGAATGGGAGAAGATGTTACTTGTGTTTCTCGTTCAAATTGTTGACGTACTGTACATCGTGTTGTTGGGCTTCACGTCCAATTTGCCGGCAGAAAAACCAAAAATTTCGGGCGAATACGACGACGACTAACGAACAAACGTGCGTGCTACAACACAAAATTCAAACAAATAAAATTAAATTAGTCTTTAAACATGGAAACTATAACATAACTTACTCTGCCTGCATTCCATAGTATTTGATCATTGCTAGTCCCGTTGACGACGTCACGCTCTTCGACCAATGACGGCAAAGTAAGCAGAATGCATCCCCCTGGTCAAAGCTGCTTACCGGACTAGCACCGCACTCTGGTGGTAAATTAATGAAATACGTAGCTTCCAAACCATTCGAAAGCGTAACAACATAAAATATATATTATACTCCACATTTTTAAAAGAACGAAAATCGCTTGAAACACAAAAGTGTTAGAATTTTTTTTCAAAAATGTGTCAGGGTCTGTTATTTGCAGGAATTCGCCGTTCTGTGGTTTGGTTTGTGTGTTCTAATCATAGTTTATTTGCTGAGTAGTTTCGTCGCGCATGCGCTTCTTCCTCAATACTGGTACTTGAAATGTTTTGTTGCGTATGCGTACCGTATGCCTATTTTTCTAGGTGTTAGTCATTCTGTCTGTGTTTGTGTTCTCGGCTGTCGCTGGTCATTCATACATTTTTGCTAACCTACCGGTACTTCCTTCAATTTCGTAAGGAACACGTGGGACACTTTACAAACGTCGTATGTGTTATCAGTGTATGTTCCTTTCGTAGCTGGTATGTTGTTTTCAACTTGCGCACGAAGCTTCCTTTTGACTTGTGCATGATTTAATAATTTCTCTGATTTTCGTTAACCATTCAGATGCCAGATACCTCATTCTTATCCTCATCCTGATATAATGATGATGACAAGTCCATTGCTCGAAGAGAAAGGCTGTACCTCAGTAACGAAAAAGCTTTTGGATAATTTGCTAACAGATTTACGAAGCCTTTCAAATGAAGCGAAACGTAAACATTCGAATGTGAAGGATGCCGCAGAAAATGGAATTGTCAAACTGCTAACTCTAGCTTCGAAGACGGAAGATTTTATTCAAGGTATGGGTACCCGAATAGTAGATAGAGAAATCGATGAGACAGAGAGAGAGAGAGAGAGAGAGAGAGAGAGAGAGACAGAGAAACCTAGTTTTATATTTTAAACACAAAACATTTCGCCGAAGCTATTTCCATGCTTTTTTCGATGAAAATAGCAAAATGGCGAACCGCGAACTTGTTAAATTTTACACAAACTAGTCGTTCAGTTATTTCACTAATTCAGTACGGTACTGGAATACCTGCCAACAACACTCACTGTTTTCAAATCCGAGTAGTTTTTGAAAAATTCAGTAAAACATGAAAACAAATGCAAACTCTGGCTGGCATTTATGTAACATGTAAGAATAATAAATCGCATATATTAATTTACTACCGGTATGATAAAATCAATTGAATAATGTCATACACTGCAAACAATCCAAAAATGTTAAGTCAAATGATTATACTATTTCCACAAATGATGTTTTCGATACTCCGTTCCGGTACAAGGTGGTCTTAATTCACTGGTGTAGTGGCACAAAAAAGTAGCCCTTAACACATTGTTTAATTGATTTTTAGCAAATAAAATAAATATTTTATTACCAATTAAATAAAATCCATATTTCTAATCACTGTTTACACTTAAATTCATTGAAAATAAACAGAACTACTTTTTCGCGTAGACGTAATCCACCAGTGATAAGGCTGGAGTTAAGACCACCTTGTACCGGAACGGAGTATAATGTTTTAGATTTATTTTACATCTTTCTGTTCATGGTAACAGCCAGCTAAGAAACAACTAACATGTGTGTATACCCATGAACAAAAAAACTTTCCTATCTACCAGGTAGCATAAAAAAATCATTGACACTCAATTACTAAGTTTACACGTATCAAGTTTTCTAGGTAGTGGAAATCCAAATTTTGCTTTTCTGGAAAACTGACCATGTAAACAAACTCGTTTTCTGGAAAAGACAGACTTATTTGGAAAACGAAATTCTAGTTGTGTGAGGGAGATTTTTGGAGTTGTAAACACTCATCTTTCGTACTCTTATTAAAAATGGCAGCATCAAGTATAAGTGAAAATTATGTATTCTAGGATAATGGGTTGAATAAACAAATTAATGATACTACTTATTTGTTGAGAGAAGCTACTACTCCCGGACATCAGTCAGAAAATCAATGTTAAAAAATTTACTCCTGCACTTTAAAAGTGGAATATCTTTGGGATGACCTGTCCTAGACATATGAACTAATATGGAAAATGAAGCCCTCTCTTTTCTCTTTATTTTCATATTTTATTAATATTTTACAAACTTTTATTTTGAAAAGTTAAAAAAAAAATATCACTGGACGAAAATAAAGAAACTGCACTTTTGCTGGACAAGAGTTTGGACATACCATTTGAAAAATCATATTAATACTACTTCCGGACATAAGTCAAGAAATCATTGTTAAAATATGTACTCATCCACTTTAAAAGTGGAACATCTGTGGGATGACTTGTCCTAGAAAAATGAACTAATATGAAAAATGAAGCCGCGTTTTTTTTCTTTATTTTCATATTTATTAATAAACATTTTACAAACTTTTAATTTGGTGTAAAAATCAAAGTTAAAAAAAAAATATCACTGGACAACAATAAAGAAACTGCACTTTTGCTGGACAAAAGTTTGGAAATATTATCTGAAAGATTCTATTAATACTCTGCAGGATATCCATTGGCACAAATAACAGCCTGTGTGAACTTTGGCATTGATGCAGAAAACTTCTGACATTGGCTTGCTGTGACTTTTTTCCCACATCTCAACAAGATTTTGAATTAAATCCGCCTTACTGATCATTCTTACATCACATAATTGTTTTTTCATAATTTACGAGACATTTTTTACCTGTTTTCAGCCATCATGTTGATTTAACCTCGTATGCTGGTGCCAGATCATGTTTTTCTTTTTTTTTGAATACTAATGATTTTGAAAGGAGAAGTCCTGTTTCCTGCATATTAGGCCTAATAATAATGCTAAAATAAAATATAAAACACATTAAACTACCTGTCCATTTATTATCTAGTATTCAAGGAGTGGGTTGCTTGCTGGAGAATTTTTCAGATAATATTTCCAAACTTTTGTCCAGCAAAAGTGCAGTTTCTTTATTTTTGTCCAGTGATTTTTTTTAACTTTGATTTTTAGACCAATGGAAAAGTTTGTACAATATTAATAGAATATGAAAATGAAGAGAAAAAGCAGGGCTGTATTTTCCAGATTAGTTCATTGTTTTATGACAAGTAAGTCATCCCAAAGATATTCCACTTGTAAAGTGCACGAATAAATTTTTTAGCACCAATTTCCTGCCTTATGTCCGGCAGTAGTACATGAGCGAAATTGGGTTTGTTTAGGGAATGAAATAGATCGACAGCTATTTTGTTGTTCCTGATAATCGAGATGCATTATGTGTAAAGTCTCACATGACATCATGTTGCCCAGAAAACTAACAACCCGCGGTTGTAGTACATATTCCAATGTTTAAATCAAATTCACTTATTAATTAAATACCGTACATTACATTCATGCCTAAATCAAATATAGGGTGCCATTCGAAACTTAGCAGCAAACATGTTGCAAAGAAAAACGAAATTTTTCAACAGGTGGCTTGAGAACTTAAATACCTAATTTGGTATTTGAAATTTCAAACAGTATACATATATCTAAAATCTGTTGAACATTTAAGAAATATATTCCAATTATTGATAATGTGTATTGAATGTGGACAGCCAGCTGTTGGTTGTATCAGTGGTTTTTACTCTCAGGTAAAATCAAGTCAAAATTTACTACAAATTTTCTACGAATTTGTAATTGAACATTTTCTTACATCTCGAGTGTTTTATGGGTTATACAGTAAAATGGTGCCATGGTCAAGGGTCAATTTTCATCGTGCTGCTGAAATCACTCGTTAATACTTGTACAGGGTAAACCAGAGAGACCTGACGATTTTTGAAAATGTAATTACTCTGCAACTGATGAAATTTCGTATTTGAAACTAAAGCCATTTTATAGAGTTTGAAAGGAAAATAGCCCATTGAGTTGCAATCACAAAGTGGTAAATTTAAAAGAAAAGTATCAACAGTAAATGTAACCTTGTAACTTTGTAACCTAAAACTATTGAGGCAACCAAGCTAATCCTCAATTAGGACACTTTATTTGGTCATACCTGTAAGTGGAAGAGAGGAAACACAAAAGGAAAGAAATAATTTTTTTGGAAATACATTTCAACATGATAATTTTAGGTTACAAAGCTGAGTAGACTAACGTTTCAGACCTTTTTTCTCAAAACTTTTCAGTAAGAAATAATTTTTTAAAGAATGGTTCTAGACTAATTTCATGATTTCGTGGTTTCCGGGCCTAATTAGGTTTCCACGCAACGTGTTTTTATTTGGGGTTTTAGTGAGTGTGACAGGAAAGGATGAGATTGGTTTTATGTTTAAATTCAATTCAGTTTTATTTGACCGGACAAACGAAGTTTGTTCGATCCCTTTTAAATTCAGTTACATTTATTCTCAAAACAGTTTGGAATGATATCCGGATAAACTATCATTTTTACATTCTTATTAATTTGTACAACCGTTATTAACTGGGTTATAAACAACTGTGTGATATCTTAATTGCGATGTAATTATGGTTTTATAGTCATCAGCCGCGCTCTGTAATGAGGCAACATCAGACTCTCTAGAGCTGAAAAGCAAAAGTGATTAGAGCCTGTCTTAGTGCGGGCTCCTTATTTATAGCAAATCTGCCATAAACCCCATAATTGAATTGACTAATCCATCACATGGCGATGACGGATTCCAGCCGTCAGCGCCATCTGTGGACGAAATTTAGCAACACTTAAATAATACTAAATCGAATTGCGTGTTACGAATCGCGCATTAATTGGCACGGTTCGTACACGTGACAACTCCCTTTTTTGCTGTGTTTTGGACCCCAAAATACAAATTTCGATACCAGACAGGTGTCTTTCAAATCGGACATTCTTAAGGAATGTTCGGCTACTTCTACCTTTCATAAGTCATCACTCAGCTGTTTCATAATTATTACACAAACTTAAATTATTCTGGAGTTAACTTTACTCCCTTTTATTCCAATGTTACCATTCCAATTAAATCATAAAATAATTCAACTTAACCTAACTTAATATCACCAATACAATATTTGCTTTTCCATTGTTTATTTTTGAAAAGTCTAACAAAAAAAAACATAAGTCAAAAGAAAAATTTTGTCAAAATTAAATTATCAAAATCAAAGTTTATATTTTTGCACAACACTCAAAATCATTCACACTACAAACAAGCATTTTCATAATAAATTACAACTCTTAACAATTTTCCAAAATGGGGAAAGGGAAAAAAAAACAAATTCAAAAATATTTTTCCAATTTCTCTAATTTTCTTTAAAATTAACAATACCGTTAAAACATCAACTCATTTCAATTATTTACAATAAATAACTCTTTCTAACATTCAATCAAAATTATGCCGTGAAATATTTACATTAAATTTACCAAAATTTTCAACACATCATATTTTCAAGCAAAATTCGCGATAGATTCCTCTCGCGTCCTCAGTCAGTTTGCATTATCCAAATTAAATTTTTCCAATTTATTCTTTCAAACTATTTTTAAACTAAACTATTACACTACTGAATTCAATTCAAAATTATTTCAAAATTCCATCTATCTTATTACATGCTATAAAAATTCAAAGCAAATTGACGAAGATCGCGATTGGTTTCGGTTCGCGAAGTCCGCTCATAAAGACGTTTAAAACCTAACATTTCATTCTTAAAAATCACCTATAATCATTCAAGACACTTACACAAACCTTTTGTAACACAATTTCAAACACAAAATATCAAAATAATCAGTGATTTTTGTTTCGGGTCACGCAAGAAATTCGCGTTCACCTCAACCAAAAATGTGCGCTTAGTAGTATGGGCGGTAATCTTTTCGCTTACGCGGTCTGAGTCTGCGCGACCGGAAATCGTTGGTTTGTGGACTTGCGCCATCTAGTGGCGGGTTTTGAAGTTGATTTTCATTCGTTTTCACCGTAGGCTGTGGTTCAAACAGTGATTTTAGAGAGATTTGTTCTGTATCATCTATATATCGTTCTTTTGGCTTAATTTTCGTTGTTTTCACTAGTTTTTCTGTGTTTTCAACTACAATTTCACCTTTTTTACTGATTTTTTTCACTTTATCAGCAAATTTCACTTTCTTTTCTGGCATATCTTTCAGAACTTCATCTATTTCTTCTTCAATTCGTTCCTTATATGGTTTTAACCTTTCTACATTCACTATGTCACTTTTCTTTCTTGTTGAATTGATTATTTCATAGTCATTTGGTGCAGTTCTTCGCACAATTTCATACGGGCCGGAAAATTGCGGTAAAAGTTTCTCAGATAAGCCAACTTTTCTGTTGATGGTTTTCAGATAAACCAATTCACCTGGTTCAAACTCTTTGTTGACTCTATCTTCATCAAACCTTTTCTTGCTTTTTGCAGATTGTTTTTCAAGTCTCTCATTTGCAATTTTCCTGGCTGCTCGAATGAATTTTGCTGTTCTCAATGTATATTCTTTCTGTGGCAAGTCCAAATTTACCTCTACTGTCAAATCCACATCATATCCACGAAGTAAATAATGTGGTGTATATCCTGTTGTTTCATGAACGCCCGTGTTGTAAGAAAACAGAAGGAATGGAAGAAATTCGTCCCAGTCAGTGTGTTCGTCGTTGACGTAACTTTGCAACATTTTTGCGAATGTCGCATTAAATCTCTCAGTCAATCCGTTTGTTCTTGGATGATATCCTGACGTAGTTTTATGCAAACTTTTAAACATATTTGAGACTTCTTCAACCATTTTGTTCCTGTATTCCGTTCCACGGTCGCTTAAGATTTCTCTTGGACTGCCTTCTTTCAGAATAACTTCATAAAGCAATGTTCTTGCTGCTTCTAATGCTGTAGCTACTGCTGCTGGTCTAGCTATTGCATTCCTAGAAAGATAATCAGTTACAACAAAAACATGTTTATTTCCAAGACGTGACAATGGAAAAGGTCCAAGTGTATCTATTCCAATTCGCTCAAAAGGTTTTGAGACTGTTGACCATGGCTGCATTAATCCTTTAGCTGGCGTTGTCATTGTTTTTGCTTTTGCGCAGTGTTGGCAGGACAAGACGTAATTTCTGACATCTTTGTAGATTCTTGTCCAGAAGAATCGTGTTCTTATTCGTTTCCACGTTTTTGCCAATCCCAAATGAGCTCCTAGTAATCCATCGTGCATTTCATACAATACATCTTTTTGAAGTTGTTTTGGAACTACTAGTAATAAATCTTCCATGTTCAGGGCACTGTTAAGTTTTTTCTTCCTGAACAACGTTTCGTTTTGAAGAACGAACTGCTTTAGAGGTCGTCTTCTTTTTCTTGGAAGTTGCTCTTGGTTTTCTAGTGCTGTTATTAGGTCCAGTAGTTTGGGATCCTTCCTCTGTTCAACAGGGAGGTCCAAGTTTTCTAAGAAAAGCGAAGGTAATTTTTCTATTTCTTCTTCACTTAATTCTTCCTGGATCCTACTTAAAGCATTGGCATCTGTATGTTTCTTGCCGCTTTTATGAAATATTTCAAAATCATACTCAGCTAGTTGCAGCGCCCACCTGGCTAGACGTCCATTTGGATTTCGGACTCCTCTCAGCCATTGGAGGGCAGAATGGTCGGTGATAATTTGGAATTTCTGTCCATACAAGTACGGTCTAAATTTCTCTATTGCAAAAATGATGGCTAACATTTCTCTATCAGTTGCAGTGTAGTTCTGTTCAGCTGTGCTCATTAGACGACTTGCATAAGCGATAACACGCTCTTGGTTGTTGACTTTTTGTTTTAGGATTGCTCCTAAACCATATGCGCTTGCATCAGTTGAAACCATGAAAGGCTGAGCGAAGTTTGGATGCGCTAACACCGGTACTGTTATTAATGCATTTCGGAGCGTGTGGAATGCTTTGTCGTGGGGTGGTCCCCAGTCAAACTTTTCATCCTTTTTGGTTAAATTCACCAGAGGTTTGGAAATGTCCGCAAAACCAGCGATGAACTTCCGGTAATACGAGCATAATCCTAAAAAACCACGTAGTTGTTTGACGTTCACAGGAATCGGAAACTTCGCGACTGAATCCAAATTCCTGAGATCCGGTGAAATACCTTCAGCATCAACCACATGTCCGAGATATCGAATGGTGTGTGTCGCAAACGTACATTTGCTCAGCTTAACTTTGAGATTCGCTGTTCTAAGCTTCTGGAAAACTGCCTCCAAATCGACGAGGTGCTGATCGAAAGTCTTTGAAAACACTATCAAATCGTCAAGATATGCAATACATACTTTTCCCAGGAGGTTACCAAGCACTTTGTTCATCAATTTTTGAAAAGCGGCTGGGCTGTTACATAATCCCATTCCGAGGACATTAAACTCATAATGTCCGCTAGACGTGGTAAACGCTGTCTTTTCACGATCTTGTTCATCTATTTCGACCTGGTGATATCCCTGGATAAGATCCATCATTGAAAAATACTTTGCACCCGCTAATTGATCTAGGGTGTCGTCAATACGTGGTAAGGGATAAACCATTTTCTTTGTTACTGCGTTTAACCGTCTCCAATCAACACAAAATCTCCATTTGCCGTCTCTTTTCTTGATGAGCAATACTGGTGCACTCCACGGGCTCTCGGATTCTCTAATTACTCCTTGCTCGAGTAACTTCTTTGTTTCAGCATCCTCGATTTCTTTTTCCTTAATTGATCGTCTATAAGGTTGTAAATGGATTGGAGGAGAATCTCCAGTATCAATTCGATGCCTAATCGTGTGAGCTCTGCCTAAATCATTGTCAGTTTTTGCAAATCTATCAGAATTCTTCTCCAGCAACTGCACCATTAGCCCTCGTTGTGATGGCGTCATGTTGTCATTCGCCATGGCCGTGCTAAAGTCAAATTGATTAGCTCTGTTTTCATCCAGCACGCCAGACTCAATTACATAAAAAGCTTTTGCAATTGCTGAGTTTTTTCCTAAATAGATTGTCTTTTTTGTTGGATTCGCAACTCGCAGAACTCCTTCACCTTTTCTGAACTTAGTCAATGTTTTGCAACAAATTACTCCAAAGCGATCAATTACTCCACTGAGTGGTTCTATAAATAACTCATCATCAACTTTCTTTGCAATCTTTATTGGTACAATACATTCATGTAACGCTGGAATTGTTATTGGCTTTAAAACTCGGGCTATGTAATTTACATCAGTATGGTTCTTTGACATTGGGAAAACTTCTTGTTGTTCATCTTTTGGGCCTACAAAGATCTTCTGTTGATCGTAGTCGAGTTTACACCTTGCAGATCTTAAGAAATTATCTCCCAGCAGTAAATGGCGTCCAAATCCATTAACGATCAATACCTCGATGGTGTGTTGTTGTTGTCCAACATCAATGGTTATCCTGGTTTTTCCTTCTGGGATTATCAATGAGCCATCCACAACTCTCAATCGAACACCTGGACAAGGTTGATATTTGAGCTGCAGAGTTCTCACCAAATCTTCACTAATGATGTTACGAAAACCTCCAGAATCCAAGACACCAGTGATTTCCATCCCATTTAATACTACTGGAATCTGCAAAAGTTCGTCCATAGCGTGTAACTCGATGATTTCTAATTTTATCTTTCTTCTTTTCTTCTTGTTATTTCGTCTTTGTGGCCATTCTAGTTTCCCGATGCGTTAGGTGGTCCACCACGTGGGGCTCCTCGATTTCCTCGGCCTTGGTAATTTGGATCGTATCTTTTACCTTTGTAATTTGGATTTAATGGATGGCCTTGGTTATTTGGGTTCCCCTGTTGTCTTTGTCCTTGTGGTGGATTCCCTTGCTGTTGTGGTGGATTCCACTGCTGTTGTGGATATTGCTGTTGGAATCCTTGACCTGAATTATTCCACTGATTATTCCAATTGCCTCTGTTTTGACCTTTGTTGTTATTCCATCCTCTTCCTTGGTTCCACCATCCCCGTTGTTGTCCAGCTCGTCCTCTAAAGTTGCCTCTATTGTAGAACTGGGCCTGGTTTGGATGTGGTGTGTACCATTGGTTTTGGTAGAAGACGGGAGTAACCTCTGCATATTGAACTTCCCCAAACTGCTGCTGTTGTCTTAGCACTTTGACCTCTGCTAACAACTCGTCTTTGGTTTTATTGACGTCGCTCGGTTCAACTAACAAGCTTGGTTTCACCTCGCCTGTTGTATCAACAGCTTTTTGCAGTAGGGTTAGCAAAACTTCTGCAGGGTCCTCACTGAATGCATGAGCTTCCAATAATCCAAGTTGAGATGTAAGTTGATCCAATGTCTTTGGAAAATTGACTACCAATTTATCTCTAGTCACTTTTTTAAGTCCTTGAAACACATGAAATATCTTTTGTTCTTCAGTAAATGCTGGTCTCGCAAAAGAACATTCTTTTAATATTTTCTGCATATGTTCCAAAGCTGTCCCATCTTTGTGCTGCATTGCCTGTAATTTCGACAAAATTGTTGTTATTTGTCGTCTAAATTTCGCTTTCAACGCATCTTTCCATTGAATCCATGTTCTAGTCGGATACAGTGGAAGTTGATCCAAATACCATGATGATGCGGAAGATTTCAGCACAATTGACAGATGTTTAATCCTTTCTGTGTCATCGGCGATCGTATCTTCATATCCGATTAGCCATGTGTCAATATTTCCTGTCGCTGGATCGAAGTCAACTGGATTTCTTCTATTGACCACTAAATTTTGTAATACTGTCTGTATTGCTACTAGTTCTGGTGAAGCATTTGCCATTTTAATTGGTCATTGTTCACTTTTAATTGTCACTTCCGGCTGAATAAGCTCTTTTGAGTCCTCAATCTCTTGGGCTGCGTCCTCAAATGCGTCGTCCAGATTTATCTGTGCACTTTCCAAAAGATCACCCAATTCTAATTGTTCTTCAGGCAATAACCAATTATACACACCTGGATCTATTAGTCTTTTATTACGCTGCTCGGGAGTTTCAAGATCTTCCCTTTTTTGAATTTTTTGTTCTCCTTTGGATTTTGATCTATACTTCCGACCAGTTACTTTATCATCCAGTAACTCCTTGGGTGTATTAGGTTCTCCTGGTTCCTTTTTTGAAAACAGATAATCTGCTACAAACTCTGGCAGTTTATAGTATTTGGATTCCGCAATGATTAAATAGTTAAGTTTGAAGACACAATCCCTTGATTTGAAGCACTTTTAATTCACTTATCCAATTTATAATTAATACTATAACTCTTTAACACACAGAACACTTTTCACTTTCTGAAAAATAATTCAATAATTAAACACTTCAATTTTTACAGAAATGTTTCAAAACACTAGAACAATTCAACAATTAAACAATTCAATTTTCACAATCAAATTTCAAAAACTTCAACAAAAGAATTCAAGGAAAAAAAAAAAAAACATTTTCACGGTCATTTTCTACAAAATATCAAAAACAATTCATTTTCACGGTCACAATTACTAAATTTCATCAAAATTATTCAAGGAAAAATCTCTTATTAATAACACTTTACAAAAATGCTCTGGAAAGAAAACAAATTCATTAACAAATATAAACAATATATTCTCTATTATTATTCAATTTTATCTCAACATCACAATTAAATTCCTCATTACTATACAATTCTCATCAAATTTTATCAAAGTTCAATCAATAACATTATATTAATTCAATTCAAAGTCAAATATCACAGTAAATATCAATCAAATGCAAATTTATCCAATTTAAACACTCAAACTTCTATTCTATTCTATTTTATTTTTTAGACTTTGCCAATTTTTCAATCTAATTGACCTATTTATTCACTAGCAATGACTCACTCTCACTTTCCTATCAATTTCACAAATGAATCACTCATATTCAAATTAGGTTGGGATTTCTCTAAATTTTATATGATTTTCAAAGCTATTTTTAAGCTAAATTTGCCAATTTTATGTGATTTTAATTCTAATTTCACTCGTTTTGCTCTAAATTTTACGATTTTTAATGATTTTAGCTCTAATTTTGGGGTTTTTATTCTAATTTTGGTCCCGGGGAAAGAACCGCATCTCCACCATTTGTTACGTGGTTTCCGGGCCTAATTAGGTTTCCACGCAACGTTGATTTGTTTGGGGTTTAATGAGTGTGACAGGAAAGGATGAGATTGGTTTTATGTTTAAATTCAATTCAGTTTTATTTGACCGGACAAACGAAGTTTGTTCGATCCCTTTTAAATTCAGTTACATTTATTCTCAAAACAGTTTGGAATGATATCCGGATAAACTATTATTTTTACATTCTTATTAATTTGTACAACCGTTATTAACTGGGTTATAAACAACTGTGTGATATCTTAATTGCGATGTAATTATGGTTTTATAGTCATCAGCCGCGCTCTGTAATGAGGCGACATCAGACTCTCTAGAGCTGAAAAGCAAAAGTGATTAGAGCCTGTCTTAGTGCGGGCTCCTTATTTATAGCAAATCTGCCATAAACCCCATAATTGAATTGACTAATCCATCACATGGCGATGACGGATTCCAGCCGTCAGCGCCATCTGTGGACGAAATTTAGCAACACTTAAATAATACTAAATCGAATTGCGTGTTACGAATCGCGCATTAATTGGCACGGTTCGTACACGTGACAATATGGATAACCTTGAAGATGACCTCAGAGGTCAAATTAGATGTCATAATTGGATTTCCCCAGACATAGTACCCTTACAATAATAATCCAAAAACGTAAGAATCAACAGCAATGCGTGATGGGAGTATGACGTAGTCAGTTCTAAAGTTCATTTGACCTGGATCCAGTTCTTGGATCTGGGTGGATCCAAGATGTCCGACCTCAATCAATCCATTGTTTTTCAATGACAGGATTGATTTTAAATTCTTAAAAATATAATTTCGTCCTAGTTGCTATAAATGCTAAATAAAAAAAACATTTTTGATCAATCTTGAATCATTTAAAAAATTACGAATCGAATTTTGAATCGACAGTCGGTCTGCGCGTGTGCTTGACTGTCTGATTCGAACTGATGACGCAGGGCAAGACGTCTGCGACCATCATGCATTGCTTTTTGTTAGCTACGTTTTTGGATTGTTATTATAAAATAATTACTAAAACAATTTAATTTTTTACCCGATGATTATTAGTTTTTTAATATGGGCTTTCAGAAAATGTAAAAATCCCACTCAGTGCACTTGATCTTTAATGGACTCTGTCGTGGTTTTGGATGAAAAAAAAACCAAATCTAGATGCATTTAGAAGTGATTGACATGACTGAAAGTTAATGATGATAGGCTAGTAGGTGAAAAAATGAAAGGTGACTCTGGTGATGGTATGGGTGGAATTTTCATGGTTCACTGCAGGTGGTAGTCTGATTCCTGTAAACTTTTAAGCCACATACAGTGGTGGAAAAAAGTTTGAGACCACTACAGGTTTTTTAGTTGTAAGTCAAATTTTGATGCTAATTCTTGCAGTTGTTACACCAAATTCTGCATTTGTTTCACCACATTCTAAAGCAATATACTACTCTTCTTCTATTTAGAGATAATATTAATGTTCCAATGTTTGAATTTCACCAATTTATGCACCTACCCATGCTAAGGACAACACCAAATTATCTAAAATATTTAGTTAATTTAATGACAAATAGGTTCATTATAGTTATTAGAACGAATAGGAAGCAAACCAAATATTAGAAATGAAAATTGGTTATATTTTTGATGATTTAGAGCACATGGTCTCAAACTTTTTTCCAGCACAAATGACATTTTTTGAACAATTTATTTTATTTCTTAAATTTGATTTCAGTTATTGTCTTATAATTTTAAACCATGCTTTATTGTCATGATATAAACCTGTAAATAAATTTTCAAGTCAAAATTTGACTTACAACTAAGAAACCTGTAGTGGTCTCAAACTTTTTTCCACCACTGTAAAAGTAGTACTCTGTACAAAATAAGCAGAAAAGTTCTATTCTATTTGAGATTTAGCCTGCTGCTAGCCTAGCACAAGTTACAAAGGCTAAATCTGTCATTTGGCTGCAGTCAATGTGCAACTTTTCTATTGAAGTTGTGTTTTAGTAAGGAAATTGAAGTCTAACCTAAAAAATATTATGAAATTATGCATTGGGAATCCCCAATTAGTCTTGAAATTGTTTTCTGAAATGCGTTATTACAATAAAATTTCATATTTCCTGAATTTAAGGGTCGGGAAGTTTAGAGGGATGTGGGGGCTTTAAAAATGGCCAATTTAAAAATCTGCTTTGACAATTTTCATCCAACAGCACTTATTTATCACCATCTATACACACAAGTTCATTGCCTTAACTATTTTGCTTATTGTTGAAGTTTGATTGTAGTGCACCTATCATTTTGTGCACCAGCATTTTCAATTTTTTGTAATAAATTTTTTGTTTGTTTCTCAATTGCTCCAATTCTTTCAGAACTTTATTTTGTTATGATTTTGTACTTTTGTTTAAAATTTCAACACTCTGAGAAATGAAGAAAAAATGTGGTCAATTTTGTCACGCACTGTACACACCAGACATGAAAACATGAGAAACAAATCTAAATGACATATCTTTGGCAATATATAATTTATAAATGCCAGCTTAAATCATTCAATAACAATAGCATATAAGTATATCACAACAATATACAAATGGTTAGCAGTTTGGCCAATTACTGTAGGTTGATTGGCTAAATTTTCGAATACAGAGTACATTTGTTTTCCAATAGTTAAGGCAAGACAAGAGACCCGGTCATTATTGATGTCATTAATTCTCAATGGATTTTTAAACTTAAAACAACTAAACTGCAGGAATATTTTTTTGTCCATGACTGTACATAGGCTTAATTAAATACGGAGTACTACATAACAATGTTAATCAAGGATTATTAAGAAAAAGCTCATGCTATACAGTTTTATAATTGAAATGTTTTTTCTAACCGTTAGAAAGACAATATATCTGATCTTTAATCTACATCAAAGGTCATGTTTATTGACACTCAATACTTATGTTTCAACTGTACACCGTGTACATTCAAGCATTTTTTTTGTAGCTTTAAAAGCAGACAATGATGACATTTTACAACCTTTACTTATCGGTTGCGAAACAAGAAATCCTCGAATTATTCAAATTTGTGTTCTTGGTACACAACGTTTAATTTCACATGAAGTAATTAATAGTGGTGCAGCAATAAATATTATCAACTGCTTATGGAATTTGATGGAATCAGGAATTGAAGAATTGAAATTGTTACAGACTGTCACCTTATTGATTTCAACCAATAGCATTATCCAAGGAGACTCATTGGCAAAGGTATTTGAAATTTTTTTATAACAAACTTTAAAAAAAATTAATCAATCAGATTATCCTTGAAACACAAAACTGAGCAAACAACTAAAGTATTTTAACGGACTTTTGTGATGACTGATAAGAACTGTTTCTATGACCATAATGTAAAATTACATCCAATTTTGGTTAAAACTGTCTTTTTTACACGGTTTTCATTAAACACAGTCCAGAAAAAAATTTCAATTCCAGTTTTATATGTTTTTTTTTATTTAACAGGGTCTATAAAAATATTCAATTCCAATTTTGACACATTTTTTAAAATTATACTACAGCCACAATAAATGTTGCTAATTTAGGAATTGTCCAATTTCTTAAGCCAAATCCAGAACTTTTAAACAGAAAAAGAAAAAACCACCGCCAGGTCACACTCACTACTCCATGCTACGAATAGATCAAATCCCCAGTCTAATTTCTTCTGCCATCTTGGATTTCACAGAAAATTTTTGCTGCTTTGTTCGGTTAGTTTTCGGAATTATTATTTAATTATGGCGGACTAAAATAATGTCGCTATTACGGCCAAACGTGGCCGCCCGCCAGCCCCCAAGCAGAAGACGGCTAGGACCGTGGACGCGGACGAAACGGCCGGTCCAGGCCAGTCCGGTGTCGTCGTCAACGAGTCACGCCAGTCCAACGTCGTCGTCGACGAGTCACGTCTGTCCAATGTAGCTGATTCAGTTGCTGCTCAGGTTGCTCCGTTTTTCGTGGTTTACAAGATCTTTTCGCCTTTATGCAGTCTTTCTCCCGTGTATGCAGTCTTTGTTGGGAAAATTTGACCTGATGGTGAGTTGAAATGAGTTGGAGTCCATTGATAAAAAGTGCAGCCATGTTTATTCAGCTAAACTCTTGGACCAACCTGGTCTCATGACATCTTACATGAGAGTGACACATGAATGACACATGAGTCTACAAAGTTAACTCATGTGCCTAAAAATAGAACAAATGTTATTAAACAAAGTATACAGAACAAATCTCATGGCATACAAGTAACAAAATGAGATTAATGCTACAAAACAAAACAAATGCTATTACAAATGATACACACATTAACGTAATAAATATGTCAGGTATTTAGGAGTTTCCAAACCCTAGTTAACATAAATAGATAATTAACTTTAATCTAAACTAACAAAACAACAGGACATGTCATGTTATGTCCCATTTGCAAAAGCTAAACAAGACACAATCAAATACCCAAACCAATAGAAAATATCTGTTTTCCAACAGTCTTTCTCCTGTGAAACGCGCTTCATAGACGCGAGGGAGGATAATGCTCAGTTTTTCTCCCGTGGAACGCGCTTCATAGACGCGAGGGATAATTCTACAATAGTTTAATTCATGGATGTTCTACATGGTAGCAGAGGATGCTTTCTCTAAAACCCGGTACCGACAGAAAATAGCGGCGATACAACCGGGAAATGGCGACCAAGACGAATACGGCCTCGATAAAACGAATCATGAGACGTGGAAAGTGGATATACAACTGCTTCTAACTCACCTGAATAGGGGTAACAGAAGGTGACTTAATGAGTAAAAGCACCAAACCAAATCAGTTCTCTCCAGGATCCCAAACTAGAAAGATCTTCTTAAATATTTTCTAATAGAACATTGTGTCAGCCTATATCAGGCATGGCCCTTGTTCCCCTTAACTAACATTGAATTACGAATAGCTTTTGGTCATATAAGATTAATTGAATTGTGTTTGATTTATTGTGTAAGTGTATAACTTTAGTTAACATTTAAATTCATGTAATGATTGATTGGATTAAGTTTTGAAATAGAATTCACAGAATTCACTGCAAATTCAGTCTGACTTTTGACTTTGTGAAAATGAATTAATTGCAGACATTTCTAGATAGAAACATCCGGTTTTGATTAATAAAAAGAATTAGAATTTAACAGCACAAACTGAGTCATTCCTTCAAATCCTCATCAACATGAATATTACGTGGTTCCACCACTCTAGGCATTCGAACCACGTAACAATACGGTTGATTAAACTGATGAATTCGGAAGTGATCAGAGATAAATCTATTGAATTTTAAACATTATTTAAAACAAAATCGTGTTTAATTAGACCAGCGTTTATTTTGCGTTTGGCAAATTGTTGAATAGTCTAACAGAGAAGATTGTTGGAAAGTTATAATGATGGGCAGCTATGTTGGCGATGGGCCGCGATGACAGCTGTTTGTGGTGACTTGCTGAAGAAGGTGGCTAGCTGCTTGACGTGTAGCAGCTTAAAGTAGCCGCTTCTCCCCCCTTAACAGGGTGCAAGATGAGCTGCGCAAGGAGACAACAGGATCGCTGGCTTGGAGGTTGACGGAAAAGTCCTGTGCACGGCCGAAGATGGCTTGATGTCCGTACCATGTAGTTTGGTGTGGGCTTGATCCAAAAGATGGACGATAAGGGACTTTTCCGCCCGAGGAATGTGGCAAAGGCAAACGTCGCAACTAGTTGCCATTGGACAGTCATGAGCTGTGTGCCGACGGCCAGGAACGAATGGCTTTGGAACACGCTGATCAACGTTGATGACGAAGATCCACCTGTGACAGCAGCATGCATCTGCACACAGTGGGAATGACTGCTGCAGTTGCTAGACCCCGTATGGCACAGACCGATGACAAGACCCACTGGTCCACTTGTACTGAACCGTTGAAATTTTCCAGCGAGCAGAGCAACGGCGACGACAACAACGTGAACGGCAACAACACTGTCATGGACCACTGGATGATTTATCAAGGCTCGCCATCGAACCAACGACACATCGGTGGTGATGCTGTTCAGAACGAAAATTTATGTGGTTGCAGTCAGAGTGTGAAAAGCCGAATTGAGAGACAAAAGCCATCATGGTTTGCATCAGGCCTAACTCGGATTCATACAGCAGCATTGTTCATAAATTCGAGTTCCATTTTTGAAGAGAACAAAAAAAGGTTTAACACTTAACTTTTGATTTTGTTCGTAAGGTTCGTATCAATTACGACTGCACCATTGTCAAATCTCTGGGGTTTGACTCAGTTTTGGTGTGGGGCTGAGTTCGTATGAACTCAGCCCCATTGAGAAATTAAAGCAGGATGGTTATTTGACTGGATCTTGTTTTATTATACTTAGAATTTGTGTATGTGCGAAGGTTGCTAGGACAAATCCCCTAGCAACCTTTACATTGTTTAGTATCAATATAATGCGCTTGCCATGTTGTTATGCTGAGACATAACAGTTAGGTCAACGTTGTGGTGGTTTTGAGTATAGTCTGACATTTTTTTTGTTAGTTATGAGATTTGTTCTTTTTATTCCTTATTTAATACGTATTCTATTTTTAGGCATCATACTAATGAATGTAAAGTGTGATGTCACATGTAATATATTCTCAGACCCGTGCGGTCACTCCTTACCAGGTGCTAGAGGAATAAACATGGCAGCCACAAGTGTAGCTTTTGTGTCACTGCAAAATGAATAGTCTTTTTTGTTCAAACTCACCAAATGTCCAGACTTTCCACCACTAAGTTCGTGGCTCTTCTTATCCGCTAAATCCGTTAAATATTGGTGCATGCACTCCAAGTGCAAGTATACGATTGAAATCGTCGATACGTTGATGAAATGTGATCGGCAAACGCTGTATTCATCTTCACGACGAATGTCGACACAAAATAAATTCGTGATCACTTTCTAATAATTCACTCAACCTTTTTGGCAATTTGACGTTGATAACTGTCGCGTCGTATTCGACTTTTCAACAATAGTTCTGGAAATTTAGAACTTCCAAGGCTTTGTGTAACCAGAAAATTTAGGTTCGCAGGCGCCGCAACTCTTAATACTTCGCCGTGGGTGGTAGCTAGGTTAAGACAGCGTCTGTTCGTAAAATCTGTATTTTTTGGGTGCAGGATATCAGCCCGGGTGCCGCGCAAAATGGCGAACGTTGATATTCATATTAAGATCGTAATTTCGCTCTTCACTAAGGGAAAATGTCGTCACTCACTAGGCGCTCTTATGAAGAGAATATTTCTTCTTCTGGATACGCGCAAACGTTGGGTGAACGCGCACACAGGTACCAAACCGCTGACAACATCGTCGATCCATTGAAAATGAAATGAATACGCAATTGAGAAGGCATGCAATTCAAAATGTCTAGGTTGAGGAGGAAGTCACAGTCGTGGCATAAAAAGTATGACGAATTAAGACCGTCGAATACGCCGTTTCTCCAGTAAATTTGTCACGGCAGGTTACCCACCTTTCTTTTTTATCCATTTTCTACTTAGACTAACCCAATCTTAAGTTTTCTTATTTTTCTCCAATCTCTCTTTTCATCTAAGATTGATGATTCACCTATTAATACATGCGCAGCTTCATTGCGGGCATTTCATTATTTCCAACAATTAAACTTCTTTTATACCTTTCACCCGCTCACCCCTTCTCTTAAACCAGACCAGATGAATCAGTTTACCTCGTCACTGTCTGCACAATCTCAAACACACTTCTCATTCTTCTTTCAACGAGTTAATACCTCTTAGATTGAGCTGGGATTGTCAACCTTTAGTTTAATATTGCGTCTTGACACGCGCACTTCTAATTGAACTCTTAATAGCGCCTCTTTTTGTCCACCTTTTATCACTTCGCATGCCTGTGACATTCTACGCCCACCCGCTTATGAATTACACTGTGCATACTCATTCTTTTTAAACGTAAAGACCCACAACATGATATTGAGCCCGTCGAACATAAATAATGTGTGTTACAGCGAGCTTAGGTTTATTCACCGTCCGATATCCGCATCTGACGACGGCACAAAATGAGTAAATCTATGAACTTTGCCCACTGGTTTGCGTTAACATTACCTTGCGCGTAAATTCAGATCAAATTAACTAAATATCTAAGTTGATTCGTAACAAACATGGCGAGCTAGACAGGATTCGCTTTCACCTATTAGGCTTAAACGGGCGAAAAGGTTAGTTTTTTGAGTTATTTATTAATCGTTTCACATTTTCTTCACCATGTCGAGACAGTTGGGAGGTGACGGGACTCGTCCCGTTACGCGCGATCCATTTGATTTCAGTGAGCTTGAAATGGAGCAAGAATGACATCAGTCCGAACGGAGGATTAGGGCTCGTCGAGAAGAAGAAAGAGAATTTCAAGAGTGGCAACAACACGACCAATTACGAAGAAGTCGTATCGAACAACAGGAATTGCTCGTCAGTATTGCGGGACCAATGCCGGCTCCATCTACTTATATCACGACAACAGCTGTCGCAAACTCGCGGGCGCAAACTCAAGTAAATTTTGCCACGTCGACACCTTCTAACTTTTTGGCGACGCCATCTTTTTTCTGTCCGGAGTGGCCTAGAGCATTAGTGGACCTCGTAGCATTACAATCGGAAAGTTTGCTGATGTCCGACTTGCGCAACCAATACTATGCTCAAACTCGAGGTCTAGTAAATGAGATTAGCTAAATGTTCCAACAAGGCCCTCGCTCTCTACGAACAGGGACTGCACAGTGCGTGGACGGTGGATCCTCGCATGGATCTATAAGAGTAACAGGCAACTCGACTCCATATGAAACAGGACTTCTCACAGCACGTCTGCACCAACATCATGGGACTGACCATCGAGGCCAGCAGATGAGAACGTCCGCGGCAGCCAGCTGTTTATACGACAACTGTGCCACCAATGCCGGCAATGGCGACGGCCTACACCCAGGTTCCATCGAGGGAATCCGTTCAATTGGATTATTCCACGCGGGCAAATCGAGATTTGATGAGCTCGATGTTGTATTCCAAAATGGGATTTCCAAGGGACAGGTCAAATACCAAGGCGAAGCTGTCGCTGCCGTCAGTAGGGGCGCAAAAGTCAAGTAAAGATAAAAGCTGTTTCAAGCCAGGAAAACCACCTTGTTTTGATCTAGACAAAGCTGATCTTGATTATATTAATCTTTATCTTGCGCAGCTGTACGCGCACATGTATTCTATGCAGGCTCCGGTGGACGAATATCTGAAAGTATTTGTCATTCAAGCTACACGTGGAAGAGCGCAACGATGGTGGTTAGCACTGAAACCAAAACTAACAACATGGAAGGACTTTGAGATTTTATTTCGACGAGCTTTCGCCATGAATACGGCAGCGGCCAACGTAAAACTATCCAATCGAAAGCAGCGCAACGGAGAGTCTACGATGTCATTTCTAAGTGAGATTGTATATTATCTTGAAGTTGCAGGTTATACCGACCCAGAGCTCCAATGGGAGAAAGCTCAAAACATGATGCAGTCGGAAGTCGTTTATCTCTTGCGCGCATGGAACGTAAACTCGCTGGACGAGGCAATCCAAAGACGAAACGACATTGACAATCGTCTACAGCTGGACACCATTCGAGCAGACGAATACAAAGATCTGGGTCTGGCTGATCAACGAATGCCCTCTCTACGTGATGCGCAACGTCCAATGGTGCACAAGGCTGTGGAGAAGCCCAAAGGAGACGATGACACTAAATCTCTCGCGTCGACCGACGCCAAACGTGTTACGAGGTTTTGAAAACAATTTCTGATCAAGTTAGCTGCAGTCCAGGCGAGACCAGAACAATCTCCACCTGTACAGGAACCTGACTCAAGTAGCAGTAGTAGTGACACAGACGCTGAACCTGACACCAAGAAGAGCACTTTCGCGGGAGCGGCAGAGAAGGCGACAATTAAGGTAAATCTAGCCGCTCTGACACCTTCAGCAGACGTCCCAAAGGACCATGTGTGCTCTACGTCAATTGTCACGTTCCCACCGGCGCCAAAACCTCCCATGACCGTCAAATGCCCCGAAAGAGGTACTGCCTGGAGAAAGACCAGGAAGGACTGGTGGTTTTTGGTCGAAAGTGCGAATTGGCATCCATTGTGTCCAGTCTGCTTTAAAGAATATAAGAGACCGGAAAACTCCAAAGGCCTGAAGTTCGGGAAGCCGGTGAAACCAGGCCGCAAATGAGTCAACCGGCCTCTAACGCAAAACGTTTGGAATCCAAACGACACGCCCCACCATTAATTAACCTGAAAGAGGACAATTTCAAACAGGTTAATTCAACAACATCTCCAACTGTTATTACTCTTTCAGAGTATAAACCAGTGAGTAGTGTTATTTCATCGTCATCTTCCAACATCACGTCAGCGACAAAGGCGACAGATCTGCAGACTGCCGTTTCTGAAGCTGTAACGGAGAAATTACCGAAATTGACAGATTTGCAACCTGCAATTTCAAAGAAAAACTCGAAAGTGACAACAGTAAGTAAAATTACTAAAACTTTACCAATTATTAAGTCTACTTCCAGTGCGACGACGACTGAAACTAAACTCCAAAGGAAGTGATCTCTCCTATGAAGGTGTCTTTCGTAATGTTATCGCCAGAAGAACTTAAAGAAACTCAAGAACCCATCATTGAGATAACGCGTGGGGATCGCTTGCGCAAGGAAGCGCCTTGTGTAAAGATTTCCTGGGCTAATGTAGCTTGTACAGCGCTTCTAGACTCAGGCGCACAAACTTGTGTTATGAGTGAGGACGTTTTCCAACAACTACACGAAAAAATGGGTCTGGACTTTGTGAATCTTCATGAGCAGGTACAGGTTGCGTCGGGTGATATAGTAACTTCGTCCAAATCAATGCAATTTGCTCTACGCGCTCCATTGGGCATAGTAAAATTCGTCTGCATGGTTTTACCCGATGCCAAGATGGATGTGCTCCTTGGGCGTGACTTCTGTACGGCAGTCGGAATAGACCATGCGAGAAGGCAATGGAGTATGGCAGGTTCGACTGAGATCCGTAAGTTCATGACCTATGAAGACGCGAAAAAGTCAGAGTCAATTCTGGTTTTACCCATTGCGCCGGAGGAATAAAAAAATCCATCTAATTCATCAGTGGCCATTAGTGAGATCGTTCCGACGAAAATACTAAAGAAATCGGTTCCGGTGAGTGAAATTAATTGCCTCCTCCTCGCGCATTGACCTCTAAAAGACGAAATATTCGAATATCCACATGACGATGTGCAGTATCGAGTTAAACAAATTCGTCATCGTGCGCAAAGTAAATGGTCGAATGTTTGGTCACCAAAAAGAAAAGAAACTTTGAAAGTTTCCTCTAAATTGAAAAAGACAATTTCTCGTAAACTAACTTTGAGTCAATTTTGACGCTTACGACGATTACGACGGATAATCAATGTTATTCGTCCCATTGCCAAACAGTTGGTTGCGCAACGTGCGAAAGACATCCACGCCAAGAAGAAGTCGGAAAACAACATCACTTTGACTGCGCAACCTGACAATGGTGAGAATAATTCGATAATAATTAATACTGACATTAATTTTCTTCAGTACCAACCCAGTGGAGATCCAACCGATTTGGACTGGATTTACCACCAATTGTGGAGCAAGTTAACTGTGTCACAAATAAAATTATTAATAAAAACATTGCAGCCAATTTCGCAAATATTTCGGGAAGAAATAGGCCTGTGTAATAACACGGAATATGAAGTAAATCTGAAACCGGATTTTCGTCCAATTCATGTTCCTGTGTGCCCAGTAAACCCCGCAAAGAAAGCGATAATTTACAGCGATGGATTTTTGCCCCATCAATGCGCAGACAATTCCGGATGTTTATCCACTTCCGGATATAGATAACATCTTTGCCTATTTAGGAGGTGCGCATTGGTTTTCAATCATCGATGGACGTGAGGCTTTTCACCAGATCGGCGTGCGCAAAGGAGACGAACGATATTGTTACGCGGTGGGCGAGCACGCTGTGAATCAGCTGTCGCCACCTCGCTTCCGTATTTAATCATTAGAGAATAACCCTTAAAAACTCTCACTAGAGTCCGCCTTAAGCGGATGATGTAATGACTTCACCTATTTTGGATAATAGAACGATCGAAGTCTATTTAACGTTTGACGAGAGCCAAATTGGCACAGAGTTTGTCAGGCAGTTATTGCGGTGGCATCTCGAAGTTTTCCCATCCCAATTGTTATTCATGCTTACTTAGTCTTAGGTTATTCTTAAGGTTTAGTTTTAAGTTAGTCCTAAGTTAATTATTATTTGTTTTACAGATTGTATTTATGATTAATAAACATACTGTTATATTTTAATAATAAATCAATGAGTCCTGTTTATTTCCTTCTTATTAGCAACACAGTCTAAATGCTAGTTTAACTTAATGCAATTACAAAACCCCCAGTCTAATCAAAAGTATTTACGTGGTCAAACAGTAGTCAGTCTGGCCACGTAACAAAGTGCTTCATCTGCTCTTGTTGGCTTTTGTTCATCTTATCTTTAGCAATTGAGGAGTCAAAGTCAAAGCAATACACTTGCTTTTCATCTGTCAACTCAACCGCTTTGGTTGAGGAGTCAGAGCAATGCACTTGCTTTTCATCCAACAACCCAATCTCAATGATGTAATACGCCTTGCCAATTGCAGATTTCTCCTTCAAAAAGACTGATTTGTTTGTTGGATTAGCCACATGCAGAACTCCTTTACCATACTCAAAATTTGTTAATGTTTTACAACACAAAATTCCAAACCTATCTATTACGTTTCCTAGAGGTTCCATAAACATTTCTGTGGTTAATGGTGTATTTAAACAAACTGGTATAACACATTCATGCATTGGTGGAATTGAAATATTCTTCATCACTCTGGCGACATAACTCTGGTCCGAAAAAATGTTTTGTTTATTGGAAAAACTGCTTCTTCTACTCCACTATCATTGTTCTGGCCCACAAAGATTTTTTGTAAATCATAATCGACGACAGTTCTTGTTGATCTCATGAATGGATCCCCCAATAAAAGCTGATGATGAAATCCTGACACTATTAACACTTCCACTTTATAGATCAGTTTTCCAATTGCAATGTTAACTTTTGTTTTACCTACTGGAACTACCTAATCCTTTCCTATCCCACGTAGCCTAATGTTAGGGCTGGGTGAATAATCCAACTGAAGGGCTATTGCGACTTCTTCACTTAGAAGGTTTCGTTTGGCTCCAGTATCCATTACTGCTTTTATTTCCATGTCTTTTACAATTACTGGGATTTCCAACAATGATTCTGATACCTGAACGTCAACTATAACTATCTTACTGTTCTTCTTTTGTCTTTTCCTTTTCTTTGGGTGGCAACAATTTCTCTGTGGCCGTCCAACTAGTTTTTCGAATTTTGGTCCTTCGTCTGCGCCTGAGGATTAGGGTTTCCACTTGGATTTTCACCTCTTCTCCTCTTTTTATTCCACTTCCAGCTGTTACTTCCACCTCTATCCTGTTGCTGTTGTTGCTGTTGTTGTTGTTGCCTGGGTGGATTGTAAAACTCACAGCTGAAATGATGATAACATCCGCATAAACGGTTATTAGAATTATTACTATTGTTAGTATTGTAATTATTATAATTAGGATTAAAGCCTTGTCTTCCACCTCTACTTCTACCTCCTTGATTATACTGTCCCCTATTCCTTATTGGCGCATACCACTGATTTTGTATCAATATTGACTCTTCATCCAACAGATCCACTGACTCAGCTTCCAATAGTCGCTGCTTTAAATCAGCAACTTCAGCTAACAACTCAGCGTGGGTTGGTTGGGTCCCCACAGTTCCACTCAGTTTACCTGCTGTCGCCGGGGTTACCTTTTCATCCACGACTTTTTTAAACATCGCGAGTAGAACATCTGCTGGATCTTTTATCTTATGACTTTCAAATAACTTAATTCTTTCTTCCATATCCGCCAAAGTTTTCGGGAATACAGTAATCAACATCTTTTGCATTTCGGGCTTCAATCCTTGATACACATAGTTAAGCTTCAAATTCTCAGGGAGTTCTGGTCGCGCATAAGCACATTCGGCCAAGACTTTCTTCATAAACGCATCAGCTTTACCTTCTGTATGCCTCATAAAATGAAGAGTGTTCAATACATTTTCCTGGCTTTTCCTAAACTTCTTTTCGATTTGTGGCTTCCATTCTTTCCAAGTCCAAGTTGGATTCGTTTTATATTGTTCCACAAACCATGCCAGTCCGTCAGTCTTAAGGGCTAACGGCAATTGTTTCACTCGTTCATCATCTGATGCTATTGTAGCTTCATAAGCCACAAGCCATTGGTCGATGTTACCTTTTTCCGTATCATAACAAACAACTTCGCGCTTTTGTATCAAAATACCCTTGAGAAGATCAGTCAAAACTGTTGTTGGGTCCGCCATCTTGGATACAGTTCCTTTTGATGTGGATTCCTTTAATTTTACTGGTGTTAACAATTCAAATACTGATTGAAAAGACTTTGATTGCGCAAATTTCAATGGGATTGCAAAAGCAGTCTTATCATCCAATACGGACGTATTCTGCTCAACCTCGTTTATTCCAGGCTCCGACTGTGAAGTTGTCTTTCTTTTTCTAAACGCTACTTTGGAATCATCCACTGTCCTTACTAATTCTCTTTCTAATTCTTGATTCTTTAAGTCCAGTAGATTATCCACTTGCGCCTGTGATAACTTAACTGGCTGATCCACTGTTAAGCCTTAAATTACACCTTCACTTTATTCACAAAACGCTTTAGCAACTCACAACTTTCACTGACCCTGAAACAAACTTACGCACAATTAATTACCACAACTAGTCACCAATTCAAAATAAATTCAATAACAACAAAAAAAAATTATTATTTCCTGAAAAATAATCAAAATTAATCATCAAAATCAACATAAACTTCAACATAAACCAAAAAGAAAACATTTCCTTCAATTAAATCATTATTAACTTTTCCATTAGTAAACAAACATTCAATATTTACCACTCTTAACCTCCAAAACAACCTCATTTTATTATAAATTCAACTTGGGTAAATATCTTTAATAAATTCAAATATGTAAATCTTTATTAGTGCACCATAATTAAATATTCAACTTCAATTGACCTGAAAAAGAAAATTTTCACAATGAGTCACCTTTCAATCTTATCACTCATGCAAATGAGTTTGCAACTTTTCACTATTTTATATGACTTTTATTTGAATTTTACTGAATTTTAATGCAAATTTGTACGGATTTCAAGTGGATCTTCTAATTTTTAGCAAATAACTGGCCAATTTCACTTTACTTTTACTACTTTTCACTACTTTTAGCCAATTAATGGGTCTCAAATAGAAAGAACCGCGCCTCCACCACTTTGTTACGTGGCCAGACTGACTACTGTTTGACCACGTAAATACTTTTGATTAGACTGGGGGTTTTGTAATTGCATTAAGTTAAACTAGCATTTAGACTGTGTTGCTAATAAGAAGGAAATAAAGAGGACTCATTGATTTATTATTAAAATATAACAGTATGTTTATTAATCATAAATACAATCTGTAAAACAAATAATAATTAACTTAGGACTAACTTAAAACTAAACCTTAAGAATAACCTAAGACTAAGTAAGCATGAATAACAATTGGGATGGGAAAACCTCGAGATGCCACCGCAATAACTGCCTGACAAACTCTGTGCCAATTTGGCTCTCGTCAAACGTTAAATAGACTTCGATCGTTCTATTATCCAAAATAGGTGAAGTCATTACATCATCCGCTTAAGGCGGACTCTAGTGAGAGTTTTTAGGGGTTATTCTCTAATGATTAAATACGGAAGCGAGGTGGCGACAGCTGATTCACAGCGTGCTCGATTGATCCAACATTGATCCCAAAAGCACCACCTTGGTTGCCTCCGAGATACTCTGATACTATTAAAAAATGGACTTTTCCAAAGCTGTTAAAATCACAGCAGGTAGGAAGGAAGAAGGTGTCTAGATCTACTATCCCTTCTCATGTGTTGAAACCGAAACCTCAACCCAAACTTGTTTTGACTCCCTTACCACCACCTGTTCCTACTCCAACCACTAGTCCAACAGTTTCACCAATACCTACTCAGAGTCCTATACACACTCCTGTTCCTAGTTCTCCTCGAGTAGCAATGCCAACTAGAATTCCAGAGCCAGTGAGTCCATCTGCAGCACGAAAAAGAACTGCATCTACATCTGCTAAATTACCATCACCTGGAACTTTAGTAGATAACATAAGACGAAATTTTCGCAAAATAACTGGAATTCCTGCTCCCATTACACAACCAAATGTTAATCGAAGGTCTACTCCAACCCCTTCACCTGAAATTCCAAATTTACTAACTCCTCCTCCCACTTCCTCAATTCCTATCACTGATTTTCCCAGCCCTACTCCGCATCGGCCTTCCGAACCGGTGATGTTTGATGCTGGCGCCGGACCATCGTGATGGGACCGAGATTAACTATGTCGAATTTAGAAGTGATAAGTCGGATGATTCGAGCTAATACGGTGTCGGAAGCGTAGAACAAAACGATGTCATTGACGTACACCAGCATTACTGCACAATTGCCGTAAATGTACACGCAATTGCACGCAGGCATCTTCCGGAAACCGAGGGCTCGAAGTGTCTCATCCAATTTTTCGTACCATTGTCTCCCACTCTGGTGAAGACCATAGAGAGATTTAATGAGCAACCATACGTTGTTGGGATTCGTGCAGGTTGCACCTGCGGGGATGCGCATGTATACCTTGTGCTTCAGGTCCCCATACAGGTATGCACATTTGACGTCGAGGTGTGCATCTTTCCATCCTCTGAGGACGACTAGAAGACGGAAGTGTTGGGTTATTCCACAACTGTGGATCGGTTATAACAGTGTGTAATTGTGCGTGTTTCCGTTTTAGCGCACCTGTAACGATGTAATGGATCATGGATCAATGCTGCGACACATTACTCTGTGTCAGTGCGTGTTTGTTGATGTCAATGTGCGCAGCATGCCATTGTTGCGTTGCGGGGTATTGTTAACGGCATTTGGATTGCCTACGGTGACTGTGTGTTGTCGTTGCGTGCATTGGAGGAAATTCCTATGCTAGTCCGAATACGGTTTCTTAGTTATGATTTGTTCTTTTAGCATTATATAACTTGTGTTTGCAAATCCTAAGGGATTCTTCCTGTATTATATATGATTTGTCCTGTTACCTGTATGAGACTTGTTCTGTACATTTTATAGAGTGAAGTCACTCTTCATGCCAAACAGTGAATAAACTGGCAGCCATTTTTTGTTGGCTTGTTTGCCAAAGTTAAACATGATGTCTTCTGTCCACTCAACACTCACCCAACACTCGGTAGAACTCAACAGGAAGAACAGTCGGATCAAGACGAAATTCACAACTGGGCTAAAAACCTCGTCGTAATTAACCCCGATGGTTTGGCGGAAGCCTTGTGCGACGAGTCGAGCACGATATCGGATTACTTTGCCAGTCACGTCCGATTTCAACTTGAAAATCCATTTACAGCCTAAAACTGTAGCGTCGGCTTGTTTGCCAAAGTTGAACATGATGTCTTCTGTCCACTCAACACTCACCCAACACTCGGTAGAACTCAACAATGGTAGCAGAGGATGGTTCCTCGGTTGTGGTGAGTGTTGACGACGTTTAGAAAACGTTGGCAAACATTTCCGATCGTTTTACGAGGTGCGGAGTTCGTCGCGCGGCCGGGCGGACATCGAGCGACGAAGCGCTGCCGAAGAAGACGGGTTTCTTCGCCCCTGCTAAGCAGGAAAGCTTCGTGCGTCGTATACGCACTCGCGACGATCGCGGTTACGGTTCCGAGACGGTTTTCGGCGGAGGATTCGACGGATATCGCCGCGGACGAGACGACGAAGTGTCGGGCACGGAATCAGAACGAATTTCGGTCGGAATTGTGTCGAATCAGCGGTGGACAGTTCCCACAGGCAGTAAGAACAGTACTCGAATTATTAGAATTCTTTTTGGCGGAATTATAAGCCTTTTTATTTGCGAGACAATTGAAAGCAGCTTTCACGATGACGTCACGATCCAAGATGGCGGCGACCATCGTTCTTGCAGATAGTTGAAGAAGTGCACTGTTTTAGAGTCAGAAGTGTGTCCATTAATTAACGAGGAGACACACATATCGTTGGACAGCACCAACGGACGGATTGGCCGGGAAATTAACGGCAATCGTCGGGGACGAGAGCGGCAAGACGCGGGATCGAGAAGCGACGATTCGCGTGCCTGCAAAGCAGGAAAATCAGCCGCTACGAACCGAAACAGCGACGATCTCAACGACGCACACGAGACGTTCTTCGGGCCGAGGAACGAGTGGATTTCGTCGGGAACGAGCGGACGAACTGCGGGAATCGGCGGCCAGTGTTTCGGGACGAAAAGCAACGTTTTGAACAGTGTTTTGCAACGGAATTTGCATAGAATCAGCGGTGGATTACTTGCACAAACAGTAAGAAGTTTTTCGAATTATTTGGACAATTTATTTTGGCAGATTATAGGCCTATTTCCAACTTCACGTATTTTCGCGATGACGTCACTATCCAAGATGGCGGCGCCTGTCGGTGATCGTGTTTAGCTGTGGAATTGTACTGTTTTGTGCACCATTGCTGGAATAAACAACGTGGGAGCATTATTAGGTTGTTGACAAGCAACAACGAACATTTTGGCGGTTTTTGGTTGCGAAATAGCGTCGCAACACCGATTTTCGGCGGGACGATCGCGTTTGACGAACGTGATCGGCAGCAAAGCCGTGTATTCGCACAAGGAGTGCATACACGCGGATTCCAACGAATTTCGACAGTGAAGAGCCACAGTTTGAACCCCGGTGTTCACTGTGAGGACGCAGACGTGCGTGTTACGATTATTCCTGCGTTTACACGGATGCGTGTACGCAGAAGGCACGACAGCGCCCTTTCCGTGCTCATTCATCGCTGGAGCACCTGTTCAGCATTGAAGACAGCACTGAAACCATCTTCACAACGTTTATTAGTGTATATTTGGGTCGAAATTATTTGTCAATAGTTGATAAGTTTTTGTTCTGGGCAATTTAGTTTGTTCTGTACCCTTCGGGCAGTCGCCCCCGTACAGTCCTATTCCGGTCTGGGCTTGTCCGTGGTACAAGGTAGCCGTCCCGCGCCACCAGGTTGGCGGTCGGAAGCTATCAGGACGACCAGATTCGGGTTTCAATCCTTCTTAAAAGGATTCCCCCGGGAAGTAGCGCATTTTTCGCCTTATATTTTGTGGGAAAAGAGTTTTTTCAAAGTGACAAAGTGTCTACCGATTTGTGCTACGGCATTATTGTGGAAAGAGCCACATTTTGCAACGAATAGTGAATTTTTGTGTGGGAAAATTGTGTTAAGCGCTGCAACAATGTCTTTAAAAGACAGTGGAAGATTGTTCCGAGCCCGAGGACGTTTGCCGGGATTTAAAGCCAATTTGGACGATTGGCATGTTGCGTCTGCGCGCCAGACGCGTCGACGGGTCAGAGGACAGTTCCTTGACCAATTGTGTCATCATAATGATACAAATGCACAACGTAGAAGTCGAATTATTTGGAATTCGAGTTTTTGCGAGGCATTAAATGCCAAAAACGGTTTTTGTTGCGGGAACGGACTGGAATCTTCGACACAGACGTGTGTCACCTGTTGTTTCAATTGTGGCGGAGTGGGTCATCTCGCCAGGGATTGTCCTTCGGTTGGGAACCAAGGAAATCTTCCCTCATCCAGGATGCGGCATTTAACACAGGCTGGTGAAAGGTTTTGCAGTGAAAGGAACTGTTCCGACGTGCACACGTGTAAAAAGGATGTGCAGTCATTTAGCAATAAAGATAAGGAGAATTTTAAAAATTCTACAACCAAGGGAGATAATATATTTGGACATATTATGTGGTATTGTGACAGCCAGATCTTCAACCATGTGGCATCCTGTGAAAAGTGGTTTCAAAATTTTAGGCCATTAAACAAATTTGTAAATAATTTGGAAGTCAGGGGTATTGGTGATATCCGACTGTTCTCTTTAAATGGGAATAAGAAGACAAATTTATTCTTGAAGAATGTTTGGTTTGTGCCCAAAAGTGGGAGAAATTTGATTTCTTTGGGACAATTGGATAAAATAGGCCTAACCACTAGTATTGCACATGGGAGACTGGCTGTCTACAAAAATAAAATCAGCAAACCATTTTTGGTGGCACAAAGAAATGGGAATAATGAGTTCACGGTTGATTGTTGCACCATGGTTTCAAATGTAAGTGCAACCGCACCCTTTGTAGCAAAGCATGCGGTTGACACGGCTGATTTGAATTCTGATTTTGACAAAAATGTATCGCTATTAACACATTTTATTATTAAGAGCGCACTAACTCACAAACCAAATAGTTTGTCTAAAGCGATTGGAGATTCGATCAGGGCAATTTGTGAGGGATACATGTGTAATGCGGGAAAGACAGTGAATAGCGACGTGCTAAGCACGAACAAGAAAAATCAGAATTGTGAGATGGTTGATTCGAATGGGGTTTCGAATGCCATGGGTAATTTGAGTGAAATCTCAATTAATAATGGACAACACGGGAGTTTTGAGAGTTTGAACAAAGTTCAAGTAAATGCTGAAAAGGGGAGCAGGAAGTGTGACCATGCGAATGCTTTTAAATGTAGCAATCCCCTTAGTTCTGACATGGCAAATCAGAAACGTTTTCCAAAGAGGACTAGAAAGTCAACAGATTCTGCAGAACTGGGCAGAGTCACAATTACTAACAATGAGGGGGAGAAGTCATATAGCATGACCAGGATTGTTAGCAATTGTTCTGAGACCAAGAACCGGAAAGGGATTTTAGGAAAATCCAAATTTACAAAAAGGGCCGAGAAAAGGAAAGACAGAGCCCTTCCTCTTGATTTGTGGCAGACGCGTTTAGGACATCTGCATAAAGAGGGCATTCTTGGCATGAATCAGTCAAATAGAGTATTTGGCGTCCTATTAGAGAACAGGGAAATTACCCCTCACACATCTTGTGTAGGAACAGAAGCTACAAAGCCAGATACGCCCCCAACACAGAGAGTTCACCTCGGGGAGGTTTTAGATTTGGTACATCTAAGTGTTTGGGAGGTCCCACATAGGATGGGAGAACAATACATGGTTTTAGTTGATGATTGTTCGCAATATATCTGGATTAAACATTTAAAGAATGGGAAAACTGTAATTGATATGTTTCAGGATTGGATAAATGAAACTGAACATATACTTGATAAGAAAGTTAATAGAATTAGTTTGGGACATGGGATGGATTGTTCCCCAAAAAGATTAATTGAATGGGTTGAAATTGCCGAAGGTATTGGAATCGAGATTCCTGGAATTGAATCTACCAACCCGGACATTTATTCCATCTCTGAAAGCGCCAACAAGGACATTGTAACAGGGGTAAACATTTTACTACGGGAAAATAGATTTCCAAACACTTTATGGATGGAACTAGCCAATACGGTGGCATATTTGCGGAATTGTGTTCCAAAAGTGGTTTTAAATATGGATGCTCCGTATAATGTGTTGTATACTCGACCGGTATCTGTGAGACACCTTCGGTGTATTGGGTCGAAGGTTAGAGTTTTGACTCGTATTAAGAATACGAAACGTCTCAAGCGTACCTGGGAGGGCGCGTTAGTCGGATATTCTGATTTGGAAAAAGCTTATCGGATCTGGGATCCAAAACGGGACAAAGTAGTTTCTTTGGTCAGGTTAACGGTGTACGAACAAGATCATTGGTTCGAGGGGGAAATAGAAAACCCCAAGGAAGTTGTTAAAGCGGGAGATAATGGTTTTACAGATCCGCACGCTCTTCCTGAGAATGAGACAGAAGAGGTCTCAACTATTGTCGTACAGCCTACATTTCCATCCCCAGAGGTTTCGTCTTTAGTGAAGACACTGGAAAAGCAATTTCCCCCGGACATTACATTAGGTGGTGTAAGCGGGTCCAAAGCTGTTGAGACAGAGGGGGATATTTCCACAAGTACAGGCATTGCTTGGTGCAAATGAGTGCAAACTTGTTGAAACAGAGGGGGAGATTAAAAAGACCAAGAGAAACAAAAGAAAGAATAAAACAAACAAAATAAACAAAGATGTTGTATTAACAACAAAGGTCGAAGAACGCCAATTAGCGGCCTGCGAATCGGTTTCTGATGGTATTATTCCAAGTACTACATTTGAAAAAGATTTAAGCGATGAGGGGGAAAACGAAGAAGTAATTTCTGATGAGTCTTTTATCCATGATTGGGAGCCTGCCCCCTTATTGTTGAAATTTAGAAAACAGAATGATCGGCTCGCAACGATTGCGTGGGACGATGATTGTGATTGTTGTTGATTGCTGTTTTTGATTGGGGGCGTTTTTGCATAGAGGTTATAATCGATCAGAGGGGGTATGTTGGGCTATTCCATAACTGTGGATCGGTTATAACAGTGTGTAATTGTGCGTGTTTCCGTTTTAGCGCACCTGTAACGATGTAATGGATCATGGATCAATGCTGCGACACATTACTCTGTGTCAGTGCGTGTTTGTTGATGTCAATGTGCGCAGCATGCCATTGTTGCGTTGCGGGGTATTGTTAACGGCATTTGGATTGCCTACGGTGACTGTGTGTTGTCGTTGCGTGCATTGGAGGAAATTCCTATGCTAGTCCGAATACGGTTTCTTAGTTATGATTTGTTCTTTTAGCATTATACAGGGTGGAACAAAAGTCTGTTCCCCTCAAATATTTCCTGAGCAATTGCATCTAGGTCAACTTTGATGAAGCGATCGTATAGGAAGTTGGGTGAGAGCAATCCAATGATGTCATCAGATTTGACCTTGAACGCCATTTTCAAGGTCATTCACTTTCTAACTTCTAAACCAATCAGGTTAGAGCAAAAAAGTCAATTACAAAGTTGTAGAGCACCATCAAATTAGTACTATCCAACTTATCTTAGTCATCTTAAGTTAAATGTTTTCTCTTTAAAAAGGAGACAAATCAGAAAAAAAATCAGCAAAGTGAAATTTTTTAACCCTCGGTGGCATAAGGATAAAATGTGCTGTTCTGGTTTAAACCATTACAGATTTGTGGACAATTTTTAAGTCGATTGGTTAAAGCGCCATTTAGTTTGTTTTTAGTTCGGAACTAATTTTATTGAGGACGTAATGCCTACCGTACCGCCCCGTTTAAACGCCCGGGTTCAATAAAGCGCCGGCCCCGTTTTAGCGCCGGGCAGTCATCGGCAGTTCATTGAATTGGCGAATAAGCGCCAGGTCCCCAAAAATCACCAATTTTTGCGAAAAATCGGTGATTTTTGCCGAAAAATCGCTGATTTTTGCCGAAAAATCGCCATTTTTTGCCGAAAAATCGCCATTTTTTGCGAAAAATCGGCGAATTTTCGGTTATGCGCCGGGTTCAAATTGGCGCCGAGAAATTAAATAAATAGATTTGAGCCATCTGGAGGTGGTTTTAATCACTACTGGTAAATGCAAAAAGCTGTTCACTGAAGGGCTGATTACAAAAACAGCAAAGCCAGCTTAAAAATAATGCTGGAGTTTTAAGGGGCAGAAAATTTCCAAGTTAAATATTTAATTAAATAAATGATGAATCATTACAAATTTCACCTGAGATTTACTTTATTATCAGATAAACAAAGTCACAAATTTTCAGCAAAAAAAATTCATAGGAAAAAAAATTTTCCTATTTAAGAAAAAGCTTGTCCATAAATCCGTATAGCCAAGGATTAAATTTGTGATAAAATAATTATTGAGGCATTGAAAAAGGCAGTGGTTTTTCTTGTTTACTTGCATAATGATGCACATTTGAATACGTTTATTTAAGTAATTCAGTATTTTTGTGATAGAAATTTAAGTTTTTTCACAATGGCTGGCTTTATTTCAGCTGATTTGTCTCCTTTTTAAAAGGAAAACATTTAACTTAAGATGACTAAGATAAGTTGGATAGTACTAATTTGATGGTGCTCTTCAACTTTGTAATTGACTTTTTTTCTCAAACCTGATTGGTTTAGAAGTTAGCAAGTGAATAACCTTGAAAATGGCCGTCAAGGTCAAATTTGATGACATCATTGGATTGCTCTCACCCAACTTCCTATACGATCGCTTCATCAAAGTTGGCCTAGATACAATTGCTGAGGAAATATTTGAGGGGAACAGACTTTTGTTCCACCCTGTATAACTTGTGTTTGCAAATCCTAAGGGATTCTTCCTGTATTATATATGATTTGTCCTGTTACCTGTATGAGACTTGTTCTATACATTTTATAGAGTGAAGTCACTCTTCATGCCAAACAGTGAATAAACTGGCAGCCATTTTTTGTTGGCTTGTTTGCCAAAGTTAAACATGATGTCTTCTGTCCACTCAACACTCACCCAACACTCGGTAGAACTCAACAGGAAGAACAGTCGGATCAAGACGAAATTCACAACTGGGCTAAAAACCTCGTCGTAATTAACCCCGATGGTTTGGCGGAAGCCTTGTGCGACGAGTCGAGCACGATATCGGATTACTTTGCCAGTCACGTCCGATTTCAACTTGAAAATCCATTTACAGCCTAAAACTGTAGCGTCGGACGGCCTCGGAACTTCTTGATAGATTTGTCTTTCCTTAAAGGTGCCCAACTCTTCATCAATGGCTTCGCGCCACTTTGGGGCATCTTGGAATTTGGGAATTTCCGCGTAAGAAGACGGTTCTGTACGGCAAAGATGTGTGGCATGTTGAGGACCAGGTATTAGGGGCAAGGTGTGCTCCATATTACCGAAAAAGAAAAGTTCTGGATTGTAGGGAAGATTATTCATAGTGCAGAATTCTTCAACGTCCCGTCTCGAACGTAGTCGGAGATTAGGTTCAGGGAAATAATAAACATTAGTGTCTATGCATCCGGGGCGTTGATCTTTTCGGAGATGTTCCTCTCGAATCCATCGTCTGAAGACTGTATCACTGCCAACATAATGCCAAAAGAAAGACGTTTTTCCCGCTGACGGTGCTGCAACATGAGTAGGACCAGGTGGCAATGGTGATAAAGCTCCTTGATCAAATATTGGCATCATATGTTGCAAAACATTTCGGTCGTCTCTTCTGCGCGTTGTGACAAAACGAGTTGGTGAGCCAGGCGGTGAAAGCCCAGGAGAACTAGTTTGAGACGTTTCCGGTGAGACGTGTTGAGACTGAATCTGTGGCAACTCTGCCGCGTCCGGTTGAATTGCTTCATCAACAATCTGTCCAACATCTTTATCCGTATCCTGTCTTTCCTCTTGATAAAGGATTGGATATGATGCCGATCGTCCCAAACTCGCAGAATCTGGTAAAGCCAGTGCGCACGCTTCTACCAACTGACGCTCGGGTGTTTTGAGTGGAGAAATGTGAACAAAAGGGATGGATATCGATTTCGAAACCGATCCATTTCCATCGTCGTCGTCATCATCATCATCATCGTTGTCCGATGCATTCGATGAACCTCCATCAGAATCGTCTTTTGGCCAATCCAAATAGTGGACATCGTCGTTAAAAGACACTCGTTGTTGACCAACTTCGGGCTCTTCGAAGATTTCATTGCGATGACCATTCTGACTCTTCAATGATTTCTTGTAAGACTGATGTTCATCGATGCGCACATGAATTGATTCAGTTACGCTGTTGTCAACTGGATTCCACACACGGTAACCAAGTGTACCTGTGGCGTAGCCTATCAGAAAACCTTCCCAAGCACGGGGGTCGAGCTTTTTGCGTCCCGGTGCGGTGAAGTGCACCCAGCACTTGGATCCGATCTTTCTTAGATGACGCAATGATAGGGCACGCTCACGCCAAAGTATATATGGCACTTGATTGTTCAGGCGAGAATGTGGACTCCGGTTTTTAATGTAGGCGAAATTGACCGCGAGTTCGGCCCATAAACCAGCTGGGAGCTGTGTCTCCTGTTGAACAGCTCTGATGTGGTCAGCCATTGTCCGGTTGATCCTTTCGGCTGTTCCATTCATTTGAGGGCTCGAAGGGTTAGTTTGCTGCCCCTGGATCCCGTTTTCTTTCAAATACTGTTGGAATTCATTTGACATGAATTCGCCGCCCCTATCAGATCGAATGGCCTTAATGCGAGTGTTTGCAACCCGCTCGACCCTGGCGGCGAAATCCTTGAAGCACGAGAAGACTTGAGATTTTTGGGCTATAGGTGTGATCCAGGTATACCGTGTTGCATCGTCGATAACGGTGAAAACGAAGCGAGCGCTCCCAAATGAAGGAACCGGATACGGTCCCCACACGTCCATGTGTAAGAGGTCAAGGGGTTTAGAAGTTGATGGGTGCAGGTTGGGCTTGTGAGAAGCTCTTATTGACTTTGCAAGCCGGCAATCATTGCACGCCAATTCTCGCGACACTTCGGCAGGTTCGAGTCCATACACGTTTTCATTATTGGCTAATAACTGCATCGCATTGGTGTGTAAGTGTCCAAGTCGGCTATGCCATAAACCGGTTGAGTCTTTGACTGAAGCAGGATTGGCAAGGACTTTCTTTGGCATTTGGACAGGATTGGTAATAACCTTCTTTTGTGATTGGACGGGAGGAGGAGATGTGATAGGAGGAGGACTACTTGGAATATGCTGGAGAGCGTTGGCATAGGAATGGATTGGAGGATTTGCGTGGACAGGTAAAAACTGTGTGATTGTTGAATTATCGGTGAAGACGTAGTGGCAATAGTCGGATTAGTACACAACCCATCCACGTAGTAAAGTCCTCCTTTCTTCTTTGCTTTCAGAACGGCACTGGTAATATCCGATTGATAAATGTGAACTTCTCCATTGAAGATATGAATGTGATGACGCGTTTTGTCTATCCTCGATACAGATATCAGATTGGCCTCAAAATTCGGCGCATAAAGAACATTTGTCAGCGTCACATTGCACACGAGTTTGAAGTTGAACGTTTCCCCTGCCCGTCACCTGTGATTTTCATTGTCCCAGCTCGATGTCAAAAGGAACAATATTCACAAAATCGGAAACCCACGATCGTATGTGTGAGACGTGATCCGTGGCACCACAATCGACTATCCATTCGTTTGACTGCATTAGATGGGCAGCTGGACGTTCAATAATTTGCGGAGCATTCACGAAAAACACTGCGTTGCGTACCGGATGAGAACTTCCTCTCGGGCGATTGTCCTCGGGTTTGGGAGCCGAGTTCTTGCCACGCTTCTTGCTTTTGCTGCGGGAGCGTTGAAAAGAAGCTGCCGGTTGTTGGTTCCGGTCGTCACGCTTGGGATATGGGCACTTGTTCGCATAGTGGCCCATCTCATGACAATTAAAGCATTTGACCTGCGATAATGGACGACGTGGACGTGAACCTTGACGAGATTGCTGAGAATTGTGAGCGGACGCATGAGCCGATGATGAAACGTTATGCAGTCCTACTGATTTAAGGCGAAGGTACTCGGATATGAGTTGTTCGGACACCTTAGCCGGCGTAAAATTTGTTACAGGCCAATGATAAATTGCGAACGTGGCCTGCGCATATTCCGGAGGTAACCTATTCAGGTACTGATAAGCGTGATGCTTGTCCGATACTTTTTCCTGCATATCTCGTAATTGGCGTACATGTAGGTCGACGCGACTGACAAAATCGACCATGTCCTCGTTTGGCTCGAGGTGTAGACTTAAAAATTGCCATCTCATGGCTGCTTGACGAGCCAGAGAGCTGGGAGCGAAGATTTTTGACAAAATATCCCAAGCTTCTTTCGGTATATTGGCGTTGTCCAGTGTAGAACGTTTCGCCTCGCTCACGTGGCAATAAATATGTCCCAACGCCTTGTCCTTTTTTCTGTCTCTTTCGGGGTCAAAGTCAATAAATAATCGGCCTCCTTTTCTTCGGTTACATGTCTCCAGAGGCTCTCAGACTTCAGGAGCATGCACATCGCACGACGCCATGATTCGTAATTGTTTATGCCCAACATCAGGCATTTCCCAACCGTTGGTTCTACGTATCCGGATTTCTGCATCCTGGCGTGGAAAAAGTAGACTTCGCACACCACGTAAACACAAAGGCGTAGAGAGTGGTACGGGCGTAGTAGAAGACACTCGTAGCACTGCACGATCCGAAGGCACAATCATTAATCCGAAGCACTTTTCGAGGCGGAAAACCACAAATTGGGAGCCGATGCTACAATCAGCTGACAACCTAGAGTGAGTGTCCCCCTAGTGTCCTTTGAGATCGCCTGGGATCGCAGGAATACTAGGTGGCGCAGGGCTCAGCCTCACTCTAGAATACAAGAATAGCTTGGACAGACTTGTCCGAAGGACTATTGCGACTCTAATAATGACCCAACCAAAAATCTTAAATAATGTCTTAATGCTATCAAAGTTTCACGACAGGGAAGGAGAAATTGATGAATCTGCCGCGGTTGCGACCTCGTGCAATCAGAAAACACGGCTCGGTTTTTCTCGAAAAAACCGGATAAAAAGCGCAATTTGGATTCGAAAATCCAAATTCTTTTCATAAAATGAGGCTCTTCACAAAAATGCTTAAATTGTTGAAAATAAATAAATCGTCGATACTGTATACACGCCGGGGTGTATACAGCGAGAAACGTCTCGTTTCTGCAAAGAAAACGTCGTTCTGACGTCGTCGAGACGAAAATCCGTCGAAAACTGAAATTAAACAAAAATTCGTCGCAAAAGCCGCGAGACCGCGAGATTTTGGACGAAATTAACGATGGAAACGTGTGGTGAACGATACTCGGCGTGTCCGAACGTCTGTAACACGTCAGTGGCGCGGAAATAAACCCGAAAAACGATGAAATTTGAAAAACACAAATCGCCGCGAAAATTCGCGAAATTCGCGGAAATTTTCGGCGATAAAAAGACATGGTTATGCACAGTAGCCAACCACCCTCTGCTACCAATTGTAGCAGAGGAGAGCGGCGCAAATTCGGCGTGAACCGAATCCGTGGAAGCGAATGGTGTTTGCCAAAAAATGGCGTCGTGCTGCACGCACGACCGACGATGCGACGTAATGTAAACGGGACGAATTGACGGCCGTGCGAAAGCACTTATACGCCGTTAGAAAAGGAATTTAAACACTTGTTAAAACTATAAAATAAGTTTAATGAAAACATACTTACCAGGGGAACACCCGTATAAGATACTCACAGATTGTTGTAATAATAAACATGGAGATTTGTTGTATCATGCTGAATGAGACCCTAAAATAATTTCATTCCATAAACAGTCAACAATGCAAACAATGAGCTCAAAGTTTGCACTATTTTGTCTGTGTATGCATCCAATCTGAGCAATCAGGCCTAGTGTATGAATACTGTAAACAACAGTTGCTAGGTAAAAAGTAGTTCCAAGATCAAAGTTGAATTTTATCATTTGAGATTCAATGATGTCATTTCCTCATTTGATATCACATGACATTTGACATCAGAGCTTTGTTCACCAACATGACTGACTTCATGAAGACAACAATAGTTTGTAGTGGTGGTGCAGTGGTTCAGGCAATGGACTAGGAATCTTTCCACACAGGTTCAAATCCTGCTGTCTGTGAAAATTTTTTACTTTTATTTTTTAATTTTTTTTAGCAGTAATTTTAATGTTTTTAATTTTATTAAAAAATTAAAATTAATTAATTAAAGTTTTCTAAAAACAAACATAAAATTAAAAACATTAAAATTACTGCTAAAAAAAATTAAAAAATAAAAGTAAAAAATTTTCACAGACAGCAGGATTTGAACCTGTGTGGAAAGATTCCTAGTCCATTGCCTGAACCACTGCACCACCACTACAAACTATTGTTGTCTTCATGAAGTCAGTCATGTTGGTGAACAAAGCTCTGATGTCAAATGTCATGTAATATCAAATGAGGAAATGACATCATTGAATCTCAAATGATAAAATTCAACTTTGATCTTGGAACTACTTTTTACCTAGCAACTGTTGTTTACAGTATTCATACACTAGGCCTGATTGCTCAGATTGGATGCATACACAGACAAAATAGTGCAAACTTTGAGCTCATTGTTTGCATTGTTGACTGTTTATGGAATGAAATTATTTTAGGGTCTCATTCAGCATGATACAACAATTCTCCATGTTTATTATTACAACAATCTGTGAGTATCTTATACGGGTGTTCCCCTCGTTAGCAATAGAATCCATAGTTGGAAAAAATGGTGGAGCAGCTCGTTCTCGAGGTGTGGCGCCATGTTGAAGATTTGAAAAGTGTACATTGCGACACCTTGTGTCGAAAAATGTAAATACATAAAGGATAAATCGGAAATTATACAGAATAGCTAAAGATAGCATGGTGCTGCATGCTTAAATACTAAAGGTGACAATAAATATTGAAAATAACCCATTTGAGGTATAAACAAACAATAAATCATTATATAAAATAATATAAAAGCAAATGAGATTGAATACAGAACAAACATCGAAATAAATGGTTAGAATGTAACATAATAAGATTCTATGTCTCATCGACAAAAAAATGGTCCTTTAGACCAACATAAAGTCATAGCTGACGCCCAAGATTTTGGTATTTATAAAGAGATGTTATGTTGTTTCTCTCCCGTCCACATTAACGAAATTCGAAAGAGGCGCCAAATATATCTCCCATTAGAACTTAGAGAAAGATATTTCCGCGCATTACATTATCCACCCGTAGTTGGGCATATGGGACAAGAACTCTCCATCGTATAAAGTCGCGCGTATTTTGGCCTAAAATGCGCGAGGATATTAGAACGTGGATACAGGTTTGCGAAGCGTGCCAAAGAGCTAAACCCCTGAATAGACTCCCATATGGCAAGATGATAACGTCTAGATCGCGCCATCTTTTTGTTGATCCATAATTGATGTGAGTGCAGACTAAAAGAGCGAGACATGGTTTTCAAACTTGCCTAAACCATAAGTCATGGTGGCAGACATCTTTATTCTGCCAAATCATAAAGACAAGTGGCTTTGGCTTGTGATTTGTTCTTCACAAGTCAAATACATAAAACAAGAGAACAAATCAATGGGTAATCAACATTGATTTGTCCTTTACATAAAAAGCAACTAAATGCTGGCATTATCAATCGATAAGCAGCCAAAACAAATCAAACAATAAGCTCTTTCGAGCAGGCGACACAACAAATGATTACCGCGCTATATAAGCCGCTTGGAATACCATAACACTCGGGATAAAATCCAGAACAAGCGACTCACAACTTCAGGACAAGATACGGCAACAAACTCGATGCATCGCGGTCGTATTTAACCGGAAACATGCGACATCAACAGGCTGACGCCATGTGCTTGCTCCAAATCCCAACACTTTTCTCCGCCATCTACATCGACTATTACGGCAAAAAACCCCGTTCCACCGAGGGGCATTGTTACGCCTTTTTAATGGTTTACTCTGTTACCAATTAGTCGCTGCAGTGTTGGTTGAAAAGAAGAAAAACTCAGTTTTTCAAGTGCCGCATCAATTGGCCAACATGGCCGCTTCATTTATTACGTGAAGAGTCAACAGGTGAGATTTTACAGAACAAATCTTTAGACACTTTTTGCAAAATAGCTTAAACAATAAAGAATAAATCTGTAACATAAGTAAGGCAGTATATTTGTGCCAACTGCACAACATTTATACAATTGGTTATTCCTTTGAAATCACAAACACAAAATACTGCAGTGAAGACTGCTAAACAACCAAGTATGGCATTATACGGGAAACGACATTACTCTCACAATTAAACACTTTGGGCCGTTTAAACGCAAAATCTAATTATCTTGGCAGTCGCACATCACGAGCGCACTAAATCAGAAACGTACGCTGCAAATACACGCAAACAACAATGCGCCTAAACATTACATAAGTCGATCATTTGCAGCACACTCCCTCTGATCGACTCAGATAAATATACTCTCATTAAGAGTGGACAATTTTGGACGCGAAAGCCATTTCGTCAGTAAATCTGCAACATTTGAAGTACCGGGGATATGGCGAATGTTAAACATTCCCGCTTCAAAAAGATCTCTAAGAAAGTGGAACTTTACTTCAATATGTTTGTTCGCACGATTCTCGATACGGTTCTTAGAGTACTGTATCGCTGCAGTACTGTCTGCAAGTATGCAAGGTTTCGTGGGAACAAACATAGACGCTATCAGATCAATCTCGAAAAGGCGTTTCAGCCATATAATTTCTCGCACACCGTCAACGATGGCCACGAACTCGCTTTCCATGATTGAAAGTGAAGTCATACGTTGACGGCGGCATGACCAAGTGATAGGTACACCACCTAAAAACACAATGTGTCCACCGAAGCTCCGTCTCTTATCCATATCTGAAGCATACGAAGCGTCGGTGAACGCTGACAAATCCGTGTTTTGACAATTAGACAAGTCTATGCTCAAATGCGAGGTGGTCTTCAGGTATTTTAATACCTGAAGGAGCATATTAACATGCTTTGTCGTGTGGCTTTCGTTGTACTGCGACAACACTATGACCGAGAATAGAATGTCAGGTCGGGTGCGCGCAGCAATAAACATCAAAGATCCGACTAAAGATTGATATGGGAAAGTGGAGTTCAACATATCCCCAGTTTGGGGACCCTTTATCATGGTTCCCACCGTCCCTGGAACTGTCACACGACAATTGGTATCAATCTTAAAAAGATTGCAGATCTTGTCAATGTAAGTTCGCTGATGAATCCGGATATGACTCTCCCCTCTCTCAAACTCTACTCCGAGTAATAAAGTCACTTTCCCGAGATTCACCAGTTCGAACGCGTCACTAATCCATTTCAGAACTAATTGTTTTGTGTTCTTATCCCGCGTAAACAAGACGATATCGTCCACGTAGACGATGACGACGGCATCACGATCGAGGGCGTACACGCAATTTAAACCCGGAATTGCAACAAACCCGATTCGTAATAACTCCGCATGTAGTTTTTCGAACCACATACGGCCCGACTGGTGTAGCTCATACAATGCCTTTCCTAGGCGCTAGCATTTCCCCACATTTTTAGTCGTTTGGTATCCTTTCGGAATACGCATAAATTGTGGAATATCGAGGTCCCCATAAAGATAGGCGGCCTTTATATCTATGTGGGTGTCACGCTAGTTCCCCAAAACTACTAGGACACAAAAGAAAACCAATACAATTACAAAGTTCACCACTGGTGAAAAGACTTCATTAAAGTCGAAGCCCGGCTTCTGTTTGAAACCTTGTGCAACTAGTCTTGCATGAAATCGTTTGATTTCCCCCTTATCGTCACGTTTGACTTTGTGTATCCACTTATTACCTAATAATTCTTTATCAGGTGGGATATCAACCTCCTCATACACATCTCGTTTGTGAAAAATGTTGATCTCGTCATTCATGGCATCATTCCAGTCTTTGTGATTTGGACCCGACACTGCTTCTTCAAATGTTCCAGGCTCCACAATACACATTTGTGCCTCCGGTATGATCCTTGAAATTCCCGTGGGGCGAAACTCGAATTGCTCTGGGACGTAGAGATAACCTTCGTCCTCGCACCATCGTGCGACGTCGGTGCGACTTCGCAATCGTTTATTCAGGGATGTTTGGTAATAAACGTCTATCCTCTCTTTAGTTTTTCCCCTCTTTCTCGTGATTTCATGTCGGACCCATTGTGACATTCTAAAGGTCGTAATCCCTCATCTCCTTCTTCTTCAACCCCGCCCTCAGCTGACTCAAAAGTATCTACAAATGTTTCAAATGACTCTTCCATTTGTTCTTGGGTTTCATCTTTTATCTCTGTAATTACTTCATCAGGGTTAGGGTATCTTGGAATAGTAGGACTAACGGCCTTTTTAGGTTTCAAAATGGGCTTGGGAGTACTAGGTAATGAGGGTTTAATTTTGGTGGTGGTGGAGCTGGATCGGATGAATAGTCATTCTCATCTTCAGATTCATGCTCTTCAGGGGGCAATTCCATCAATCTCTTAGTTGATTCCGATAATTTCGTCGGTTCTCTATTCCTAACCTCCCCCTCATACCAATAAATATTTTCAAAAATTTTTACATGCTTGGATTCAACCACACACCTGTTTTTCGAATCCCAAATTTTATACTCCTGTGTATTGATTGCATAGCCAATCAACGCACCTGTCCAAGCCCTTTGCTCTAATTTGGTTTGCCTATTTTGGGACGGAACATGGACATAAACCTGTGACGATTCTACTTTTGGGCTAATTTATTAGTCCTTGAGATAGATAAATAATCGGTTTATACAAGACGTTGCTAAGATTAGCAACAACCTAACCGAGATAAGCTACGGAAGTCCTTACAAGTGTGAATACGTGAATCAAGAGAAATAACTTACGGTTTTAGTGTGACATAACATATTTATTAATCATAATAATATAATGAGGTTCTGAGCGCGTGTAAACAGGTGGCATCAACTGGTTGAGGATCCGGGCGAAGCCAGAGGGATACGGCTGACTTGCGGCATCGTCACAAATATCGCTACGGAGATGTATTTGGTCCGTAGCTCGTGATAATTTGTGGTGCAAATGTGTATATATTGTGTACATATGCAGTGGTGTGGAAAAACATCTATTCTATAAAGAAATCAGCGCCATCTTAACGTGTTGAAAGCAGAACAACAAGTGACTTTTATTGTCCGGTCATGTGACCAGAAAAACATAGACAACGCCCCCTTTGGGCAATACACAGAAGCTGCATGTAAACAAACATGAGCCGTACGTGAACAAATACTGCATCCAGTCGTGCAGTTGATATAGTGAACAAATTAACAAGTATAAATAATACAATGAACAACATCGCTTGATGATACGACATTACAGGACATCAAAGCCTAACAGCTCGAACATCTAATATTACGAAGAGTCCTTCGTATTGAAAGGAATATTCTTGGACTTACCGATATAATAACTATTGCCAAAACAGGATTACCAATGCCCGAGTAATTTGCTTAACACGATATTTTGTATATCGTTCACGGGTTACTAACCCGGAGTGTACAATGGGGCGGGGACCGTCACGACAGTTGAGAGAACCATCGCGGGAGGATTTGACTCCTCCATCCGCCAGCATGCCTTACGATGACGGGATCATTAGATCGAGCACCGGGTAAAATATTAATCAGCCACTGCTGTTGGATTACCATTATCCAGGTAGTTATTTAACATAACATCTTGTAGATATTACTCACGGGCTACCAACCCGGCGTGTTACCTGTACATTGGTCCTTTACCGACCTTTAACGTGCGGAAGGACCAATCACAGAAAGACGGGAACCTGAGAGGACTGTTTACAACAGCCATCCTGCAGCGGACTGAGGCCAGTTAGCTGAGGGACCTACTTTCATCTAGCAAGGCCTTACTGTGTATGGCCGTTATATTAAGCCACTGTACGAACTCTAACTCTCCCGTAGAACAGCAAGCTAACGTTACGGGGCCATTTCATGTTGTTAACATGTCTATTACCGGAGTTAGCCTTCCCGAAATAGCCCTACAACAGCAATAACAAAATAGTATTAATACTAATTGTGGAGAGCTGAGGTGGCCTGATGTGTCGATAGAGAAAGTGAGATTAAACGATAACAACTTATCAACTACAAACAATATAAACATATTCAGAATCAAGCCAGGGGGATACTGGGTGGAAAACTAATGTTTATATAGTTCTTGAGAACTACTAGATTGGCGACAGCCAATCAGTGTACGAATCGGCGGATTCGTGGGTCACTAGTCCGGACCTAATATATGACTGTGTCCAGATGGACCCAATTGGGGCCAAGAAGGGTCCGATTGGTTCCCTTCAAACAGGTAAGTAACGTGGATATTGATTCGATAGAATCAGCATCATCAAGTAAGTAATACTTAATTTATATTGAATAAAATAGTTATATTTTATTCACTGTGTCAAAGTAATGATTTATCACACTTTTTAGTTTTATCGAGTTTGAATTACGCGCGTTTGTTAAACAGCGCCATCTATTGTGAACATTGATAAATACTGATTTGTAATCATCACAAACCTTTGATCCGATGCAACGCAAGTGTCTAACTGACACTTTCCGTCCATAAAACACGCAAAAAGGAATTTTATTTCCTAACGTATAATTTGGGAATCTGTTTTTCAAGTATACATAGGTAACAGCTAATTCCCCCCAGAAGTTGGCCGGAAACTTATTTTCAAGGATCATCGCTCGAACCCCCTCTAATATAGTCCGATTGGCACGTTTTGCCACCGAGTTCATCTCGGGTGAGTATGCATTTGACCGTTGACATTTAATTCCTTGATCGTTGGTAAAAGTTTCCCAGCTTCTAGAGATAAATTCTCCCTCGTTATCGGTTCTTATGGCTTTGACCTTCCGAGAAGTTGTTTTTTCAACTTCATTCTTCCAAACTTTGAATTTCTCGAGGACTTCGCTCTTTTACTTCATCATGAAGATCCACATGTATCTGGAGAAGTCGTCAACTATTATTAAGTAATACTTTGCCTCACCCTGTGAGGTTACTTTGGTTGCGCCCCAGACATCCATGTGCACTAGATCCAAAATCCCAGTTGTTTTTATCTCCCCTATCGGCGTAAAGCTAACCCGGGTGCTTTTTGCTTTATGGCAAGCATCACAATGCGAAGCATCGTTCTTTGTCAATTTCACTCCGAATACATCGGTTGACTTAGCCATCTCTTTAATGCCCTGTATGTTCAGGTGGCCCAATCTCGAATGCCAATAGTCTAGCGACGCTGCCTTCTCATTTTTGACATATGAAACTCTATCCTTTTGAATCTGTAAACTCAGTTTATCATTTGCCGCCCCAACACTTCCCTACAACGACCCTGTCGTTTTCACAACCGTTTTATCACTCGCATGCGCATTGTTGCTAGTCGCAACTTTAGATTTCGCTTGTTGATTCGAGTTTGTCAGTAAAACGCTCTTATAACTAGGTTTTGTTAGTGGGGTAACATTTTCAAATGGTTTGAGCTCCAATGTGATTGCACCCTGAGGCGCAGATGATGCATTCACATTTACAATTTGGGCTTCAATTGTACAATCCAACTTGTACATTCGATTCGGATCAAATAACCTCCGGTTGCCAGTCTGAAAGGGTCCGATCGGCTTCCTGGAGCCGCGGGAAACCTCACTTGTACCGCGACAAGCACAACCGGAGAATACGTGTAAGCGTGATCGGACTCGATCGAAGAGCAAACACGATTCTAAAGGAACCCCCAAAAGCCTTAAATTTATCTTAAAGTTAACAATAGTATTTCGAAAAGGAGAAATAGATGAATCGATCGCGGTTGCGATCCTCGCGCAAATGAAGGCGCGGCTCGGCTTTCTCGAAAAGCCGGAGAAAACGCAATTCGGACGTGAATGTCCGAATTCTTCTCGAAAAATCAAAAAATCGAAAATTCGAGGCTCTTCTTCCTCTTGAAAAGTTCGGTGATAACCGCCGTTCACCGGGGAACTAAGCGGCCAATACTCGAGTATTGGGTTCTCGTTGGAACTGTCGCCGGAGCTAAACAGTGTCGTACGGTGAAAACGGCGAAAAATCTGAAAATAAATAATATTCGCCTCGAAATCCGCGAATCCCGCGTGGTTTCGGACGAAATTAATTGAGGAATCGCTGGAGAAGCAGCCCTGGCTGCTACACAACGTCGAAAAATCCGAAAAACCTGCAAATAACAATTTTCGCACTGAAATTTGCGAATCCCGCAAAATTTCGTGCAAAATTAGACTCGAAAATGGCTGAATATATTCAGCGAACGATCCAAGACGTTGACGTTGCGTTTCAGGCAGTGCACGAAACGTACCATGGACGAATATCGGTCGGAGAATCGTCGTAGCCTGAAAATAAATGTTTTCACGCAAAATCGCGAATTTCGCGAATTCTGCGTCGAAAATGAAACAAATAACGATGGTATTAGGCTAAAAACCACCCTCTGCTACCAATGTAGCAGAGGAGTGCGCAAAATATCGGTTGTAACCGATTGGAAGCGTGAAATGGAGCTGTGCGGCCCGCACAGACATTAACGATACGACGCGTATCGTTTCGGCAAAGCGCGCGACCTAATGTCGCTTATATGCGCTGTGTAAATGCACTGAAATGTGCACTAAAAGAACGAGAATACTTAAAATAATAATAACAATTTAATATAAACACAATACATTACAAATAAGAGTCCTAAAAGATGAAATTCAGCTAAGCTGCACCAAATCGTGTGCAGCGCCATGTTGGATTGGAAAAAGCAATAAGTAGTGGCACCTAGTGCCGTGAATTGACAATAACATAGGATAAATCATGTCTCACAGGACAAATCATGAGGGAAAAACAATACAATGTACGGAATCTCGTACGTAATAATACTAATCGAACATAAATGTGATCAATAACCAAATGATAGTGAAAACAAGTTAAACATCGAGATATATGATAATCTAAATATATTATATCGACAAAAGATGGTCTTTAGACCAACAATTTGCACGCGCTTCATCGAATCTTGATTTGGAGTCGGGGGCGACGGCCGCACCTCCGGATTTAACCCTGAATTTGTGCTGTGAATGCGATAGCACCTTGTTGGATGAGATGATTAAACGGGAAAACGAATATCATGAAGAAGTTGAGCGAGGTCAGGCCAGTACACCGCCAGTGCGAGACTGTGAATCCGAGTTAAGTATCACCCCACCATTGTTTTGGGCAACTGAAGAGTTTGTTGCCGAAACGCCCCCTGATCAAATCGTCAACGAACAAAGACTTGAACAAAGAGCGAAAGATCCACGTGTGGTTGGTCTGCCATCAACTTCACTTCGGGGATCGCCGTCGACCACCCGGAATGCCCGACCCGTGGCAGAAGTTTCCCCTTGTGTAGCGCCTGTTCTAGTGCCCTATTTTCGAGTCGTGGCACGTGATTCTCCAACTGCCACCAGTGCGCCTTTGAAGAAAATAAAACAATTTGAAGAAAATAAAACAATTTGAAGAAAATAAAACAATTTGAAGAAAATAAAACAATTTGAAGAAAATAAAACAATTTGAAGAAAATAAAACAATTTGAAGAAAATAAAACAATTTGAAGAAAATAAAACAATTTGAAGAAAATAAAACAATTTGAAGAAAATAAAACAATTTGAAGAAAATAAAACAATTTGAAGAAAATAAAACAATTTGAAGAAAATAAAACAATTTGAAGAAAATAAAACAATTTGAAGAAAATAAAACAATTTGAAGAAAATAAAACAATTTGAAGAAAATAAAACAATTTGAAGAAAATAAAACAATTTGAAGAAAATAAAACAATTTGAAGAAAATAAAACAATTTGAAGAAAATAAAACAATTTGAAGAAAATAAAACAATTTGAAGAAAATAAAACAATTTGAAGAAAATAAAACAATTTGAAGAAAATAAAACAATTTGAAGAAAATAAAACAATTTGAAGAAAATAAAACAATTTGAAGAAAATAAAACAATTTGAAGAAAATAAAACAATTTGAAGAAAATAAAACAATTTGAAGAAAATAAAACAATTTGAAGAAAATAAAACAATTTGAAGAAAATAAAACAATTTGAAGAAAATAAAACAATTTGAAGAAAATAAAACAATTTGAAGAAAATAAAACAATTTGAAGAAAATAAAACAATTTGAAGAAAATAAAACAATTTGAAGAAAATAAAACAATTTGAAGAAAATAAAACAATTTGAAAAAAATAAAACAATTTGAAGAAAATAAAACAATTTGAAGAAAATAAAACAATTTGAAGAAATTAAAACAATCTCTAGTCAAATTTGGATAAAACGGTTGAAAAAAGCGCATATTATGTGCAAAAATTTCATAAATTTCTAATTTCAATAGTCAGGACCGTGACAACGCTAACAGTACAATTGCTTGGTTTTGTGATTAATTGTTTATCAATTATTAAAAAATTATATGAAATTTATTATTCAAAAATTATATGAAATTTATTATTCAAAAATTATATGAAATTTATTATTCAAAAATTATATGAAATTTATTATTCAAAAATTATATGAAATTTTTTGTTCAAAAATTATATAAAATTTATTATTCAAAAATTATATGAAATTTATTATTCAAAAATTATATGAAATTTATTATTCAAAAATTATATGAAATTTATTATTCAAAAATTATATGAAATTTATTATTCAAAAATTATATGAAATTTATTATTCAAAAATTATATGAAAATTTATATTTTAAAAAGTTATAATTTTGTTTGATTGTAGGGAATTGTTCTCTGTTTTCGATTGTATTTTGCTAAAGACACAATTACTGCAAATACTGCATCAGCAACTGTTCGTCAGTTGGTAGATTTGGTATTTGAAAGGTGTTTGCAAAAAAGTAAAGACATTCCAGATACTTTCAAGGAAGTAAACTTTGAAGAATTGAAAATTTATGGACCAACTGCACCAAAATCATTACTCCCATTTGCTAGAGATGCATATTTGTTATTCCAAGTAGGTAATTTTGGTTTTATTGTATTCAAAATATTTTTCTTTTTCTATTATTATGATAGGATTTGGTTCAACTTGTCAATGCAGATCAACCATTTTGGCTTAATGGTTTAACAGAAATGACTCGAACATTTGGTTTGGAGCTTGTTGAAGCAGTTTTGCATAAATATGTGGAAATATTCTGTAAAGTAATGTGAATTTTAAGTCAAATTATACTATTACTTAGAATTTTTGTAATACCAGTAACCAAATGCCTAATTATTGCCGTTTAAATATTTGGACACATAATTTGATATACAGTCACCAAATTTGTATTTTGGTAAACTAATTTTTTTTGGAAATTTTGTAATGTTTTTGATCAAAAGGAATTTATTTTGGGAATTTGTAATGTTTTTGATCAAAAGGATATTTTTAAAATAACTGCTTACTTAGGCCAATGCAATGTATTCTATAATGCACCACTTCTCTTGTTTTTAGAGCATAGTTTTAATTTGGTAACCAAGGGGCATGGTTTAAATGTTTGGCTCGATTATGTGTCTGAAAACTAAAGATCTAAACCCAATCATTGTCAGTCTCAATCTGTCTAGAATTTTGGGCTCCAAGCTCGTAAGTAGGGTCAACAACTTGACCAGTCTGGTCAGAATTTGAATTCAGGGATCTACAACTCAAAAGTAATCATCAAAAGGGGCGAATCTGTGAATATTAATTTAAGGTGTGGTGGCAGAGTGAGTCATGATACCGATGCATATGAGCATCACTAGTTTAAAAAATAATTTATTTTTTGAAACCAGGGGGTCGAAAGCTGTATTTAATTCTTAGACCGGTCCAGATGGCCAGAAAGTGTCAGATAACCTAGGTCAGACTTATAATAAAATAGGAACTGAGAAACTTGATAATTATTCCAATATTTAGATTTATCAATCAGGAAGAGAAAAGGATATACAATTTATAATTTCCAATTTCCAATTAGTATAATTTCCAATTTGCAATTGTTATGATTTCCAATTTGCAATCGTTATACCGTACCGCCTCATTTAAACGCCCGGGTTCATTAAGATGCCGCGCCTGTTTTAGCGCCGGGCAATCATCGGCGATGTATACAGGGTGGTCAGAAAGTCTGGTTCTCAGTAAATAATTCCCAAACTGTTCTAGATGTTGATTCAGCAAATTAATTGTGAGGGTAGTACGTCGGGGGAAATCCAATTATGACATCCAATCTGAGGTCATCTTCAAGGTCATCCATATTGTAACTCGAGAACTGTGACAGATAGAGCAAAAAGATAAGTTAGAAAGTTGTAGAGCATCATCCAATTAGTCTAGAACCGTTCTTAAAAAAATTATTTCTTACTGAAAAGTTTTGAGAAAAAAGGTTTGAAACGTTAGTCTACTCAGCTTTGTAACCTAAAACTATCATGTTGGAATATATTTCCAAAATAAATTATTTCTTTTCTTTTGTGTTTCCTCTTTTCCACTTACAAGTATGATCAAATAAAGTGTCCTAATTGAGGATTAGCTTTGTTGCCTCAATAGTTTTAGGTTACAAAGCTGAGTTACAATGCTGAGTAGACTAATGTTTCAGACCTTTTTTCTCAAAACTTTTCAGTAAGAAATAATTTTTTTAAGAATGGTTCTAGACTAATTGCATGATGCTCTACAACTTTCTAATTCACCTTTTTGCTCTATCTGTCACGTTACAATATGGATGACCTTGAAGATGACCTCAGAGGTCAAATTGGAAGTCATAATTGGATTTTCCCCGACATACAAACCTTACAATAATTTTGCTGAATCAACATCTACAACAGTTTGGGAATTATTTACTGAGAATCAGACTTTCTGACCACCCTGTATACAGAGTGAACCAAAAGTCTGGATCCCTACTAAATATTTCTGAAAGTGGTAACAATGCATCTAATTCAATGATGGCAAAGTATTAAAGTTGGGTGGGGCAATCTTTTGGTGACCCAAAATTTGACCTTGGGACGTTCCTTCAAGGTCATTTGAAAATTATCTAGGAAACCATTAGAGATAGACAGAAATTTCCAATTGTAAACTTGTAGACCATCATTTGTTTAGTCTAAAAATGACTAATTCTCAAATCTTTTGTACTAAAAGATTTTAAGAAAATTATTAAACGCCGGGGCATTTAAACGAGGCGGTACGGTAATTTGCAATTGTTAAAACTTACAATTTGCAATTGTTAAAATATACAATTTGCAATCGTTACAACTTGCAATTGTTACAATTTGCAATTATTACAATTTGCAATTGTTACAATTTGCAATTGTTACAATTTGCAATTGTTACAATTTGCAATTGTTACAATTTGCAATTGTTACAATTTGCAATTGTTACAATTTGCAATTGTTACAATTTGCAATTGTTACAATTTGCAATTGTTACAATTTGCAATTGTTACAATTTGCAATTGTTACAATTTGCAATTGTTACAATTTGCAATTGTTACAATTTGCAATTGTTACAATTTGCAATTGTTACAATTTGCAATTGTTACAATTTACAATTTGCAATCGTTACAATTTACAATTTGCATTTGTTACAATTTGCAATTTGCATTTGTTACAATTTGCAATTTGCATTTGTTACAATTTGCAATTTGCATTTGTTACAATTTGCAATTTGCATTTGTTACAATTTGCAATTTGCATTTGTCACAATTTGCAATTTGCATTTGTTACAATTTGCCATTTGCATTCGTTACAATTTTGCAATTGTGCAGACGATTGATGTGGCCAAAGCCCAAATTGCACACAAGGACTCACGACCTTACAATGTAAAAAGTTGTGTTCTCATCCGGAGATTGTACAATTGTCTAACAATATTTTTTGATTTACGTATGTTGTGATGTTTTTTATTTCTAATCTTTTTTTTGCAGTACAAAGAATTTAGCTTTTTACTAAAGGAGCGAGTATGTCCACTTGCAATCAAATTGTTTTCACCTAATATTAAATATCGTCATGGAGTTGCAACTAATATACAAAATACAGCACCATTGGACAAGCCTTATTTTCCTATATCACTGCGCTTGCTACGTGTCGTGTCTATTCTTATTCAGAAATATTATTCTTTGTTGGTAAAGTTGATTGAATATACATATAATATAACCTTGGACTAATAGAGAAGGACTAATCACTCCTATTGTTCAGGCTGAAAAGCACGTTTCCGGAAATGGTTAGTCTAAACCTTCACCTTGTGGTGGAATTGACAACTATTCAGACAAACTATCAATATGTGATACACATGAATTGTAGCATTACACCTAATGGAATAGCTTCTGTCCAATTAAATGATGCATGATTGCTTTAACATAAAAAAAATATTTTATGCATGATTCTTTTACATAAAAAAAAACAATTTATGCATGATTATGTGAAGCCTGGTTGTTTAGTCGTTTTCACTTCGTTGACGCCGTTTAGTCGACAAGGCCACTTAGTCGACGAGTAGTGTCGACTAGGTGACCTGGTCGACTAAACGGCATCGACTAAACGGCGTCGACTAAGCGAAAAGTGTAATGAAACATGTAAATTCGATTGACTGAACGACACATCTGTGGGTCCGACTAATCGTAGGGCCTAAGTCGTAGGGCGTAGGGTCCCGGTTGCCAACTAACCTAACCTAACCTAGCCTAGCCTAACCTGACCTAACCTGACCTAACCTGATCTAACCTGACCTAACCTGACCTAACCTGACCTAAACAAACCTAAACAAACCTAACCTGACCTAAACAAACCTAACCTAACCTGACCTAACATAAGCCAGGGTCCTACGATTAGCCGGACCCCACATCTGCTTATATACATTGTCGACAAAATGTACCGTTGGCAAGACGTGCGTCGACAAGATGTACCGTCGACAAGACGAACCCAAGGTTTTGGTCGACCAGCCGACCAAAAAAATATCGTCGACAAAACGTTTGTCGACTAGACGTTTTGTCGATAAAATGAACGAATTTCTGCGACTGTCGACTTCGACTAAACGATCTGACCCGGATTATGTTAACATAAAAAAAGCATGATTATTTTAAGAAATACTGTTTGGTGGGTAGAAAAGTTGCCAACTGTCCTTCTTAAAATGCAAATCTATTAAAAAATTATTTAAATAATATTGCCATCTTGAATTATAAAAATTAAAATGAAACACATTTTATTGCTTTATTATGTTAAAAATTGAGCTTACCAACAACCGAGCGCCGTTTGAGTCGGGTATTTTCTTTCGGGGTTTTAAATTTCCCGGTTCTGGGTACCAAAAAGTCTGGCACTCCCGGCAAATCGACGGTGCTCTTGTGAATATAATTATTTTCGATGCTTTTTGTTGATTTTAGGTGCTTTCTGATAAATGATTTTTTTTTATTAATTTTCCATCATTTTAGACCTATTTTGATGAAATGTTCACCATTTTAAACATTTTTAGCTGAGTTTTTCATCATTTTAGATTTTTCTTTGATTAAGTTATTACATGTTTCATCAGTTTAGATGTCGAAACGATATAAAAGTCTATCTCAAGTCGTCGAAAACAGTGAAAAATCTAACGCATAACATCGGAAACGATATAAAATCTATAATAAAGAAAAATTGATAATAAGATGGCTAAAATGATGAAAGCTTGTTGGAAATATTTAATGTAAAAATCACCACTTGATGTCGTTAATTGTGTAGTTTTTGTTTTCCTGTATCATGTGGTGATGCCCCTACCATATTTGGAGTGGTCACTTCTTTGTAATTTATTACTTATCCGCTCAATGTATGATGGTGAAGATGCATTGAATCATATTAAACTTCAAATAGTTATTCTTTCACATTTATAACAAAGCTGTCATATGATTACGATTTTAGACATCTAATTATTGATTTTTCTTTATTTTATACGTCTTGTGATGGATTTTTCTTTATTTTATACGTCTTGTGATGGATTTTTCTTTATTTGGGGGGGGGGGCGGAACTAGCGCTACAAGCTGATCCGCGGCCCTGCCCTAGCGCGACAATACGTCACAACATATTCCAAAAAAAGTGGTTTTTCATCGAAAAACCAGTAAGGCTAGGTTCGCGGGGGATCAAGGGGGGGCGCAGCCCCCCCTTGTTAGCCCTTCTTAGGAATTAAACCTACAATTTACGTAGTCGCTGTTTAAAAAGTCGCGGTAGATACGTGTCGCGGTAGATCATGTCGCGCTAGATCACACGCCCCCTTTATTTTATACGTCTTGTGATGGATTTTTCATCGTTTAGACACCTTGTGATGGATTTTTTTGTAGTTTTAGACACCTAAACTGATGAAACATGTAATAACTTAATCAAAGCAACATCTAAAATGGCGAAAAACTCAGCAAAAATATTTTTAAAATGGTGAACATTCCATCAAAAGGGGTCTAAAATGGTGAACATTCCATCAAATTGATGGAAAATTAATCAAAAACATCTAAAATAATTTTCAAATATTATCAAAAAGCAATTAAAATCAAAGCAAAGAATGAATAAATACATAAAGTGCATGCATACTGCTTGTTTGTTTGTCTGAATAGTGCAAACACCAGGTGGCAAGTTGTCTATTACGGTGTTTGAAACAACAAAATGGCGGAGTGATTAGTCCTTCTCTATTAGTCCAAGATATAAACAAAATGAGCACTTGATAATTTTTATTTCATTGCAGATAACAGAAAGTGAAATATTTTTATCACTGATTGTAAAGTTTTTAGATGCTGAAAAACCCGATTGGCAAAGATGTTTAGCTTTGGAGGTTTTATTCAAGATGGTGTCCAAAATAGAGTTAGTCAAGTAAGTGATGTAATTTTTATTTAAAAAGACATTTACAAAGCAAAGATAATTTTAAAGAACATTATTAATTAAGAATATGAAATCAACTGATTACTTGCACTGACAATTCATAAATTTGGCAGAAAATAGGAAATTTAAATTAAATTTGAAAAAGAAACCTAACTGATGTTAACAAATTATTTACTATAATGTGTAACAATTTGGTGTTTTAATCCAAAACTGCAAACAAATCTGCGCGCCAAGTCATCGCGCATGTGCAGATTCATGGAATCTTCCTATAAAGATGACGTTCAGCGTGGGTGTCGGTCATTTAAAAATCCCAATTCCGTGTGCAAAATATTATTCATGTATCGATTCTTAATTATTGTGTGGTTTAAATAAATTAATCCTGATTATCCTCAAAACGCTGGGGACGTCGAGTATCACCAGGTGAATAAAAAGATGGAAAGTAAGCGAGCGTGGTTAGAAATTATGAACAATGAGTCGAATCCGTTTTATAACCTGGTAACGATTTGGGGAAGACAAAGATAAGAAAACATAAAAAGATAGTAGAGTGACTTGTGGTCCTTTCCGGTATCGGTCGCGAAGTGACGAGAATCAAGTTCGCCCGATATTTATAGCAGCCGGTCAGCTGATCGAGTGATCAGCTGTTCGACTGTCACAAGTTTGAAGAATGAACAAGGTTAAATGAATTCGCGACAAGGTCGCGTGCTTAAATTAAGTAGAAAGGAAAAATTGAAAAAGTAAATAGAAAATCTAGAAGAAGGGAAAGCATACCCGTGATAAATGTTACAACCCAAATATGAAAAAAATTAGAAAATTTTGAAAAAATTAGAAAATTTTGAAAAAATTAGAAAATTTTGAAAAAATTAGAAAATTTTGAAAAAATTAGAAAATTTTGAAAAAATTAGAAAATTTTGAAAAAATTAGAAAATTTTGAAAAAATTAGAAAATTTTGAAAAAATTAGAAAATTTTGAAAAAATTAGAAAATTTTGAAAAAATTAGAAAATTTTGAAAAAATTAGAAAATTTTGAAAAAATTAGAAAATTTTGAAAAAATTAGAAAATTTTGAAAAAATTAGAAAATTTTGAAAAAATTAGAAAATTTTGAAAAAATTAGAAAATTTTGAAAAAATTAGAAAATTTTGAAAAAATTAGAAAATTTTGAAAAAATTAGAAAATTTTGAAAAAATTAGAAAATTTTGAAAAAATTAGAAAATTTTGAAAAAATTAGAAAATTTTGAAAAAATTAGAAAATTTTGAAAAAATTAGAAAATTTTGAAAAAATTAGAAAATTTTGAAAAAATTAGAAAATTTTGAAAAAATTAGAAAATTTTGAAAAAATTAGAAAATTTTGAAAAAATTAGAAAATTTTGAAAAAATTAGAAAATTTTGAAAAAATTAGAAAATTTTGAAAAAATTAGAAAATTTTGAAAAAATTAGAAAATTTTGAAAAAATTAGAAAATTTTGAAAAAATTAGAAAATTTTGAAAAAATTAGAAAATTTTGAAAAAATTAGAAAATTTTGAAAAAATTAGAAAATTTTGAAAAAATTAGAAAATTTTGAAAAAATTAGAAAATTTTGAAAAAATTAGAAAATTTTGAAAAAATTAGAAAATTTTGAAAAAATTAGAAAATTTTGAAAAAATTAGAAAATTTTGAAAAAATTAGAAAATTTTGAAAAAATTAGAAAATTTTGAAAAAATTAGAAAATTTTGAAAAAATTAGAAAATTTTGAAAAAATTAAAAAATTTTGAAAAAATTAAAAAATTTTGAAAAAATTAGAAAATTTTGAAAAAATTAAAAAATTTTGAAAAAATTAGAAAATTTTGAAAAAATTAGAAAATTTTGAAAAACATCCTACTTTATGCACCCAAAATTTTATCAACATCTATCCATCAGTTTCTGAGCAAAAAATTCTTTTGTGAAGTGACATAAGAAATTAGAGGCAAAAAGTAAGTTAACATACCCATTAGCCACAAACAATTAGCCATTCCATTATAAAATACAACTCCTTGCCAAAAAAATGGCATACTCTATTTTTTGGAACTTTTAATATTTGAAATTTCTCAGAAACTATTTCTCATAAGTAAAAATGGTTTTAGGAGGATTTAAAGGATTGTTAGAGCTATCATTTCGTTAAAAGTTTTTTGAAAAAAAATGAATAGTTAAAGAGAAAAAAATAAAAAAAACTCCAAAAAGTGACTATTTACAATATTTCACAAAACTTGATCGGTCTGTGCATCTAATTAGGTGCACAGCACCGTTTGGTGAGAATTCATTGTATTAAATGTCTAAACAAAGCGAGAAGAGCCAGCCGATACACGGTACGGCTCTACCGCGTAACACTATTTACAATATTTCTCAGAACTTGTAAACAGAATGAGATAAAATTAAAAACTAAACAGATTTGAGACTGTCTATATCTCAGGAAACATTTCTAAATTGGATGTATGGATCTCTAAGGCCCTAAAAAAAATGTAATGGAGCTATGTAAAGGGGTAGGCAACCACTATTTTTCAAAAAATCGTGGCGAGCACAACTGTTGACGAATTGAAACGAAACTTTAGCATTGAAGCATTATTGTGTCGTAATATAACATGTTATAGCTTGACTTGATTCATCAACAGTTGTGCTCGCCACGATTTTTCAAATAATAGTGGTTGTCTATCCCTTTACATAGCTCCATTACGCCTTTTTTTGAGGGCCTTGGAGACCCATACATCTAATTTAGAAAAGTTTCCTGAGATATAGACGGTTCCAAATCTGTTTAGTTTTTAATTTTATCTCATTCTGTTTACAAGTTCTGAGAAATTTTGTAAATAGTGTTACGCGGTAGAGCCGTACCGTGTATCGGCTGGCTCTTCTCGCTTTGTTTAGACATTTAATACAATGAATTCTCACCAAACGGTGCTGTGCACCTAATTAGATGCACAGACCGATCAACTTAGGAATAGGGGGAATAGAAGCTTACTTAATAAGCAGATTAAGTCAGAGAGCTCAGATCTCTTTTGAATCTCGATCTTTTACTTTCACCTACTACTGTCAGCCGGTTAACGGACAGACAGGACTAGGCTTCCTGATTTTGACAAGCACATCATCTTGATTAAAAGGTTTAAAATGAGAGTTGGATTTATGATTTAGTTTTAAGAATAAATAAATGTAATAAGAGCTAATGACCGAACATTTACATGAGTAAATGTCCGACTTTGTTTTGAATAAAGCCAAGAGCATTACATATAAAACTCTGTGTCTTTCTTGATTAGAAACTCATGTCACGTTGGTCGAAACAATCCCCTTTAGCCACGTAACAATAGTCACTTTTTGGAGTTTTTAATTTTTTTTAATTTTTTTTTTTTTCAAAAAACTTTTAACGAAATGATAAGCTTAGCTCTAACAATGCTTTAAATCCTCCTAAAGCCATTTTTACTTGTGAGAAATAGTTTCTGAGAAATTTCAAATATTAAATGTTCCAAAAAAGAGTATGCCATTTTTTTGGCAAGGAGTTATATGCGGCAAATATTCAAATTTATCCATAAACACATGTGTAGTCACTCATACACTTCATTAAAATATCCAAACCACAAGCAATGCCATTGTGAAACACTGAGCATTTGCCTTGACTTTATGCTGAAATATCCATGTCAAAGGCAGTTCATCATCTGCAAATGGAAGCATAACAATCCTCCAATATTTTTTTATAAGTATATTTGTCCATGATACCCCTTAATTTAATATTTTACTGATGGATAGATGTTGATAAAATTTTGGGTGAATAAAGTAGGATGTTGTACGAGTCTCCAGTTAAAATTTCATAAATTTTTCTCTCTTTTTTCCCGAGATACAGCCATAAGAATCAACTTGATGCGTTTGTTAACTTAGTTTTTGCCCTCACTGTAAGAGTAAATAAAAATGAATGATCGTAATTATTTACGTATTCTCAATTAAATAATGTAACTACGAAGTAAGTATCAAACTTAGACCACATTTAAACAAATAACCAATCCAGATCAAACTGTGAAAATATATCACTGAAACATAACATCCGGAATAACAAATTACCTTATCAACGGACAGTAGGGGAATGTCTCATTGTTATCTGTGGCCACACAACACTTCAAGAATCTTAACAAGGAATACCGATATTAATCATTTCAGCTAATTTTCTATTTATAAGGGAGTTTTCTAACCCAGGTAAAAAAAATTGCAGAATTCTCCCGAAAATTTGCTTGCAGAAAATATTCTGCAGAAAAGGTTAACATTATTCTGCAGAATTCTGCAGAATTCTGCAGAATTTGGTAATTTTTTCTGCAGAAAATTTTTCTGCAGAGCATGCAGAATTCTGCAGAACCTTTTTCTCCTGGGAAATCACTGTGCAACATTGCAACATTTAATCTTCAATAATATTCTTAATGTTGATCAGGAATGAAATCTAAATTTCAAACACCAAAAGAATTAAGCTAATCTTTCAAATTTCATATTCCAAAAAGTTTGGTTCTATATCCAAATTCCAAATTCAAAAAAGTTTTCGTTTTACATCCAAATTTCAAATTCCAAAAAGTATGGGTTCTAATTCCAAAATTCTGTGAACAAATTTTTTTATTTTTATTTCATAAAAAATTAGGAGGTTAAGTCATAATTAGTTTACTAAGAAACGGTTGAACGTAGATTAATGAATAAAACTTTTTTCTTTTTTTTAGATCTTTTTGCGAATGTTATGATATGAAACAGCATAGCACGAAAATTTTGTATGAAATTCTGCATGCCTTAGATACATTTGTATTTTGTTTATTTACAACTACATCATCTTATCAAACATCGTCAACAGGTAACTTTATACTGTGTGTATCAGAAGTTCAAGAAATTCACTCTTAATAAGTTGCCAATTGTTTTGCATACATTTTTTTAATTATTCCTAGTTGCATCTTTCCATACTTAAGCAACCAGTCTGTTTGTTTATAATATTCTCTTTTTTGAAAAATGTCACACAATAATTTAGTACTGTGAGGGAGGATTCATTTCGACTAGGAATATTTTTGAATTTTGACAAAACCGGTCTCTTTTCAATCAGGATTGTAGTCAACCAGGATTCCATTCAACCGGATTTTTTTGACCAGGAATATTTTCGACCTGGATTTTTTTCCACCGGGATTCCTTTCGATTGGGATTCCTTTCGTCTGGAATAATTTTTGACTTGGTTGAAAGGAATCCTGCATGTTTATGTTTTTTCATCATTTTTGTTTATTTTATTGTTTATTTGTGGTTGATTTTATAATTTCAAGGTGTTTTCTCATCATTTTGCTTCATTTTTTATGTTTTTTTCAGGATTAATTTTATCCGAGTCGAAAATAATCCTGGTTGAAAAGAAATCCTGGTTGAGAGAAATCTTGGAGAATTCCTGATCGAAAACATTAGAGATCAAAAAATATGACGTCGAACATAATCCAGTCGAAAATAGTACTGGTCGAAAGGAATCCAGTCGAAAAAATTCCACCGTGCCCTGTGTTATTTTGTCTGAATCTGTTAGTACCATCTAATAATGTGAAGTTTCAGCTTTCTTCTTAAGAGAAAAAAAACAAGTTCTTATGTTAAGCCCATAGAGGAAACCATCTCCAAGTGATTTTACTATTGGGATGGTTTTTCCATATGGGTATCAGTCTAAAACATTAAATTAAGGGTATCATGGACCAATTTACTTATAAATAAGTATTGGAGGATTATTATGCTTCCATTTGCAGATGATGAACTGCCTTTGACATGGATATTTCAGCAGAAAAATGATTCTAAGCATTAAGTCAAATCAATTGCTCAGTGTTCCAAACCCATCACAATTAGGTTTTGATTTGGCCTGCACAATCACATAAAAAATTTTGGTTATCCAAAAAAAGTAGTGAAGTGTACTGTTCAAATAATTTTCTGAAGAAACTGTTTTTTTTTCCTTTTTTTTTAACTCACTTAAGGCAATTAGCATGGTGGCCAAATACACTTGTGCCAAGTAGCGCATATTCAAATAGATATAACTTTTGGCCCATTTAAGTTAAAAATTCATTTTTTTTTAAAATAAAGCCCAATGTTTGTTTTTTAAGCTACATTTATTTGTTTTGATTAGAAGCATTATTTAGGGTTTGAATTTTATCATTTTATTTTTTTTAACATTAAAAAATACATGCGGCCCAATACACATGAGTGCAGGTAGTTTTAATTGATTTTGGTCGTTTTTTGGGGTCTCTTCATTTCGCCGAGATGATCTGCAACAAAATGTTGCTATAAACACTATAAAAAATATGAAAATTTATTCAAATGAAATCCCAAAACACAAAAAACATAAAAATAAAAAAATAAAAAAAAATTGTGTGTGTCAGCCACTATTTACGTGAACTTATAAAAATGGTTATAAGCAGTTTTTAATTTTAATTTTTTAAATAAAAATAGACTCAATTTTAGGTATACGAACATACATACGTATAAATAGATGTTAACTTTTTTTTAATTTACTTTTGTTTAAAATATGATTGATATTACTAACTTACTCAGAATTTATTACTCTTAACATGTTAGGCGTATGACAATATCTAGAATCACTATTGTAAGTGCCTTAAGCACAATGCTTAGTTGTTACCATTTTAAAAAGACCAGCTACCATTTTGTATTCAAACACAATCCTTATGTTGTATTCAAACACAACACCATTCTGTTATATTCGAGGAAATTCTAGGTTAACGACAGAGATAAAAAAAAATTATTCAGAAATATATTTAGAAATATTATAAACATTTGGATATGTTTTTATTCATGTGTTAAAAACATTTTTGACATCATGAACTATGAAAGATAGCGATTGTAGGCGAACAGCTTATTATAAGAACATATTTTTTTATTAAGTTGAAACTTTACCCTATTAAATGTTACGAACAGTTTCAGCTATAAGTTGAGTCTCTAGTAAACAGCCTTTAATTAATGTATGACATTTTGTAAAGATAATTAGAGATCATTAAAAACATTGTCACGATTAATTCTGTTGGTATAATTAATTCTAAACAAATATCGCGCAAAAACTAATTCGCGCAATAGTAATGGGCAAAGTTCGTAGATTTCCCTAAACCTTGTTTCCTTCAAATGTGGACATCCAGAAACTCAGGAAACCTAATACTCGCGTTTGACTAACATAATTTATATTGGACAGTTCCTTGCTTACGACGGGTGTTTGTAGGCGTAAAAGAATGAAAGCACGATGATATAAACCTAGAGTGGAAAGGGGATATCATCGGGCAGTAATAATATAAAAGATGACGGCTTAGAAAATAGCGCAATAGGGTTAGATGTAGTGGCGCTTGTTGAAGGCGCAAATAATAGAGGACTAAATCTAAATGTTACTAAAGGAGAATGGTGTTATCCAGTAGAGAGCATAAGAAGAAGTGATTAAACTTAGGATGATTGGAAAGAGGAAGACTCAGTCATGTGACTGGTCAGATCAATTAGAGAAGGGGGTGGAAAGGTGAAAATAGGAGTTCAATTGTTAAGAATAATGATATGCGCATCATCCAGATTGCGCATTCATTAACTGAAAATGAGTAAGTGAGATGAATCATCACAAGTGAGAGAAACAAGAAAATATTATAAGAAATAAGATCGGGTTATTCTAAAATAAAAATAGGCGGGTAGACGTGCCCGTGACAACATTTTCGACAGATTGTAAAACGATATTATTTCTGTTGATGTTGAACTGAACTTTTGATTCATCTGTGTGTTATTTTAGTTTATCTCAAAATTCATGCAATTTCAATTGTCTGTGCTTTCAGGAATGCCAACAGGGTTTGGAAATATTTCTCAACCAACATTTTTATATAATGGTATGTGGATTGTATTAAATCCCACTGCAACAACTACAATGAATAAAACACTTTTGTAAGTATTATTTTAAATTTTATTTGGCTTACAGAATCTTGATGTTCAGTACAACTATTACCATACAAAATACGACTACTACAGTAGCTACTTGTAAATCTGTCTCATTTTGCAAATGCAACCACACTAATAATTACTCTGCAACCATATATCTTGATGCCAAAACGGAACTGAAAATCCTGACCAAAACACCCGGTCGGACCACGGAGACGATGCACGAAATAATACTCACAACGGATAAACCTATCCGAGTGCCGTATAAAGCAATGAACCCCCAAAAAAGGAAAATCCTAGTGCAAATGTGCCAAGACATGCTGGACAAAGGCATTGTATCACACGCACTGGACGAATACGCTATGAGAATAGTTTTGGTGATGCGCCCAGGCTCTGAACCCTGGTTATTCATCGATTATCGTCCCCTGAACGCGATAACTGTAATCGAACCGATACAAATGCTGTTGATCGACTCAATTCTCCGAGAATTAAGCCCTTTTTCGTGGGTAACCACGATGGACCTGTCAAAAGGCTACTGGCAGGTCGAGCTTAAAGCGGAAGATCTGCTAAAAACGGCATTCTTTTCCCCATTAGGACGTCTGATGTTCAACGTGATGCCCTTGGGCCTGGTGAATGCCCTGAGCACTTTCCAGAAGCTGATTGTGAGCGTCCTCGGAGATATGCTACACGACTTTGTGTGGGCGTACCTCGACAACATCATCAACGCATCGGACACCTTCGAGGAGCACATCGAACACATCGATCAAGTGATCACCCGATTGGCCAAGGCTGGACTCCACATCCATCCAGGGAAGAGCAAGTTCTGCCAAAACGAGCTCGCTTTCCTGGGGTATCGGATTGGAGTCAAAGGGATTTTCATAGACCCTGACAAGGTCAAAGCGATAAATGGATTTGCTCCGCTGAAGACATTAACGGCGTGCAGAGATTCATAGGCATGATTAACTTCTCCGGCTGAATATTACCAGGTATGGCTGAGGTGGCAGCGCCTATGACAGATCTCCTGTGTACGGACAAGGAGTTCGAATGGACCGACCTGTGTAACACCGCATTTAACACCATTAAAAAAATGCTAGCAGACGTCGATAAGATGCCGTTGCCGGACCTAAATCGACCATTCGTGCTACACACCGACGCAAGTAGTATCGGACTTGGCGCAGCACTCTTGCAGACACATGTATACAATGGAGTCTCGCAGGAGGTGCCGTGCATGTTCATTAGCCGAAAGATACAGGGCGCAGAAAAAATTATTCGGCCACAGAGCTGGAATGCTTAGCCGTAGTCTGGGCGGTCAGAAAGTTCCGAGATTACCTCGAGAATACAAGCTTCGAGGTTCAAAATGACCAACAGGCACAAAAATGGCTAATGGCATTAAAAGAGCCATCCGGCCGACTCGTCCGATGGCAGTTAGAACTCATGGCATGTGATTTAACAAACACATACAGGCCGGGAAAGTATAACCATGTGGCGAACGCCCTCTACAGAGCCCCCGCATCTGACCCTCGAGGTCCGGATGACGATGACAAGGAAGACTCACGCCTCGTATATTGTCCAACTCCAAAAAGAATATTGTCACGCGCCCGGACTGCGCTAAGAAGTAGCGAGTTCGAACGCTTAGTTAGAATGAGATGTTACGAAATTCCTCACCAGTTGCCGCTGGAGTGCTTTTGCACTCAGCACCACTGGGAGATTCAACTTCATGTTGATGGGGGGAAACCCAGTTAACTTGGAAAGCATTTGAATTAGTTTAAGTCAGTTCTCTTCCAGGCACCAAACTATGAACATCAAATGGTTCTCTGGGGCCAGCACCTTCAGTGCTTGACTCCTTTGGATCAAAGCCCAATTGTCTATGATAAATCTGATTGCTTATTTGTTTGTCTCTTGTCTTTTATTAAGTTAAGATAATTCAAGTTTAAGTTTATGATTTGCGATTTATTCTGTAATTGTAAACATTCAATCCCATGAATAAAAGAATTATAAGTTTAGTTTAAAATGAAACTTTGTGCCATTTCTCTCTTTACAAACTCTCAGCTAATTGAACCTGAGAGTTTAAATTAATTGTTATGTGTGATTCACCCCAAGTCACACATAAAAGTGGTGGAGATGCGGTTTTCAAAGACCCCTATTGAAATTGCTTTATTAAGAGCTATGAAATCTTTAAAAATTATGAAATTTGAAGAAGTTTTACTTCAAAATAGCCCTGAAAATAAAAAGTAAGATTAAAAAATGCAAATTGGGTATGGAATTTCTATTAGATTTAAAGCAAGATAGCTGATTGAGTTTGATTTTTAAGCAAAGATTGAGAATTTGGGATTGAATATTTAATCACTTTGTGTAAAGTTTTTTTGAATATTTGAGTGTAATGAGTCACAATTGAGCATGAATGTTAAATTGAATTGTGGGTTTGATGAATAATTAATTGATTGAACAATTTGAAAATATTTTAGAGCCTTTAAAGCCTAAATATTTTATAAAATAAATTGTTTAAAAATGGAAAATATAAATAATTTTAGAATTGTAAATTGTTTTAAACAATTTTAAGCTCACGCACAATTGTAAATGATAATTCCATGATTTATTTTCCAGGATAGTGAAAGTGTTTAGTGCTCAAATAGTGTAGTGAATTTGTGTTAAGTGTAAGTGTGTGTCTTCTATAATTGGAGTGGATCTACATTGAAGCTGGATCCTCCAAATATAACATTTCGCAAGAAATCATCAAGTATAATTGCAGAAACTACATTTTAACAACACAATTCAAAACTGAGAAAAATTTGGATACTGAGCCAGTGCATAGAGATACAGTGGGGGGAAAAGTAAGTTTACAAACGCATCATGTTGATTCTCCCGGCTGTATCTCGGGAAAAAAGAGAGTAAAGTTAATGAAATTTTAACTGGATGCTTGTACAACATCCTACTTTATTCACCATCGATGAAATAATGGATTCCTATGTTTACAGAGGCATTTTAGAAAGAAATCTTGATGAATAAAAAATTTTTGGGTTTGGCTGTAGCAACAGGACAACAACCGAAAACATACATCAAAATTTGTGCGAGTGTGCTTCACGCAAAAATAAAATCAGACAACTTCAATGGCTTTCTCAGTTGTTTTATCCTTTATCCAAATGAACATTTATGAGATAATTTCTTGATTTGGAACAAATAGTTTCTCTTAGAGTTCTAGAAAAAACGTTCCATGGTTGAAATTAGCAATTTTTGAAGATTGGTGTAAAATATCTCCATCAGTGCTACTGAAATTGCTTGAAAGTATTGCTGAATGATTGAAACCAATACTACAGGCTAAAGGAGGGCCAACAAAGCCTTAGCAGACATTGTTTTAAGGTTTCTCGATGCTAAACAGAGTTTGTAAACTTACTTTTGCCTCTTACTTTTTGATGTCACTTCACAAACAAATTTTTTTCTCAGAAACTAATGGATGGATTTTGATAAAATTTTAGGTGAATAAAGTAGGATGTTGTACAAGTATCCAGTTAAAATTTCATTAATTTTCTACTGTTTTTTCCAGAGATACAGCCGGGAGAATCAACATGATGCGTTTGTAAACTTACACTGTAGCAACAAGGAAGAAGTCAAATTGGCGACCAGTTGAACAACTGCTTTAGAAGCCCTTTTACAAGGTTTAGTCGAGCAGCGGCGCAATCCAGTCAATTACGATACCAAAAGTGGAAACATTGACAAATGGATTGTGGGATATGAAGCGATTATTGCTACGGATGCGAAATGTTCCAAGCATTTGTCGATAGTAATGAAGGATGATCCGCTCTCCTGGTAAGTCGAGCAGTTACAGGCTAATGTTTTCCAAGGCTTGAAGATGCCATTAGGTGTTCACTTCAATTCGTTGTTGGGTGAGTGTTTGGAAAGTAGACTCCATCTTTAAGCTTGGCTTAAAACCAGAAAACAATATGGCTGCCACTTTATTAGCAGTTTGGCAAAGGTGTGTCTTCACACATACAATCAGCAGGACAAATCATATCATGTACAGGATGAATCCCTTAGGATTTACAAACACAAGTTATATAATGCTATAGGACAAATCATAACTAAGACACCGTATTTGGACCAGCATGGATAACTTCTCCAATGCACACAACGACAACACACCGCTACCGTAGGCAATCCAAATGCCGTCAGCGACGATTCGCTCCAAAACCACTACATGCTGCCCACATTGGCGTTAGGGAACTCTTATGCTTTGGACCAATGAAAGACAGCAATTAACCGAAACTTGAGACATCGCTTTTAACGCGCTGAACCTGAAACACGCGTCGAATCTATATACTCGATCACCAACGGGTACTATAACCTAACATTAGGGACAAGTTGATAACACTATTTCCTACTACTATGAAAGATTTAATGGAGTAAAATCGGATTCGTCGACTGCTTTGTTAGCTATTGTACAGATGCTTGTGGCTCAAAAAGCAACTGTTGCAATGCCAACTTACTTGGCTGAAGCGGCGGATCTCGTAGCAGAAAACAATCATTTTAAGGAACAGAATGCGTTTTTGCAGAATGGCGCATTGCAGGCGGGAATCTCTTCGATTTTTTACCAAGAAAACTGGTATACTCCAGCCAATAACCAGCGCCAAGGAGGTGGAAATTTAACGAGGAGGCCAGCAAAATCAGCAGCATTTTCAGCAACAACAAACTGGACCCGGATGTTTCCATCAACCTAATTGTACCTGCTGTTCATCTCAAAATAAAGGATGGAATAACAGAGGTACAGTGGGGGACAAAAGTAAGTTTACAAACGTATAATGTTGATTCTCCCGGCTGTATCTCGGGAAAAAAGAGGAAAATTAATGAAATTTTAACTGGATACTTGTACAACATCCTACTTTATTCATCTAAAATTTTATCAAAATATATCCGTTAGATTCTGAGAAAAAAATTTTTTTGTGAAGTGACATCAAAAATTAAGAGGCAAAAGTAAGTTAACTATAAAAAAACCTTACAACGATGTCTGTTAATGCTTTGTTGACCATCCTTTACCTAGTAGTATTGCTTTCAATAATTCAGCCATACTTTCAAACAATTTCAGTAGCATTGATGGAGATATTTTACATCAAATATCAAAAAATGCTAATTTCAACCATGGAACATTTTTTTCTCAATTCTAGAGGAACTTTTGGGTCAATCTCAAGAAATCACCTCATTAATGTTAAATTGGAATAAGGTTAAAATAACTGAGAAGGCCACTGGAGTTGTCTGATTTTTTGTGTGTGTGAAATACTCTCGCAAATTTGGATGTATGTTTTTGGTTCTTGTCCTGTTGCTACAACCAACCCCCATATTTTTTTATTCATCAAGATTTCTTTCTAAAATGTCTCTGTACACATAGGAATCAATTATTTCTTCGATGGATTGGAGATTTCCAACTGCTGCTGAGCAGCGAAAGGACCAAAATTTAAAGGAATACGTTGCAGCACTTCAAGATATTGAGCACCTTCCGAAGAAAAGGAGACGATCCATTGAGCAGTTCATGCTCCAAAATGATGTTTTGTTCAGACGGAAAAATTTCCTGGGCACGGAACCGTTACTACTGGTTGTGCCAAAACACTTACAACAAGATGTTCTGCATGAAATGCATGATGGTCTTCCAGGAGCTCATCTAGGCCTAGCAAAAACTTGGAAAAGGATAAGTACCAGATTCCATTGGCCTAGGATCTACTCAGAAGTCAGAGACTACGTCCTGTCCTGCGAGAACTGCGCAGCGGCAAAAACTGATACCACACCACCAAAAGGATTATTGCAACCGTGGTCAATGGTAAGAAAACTATTTGAAAGAGTAGGGACAGATATCCTAGGTAAATTCCCAACTTCAAAGAATGGGAATAATTATGTGTTTATTATGACGGACTATTTGTGAAGAGCAGTTTGCGCAAGAGCCGCACCAACAATTGCCGGAGATATTAAACAAATCTCAGTCAAAAGAAAACCCAAAAAAAAACAATATCGATAATCAATTGGTTGCGGTACCGTAACTAGCAGTGATAAAAACAATATCAACCAATTGACAAAAGTACGAATGCGGGATCCAAAAATGAAAATCTGTAATCGTGATTACCGAAAGAAATGTTTGCACATAAACTGCAAACGAGCGGGCGAGAAAAACTTCGTAAAAATGTCGACGGGATTCAAATCGCCGGAAATCTTTCGCAAAACAAAAACAACCTCGGTAAGCCAATCCCGCAAAAAGAAATAGCGCACATTGATATGTTTCGTCCGACGGTTTTTGATATCGTTCTTGGTGAAATAGATGGTGGATAACGAATCGTAAAACATTGTCGGAGCGGGTAATCGGAAAATTCGGGATTGATCGATCGTGCCGTGGAGCCAAACAATCTCCTTCGCGCCATCGAGAAGAGGCAAAAACTTGGCCTCCATTATGCTGAAAACACAATATCGCTGCTTACAGCAGCCCCAGGAAATGGGAACCCTGAAAATCGAAATCGTGTACCCTCCGAAGCTCTTTCTGATATCTCAGTCCGAGATCCAAGATTCAACGGAGTGCCCTGACAGGATGTCTCCAGTGACCGTGGAAAGGCGAATTGAAAAATTCCTCGTGTTCTTCACATACTGGAGGACCTGTAGAAGAAGGGCCACTTGCTTTGCTGTGAAGCACATGTTGTACTGGGACAACAAAACCACTGGAGAATATCGGGGCGCGTGCGAGAAGCCAATAACAGAAGCAACCCAATGAGAGTGTTGGTGTTTGGAGCAAGCACATGGTGACAGTCTGTTAATGTCGCATGATTCCGGCTGAATGCGACGGCGATACATCGAGTTTATTACCGTATTTTGTCCGGAGGTCGAGAGTCGCTTAATCTGGTTTTTATCCCCCGTGTTACGGTATTCCAAGCGGTTCATTTAGCGCGGTATTCATTTGCTGTATCGTCTGCTCGAAAGAGCTTATTGTTTAGTTCGTTTTGGGCTACTTATCGGATGATAATGCAAGCATTTATTTACCTTTTATGTAAAGGACAAATCAATGATGATTATCCATTGATTTGTTCTCATGTTTTATGTATTTGACTTGTGAAGAACAAATCAAAAGCCAAAACCACTTGTCTTTATGATTTGGCAGAATAAAGATGTCTGCCACCATTAGTTTTAGGTTTGACAAGTAGGAAAACCATGTCTCGCTTATTTGGACTGCACACACATCGATTAAGGATCAATAGAGAGAACGGTACGGGAATTCATCATCCTTCAACACACGTTCTCCCTCTCTAGCGCAATTAACCATTGTGCCAATGGTGATCGGGACCCTGCACAGATGTACGGAGGAAATTCCAGAGTCTTCCGCGATCCGGTCAATGTAATCGCGTTGGTGAATAGAAATATTTACACCATCACGATCAAATTGTAAGCCCAACAGCTTCGATACCGGACAAAGATCTGTTATCGTGAAAGATCCACGAAAGGACCTTAACAGTTCGGTCCTTTAGTGAAAAGCACCATGTCATCGACATAAACAAGGATGACGGCATCGTAAGTGTTGGAAATGAAAACGCCATTTACACCTAGAAGCTTGTGGAAATTAATCTTTGACAAGGCTTTGACAAGATGGAAATTCCACTGTCGTCTGCTTTGATAAAAGCCGTAAAGAGCCTTATGAAGCCGCCACACTTTTCCAGTGTTTTGAGGAGTTTCCCAGCCCCTGGGAATGCTTATGAAAATGGCTTCATCCAAGTTGCCATAAAGATAGGCACCCTTGACATCAAGGTGTGTGTCTAGCCAGCCAAGAACGACCACTAGAAGCACGAAAAATAGGCGTATCAAAACGTAGTTGACCACGGGACTGAAAACCTCGGAGTAGTCAACACCGAACTTCTGGCTGAAACCCTGAGCCACTAACATTGCCCTAAAACGGCGCACAACGCCTTCTGTATCGCGCTTGATGCAGTAGACCCATTTATTCCCTACAATGTTTACATCAGGAGAAGGTTTTTCAATTTCCTCGTAAACACCTCGCTCTCTAAAGAGATCAAGCTCTTCCTCCATGGCTTTCTGCCAATGGACACGGTCGGGGCTAGAAATAGCTTCCTTATGACCGTTTGGCCACCCTAGAGGCCTACTGTACATCACTCCACACACCATCTGGTGGCCCCAAGCCGTCCCCTCACGGAGGAGTGGACCAACCTAGCAGGGGAGGTACGAGCAGAGTGGTGTGGTGAGAGAGAGACTTTGTGCGGACAGCAGAGGGTGAGGATGTGTCATGCGTAAGCTGCCACGGTCCGAGCCACGGCAGAGACAACTGTCGACTCTGTTGCTCTCACCACAGGCGATAACCGCGCGTGCGAAAAGCATAGCTAACAGCCACGCCAGTCCAGGCTCGGGATTCGAATTAAGAACCATTAAAATCCAAAAGCTTTTTGGTAGAAATACCATCCTTCGTGCTTGGAAAAGAAGCACGGGTGGATTTGGCGCGGCACACACAGCACATGCTGGCAATGCGGAAGTAGAAATTTCTATTCCGGATGCTTTCGGAGATTTCGTCAGATGACGGATACCGTCGGCATTAAAATGCCCACATCTCTGGTGCCAAAGCTCCAAATCAGACAACTTCCCTTCAAGGGTTGAGGAGAAGAGGTTGAAACAGGTCCCTCGGCAAAAGTGACATGCCGGACAGGTGAGGCGGAGGTCGAGGCAGAAAGAACCTGTTTGGGAACTGGGGCGGAAGTAGCCGCAGGAGGCGTCGCAGATGTAGGATCTGCGGGCAAAATATGCTGAAGAGAATATAAATTGTCCTTCAGTTTGGCCGTTAAAAGAAATTGTTTGGCCTTGTCATCAGGGTGATAAATGGACATTTGGCCATTTACGGCTGCAAAATGCAGTCCGGCACGATCTATCTTCGACAAACTCACCAAATTACTCGAGAAAGCGGGGGCATGCAAAACATTACACATAGTCACGGGAAAATCAGACCCTCCTGCGCCGCCACGGCCAACTCGCAACACCACATCTCCAACACCACTCACTCGAGAGCGACCTTCACCTAAAATGATGAAATAATTGGAGACCGGCTTGTAATTGATGAAACGATCACGATTAGAACATACGTGGTCGGAAGATCCCGAATCGATGAGCCACTCATTTGATGAAGCCGAAGACACATTCGATTCCGACCGCGAGAAGAAATTCAGTCCGGTGACCACATTCGAAGAAACAGTGGTTGTTTGTGGAGCACCACCACCACGTCCACGCTTGCGGTTGCGAGAATTCGAGCGTCGACCACGATTAGCGGATGGAGCGGAAGAGGCAGCGCCCTGGACTCGAGGTTTAGGACACTTATTCACGTAGTGTCCCATTTCTTTGCAATTGAAACATGGAATTTGTCATAAAGGTCGAAATGTCTTCGGATTCGTGCTCGATGTCATGCTGGAGGATTGAAGACTGGTTGAAGGTTCGGAATTTGCATCTTTCATCTTCAATCGATTAAACTCCGATATCAAAGGCCGCCTCAGGGCGGCACACTGAAAGGGGCGGCAATTTTGGCCCAAAATTTTTTTTTTTAGAATTTTTTTTTTTTTTTTTTTTATTCTAAAAATATTTTCGGACGTTATCCAATGCTGGCTTTTTGATCTGTGCGCTTTCACGGCTGCCATTCGTAACCACATCACACAAAATTATAACTTAAACATCGAGTCATACTCCTCCCGTAGCCACATGTTTGAGATAAGAGAACATCTCTCCAACTACCTCTCCAGGATCTATTCATTTCATTGCATAAGCCTCTGGAACAACTTATCCTGACATCCATGAAACAATGTTTTCTTCTTCTGCACAGAGGTGCGGACATCACTTTTTTGTTTTAATTATTTTTTGAGATGACACATGATTGTAGCATTTGTCTTGTTATAAAATGTTTTTATATAAATAATGTTAAGACTGCCAAAAACAATCATTATGAATTGAAATCAGTGTATGTGGTGGATGTGAGTGATTGAATACATTTTATTAGGATTATATATCTATCAATCAGTCTAGTAAAATGTAAAATATTTTGCAAAACTAGGTTGGATATGTTGGACAGACTGGAAGCACCTTTGTTACCAGAAGGATATGGCATTTCATTGGCATATGCATGCCTGCTGCAAATTATTTGTAGCATTGGTTTGATAATTGAAAATAAATCCGAGATGTCAAACAAAATTGATGAAGAAATTTTGGAACATTTTCAACAAAACAACAATGAAAGTAATATTAAATATTTGTGTATAAAACCCCTCTCCAAAAATATTTAAATTTTTTATTTTAATATTTTAATATACAGGGTGTATAAAAAATGCACCATATACGTTTAATTTTTAAATACCGTATTCACTCTGTCCCAAATTATGGTTTACACATTTCCATAAAAAATATCTGATTACCGTTAGCTTCATATACAGGGTGGTGCAAAAAGTCTGGTTCACAGTAAATAATTTCCAAACCGTTTTAGATGTTGATTCAGCAAAATGATTGTTAAGGTAGTATGTCGGGGGAAATCCAATTATGACATCCAATTTGACCTCTGAGGTCATCTTCAAGGTCATCCATATTGTAACTCGAGAACCGTGACAGTTAGAACAAAAAAGTGAATTAGAAAGTTGTAGAGCATCATCCAATTAGTCTAGAACTGTTCTTAAAAAAAATATTTCTTAGGGAAAAGTTTTGAGAAAAAAAGGTTTGAAATGTTGATCTACTCAGCTTTGTAACCTAAAACTATCATGTGGAATGCATTTCCAAAATAAATTATTTCCTTTCTTTTGTATTTCCTCTCTTCCACTTACAAGTATGATTCAATAAAGTGTCCTAATTGAGGATTAGCTTGGTTGCCTCAATATATTTAGGTTACAAAGCTGAGTTATAATGCTAAGTAGGCCAATGTTTCAGACCTTTTTTCTCAAAACTTTTCCCTAAGAAATAATTTTTTTAAGAACAGTTCTAGACTAATTGGATGATGCTCTACAACTTTCTAGTTCACTTTTTTGCTCTAACTGTCACGGTTCTCGAGTTACAATATGGATGACCTTGAAGATGACCTCAGAGGTCAATTTGGATGTCATAATTGGATTTCCCCCAACATACTACCTTAACAATCATTTTGCTGAATCAACATCTAAAATAGTTTGGGAATTATTTACTGTGAACCAGACTTTCTGCACCACCCTGTATGTATGTTTAAGACATTTTACTTAATATTTATCAAAATTAAGTGTTTGTGCTGATGAATACATGGAATTACGTGTAATAAGTTTTTTAGTTAAGTTAGGATTAAGTTGCATCTTGTCAAAATTCATTCAAAATGAAATGGCACCCGTTCTGCTTAACAACAATGTACAACATTATAACTTTACAATGTTGTAAGAAGTCAACTATGATCACTAAAGGTGAAAATAATTATAATATTTCAACATACCGTACTGCCTTGAACAATGGCCCGGGCGTTTAATTTTTTTTTCGATTTGCCCGCCAGGCGCTTATTCAAAACCAGGCGATTATTTAAGCCAGGCCTCTATTCAAAAAAAAAGTTGCTTACTCCGAACGTTTCGTTTGTTGAGGTTTCGTCCGTCGAAGTTTCCTCCAAAAGGCTACTAAAAACCGTTTTTAATAACCGTTTTTAAAGTATTTTCCGGTTAACCCGGCGCTTAAACGCGCCCGGCGTTCATTTGAGGCAGGCGCTTATTGGTTTTTCGGCTGGCGGTTGCCAGGCGCTTAATCAAGAGCCGGCGCTTAATTGCGCCCGGCCATTGTTCAAGATAAGAATAATGAACAACTCGGTTGTGAGGGCATTTGACACTAGGTGCATTCAATTCCAAAAGTGCTTTCAAAAACCGTTTTTCATCGTTTTCCGAAAACGATGAAAACGGTTTTAAACATTGAGCACAGATCCGGCCAAAATCGGCAGCTTTCGATCGCGCAAATGCGGCCGAAAATTTGGCCGCATTCGACGCGCAAAACCGGCCGAAAATTGGCCGCATTCGACACGCAAATGCGTCCGAAAATTGGCCGCATTCGACGCGCAAATGCGCCCAAAAATTGGCCGCATTCGACGCGCAAATGCGGCCGAAAAATGGCCGCATTTGACGCGCAAATGCGGCCGATCTATTCGATTACAAAATGGCGGCCGGGAAAACGATTTGAAAACCAGGAAAACCACGATTTTCTGGTTTTCATGAAAACGGTTTTCAGGAAAACCGATTTTCGAAATGTGATGTCAAATGCATCTACTTCCGGTCTGGGAAAACGGGGAAAACAGGGAAAACGGGGAAAACTCTTTAGAATTGAATGCACCTATTGTCTATTGAATGTAGTTAAGACGCACTTGATAGTGCAACAAAATACTTTGCAACAAAATTTATTTACGAGTGCTAATCGATAAAAGTTCACTTTGAAGCACACAATTTATTTATAATCTAAGTTACCCAGGAGAAAAAGGTTCTGCAGAATTCTGCATACTATGCAGAAAAATGTTCTGCAGAAAAAATTATCAATTTCTGCACAATTTTGCAGGAAAATGTTAACCTTTTCTGCAGAATATTTTGTGCAGAAAGCTTTTTCTGCAGAATACTGTACAGAGTTCTGCATTAGTTTGTTAACTGTTTCTACAGGCATATTACAGTGAGGGCAAAAACTAAGTTAACAAACGCATCATGTTGATTCTTATGGCTTTATCACGGGAAAAAAGAGAGGAAAATTTATGAAATTTTAACTGAAGGCTCGTACAACATCCTACTTTATTCACCCAAAATTTTATCAACATCTATCCATCAGTAAAACATTAAATTAAGGGGTATCATAGACAAATATACTTATAAAAAAGTATTGGATGATTCTTATGCTTCCATTTGCAGATGATGAACTGCCTCTGACATGGATATTTCAGCAGTAAAATGATTCTAAGCACAAAGTCAAGGCAATTGCTCAGTGTTTCACAATGGCATTGCTTGTGGTTTGGATGTTTTAATGAAGTGTATGAGTGACTATACATGTGTTTATGGATAAATTTGAATATTTGCCGCATATTTTTTATGGGAATGGCTAATTGTTTGTGGCTAATGGGTATGTTAACTTCTTTTTTGCCTCTAATTTTTGATGTCACTTCAGAAAAGATTTTTTTTCTCAGAAACTGATGGATAGATGTTGATAAAATTTTGGATGAATAAAGTAGGATGTTGTACGAGTCTCCAGTTAAAATTTCATAAATTTTCCTCTCTTTTTTCCCGAGATACAGCCATAAGAATCAACATGATGCGTTTGTTAACCCTCCCCACCTCAACCTAGGATCAATTTTGACCTCCAAAAGTGTTTTTATTTTATTTTTAAAAATCTAGTGGGATTTTTATTCTGAAATTTCATGTATTTTCATTTAACAACCTACAAAACAATAAAAAAAATAATAGATTTAAAAATTGCAAAAATTTTTTTTCCACAAATTTCCTTTGTTTACTCACTACTTTTGAATGCAATGTCAATTATTTTTGTCGCTCTCTTCTGACAAATATCGAATTGCTTAAATTCCTTCATAAACATGAAATAGTCAGAGAATAAAATCATTTTCACTTATTTTTGAAATAATTTTTTCGGCTTGGGGTCAAAAATGACTCGGGTTGGGTGAGTAAAGAATTTTTTTTAAGTTGATACTGCGAGGGTTAATTATGTTTTAAGATAAAACCAAATTAAACCAATATGTAAACCATAATTTGGAACAAAAATAAAACCAGAAATATAAACTATAATTGGAGACAGAAGGAGTATATAAATTGTTAGTTGTGGACAGTGGAAAGTACCACCTCTATTACACGGTACTTTTGTGGAATTCTATAGCAGTAGCGGTACCAGTTTGTGCACCTTTTAAAAAAAGTACCATGTTTTGCAATAGCGGTTCTGTACTGGTACTCATACCGGGATCCGTCCTTATTAGCAAATCTCATTTTAGCGAAAAAAATTTTTTATACCTATTTTAGCAAACTCATTTTAGCGAAAATGAGATTAAATCGCCAAGGCATAAAACACATTTTAGCGAAGCTCGTTTTAGCGAATGACTCATTTTAGCAAAAATCTCTAAAAATCTCAAAAGAAATCTCTAAAGTAGGAAGTCGATTAACTTGACGCACTGACTGGATTTTCCCTCTCGCGCATCGTCTGATCAACAAACAATTGCGTTTTCTTTGGAATTGTGTGTTTTTGGTTCTGTGGTTTGTGGCCGGTGGCCCCATCGCTTGATATTTCGCCTCAAACTGCGCGGTTAAATAAAGTAGTTTAATTCATCTAAAAAAATTTCAACCACTTCATTTTAGCGAATTCCATTTTAGCGAATCCCATTTTAGCGAATTACTCGCTAAAACGAGTCATCGCTAAAATAGATTCGCTAAAGTGAGATTCGCTAAAACAATGTGCACTCCTCATACCATATTTTGCGGTACCATGCTGTGCTACTGTAGATCTCACAAAACCATAATAATATAGTGCTATTGATGCCAATAACATCACCATAAAGGTTTGGATAATGTTATCGTCAATTTTTAATGGACGAGATAGTACAGTACTGCTGCACAGGATGTGATGCTTTTTTAAAAGTACTGCTTACCAGAACTGATACTTTTTCAAATTAGCCGTGTAAAAAAAATAGCTCTTTTACTTATACTGGCATGTTTCAATTTACAACTCCCTGACATAAGTCAGGAAATCAATGTTAAAATACGGTATTTACTCCTGCACTTTAAAAGTGGAATATCTTTTAGATGATTTGTCTTGTAAAAATGAATTAATATGGAAAATGAAGCCCTATTTTTTCTCTTTATTTTCATATTTTGTTATTATTTTACAAACTTTTATTTTGGTGTAAAAATTTAAGTTAAAAATTATCACCACACAAAAATAAAGAAACTGCACTTTTGCTGGACAAATGTTTGGAATTATCATCTGAAAAATTATACTAATGCTTTGAAGGATATCCATTGGCACAAATAACAGCCCTTATGAAATTTGTCATTGATGCAGAGATAACTTCTGACATTGGCTTGCTGTGACTTCTTTCAAGATCTGACCAAGATTTTGAATTAAATTTGTCTTAGTGTTCATTCTTTTTTATCTGGTTTACTGTAAGTTACGGCTGTTTCCTAGCCAAGGTAAGATTTTTATTTTTGTGTTTTCAGCTACGATGATGTTGATTTAACATTGTATGCTGGCTCCAGATCATGTTGAAAAACTACAAATCGGTGTCTTCCTTTGAACAGGAAGGAGAAGTCCTGTTTCATGCATGTTTTCATACTTTGCAACATTAATATTACCATCCACAATCAGAATTTCAACAATGCCATTAGCACAAAAGCAACCCCAGAGCATTATCCCCAAAAGAAATTTGACTGATTTTTTCGCACAATCGGGATTAAGCTTGTTAACCCGATCCGATCCGATCCGCTAATCCGCGGATTTGATCCGCTCGGATCGGATGCGGATGGTTTTTCGACTGATCCGCCTGCGGATCGGATCGGATCGGATCGGTGACCAATCCGAGCCGTGGATTGATCCGAGCGATCCGCCATTTAAAAAAAAATACATTTAACGTGTTTTTTTTCGAATAAGAACGAAATTACAACTGTTTACAATACAATTAACAATAAGTTATGGTTAATTGTATTGTAAACACTTGTAATTCCGTTGTTATTTGGAAAAAAACACAATCAAAAAAGAAAAAATCTGCGGATTGATCCGCAATCCGCGGATTGATTGCGGATCGGATTGGATCGGATCGGCCAATCAGGGAATGCGGATCGGATCGGATCCGCATTTTCCAATCCGCTCTATTTTCGGATCGGATGCGGATTGGCCAGAAATCCGATACAATCCGATCCGTTAACAAGCTTAATCGGGATGAAGTTCTTCTGACTTTTTCTCCACATCTTTGTCCCTTCATCACCAAATCCAAAGGAAAATAGAGATTTGTCGGACCAAATAATATTTTTTCATGAGGTTAAAGTCTATTTTTATGCATTTTGCACCATTCAAGTCTTTGCTTTCTCATTCTGGTTGTGAGGTAAGGTTTTACTTTTGATTTACATGGTTTAAAACTAATTTTTGCTGTTGTTTTCTAGTGGTTTGAGTGCTTACTGATACATTTTCTGCATCTATCCAAGCAGCAGTAATCTCAGTTGATGTCTTCGTTCATAATTTCATGCAAATTTGTCTCAAATTTCTGTCCTTATTTTTATTTTTGGTTTCTCACTTTGCTTTCTATTCAATGTAACTCGTTTCTCTAACTGTTTTAGTGTTTTAGACATGTTTCTACACTACAGTTTACAATTTTCAGAATTTCCTTTTGCAAAACATCATCTTTTTTAACCTTAAAATTTGATTTTTGATGGTTGCATTTAACTATTTTCTTTTTGCCACATTTGTTAAATACTTTTAATAAAGGCACACAACAAAGGTTGTTTGTTTAAAGGATAGTGTCCGTTTATTATTTAGTATTCAAGAAGTGGGATGCTTGCTGGATAATTTTTCCAGATCATATTGCCAAACTTTTGTCCAGCAAAAGTGCAGTTTCTTTATTTTTGTTCATTGATTTTTTTTAACTTTGATTTCTACACGAATATAAAAGTTTGTACAATATTAATACAATATGAAAATGAAGAGAAAAAATAGGGCTTCATTTTCCGTATTAGTTTATTTTTCTATGACAAGTCATCCCAGATATTCCACTTTTACAGTGCATGAATATATTTTTTAACATTGATTTTCTGACTTATGTGCTGGGAGTAGTACTGAGGTTCGGGATAGAGAGAGATTAATGTAATTGGTTAAATTTTAATTCAGATGTTACAATTTTTCTTTTCTTGATCAAATAGTTTTTTTCTCCACTTTGTTGAAATCAAATACTTTTTCATCAGAGGGGACAACAAAAATATCTGTAACTTTTATTTTGTTTAATTTTTCAAAATGTCTACAAATTGTAGCATTTGACTTAGTCAAGACAGTAAATACTAAGGGGTTTCATTAAATGAGCGATTAGTTGATTACTTTAATTACTTTGATTAGTCGATTACTTGATGTGTCATGTGACTGGATTCAACCAATCCCGGGAATAATCATTTCATCAAACAAGCAACTAAGCAACTAATCAAGTAATCACCCCAAACCATGATTTTCTGCTGACTTGGGCCGATTATAAGTGCTCTCTCAACGTGGCGGCGCCAGACCCACTTCAACTACACAAGGTCATAATATTGTATAACAAAGTCTGCTCAGTTTAGGTCAAACTGAACACTTGAAATGAGTTAGGTAGTTGCAATTATTATTTGTAAGAACTTTTTTTAAACAATTGCAACATATTTAGGTTACAAGTTAAACAATTCCACCCATCGGAGCAATAATCAAATAATCAGATTTTTGTTGGACACTCAATAATTGAGTGATTACGATTATTGAAATAATCAACTAATCACAATAATCGCTCACTTAATGAAACCCCTTAATATGTTTTATATATAAATTATTGTTTGGACTGCAAAAAAAATCATATTGAGTTTGAATCAGATCATGTGGTAGCAGTTCAAATACTTGTACTTTGTGCTAGGGCTTGTACAACTCAAATACATGAAATTAGAATACACACCTCTGTCAAAACAAAAGTTGTGTTTGAAATTACATCACACAAAAAATAAGCAACAAATTACCAAATGTTTATTTTTCCCAATATAATAAGTAAAAAATAAATTAAATAAAAAATATTTGATGGAAATTAATCATTTTTTTCAGAAGTTATCATGAAAAATGATTGGGCCCTGCAAGACACTAAATTAGAATCCTGAAGAATTAGAGGCATGAAATTAGAATATTTACCCTTAATATATTGTAGGTCCGCCTTTTGCATTAATTACTGCCTTAATTCGTTTGGGCATAGATTCCATCTGACCACTCTAATACTTGAACCAATCCTGAGTAACTTTAGCTGAATGTGTTGGTGCTAAATCATGTTGAAATGAATAACCAGAAAAGCATCCTCTTCATTTTAATGAAGCCATAAGTCCATCTATGAAAATATCTTTTATTTTCCAGCATTAATAGTATCCTCAACGAACAAGAGAGTGCCAATGCCCTTTGCAGCCATGCAACCCCACACCATAACAGATGTGGAATGCTTCACTGTAGACCTCAACATACTCTTCTCCTTTTCTTCACCAAATGTTACACAAAATCGAGACTCATCTGACCAAATGACCTTATTCCACTGAACAACAGTCCATTTCATGTGTTTTCTTGCCCGCAATAATGGTTTTCTTCACTGTTTTGTATTAGGATGTGGTTTGCGTTTAGGAACTCGAGACTTGAATCTCATTTCTTTTAGCTCTTTTAATGTTGTGCGAGTTGACACTTGGATTTTAGATGCTTGTTTCCATTCGAGTTATTTATTCAGCATTCTTGAACCTGTTTTTCTTCACAATCACACGAAGGGAGCTGTCCGTTCGTTTAGATTTTTTACAAGCGCGTTGTTTATATTTTTGCTGGTCAAAAATCTCATCACCATTTGCTTTAAATTGTTTTATAACTTTTGACACAGATGACTGACAAGGAGACCGCAGGAGTGTGTCCCTCACAATTGTTATAATTATAGTTAAATAATGTATTCACATGACCTGAGGATTGTTACTTTCAAATATTTAAATGCAATGCTCTCGCACATTGTTACAAACAGTCATAACACACAGGATTCTTTACTGTGTGTAGAAGCGTTATTCTTTCACTTTTTTGAGTAAAAAGGTCAAGTGTAGCACTACACTTGGTGATTAGCCTGTTCAAACTTTACTCTGAAACCCAAGTAATTTGATATCACATGACATATGACATCACAACATGTTGATGACTGCCTGCATGAAGACAACAATAGTTTGTAGTGGTGGCCCAGTGGTTTTGGCAATGGACTAGGAATCTTTCCACACAGGTTCAAATGCTATTGTCTGCGAAAATTTTTACTTTTATTTTTTATTTATTTTTAGCAGTAATTTTAATGTTTGTAATATTATACTCCGTATTTGTTTTTAGAAAATTTTAATTTAATTAATTTTAATTTTTTAACAAATAGAGGGACACACTCTTGCGGTCTCCTTGTGAGAGCAAGGAAAAGCTTTGGCTATGTCAATTTGCTTCAGTTTTTGTTAAAATAAAGTAATTATTTTGATATTTTCACGATCAGTTAAGTCTGAACGCTTTCCCATCTTGGATTCAATTTGAAGTGACATTGGCATAATGTAATAACAAATCATTACTAAGCTTATACAGGGTGGAAGAAAAGTCTATTCCCCTCAAATATTTTCTGAGAAATTGCATTTAGACAAACTTTGATGAAGCAATCGTATAGGAAGTTGGGTGAGAGCAATCCAATGATGTCATCAAATTTGACCTTGAAGGCCATTTTCAAGGTCATTCACTTGCTAACTTCTAAACTAATCAGGTTAGAGCAAAATTTCCAATCACAAAGTTGTAGAGCACCAAATATGAAGACATCATTGGATTGCTCTCACCCAACTTCCTATACGATTGCTTCATCAAAGTTGGCCTAGAAGCAATAGCTCAGGAAATATTTGAGGGGAACAGACTTTTCATCCATCCTGTATATTCACTTTTGGGGCTTAGCTCATTAACTGCAGGTGATTTTGTGATGATTACGCATTATAATTTGCATTTCTGCTCAATATTCTAATTTCATGAATCTAATTCTTGAGGATTCTAATTTAGTGTCTTGCAGGATCCAATCATTTTAGATGATAACTTCTGAAAAAATTGATCAATTTCCAGCAAAGTTTGATTATTTAATTCATTTTTTGCTCATTGTATTGGGAAAAATAAAAATTTGGTTGTGTGTTCTAATTTTATGTCTTTGAGTTGTATGTTCAAAAATGAAGCATTTCTGATGTTTTTTGTTTTTATTGTTATCTAGAAAGTGTGCAATTAAACCAACATTTAATTACATCCTCTTGGTGTAGTCTTTTAAGATCATTGTTTTTGTTGCTAGAAGCCAGGTTGTTACAATTATTTTTGTTTAATGTGGCCACCTTTAATTATATTTTTATTTTTACATGAACCATCAGTACTGAGGAATCTACTACAGAAAATATTTTGGAGGCCATACTATCCTATACTTGCCTTACTGGCAGTTTGAACATTATAGTAGCACGTGATGCTTTCATTACTGCCCTTTGCAAGGCTTCATTACCACCAAATTATATACTGTCTGTGTTGCATGTTCAGAACGTAGACTCAAATGCAAACAATGGTAAGAAAATATATCTGTTCATCTAATTGTGTTATTTTAATAACAATGCTTCGTGCAAAACATTTTGGATTTAAAAAAAAAGTCATTGGAAAGTTAGAGGTGAAAATATAATAGAAAGGAAATGGGAAATATTTTTTAGAAAGTTGAGTTTCTGTAAATTTGCAACACTGAAAGATAATGTTACAAGTTTTTGTTAAATGTATGGAAATGTATGTAAACTAGGTTTGGAAATATAAATTTCCCTAAATTTTTCAAGATTGAAAGATGATGTTGCAAGTTACTGTAATTGTATGTAAAGTTAATGTAAACTAGATTTGGAAATTTGTATTTCCATTCATTTCACAAGCCTATAAATTAGTGACTAAAGATCCTATGTTTCCAGCTTGTAAAATGTATGGGTTTATCACCAGATGGCGAACATAATTCAAAACTAGAAAATTTATATTTATTAAATATGGGATTGGTTTTTTTCATTTGTACTTCAAGAAATAATTAGATTATTATTGTTGGACTGAAATAAAAAGTTAAAACAAATTTTTTAGTGTATCATTTAAATTTGATTTTATAATTTGTTACACCATCATATCGCTGCAAGTTTTTATTATTGCCTTCAGTTGACTTTGCTCATTTTTTGTGTTGAGGCTGTAATCATAGCTTTGGTTTATAAATATAGGATTCAAGATTATTGGATTCAAGATTTATAAATCATGGATTCAGGATTCAGGAATGAATTCAGGATTCAGGAATGAATTCAGGATTCAGGAATGAATTCAGGATTCAGGATTCAGGATTCAGGAATGAATTCAGGATTCAGGAATGAATTTAGGATTCAGGATTCAGGATTCAGGAATGAATTCAGGATTTGGGATTCAGAAATGAATTCAGGATTCAGGATTCAGGAATGAATTTAGGATTCAGGATTCAGGAATGAATTCAGGATTCAGGATTCAGGAATGAATTCAGGATTCAGGAATGAATTCAGGATTCAGGATTCAGGAATGAATTCAGGATTCAGGATTCAGGAATGAATCCTCTGCATATTTTCAGGATGTATTGAAATTTTATGGAAATTTATAGGGATTTATTTTTATGAGATTTATTTTGAGATTTAACTTATTTAGAATTTGTATTAAAAAAGAAATATCATATTTTATATTTGGAAAGTTGTTATTTACTGATGGGATGCACAGTACAAATTTAGCATCAAGATACCAGGCACGAACTTTGTTTTTGCCAATTAAGACACACATCACACTGAATACTGGGCGAAACCATTCACTTTGTGTGTTCCAAGAGGTCTTTTATTTCTTATGCATACATTTGTGCAAACCTTCTACGCTATGTGGATGCTGTCGCCGTTAAATTCATAACATCACTATCATTACCTTTCAAGGCTTTGGATTTTGGAGATTGTTTGGATTGTCACAAACTCTTCGTCACATCTGCATAAGGGGGTGAAGACAGTACTAGACTAAGTGTGTGTTCACACTCCCGCAGTGGTACTGGAGTTATTCAGTTCTGTTTTTTGATAACACGACCTTGCAATTTACTCATTGTTGTCTAACTTAGCAAAAAGAAAATATTTGCGCTTCTACCTAAATTATTTTTTTAATTTATTCTTATAGAACCTTCGAGTTGTACTATTAAAGTCAGTCAGTACATTGGAGATTCTGAAATGAGGCAGCAAGTTGTTGCAGTTGGCACTCCATTACCAACGGCATCATTACCAATTGGAGCCTTGCAAGGACCTGTTGTTGTCAGTATAAAAATAATTATGCAAAGTTATGTAATAATTTCTGTGCTTATTTTACAGCTAACTTCAAAAAATCTACAGTGTATGAGATCTCTATTGGAAATTGCTAACAGTCATGGAAAAATTTTGGGTACAGCTTGGCATTTGTTACTAACAACAGTTCAGCATTTAGCATGGATTCTTGGATTAAAACCTTCTGCAGGTGGTAGATTAAAAGCAGGTCGCATTACAGACTTACCAAACACAGTCATCACGACTGCTGTAATGGCAGATTTACCAATATTATCAGTCATGTTATCGAAATTATTTGAGAGTTCACAGCTCTTGGATGACATTGCATTTCATCATTTAATTGATGCCTTGTGTAAATTATCACATGAGTCATTGGATTTGTCATATACCAACAGGGTAATTTAGCCGTGCATTATTAATTGACATATAATATTAAAAATATTGCTTTTAGGAACCATCATTATTTGCTGTTGCAAAATTATTGGAAACTTGTTTAGTAAATTTATACAGAGTTGATATTTTTTGGAATCCTGTTACTAATCATTTATTGGAGGTGAGTGAATTGATCTTTTTTCAATAATTTAATCCTGTGACTGATATGGTCGTCGCCATGGCAGCCTGGATACTGGTTACCATGAGGATACCATGGGAATGCCATGGGACGCATACTCACATAAATAAGACAAGGACCTCCAGATTTTGGGTTGTTGGCTTTTAATCCGTTGTTTAGGAATTGGAGACTCTCGTCTACCCGCTAAATCGTCGATACTCGGCGAAAAGGGACAAAAAATGTATGCACAACGATGGAATGCAACATAAATAAAGAAATTTACCGTCCACAGTGTCCAAATTGTCCGAAAAACCACCGAAAATGCTGCTACTTGTTACCAAAACACTCAAAAGCAGGGCGCCGCCATCTTAGATTCCCGAAAAACTGGCACTGTCGAAGAACACAGCATAATGAATTTAAACAGTTCCAAATTGTTTAATCGCAAAATAAACGACGAAAACATACAGTTCCTGTCCCTTTCTGCCGTGGCAATGCGTTTCCAGCGCTGAAACACACTCACAAGCGCCGAAAATCATCTAAATTCATTCCGTCGCTACCGTAGTTGGCATCTCTGCTACGCGACGACGGAAAAACAATATTCTCGATGCCGCCGTTTCGACCGCGTCTACCCGTCCTGAGGTAAAAAACGACGCAGAATCCGGATTTCTACTCCAAATTGTTGCCAGACTCACCAGGAACCATCCTTTGCTACCAATGTGGAATAAATTTGGTTAAAGGGGAGTCTAAAAACAGTGAAAAGTGTTAGAGAGTTTTTCATGTATAATTATACCATGTTCGAGATTATCTTTTGTTGTTTGATGGTGCTCTACAACTTTGTAATTGAAAATTTTGCTGTATCTTCAACGGTTTAAAAGTTAGAAAGTAAATGACCTTGAAAATGACCTTCAAGGTCAATTTTGATGACGTCATTGGATTGCTCTCACCCAACTTCCTATATGATCCCTTCATCAAAGTTGGCCTAGATGCAATTGCTCAGGAAATATTTGGAGGGGACCAGACTTTCAGAACATCCTGTATAGAAGAGAGACCTTGAGAATCTAGGTGAAACAAATAATCTCAATTCAGACATTCTTTATTCATGAGGATTTATTACATAAATGCCTTACCTTAATCATAATCAAATCATAAACTTAAATTATAAATCTAAATTATAAATGGCACAAATGATAATCAATGTTATTCAATTTCAAATGGGTTGAAGCCAAGGCAGACCAAGCACTGAGTGTGCTGGTCCATCAGAGCCAAGATAGAAGCATGTTGACCAGTTGGAATCCAAATCATCTCTGCTCTATCCTGCTTAATTCTCTTAGCAAGTAAACTATGAGTTTCCCCCCATCTTACTTAATTAATCAGTCCAGTTGTAATGTGCTAAGATAGCACAGCGCCAACTGGTGAGTAAACTCAAAAGCTAAATCCATCTAGTGAGAGAACTTGGAATTGTTAAGATGAGACTTAGCCTTTAGGCCTGCTATCTTTTAGCGAGGCCTGGGCGCATAACAATATACAGGGTGGAAGAAAAGTCTGGTTCTCTACTAAATATTTCTGAAAGTACTGACAATTCATCTAATCTAATGATGGCAAAGTATTAAAGTTGGGTGGGGCAATCTTTTGGTGACCCGTAATTTGACCTTGGGATTGTTGAATACAGCTACTAATTAGTATGAATTGCCTGGTTCTGCAGTGGTGTGGAAAAACTCCAGTTGTGAAATAAAATGCACAAGATCATCACCGGTTGGAATCTAAACATAGAGTGACATTTTATTTCATAGTCATGTGACTCATAATATACAGTGCCCCCTTTAGGCAACATATTGTTACGTGGTTAAATGGGGATTGATTTAGTCCTACGTGACATGAATTTAATCAAGAATGACACAGGGTTTTATATGTAAAATGCCTATTGGCTTTATTATTCAAAGTCGGACATTTACTAACGTAAATGTTCGGTCATCAGCTCTTATTACATTTGTTCATTTATTAAGCCTAAAATATAAATCATTCATTCAAATCAAATAAATAACTAAATAAGGATGATGCTGTTGTCAATTCAATTCAATTCAGGAAACCTAGTCCTGCCTGACCGTCAACCGGCTGGCAGTAGTAGGTGAAGGTAAAAGTTTGAGAATCAAAAGAGATCTGAGCTCTCTGGCTTAATCAGCTCACTAAGTAAACTCCTATTCCCCCTATCAACTAATTTGAACGGTCTGTGCATCTAATTAGGTGCACAGCGCCGTCTAGTGAGAATTCATTGCATTAAATGCCTAAACAGAGCGAGCAGAGCCAGCCGATACACGGTACGGCTCTACCGCGTAACAGCCCCCCCCCTTTAATTTTTTCGGTCTCTCGAAAAACAATGAATTGTTCCAACTAACGCATCTCCTTTTACATAAAAAAAAATTTTCAAATCATAAAAACAATTTTACAATTTTGAGAATCTCTTTTCATCATCCTTATTTTTACAAAAATATAATATGATACACTCTTTCAATGTTTATAAATGTCTGTTTTCTTTCCATTTGAGCTTCTAATTTCGTAGTCATTTGGCGCGGTTCTTCTTACTATTTCGTATGGGCCTGAGAATTGTGGTAGGAGTTTTTCACTTAACCCAACTTTTCTATTGGGTGTTTTAAGATAAACTAATTCTCCTGGATCAAATTCCACATGAACTCGGCCTTTATCGAATCTTTTTCTGCTTTTTCCTTCTTGCCATTCCAATCTTTCATTTGCTATTTTCCTAGCTTCTCTGATGAATTTCGAGGTTCGCAAGGTGAATTCTTTTTGAGGTAAGTTGAGGTTTACGTCCACGTTGAGATCAACTTCATATCCTTTCAAAAGATAATAAGGTGTATATCCTGTCGTCTCGTGCACACCGGTATTATATGAGAAAAGCAAAAATGGCAAAAAATCATCCCAGTCCCTCTGGTCCTTATCAACATAAATCTGCAACATTTTTGCAAACGTCGCATTAAAACGCTCAGTGAGTCCATTGGTCCTTGGATGGTACCCTGAAGTGGTTTTATGTAGGGCTTTAAACATATTTGATACTTCTTCCACCATTTTGTTTCTGTATTCTGTGCCTTTATCGCTCAGGATTTCTCTCGGACTGCCTTCCTTCAACATTAACTCATAAAGCAAAGTTCTAGCTGCTTCCAACGCTGTTGATGCTGGAGCTGCTCTAGCAATCACTGTCCGCGACAAATAATCTGTCATTACGAAGACATACTTGTTGCCCTTGTCGGAGGTTGGAAAACTTCCCAATGTATCAATTCCAATCCTCTCGAAAGGCTTAGATATTGTAGACCACGGCTGCATTAAACCTTTTGGCGGTGTTGTCATTGATTTCGAGCTCGCGCAATGTGGACAAGAAAGTACGTAATTTCTAACGTCTTTATATATCCGGGGCCAGAAGAATCTTGTTCTCATTCTCTTCCATGTTTTGTTTAGGCCCAAGTGAGCACCCGTCAGTCCGTCATGCATTTCTTCAAGAACTGCAGTTTTCAAATGCTGCGGAACATATAACAGATTTACTTCCGTGTCTAGAGAATTCAAAGAATTTTTCTTCCTAAACAACACATTGTCGAGAAGGACGAACTGCTTTAGAGGACGTCTTCTCTTCTTCGGAAGCTGCTCTACTTGATTCATTGCGGTGATCAATTCCAGTAGCTTCTTATCCTTACGCTGCTCAGCAGGAAGGTCGAGCTGTTCGAGTAAAAGTGAGGGAACTATTTCGTTTTCTTCCTCGCTTAAATCTTCTGGAATTCTGCTCAAGGCGTCGGCATCTTTGTGCGCTTTTCCGCTCTTGTGGATCACATCGAAATCAAAGTCCACTAGCTTTAAGCTCCATCTAGCTAGTCTGCCGTTGGGGTTTTTGACTGATTTTAGCCATTGAAGTGCCGAATGGTCTGTGACGATCTGGAACTTCTTACCATACAAATAAGGTCGATACTTTTCAATTCCAAACAGAATGGCCAGACACTCCCTTTCTGTGGCATTGTAGTTCTGTTCTGCTTGGCTGAGAAGTCTGCTGGCATAAGCTATCACATGTTCTTGTTTGTTTATCTTCTGTTTCAACACTGGTCCAAGACCATATGCGCTCGCGTCGGTCGATACCATGAAGGGTTCTTCAAAATTAGGGTGAGCTAAAACTGGCACGGTTACCAGGGCGGTCCTTAATGTTCTAAAGGCCTTGTCATGAGGTGGGCCCCAATCGAATTTCTCGTCCTTCTTCGTCAAATTGACTAAGGGCTTGCATATGTCCGCAAAACCTGGAATAAACTTCCTGTAATACGAACAGAGCCCTATGAATCCTCGAAGAAGTTTGAGGTTAGTAAGAACTGGAAACTTAGCTACGGATTCCAGATTCCTTGGGTCTGGTGATATTCCCTCGGAGTCCACTACATGTCCCAAATACTTAATGGTGTTTGTCCCAAATGTGCACTTGCTTAACTTCACCTTTAAGTTAGATTGTCTAAGCTTGTCGAAAACGTTGTCTAGATCTTTCAAATGCTGATCGAATGTTTTAGAGAAAATGATAAGGTCGTCAATGTATGCTATACAAACTTTGCCGAGGAGGTTGCCTAATACTTTGTTCATTAGCTTTTGAAAAGCTGCTGGGCTATTGCAGAGACCTTGGCCTAGGACATTAAATTCATAATGCCCGCTGGAAGTTGTGAATGCTGTCTTTTCTTTGTCTTCTTCATTGATCTCTACCTGGAAATATCCTTGGATAAGATCCATCATGGAGAAGAACTGTGCACCTGCCAGCTGATCTAAGGTGTCATCTATTCTTGGCAATGGGTACACCATTTTCTTTGTTATCGAATTCAATCGTCTCCAATCGACGCAAAATCTCCACTTACCATCTCTTTTCTTTATTAGCAATACAGGCACGCTCCAGGGACTTTCTGATTCCCTTATCACTCCCATATCAAGCAATTTCTTTGTTTCCTCTGCTTCGACTTCTTTTTCCTTCATAGAACGACGATACGGTTGCAAATGTATTGGGTCATGATCTCCAGTATCGATTTTATGCTTATACACTTGAACTCTTCTCAAATCCTTGTCAGAAACAGCAAATCTGTCTTGATCCTTTTGAAGAAGTTGTCGCATTTGCTCTTGTTGGTCTTTATTCATTTTGTCTTTTGCTATTGAGGAGTCAAAGTCAAAACAGTGTACCTGTTTTTCGTCAAACACCCCAACATCAACCACATAAAAAGCTTTTGCGATTGCTGACCTCTCCTTTAGAAAGACTGTCTTCTTGGTTGGGTTAGCCACTCGAATGATGCCTTTGCCGTTCTTGAAATCTGTTAAAGTTTTACAACCTATAACAGCAAATCTATCAGTAACATTATGCAATGGTTGTACAAACATGTCTTGTGTAATTGTTTTATTCAAATAGATGGGAACAATGCATTCGTGCATTGGTGGGATAGTGATGTTTTTCATTACCCTCGCAACATAATTCTGATCAACAAAAGTTTTATTCATTGGAAATGACACTTCCTTTCCACTAGTTTGGCCCACAAAGATTTTTTGTTTGTCGTAGTCTAACACGCACTTCACGAACAGCATGAATGGGTAACTTAGCAGCAATTCATAATGAAATCCTTTAACAATCAGGACCTCGATCCTGTATGTTAATTCACCAATTGTAATATTCATCTTGGTTTTTCCTATTGGAGTCACAAGTTCTCCGCTTACCCCTTTTAATCGAATATTTGGGCTAGGCGAGTAATTCAACTGTAGAGCTTCAGCAAGCTCTTCGCTGATAATATTGCGTTTTCCTCCACTGTCCATAACTGCCTTGACTTCCATGTTGTTCACTATTACTGGAATTTCCAATAGAGATTCTGAAATGTTCATTTCGACTACGATTATCTTCTCTCTTCTACTCTTTCTTTTCTTCTTTGGATGGTAACATTTTCTTTGTGGCCGACCCACTAGTTTCCCTCTTCTTGTTGACCTTGTTGTGGGTTCTGCTTAGGATTAGGGTTAGTTTTACCACCCCCTTGTGTCCTTTTCTTTTTAAACCACTTTCTGTTGTTTGGATTCCCTCTATTTTCTTGAGATTGTTGCTCCTGTGGCGCTGATGTGTTATGTTCACAACCATAACGATGCCAACATCCACATGAACGCGTTGTTGTCGGACTGCTGTTTGACCGCTGTCTACCTCTGTTATATCTACCTCTAAAGTTCTGTCCGTGCTGCGATGCTGGAATATACCACTCGCCTTGTATGAATAGTGGAATCTCTTGTTGTGGCTCTACTGACTCACTTTCGAGCTTTTGCTGTTTTAATTTGATATTTTCAGCTAATAACTCGGCGTAGCTTACTGGGGATCCCCCTGTTCCAGACAGTATACCTGTTGTCGTAGGGTTCACCTTTTCATCTACTACTTTTCTGAACATTGTGAGCAGTAGATCCGCTGGTTCTTCTGTTTTGTGGCTTTCATACAATTTAAGTCTCTGTTCCATTTCTTCTAACGTTGATGGAAATACTGTTATCATCATCTTCTGCATTGCAGGCTTCAAACCTTGGTAAACATAATTTATTTTCTGAGTTTCAGTCATCTCTGGTAGAATAAACGCACATTCGGCCAAGACTTTCTTCATGAAGGCATCTGCTGTACCCTCTTTGTGTTTCATGAAGTGGAGAGTATTGTAAACATTTTCTTGGCTTCTTCGGAATTTTTTCTCGATCTGTGGTTTCCAATCCGTCCATTTCCATGTCGGATTCTTCTTAAGTTGTTCCACAAACCATGCCAATCCATCAGTCTTTAAGGCTAATGCCAAATGTTTTACTCTCTCATCATCTGTTCCTATTGTAGCTTCATATGCCACAAGCCATTGGTCGATGTTGCCTTTTTCTGTATCATAAGTGACGACAGGTCGCTTCTGCACTACCAAACTCTTCAATAAGTCGGTCAATACGTCCGTTGGAGTCTGTGATGTCATCTTTGGAAAATTTGGTTTAATTGGTGTTGGAACTGGTTTAGTCTTTACTGGTGTAAATGTCTTTATTATTTCTTCTAAACCTATTTGTGGAATTAATTTTATTGCTGGAGTAGCAAAATCCAATTTCTGTAGGATCGATTGAGGTTGAGATCGGACTTCCTTGTTATCTTCTTGAGGTTCAGTGTCAGATTCAGATCTAGTCTTTTTACTTCTTCTAGTGGTGATATTTTTCAAATTTGGTTCAGGTGACTGCAAATTTTGTAGATCCTGAAGATTATCCAAGTTGAACTGTGACAATTTAATTGGCTTATCCACACTGAAGCCTTATATTGCACTTTTTTATTCACTTCACTAGCACTAATTACTTTTTAAACACTGAAATGCACTAACACGAATTCATTACCTGAAAACTTAAAGTGTTATTAGCATATAATACATAAATATTACACTCAAAATTACAAAGAAAATAATCCAACAATAACATTTCAAAACAATTTTTCAATTCCTATAAATTCACAAAAATTTCCTGTAAATAAATATCAAAATTAGTATTTATACACTATACATTTTATTTATATAACAATTGTAAATCAATTAATTAATCCCTAATAAACAATTAAACTCTATATTTATTTCCAAAATGCAAATTTTTTCACACAATGACATTAAATATTCAAGCTGTGACTTCACTTATTTTTACCAACTCTGAGTCATTCAAGATAATTGCTATTAAATCAGCAATTTTCACTATTTATATCTTGATTTTTAAAGAGATTTTTTTAGCATTTTTAAATCCAATTTTTCTAATTTTAACAATCTAAACGGGCTACAATCGAGACCGCATCTCCACCAGTTGTTACGTGGCTAAATGGGGATTGATTTAGTCCTACGTGACATGAATTTAATCAAGAATGACACAGGGTTTTATATGTAAAATGCCTATTGGCTTTATTATTCAAAGTCGGACATTTACTAACGTAAATGTTCGGTCATCAGCTCTTATTACATTTGTTCATTTATTAAGCCTAAAATATAAATCATTCATTCAAATCAAATAAATAACTAAATAAGGATGATGCTGTTGTCAATTCAATTCAATTCAGGAAACCTAGTCCTGCCTGACCGTCAACCGGCTGGCAGTAGTAGGTGAAGGTAAAAGTTTGAGAATCAAAAGAGATCTGAGCTCTCTGGCTTAATCAGCTCACTAAGTAAACTCCTATTCCCCCTATCAACTAAGTTGAACGGTCTGTGCATCTAATTAGGTGCACAGCACCGTCTAGTGAGAATTCATTGCATTAAATGCCTAAACAGAGCGAGCAGAGCCAGCCGATACACGGTACGGCTCTACCGCGTAACAATATTGTTACGTGGCCAGACTGACTACTGTTTGACCACGTAAATACTTTATATTAGACTGGGGGTTTGCAATTGCATTAAGTTAAACTAGCACTTAAACTGTGCTGCTAATAAGAAGGTAATGAAGAGGACTCATTGTATTATTATTAAAATATAACAGTATGTTTATTAAACCATAAATACAATCTGAAAACAAATATAATTTAACTTAAACTAAATTCTAAAACTATCTTAAAATTAACCTAAGACTAAATAAGCATGAATAACTTTTGGGATGGGAAAACCTTGAGATGCCACTGCAATAACTGCCTGACAACCTCTGTGCCAATTTGGCTCTTGTCAAACATTAAATAGAGCTCGATCGTTCTATTATTCAGTGATAGGTAAAGTCATTACCTCATCCGCTTAAGGCGGACTCTAGTGAGAGTTTTAGGGGTTATTCTCTAATGATTAACTACGGAAGCGAGGTGGCGACAGCTGATTCACAGCGTGCTCGCCCACCGCGTAACAGCCCCCTCCTTTAGCTTTTTCGGACTCTCGAAAACAAAATACCTAAATAATTAACCCAATTAGCTAATCATGTTATTCATGTTTATAAGTCTGTTTCCCATGTTATTCATGCTTTTACATAATTCACACTCTAATTCAAAACAATAAAATAATCAAACACAATTTCAAACTATGAAATCAAATGATATGTCAATTTCAACACAATACACTTTTTTAAAGATAACACTTTTTGATGTTTTTCTCACTTATATTAATTTTTTTTTTTGTTTACAGTTTTCCTATTTTCTATACAAACTAATAATTCAAAAAAAAAACAATATACACTACATTCAATGTGAATGAAAATGAAAACAATGACAAAATTAAAAAAAACAATATCAACTTCAAATAATAAGAAAATAATAATGTCTCTGCTCGCTCCAGTACACCTGGGCTCACTTCACTGACAAAACAATAAAAAAAATAAATAATACACAAAAAAAAATAATTTCACACAACACTTAATGTTCGATTAAGGCTGGTTTTCTTCCTTCTCGAATGGGATCAACTTCTCGTGTAGAATTTCGTACACTATACGCTGGCGCAATTCGATGGGATGGCCATGGCGCATGTTGTCCCTATCCTTGATATACGGTCCATTCAAGTTTAATATGTACAAAAATTAAATTAAATTCATTAATGACCAATATAATATACAATCAATTTGTCTAAATTTCATTAAACTTCTAACTTTATACAATATTCAAATTATTCTAAGCAATTTTATTAAATATTCAAAGCTATTTCTATTGATTTTTAAATTTAAATGTCAAGCTAACATTTCAAAATTTGTGCTAAGTCATTTTAATCGTCGGAAAAATGGCGATAGATTCGTTTCGTTTTAATCACTTTTGGCGTATGTTAAATATCCTACGTCTATCGTGCGAAGAAAACGTCTCAACTTCGCTCAGATAAATAGAATTAATCAAAGTTTAATCAGAATTAATCTCGGGTCACTGCAAATAACTTGCGTTCACCTCAAAAAAATCCGACCAAATAAATACCAATCATGTCGCCTTCACGTTCATTTCAATATATTTCAATTACAAAATACCTGTTGTCACCAAAAAAAAATGCTCTCTGTTCGTCAAAAACACAACGAAAAACAAGGTTTTTCCTTCGTTCACGGCAATCCACTTGCGTTCACGTCAGAATTTCGCTAGTAAAACGAAGTATAATCCTGGCGTGGCTGCTGTCGAAGTCGGCGTGACCGGAAATCACTTTCAGCAGGTAGTCGCGCATGCGCGTCAGTACTTACGGCACTTGCGACACCTGGTGATGGTTTCTGCAACTGATTTTGCTGTTCTAAATCAACCTCCTTTTTCGCCCGACGTTCCTCAATTTCTTTCGGCCCGTAAATTGCCTTCAGTCGCTCCTTCTCAGTTAGAACCGGTAAATCCGACGCTCTATCTTCGGATTCAAAGAAATTCCGCAACGAAATTTGATCGTCATCATCAATAAACCTTTCCTTTGCTTCTAATTTAGGCCTATCTCGCGAATCATCGTCCTTCTTCACAATTTCCGCATTTTGATCGTCTTTTTGCGAACTTTCTTGCACTTCATCAGAAAATGTTACTTTCTTTGGTGGTAAATCCTGCAGAATAGTTTCTGGAATTTCCTCTCGCGGCTTGTATGGTTTTAAACGCTCAACATTGACAATACTAGTTTTCTTTCCTGATGAATTCCTTACTTCATAATCGTTTGGCGCTGTGCGTCTAACTATTTCATATGGTCCAGAAAATGGCGGCAGGAGTTTTTCGCTTAACCCTACTTTCCTATTCGGGGTTTTCAAGTAAACTAATTCCCCTGTTTCGAATTCCACCACAATTCTGTCCAAATCAAATCTTCTCTTGCTCTTCTCACTCTGCCATTCTAGTCTTTCGTTGGCAATTTTCCGCATCTCCCTCATAAATCTAGAAGTGCGAAGAGTGAATTCCTTTCGAGGGAGGTTCAAGTTCACGTCCACATTCAAATCAACCTCATAACCTTTCAACAAATAATATGGGGTATATCCAGTTGTTTCATGGACTCCGGAATTATAGGAGAAAATGACAAATGGTAAAAATTCATCCCAATCTGTATGATCTTTATTAGTATAACATGTCAATATTTTGGCAAACGTTGCATTGAATCTTTCCGTTAATCCGTTGGTCCTTGGATGGTACCCGGAAGTAGATTTGTGCTGGGATTTAAACAGTGCTGATACTTCATTGATCATTTCATTCCTGTACTCCGTCCCCTGATCGCTGAGTATCTCGCGTGGACTTCCCTCTTTGAGCATTACCTCGAATACAAGAGTTTTTGCTGCTTCCAACGCTGTACATGCTGGAGCCGCTCTAGCGATGACTGCACGCGATAAATAATCAGTGATGACAAAAACAAATTTATTTCCACTATTTGAAACTGGAAAGCTTCCTAACGTGTCTATACCAATCCTCTCAAACGGTCTTGAGATCGTCGACCAAGGTTGTAATAAACCTTTTTGTGGAGTGGTCATTGACTTACTTCCTGCGCAATGTGGACAACTGAGAACGTAATTCCTCACGTCCCTGTATATCCTCGGCCAAAAGAATCTTACTCTAATTCTTTTCCACGTCTTATTTAGGCCGAGATGAGCACCTACGAGCCCGTCATGCATTTCTTCTAACACTTGCTTACGTAAATGCTGCGGTACTACTAAAAGGTTTCCTTCCATGTTTAGAGAATTGTAACTTTTCTTTCTAAACAACGTGTTATCCAGGAGAACGAACTGTTTTAAAGGACGTTTCCTGTTTCTTGGAAGTTGCTCAATGTTCTCCATTGCGGTGATGATCTCCAAAATTTTCTCGTCCTTACGCTGTTCTACAGGTAAGTTGAGTTTTTCGAGAAGTAGTAAGGGAATAATTTCTTTTTCTTCCTCACCAATCTCTTCTTGGATTCGGCTAAGAGCATCTGCGTCCGTGTGCTTCTTGCCTGACTTATGCATCACATCGTAGTCATAATCTACCAGTTGTAAACTCCACCTGGCCAACCTACCGTTGGGATTTTTCACCTTATTCAGCCATTGTAACGCAGAATGGTCTGTCACAATTGTAAATTTCCTACCGTAAAGATATGGTCTGTACTTGTTAATGCCGAATATTATGGCTAAACATTCTCTTTCCGTAGCTGTGTAATTCTGTTCCGCTGTACTTAATAATCGACTGGCGTAACAAATCACATGTTCTTGCTTGTTAATACGCTGCTTCAGAATTGCACCGAGTCCATAAGCACTTGCATCCGTAGACACAATGAATGGCTCTGCAAAATTTGGATGTGCTAAAACTGGTACCGTAACTAAAGCTGTTCGTAAGGCCTTAAAAGCTGTTTCCTGTGGTGGCCCCCAATCAAAAGCTTCATCCTTGCGAGTCAAGTTGGCTAATGGTTTCGATACGTCCGCAAATCCTGGAATGAACTTACGATAATACGAACATAAACCCAAAAACCCTCTCAACTGCTTTAAATTCGTGGGTTTTGGAAATTTGGCGACACTTTCCAAATTCCGTGGATCAGGTGACACTCCATCAGAATCAACTATGTGGCCTAAATATTTGATGGTATTAGTACCAAACGTACATTTGCTGAGTTTAACCTTTAAGTTTGCCAACCGCAGCTTGCTGAAGACAGCATCGAGATCCTGAAGATGCTGGTCAAATGTTTTCGAAAATATAATAAGGTCGTCAATATAAGCTATACAGACCTTGCCAAGAAGATTACCAAGCACCTTGTTCATCAATTTTTGAAACGCAGCTGGGCTATTACATAATCCCATTCCTAGGACGTTAAACTCAAAATGTCCGCTTGAAGTGGTAAACGCTGTTTTTTTCACGATCTTGTTCATCTATTTCGACTTGATAATATCCTTGAATAAGATCCATCATCGAAAAATACTGGGCCCCTGCCAGTTGGTCTAATGTATCGTCAATTCTGGGCAGTGGGTATACCATTTTCTTTGTGATCGCGTTTAACCTCCTCCAATCGACACAAAATCTCCATTTACCGTCTCTTTTCTTGATGAGTAGTACTGGTGCACTCCATGGACTTTCTGATTCCCTAATGACTCCCATCTGAAGAAACAGGTTTTTTGTGTGATTTTTTTTGATGTGGTGCTAAGCTTTTTCTGCCGGCCCAACTCACTTGAGCCAATTAGCGTGGTGGCCAAATACACTTGTGCCAAGTAGCGCAAATTCAAATGTTCATAACTTATTGTTATGTACCGAAATCACGAGGCAGTGGACTCCATGATGGTTGCAAAGTTAACAAGTTCTTAATCTCAAACACAGAACATAATCTCAAACACAGATACATCATAATTCAATACAAGAACACTAGATGTCGTTATAATCAATACACTCCACTTATGATCCATTTAAATTAAGGAAAAAATTTTAAATAATGTTTGTTCTATAAGTTGCATTCATTTATTTTTATTAAAATAGTTTTTAGGGTTTGAATTTTACAATTTTATTTTTTTTAACATTAAAAAATACAAGCGGCCCTATACACATGGGTGCAGGTTGTATATCGCTTGTTTATGGTTTAGCACTTTTGTGACTTAATACAGTGATACCCGGTCCAGTGAGTTATTTTGCATTAACAAGATTGTATTGCAACATGTATTTGTAAAGTTTCTAATGCTGGCCCAAATGCATTATCCTTTAGTTATTGTATAAACATATAACTGGAATCAAATGTGATTCCTTACTTTGTAAACATGATTTGTTCTGTACTATACTCTTGTTCGACCCAAAAGGATGGCCTTCTCCTATTGGCCGAGCCGCATGACTCCTAACTCCAGTCCGTATAACTACCACTGGTTGAAGTAGTTTAATTTTTATTATGTTTTGTGATTGCTATTACCATTTACGTTGATATAATTTTAATTGTATTTTATTATAAAATGTTATTTCCATTTAGGAAATAAAGTTTTATGCTCAAATAAATGTAAAACTCATGTTTGTTCTGTTTATTGGTTGCATTGTCTGGAAAGCACAATATTTTGAAATTTTAGCTGTTACCTAGGCAATCGATTACAATGTAATTACATTGTAATGCATTTCTGGTGTTTATATTGTTACGTGGCTAAATGGGGATTGATTTAGTCCTACTTGACATGAATTTAGTCAAGAAAGACACAGAGTTTTATATGTAAAATGCCTGTTGGCTTTATTATTCAAAAGTCGGACATTTACTAATGTAAATGCATCAGCTCTTATTACATTTGTTCATTTATTAAACTTAAAACACATAAATCATTCATTCAAATCAAATAAGTCAAATAAGGATGATGCTGTTGTTGTTTCAATTCAATTCAGGAAACCTAGTCCTGTCGATCCGCAAACCGGCTGACAGTAGTAGGTGAAGGTAAAAGTTTGAGAATCAAAAGAGATCTGAGCTCTCTGGCTTAATCAGCTCACTAAGTAAACTCCTCGAAATAATTTGTTTTTTCCCCGAAACAATTTGTTTTTTTCCCGAAACAATTTGTTTTTTCCCCGAAACAATTTGTTTTTTCCCCGAAATAATTTGTTTTTTTTAAAACAATTTTTTTTCTTAAATAATTTTTATTTACACATTCTGTATTGATAATTCCTCTCATTGTGCACCCACAGCACTCTATTGGAGATCTGCCTGCGGTCTGAGAAAGGCCTGCACGTGTCAAACATCACAAAAATCACAAAAATACATTTTTTGACCCAAAAATCGATGATTTTATTCAACAATAAATTTTTAAAAAACATTACAATTCGATATAAAAAATTGATAAAAATGGAGAAAAAACGATAAAAATCGGTAAAAATCGATAAAAATGGAGAAAAATCGATAAAAATCGATAAAAATCGGTAACAATTGATAAAACCAATTTTTATCGTTTTTTCTCCATTTTTATCGATTTTTACCGATTTTTATCGTTTTTTCTCCATTTTTATCGATTTTTACCGATTTTTATCGTTTTTTCTCCATTTTTATCGATTTTTCATATCGAATTGTAATGTTTTTTAAAGATTTATTGTTGAATAAAATCATCGATTTTTGAGTCAAAAAATAGATTTTTGTGATTTGTGAGTCAAAAAATAAATTTCTGTGATTTGTGAGTCAAAAAATTGATTTTTGTGATTTCTAACATATAATGTCATATTTTTATGTGTAATTTAAATTTTCTTTTTGTAATTTTCATTTCAATTATTTTAGTAATTTTTTTTTATTTATTACACATTTCAGGACTTTGGGGTATACCCTGTGTTTTGTAGTGACCCATTGCCAGCATAGAATGAGAGTCCAGTTTTTTTTAACACGACTGTTCATCCATAATGTCACGATTCCATTTGCATTTTTTAATTTTCCAATGATTGATAATTGAAATTTATTTCTTTTTTAAAATTAAATGTACGGCATGAATTTTATTTAAAAGTACATTGAAATTATTTTGCAGGTTACACAACATCCAAATAGCAAAATGCGAGATTGGGGTGCCGAAGCAGTAACAATGCTGGTGAAAGCTGCTTTGAACTACAAGTATAGTGGATCCTTAAAACAAAACAAAGTAAGAATTTTTTCTAATGTTTAATTGGACAAACCCATACAGACAAACTGTCGTGCCATGTTATACGTCGCATATGTGGATATTTAGGACAATTGTTGTCACAGTATTTCATATGGAACACGCGTTTCTGGCTTGAATTAATAAAATTTAAAAGCATATTTCAAAGTAACATTTGATTCATATATTCTTATACCAGCTTGCACATGGTACAAATATCTTCATACTCTGTATTTTAATGTAAAAATTTTTACATTTACACAAAAACTTTATGTAAATCTAATCGTGCTAATCAAAATAGCATAAAACATTTCAATTATAGATCTTTTGTCAGTAAAATTGCACCAGGAAGGCTTTTTTCAGCACTAAAACATGACTAGAATGGCAAAGTTGCACATTGACCAGGTTATTTTCCTTTTAAAACTTATACAAGTAGTATTTATTTATTTATTTATTTATTTATTTATTTAAGAGACACTCCAGTGGAGTAGGATACAGGTTTATGAAAGAGCTTGTTGGTCTAATAGGTGTTTGCTTCTGCGCTTATGAAGGTGGCAGCAGTGGAAACGACACTTTGAGGCAGCACAGTCAAAGACAGTAGTGCGGAGGTCGATGGGAAGATCATTCCAGAGTGTCGTGCATCTATGAGGGAATGTCTTGCGTAGGTAGGTCGTTCGTTCTACCGTGATCTCGAACTTATGGCGCCGAGACGTCCGGGTATTCACGTCAGAGTGGTAGAATTCCGTAATGGCATGAGCAGGATGATCAGCATTTCGGAGGACGTCTGCTATGGCGGAGAGATCATGAAGCAGGAGGAGGTTGTCCAAAGTCAGGATACCGAACTCATTGCACACCGGAGTGATGCGGTTATGACCGTAACGGTTGAAAGCGTTGCGAATGACCGCATTGTACGCCTTAGCGAGAGGGAACTTGAACCGGCGGGCCGTCGAGTTCCAAATCGACGAGGCATAGGTGATGACGGGGTAAATCTTGGACTTAATATAACTGATCATTTCTGTACGGGACAGGACACGGCGCAGGTGTTTCACAATGTAGGCTGACCGGGTAAGGAATAAAGTTAAATGGCGGATATGAGGGCCAAAGGTGAGATGTGGGTCGAGGATGAGTCCCAGGACTGTAATCTGTTCGGTGGGGTAAGGTACGACGCCTCTCGAGGGTCGCTTGAAGCTCAGGGTTGATGTTTTTTCCTGGTTGAGAATAGCAGTTTTTCTTGAATTTCATCTTTTATCATATTGATACAGGATAATGAGTTCACATGACCTCTGAAAAATCTTAATATCTGGTTTATCATGGCCTGAAAATTCCATCTAAATGTGCCACAGAACTGCCAATCTTTTTTTACCTATTTGCACATCATCATCAACTTCCAGTTGCTTCCAATTGCTTCTCCTACATCTAAATTGAGTTTTTTATCCAAAAATGTGACAAGGTACATTAATATATCAAGAACAATGAGTTTCATGTGATGATCAAATAGTCAATTTTTATTTTTCTCTGCTAGTGGTGCTCTGATTTCTGTGTAATTGTAAGACACATAAAAATAGTACAAGACGAGCCCAAAAGCACTATTGTATCTGACATTTTGCTTGCTGCTATCCTAGCACAAGTTATCAGGGCACAAATCTGTCATTTAGTTCTGGTCAATGTGAAACTTTGTCATTCCAGTCATGAAAACAGCCTTTCCTGGTCCAATTTTACTGACAAAGGATATACAGGGTGTCCCAAAAGTCTGAACCTCCCCAAGTAATTTCCAAAATACTTGAGATATCAGAAAACTGAAGAAAAACTCATAGGGGAAATCTTTCATTGCGAATCTGATGGAATCCTCAAATTTGACCTAAAAGGTCATTTTCAAGGTCATTCACTTGCTAACTTCTAAACCAATCAGGTTAGAGCAAAATTTCCAATTACAAAGTTGTAGAGAACCATCTAATTAGTCTAGAACTGTTCTTAAAAAAATTATTTCTCACGGAAAAGTTTTGAGAAAAAAAGGTTTGAAATGTTAGTCTACTCAGCTTTGTAACCTAAAACTATCATGTGGAATGTACTTCCAGAATAAATTATTTCTTTTCTTTTGTGTTTCCTCTCTTCTACTTACAAGTATGACCCAATAAAGTGTCCTAATTGAAGATTAGCTTGGTTGCCTCAGTAGTTTTAAGTTACAAGGCTGAGTTACAAAGCTGAGTAGACTAACATTTCAAACCTTTTTCCGTAAGAAATAATTTTTTTAAGAACAGTTCTAGACTAATTAGATGGTTCTCTACAACTTTGTAATTGGAAATTTTGCTCTAACCTGATTGGTTTAGAAGTTAGCAAGTGAATGACCTTGAAAATGACCTTTGAAGTCAAATTTGAGGATCCCATCAGATTCGCAATGAAAGATTTTCCCTATGAGTTTTTCTTCAGTTTTCTGATATCTCAAGTATTTTGGAAATTACTTGGGGAGGTTCAGACTTTTGGGACACCCTGTATAATTGAAATGTTTTATGCTATTTTGATTAGCACGATTAGATTTGCATAAAATTTTTGTGTAAATGTAAAAAATTTTACATTAAAATACACAGTATGAAGATATTTGTACCATGTGCAAGCTGGTATGAGGATATATGAATTAAATGTTACTTTGAAATATGCTTCTATTTTTATTAATTCAAGCCTGATTGGCATAAGATTTTGTTTATACTTTCTTCAGATGTATCTATATAACTGCTTAAAATTTCAAGGTTTAATTCTGTTAGAATATTACATGTGTTCATCAATTACTATGTATATTTAACTGTATCGTATTATCTTTGCTCGGAATGTTACTTTAATCCTTAGCCAGTATTTGTTTACATTTATACTTTGTATTTCACCCACAAGGTGGCGTTGTATACCTATGGGTCATGTGATTGCAGAGAATAAACTCTCACTTATTGTTTTGCTTCTGACCAGTAAAGACTATGTGCTTCATTTCAACTACTAATGTTTTTCCAAACCACTGTGAGTTTACACACAAGTTTAATGCATAAACTAACAAGGTTATGGGCCTTTACAACGTTGGAAACCATTAGAAAACAATTTGGAGTCATTTTCAAGGAATTGGAGCCAATCAGAGGTCAGCTAGAAAATTTCCTCCAATTTATTCAAAATGGCGGCGCCCATGAGGAAAATGTCAGCTTGTGTTTGTGCCATTGGATTCCAGGTTTTGAAGCAGTTTTGAGTCAGCAAACAACACGGGAACACTAGTTGGGTTCGAACAATATAAAACAATTATTTATACGTTTTTCTTTTTTCGAATTTTGGACGTTTATTCACGTATCGCAAGTCGCGATACGTATCGTTAACGTGACGAGAATTTCGGCAGGCAAACGCGTCGACGAGTGCGATAAATCTCGCCAACCACACGTGAAGTGTGAACCGAGATTTTTGGGAACAAATAAATGACAAGGAACTGAAAAACGACGCGCAATAAGTGAACAATTCGCAGAATCAACACGGCACGAGAATCGACGAGAAAAGACAACAGTGGGCTGCAAAATACAACGAGAAAAACAGCTGGAAATATCTCGAAGACATCATTCTCGAACATTTTTGTTGAATTTAAAATATTAGCATTGTTTAGTTTGAACAAATGAATATGTACCAGTCGAAATCACTTGTTACTAGCATTAAGTACTAACATAATCTAAGAGCGAACTAACATCACAACTTTGCACTTTGTTGTGATTATTCAGTACTGAAAGTGATTTTGAGGCAATTAGTGTGCACAGTGCTTGTTTATACAAAGAAAACACAATGGATTCGGACAAATTGGAAAGAAAAATTACGTTGCTGAACAGAACGAATTACGACGGCTGGAAACAACAAGTCAAGGTTCTCCTAATGCACCATGGATGTTGGGGTTTCACTGACGGGACGGAAGAGGCTTTGGCACTAGGAGCATCGTGGCGTGATCGCTCAGATTACAAATTGCGTAAGGGAAGGGCTTTCAGCCTAATTTATTACCCGATTGAGGAGCAGTATCACGAATTGCTCAGCAGAATTGAGGACGCCAAGAAGGCGTGGGACACTTTGAAAGCCAATTTCGAACCCGTATCTCGCGCACGGATAATACGTCTGCTGGACGAGTTCTTCAGCCTCAAATACGATCCAACGACGGAAACGATTGGAGTCTTTGCGGCGAAAATACGGAATGCGGCGAAGAAACTCGCGGACGTTAAACACCAATTAGACAATTTATACCAGGCATTCCAGTTGATTAGATATTTGCCACAAGAATATCAATCTATTGTCCAAAACATTTATCGATGGGAGGAGAAAGATTTCACATTGGAAAAGGTCGAGGCCGAATTAGTTGCAGAAGAAGGAAGACTTGCACAACAACGAAGGGATTCGGGCCAGGGGCCAATTGTGGATGCTTTTAGCATGGGGACGAGCTCCACAAACACGAAAAACAATGACAATTCGCCGAAATTCCAACAACAGCAAGGAAACAACAGCCAAAACAGTCGTGGATTTCCAGGCGAACAAAAGGGCGGAAGATCGAATTATCGAGGCGGCAAAAACACGAGGAATTTCAGAGGAAATACAACCGGATCACCAGGACGGGGGCCGTGTTTTCGCTGCAATCAACACGGGCATTGAGCGAAGGATTGCACAGTGCAATTCGCACCAAATAATTCCAACAACAACATGAACACAAATACCACGAAAGAATTGGACACAAATATGGTGGATGTCGGTTTTCTCACCGAATTAAGTGAAGAAGAGATGTTCCAGTGCAGTGCAGCCAGCAATTGTTGGATCTACGACACCGGGGCCACTGGACATTTCTGTAAAGATAAAAACCAATTCTTCAACTTCAGAGAAACAACAGGAACAATTAGCCAAGCTGATAAGAAAACTTTGATTCAAATTCAGGGCGTAGGAGACGTTTGTGTGATGTGTCTGGTTGGAGACGACACAATTCCGATCACATTGAAGAAAGTTTATTACGCGCCGGATTTACGAAGAAATCTATTGTCGGGGCCGTGCATCGATGAAGCGAGATGCAAAGTCGCCGTCGGTTCGGGTTTGGTCAAGATTTACGATCCAACCCAGAAGAGGCAAGACTTTGGCATGAGCGACTGGGACACATTCATTTCCCAAGTGTGCAAGCAATGAGCAAAGGAGATGCTGTGGTTGGATTGCCTATTTTGGATGTGCCGATAACACAATGCGACGTGTGTGACCTCGCAAAGAAGAAGTCAATTTCTCACAAGTCCATACCAGGAATTAGATCGAAACAACCACTAGAACTTTTACAGATGGATGTTTGTGGAGCGTTTGGGACAGCGACACCATCGGGAAATAGGTATTTCCTGACCATAACCGATGATTATTCGCGTTACTCCACCGTCTACTTGATGAAGAAAAAGGATGAGGTTTTCGACTTATTCTGCAAACACGCAAAACGGATAGTCGATTCTTGCGATCAGAACAGACAATGGCATGGAGTTCTGTTCTAACAAATTCGGACAATATTTAGAAGAACAAGGGATAATTCACGAAAGGACAAATGCATATACGCCGGAGCAGAATGGAGTTTCCGAAAGGCTTAACCAAACATTAGCAAATGGGATGCGAGCACTTGTCTACGATGCGGGCTTGGAACATCGATTCTGGGGAGAAGCTATCTTAACCTTCAATTACCTCAGAAACAGGATTGCCAAACTGAAATCGGACAAGACACCGATGGAGCTTTACTACGGCCGTAAGCCATCATTGCGCCATCTAAGGAAATTTGGAAGTTTATGCTTTGTTCAGAAGAAAGTTCGAGATGGGAAGATTGATAGCAAAGGCATACATGGAATAATGCTCGGCTATTCCAGGATCACGAAGGGTTACAGAGTTTGGCTACCAGAATTTTCTAAAGTCATTGAAACGAGCAGTGTCAAGTTCGTTGAAAGCAGGCGCGGAGTTGAAGGCGTGCTGGGCCTACCGGACAAATACACGACGTATATCGACAATTTGGACGATAATCTGGACGATAATGATCGCCAGTACTACTCGGATGAAGACGTCAGGCCACCGCTACCCCCGCCAATACCAGTCAAGAAGAAAGAAGACCAACAGGAGGAGTTACCTCAAATGAAACTCAAATTTAGACTACCTGAAGAAAAGCTGCAAGCCAATTTACCAGGAACAGCACCTCAAGCGAAAGCACAAGTTCCTGATCCAGTTCGCACTATACCTCCACTCGTGTGGAAGAAAACGGAGAAGATTAGGCCAACTGGACAAAAGGACGTTGAATACACAATCGAGGGATACGACAAACCCAAGTTACGTTCAATTCCCGACGTGAAACGTTATTGTGCTGACCATAATCTTCGCGTCTCAGAGCATCTTTTTGAGGACAAGAGGAAGAAGAAACCTTCTGAATCAAATACGACAACAGACGATTTGAGCTTTGATTTGGAGGCAAATCATCTCGAAGTCCATATTCCTCTCCGATACGAAGAGATAGCAAATTTACCAGAGAAGAGTGAGTGGCGCCAAGCGATGAACGATGAAATCGGCACAATGCACGAACGTGAAGTTTGGGAGTTGGTTCCACCACCGCCTGACACCAACATAATTGGATGCAAGTGGATTTACACCACCAAACCAAACGAGAAAGGGGAAATCGCACGCTACAAAGCGAGACTTGTCGCACAAGGGTTTTCGCAGGTTTATGGCGAATCTTACGAGGAAACCTTCTCACCCGTAGTGGACTTCTCCATCGTACGCTTCATGTTCACGCTATTTGTTTGCATGCTGAAGTGGTCCTACGTTCAAGCAGATGTCAAATGTGCTTATCTTTACGCGAAATTGCACAAGGTTGTTTACATGCGCCAACCAAAAGGATTTGTTTGTGAAGGCTAAGAGAATTACGTCTGCAGACTCCTTCGAGCGATTTACGGACTACATCAATCCGGTAGAGAATGGGGCTTGGAGTTGGAAGAGACTTTGTTGAAACTCGGCCTGCAGCATGTGAACTGGTGCAACTGCATTTATAAGTACGGAACTGTCGCGTATTTGATCGTGTACGTGGACGATATCGTCGTTTTTGGTAAACATCATGAGGATGCAATGAACGTACTCAACATGATCAAGACGCGGTTTGACTTAGTCGTTTTGGGGCAAACGAAGAAGCTACTGGGAGTCGAATTTTATTCGTACAAACAGCAAATGATCCTACATCAAAGATCGTACGTCAGCAAAGTCTTGTTAAGATTCAAAAATCATTTGGACTCAGTTAAGATAAGATTGCAACCGATGACAAAGTCAACTATTCTTACGAAGCAAGATTGTCCAAATACGATTGATGACATTAGGATCATGGAGAAAATTCCCTATAGAAGCTTACTCGGATCTTTGGCGTTCATCGGATCAAGGACAAGGCCCGACAAGACTTATGCAATCAACATTCTAAGTCAATTCCAATCAAACCCAGGTTGGGACCACTGGATTGCATTACTGGACCTGCTCAGTTATTTTAGAACGACAAAGAATGATGGATTGATGTTATTCCCGAACAATCGGATTGAAGTCATTGGATATAGTGACTCCGATTACGCCAACAATAGAGACGACCGAATCTCCGTTGGAGGAACTCTTGTGACGTTGGGGAGCGCACCCATTTACTGGAGGACCTTCAAGCAGCGGAATGTTACACTGTCAACCATGGAGGCCGAATATGTGGCCCTTACGGAAACTGTAAAGGACTACATCTGGATTGTAAGGGTCTTACATGAGATTGTTCCCGATTTGGCGGATAAATTCTATCATTGTGTCATGTGCGACAACATTTCAACGGTTGATTTCACCAAGTCTAACGTTGAAAATCGTAAAACCAAACACATAGACATCAGATATCACTTTATTCGGGAACTTGTAAAAAGAAATAACCTTCAAATCATACATGTGGGGACAAAGTGTAATTTTGCGGATATTTTTACAAAATCGGTTGACAAAACTGATCTTGTACAATTTTGTGATCGTTTCTTAATTGATTTAAGTCTCTTAAACGCCTGATAATACGAGGGGGCCGATTGTTAGAATATTACATGTGTTCATCAATTACTATGTATATTTAACTGTATCGTATTATCTTTGTTCGGAATGTTACTTTAATCCTTAGCCAGTATTTGTTTACATTTATACTTTGTATTTCACCCACAAGGTGGCGTTGTATACCTATGGGTCATGTGATTGCAGAGAATAAACTCTCACTTATTGTTTTGCATCTGACTAGTAAAGACTATGTGCTTCATTTCAACTACTAATGTTTTTCCAAACCACTGTGAGTTTACACACAAGTTTAATGCATAAACCAACAAATTCAAACTAGATTAAATTTGAGGTCAATCCAAATATTTTATTTCTATCACTTTCACTGTAGTATGAGGATATATGGATTGGACTAGTATTCATTGATGTATTGTTTATCCGTGTTTGCTGTATTGATTTGTCATTAATTTATCATTTATGCAAAAGATTTGTTCTATTACACATGATGCAATTGTATATTTTGTTATCCTGGAACCCAATGATCCTACTCTTGATAAAGTTTTCAAGCAATAAAGATGGCGGCACGTTTTGTGCCTGGAAAGCACACTGAAAATACCGGACTGGACACACCTTTATTGGATTCATTATTTATATGGTAACAGAACATTGGGGGGTGAGGTCCAGCGGTTATTCCGACGTCAAATTCGGATTTTACGCCATTTTTCGGGCCTAGGCGAACTGTTTGAGCCACGTACGACACGGAGAACGGGCGGAGACAGACAAAAAACGACAAAACACGACTTTGCAAACGTCGTGTGACGCAGTGAAGCCGACTACGGGGCCGCTAGGAAGCCAAATACAGTGTTTTGCGACCGTATCAAGTGGAATTTCGGACTGACACGGATTATTTGGATATAATTGGGTGAATTTATACTTATGTTGATAATTGTTGATTTCTAGTGGAAATCATCAGCAAATGCCTTGTTTTGCAGTGGTGTGGAAAACCCTAATTGTGAAATGAAGAGCCAGGTGTTCTCAGGTGCAAAACCAAACATAGAGTGAGTTTATTCTGTGTGATCACGTGACCCCAAGGTATACAATGCCACCTATAGGCGCAATATAGAAGTTATATATCCGAAATGTAAACAAAGCAAAGACTCGTAATGCTAAAGATAAATACAAAGGATATACAGGGTGAACAAAAAGTCTGTATCTTTACTTAAAATTTCTAAAAGTGCTAACAATGCATCTAATCTAATGATGGCAAAGTACTAAAGTTGGGTGGGGCAATCTTTTGGTGACCTGAAATTTGACCTTGAAATGTTCTTTCAAGGTCATTGGGAAATTATCTCAGAAACCGTTAGAGATAGACAGAAATTTCCAATTGTAAACTTGTAGAGCAACATTTGTTTAGTCTAAAAATGACTAATTCTCAAATCTTTTGTACTAAAAAATTTTAAGAAAATTGCAATTGAAAAAGTAGACACAAGTCAAAAGATAACATGGCCAAAATTGAAAAAGTGCCAAAAACGTGCCGATTAGACGTAAAATGACCCAAAAAAATCGATTCTCCTGGTCGGAATTTTCATATCTGGCACCGTTGCAGAGATATGGGCAGAAAACTGAATTTTTTATGACTTTTTCTTTTCAAAACTACTTTTTCAATTGCGATTTTTTAAAAAAATTTTAGTACAAAAGATTTGAGAATTAGTCATTTTTAGACTAAACAAATGTTGTTCTACAAGTTTACAATTGGAAATTTCTGTTTATCTCTATTGGTTTCTGAGATAATTTCCCAATGACCTTGAAGGAACATCTCAAGGTCAAATTTCAGGGTCACCAAAAGATTGCCCCACCCAACTTTAGTACTTTGCCATCATTAGATTAGATGCATTGTCAGCACTTTCAGAAATATTAAGTAAAGATACAGACTTTTTGTTCACCCTGTATATACAGAATGAACAATAATAAGCATTATCGCTTGATAATACGATTACAACAAATAGACCAAAGTTGCTACACACTATAATTCAACAATCGGCCCCCTCGTATAATCAAGCGCTTAGTGTACAAACGTCAACAAGAAAAAGATTGCAAAAATTCAAAAGGTCAACCTTGTCGACAGACTTGGTAAATATGTCGGCGAAATTACACTTTGTTCCTACTTGTGAAATCTGTAGGTTGTTTTTCTTGACTAGCTCGCGGATGAAATGATATCGAATATCAATGTGTTTAGTTTTGCGATTTTCGATGTTAGACTTAGTGAAATCTACCGTCGAAATGTTATCGCATAAAACACGATGGTAGAAATTATCCGCAAGATTAGGAACAATCTCGTGTAGGACTCGGACAATCCAAATGTAGTCCTTTACTGTTTTCGTAAGGGCCACATACTCGGCTTCCATGGTGGACAGCGTTAGATTCCGTTGTTTAAAAGTTCTCCAATAAACTGGTGCGCCGCCTAGAGTTACTAGAGTTCCTCCAATGGAAATCCTATCGTCCCTGTTGTTAGCGTAGTCAGAATCGCTGTAGCCAACAACTTCAACTCGATTATTTGGAAACAACATCAGCCCCATGTCTTTCGTTGTTCTCAAATAACTGAGTAAGTCCAGTAGAACGGTCCAGTGATCCCATCCTGGATTGGATTGAAACTGGCTCAGGATGTTAACAGCATATGTCATGTCCGGTCTGGTTCTCGACGCGATGAACGCCAAACATCGCAGCAAATTCTTGTATGGGATTCCTTCCATATCTCTGAATTCGTCAATTGTGGTTGGACATTGTTTTTTAGTTAGAACAGTCGATTTAGTCATCGGCTGTGATCTAATCTTTACAGACTCCAAGTGGTTCTTAAATCTTAGCAAGACCTTATTGACGTAAGATCTTTGATGCAGTATCATCTGTTGATTATGCGGATGGAATTCCACTCCCAGCAACTTCTTTGTTTTTCCCAAAATCACAAGATCGAATTGCGTTTTTATCATGTCCAGTACATTCATGGCATCTTCGTATCGTTTGCCAAAAACAACAATATCGTCCACGTATACTATCAAATACGCAACGCTTCCGAACTTGTAAACACAGTTGCACCAGTTCACATTTTCTAGTCCAAGTTTTAATAAAGTGTCCTCCAGTTCGATGCCCCATTCTCTGCCTGATTGATGTAAACCATATATTGCTCGAAGGAGTTTACAAACGTAGTTTTCTTTTCCTTTGCAAATGAATCCCTTCGGTTGACGCATATAAATGGTTTTATGCAGCTTTGCGTAAAGATACGCGCATTTGACATCCGCCTGGATATAGGACCATTTCAACATGCATACTAGCAGTGTGAACATGAAACGAACAATGGAGAAGTCGACTACGGGTGAGAAAGTTTCTTCATAAGAATCGCCATAGACTTGCGAAAAGCCTTGTGCGACGAGTCTTGCTTTATAGCGGGCTATCTCTTCTTTCTCATTCACTTTGACTGTGTAGATCCACCTACATCCTATCACTTTAGTGTCGGGTGGCGGTGGAACCAATTCCCATACGTCGCGCTCGTGCATTGTGTCGATCTCCTCACACATCGCTTGATTCCATTCTTCTTTTTCTGGTAGACTTGCAATCTGCTCGAAGCGCGTTGGAATATGAACTTCGAGATGATTAGCTTCAAAGTTAAGAGTTAATTCGTCTATATCCAAGTCGAAATTGTCTGCTGTCGCATTCGATTCGGAGGGCTTCTTCTTTCTCTTGTCCTCGAAAAGATGCTCAGGAACACGAAGATTGTGGTCCGCACAGTATCGTTTCACTTCTGGTATCGAACGCAATTTCGGCTTGTCATATCCGACGATCGTATATTCAAAATCCTTTTGTCCCGTTGGTCTAACTTTTTCTGTTTTCTTCCAAACAAGTGGAGGTATAGTACGAACAGGGTCCGGGACTTTTGCCTTCGCTTGTGGTGCAGGCAAATTGGCTCGTAATTTCTCTTCCGGTTGTCTAAACTTCAGTTTCACTTGAGGTAATTCCTCTTGTTGAACTTCTTTCTTCTGGATTGGGACCGGCGGCGGTAGCGGTGGTCTAACGTCCTCATCTGAATAATATTGGCAATCGTTATCGTCCAAATTATCTTCTAAGTTGTCAATATACGTTGTATATTTTTCTGGTATGCCCAGCACGCCTTCAACTCCGTGCCTGCTTTCCACAAATTTAACATCGCTAGTTTCGATGACTTTTGAAAATTCCGGCAGCCATACTCGATATCCTTTTGTGATCCTGGAATATCCAAGCATGATCCCGTGCAAATCTTTGTTATCGATCTTCCCATCTCGTACTCTCTTCTGTACAAAGCAGAGACTTCCAAACTTCCTTAAATGTCTGAGAGATGGTTTGAGGCCATAGTACAACTCCATTGGCGTTTTGTCTGAATTTAGCTTGGCAATTCTATTCCTAAGGTAGTTGAATGTCAAAATTGCTTTGCCCCAAAAACGGTGTTCCAAGCCGGCATCGTAAATGAGCGCTCGCATGCCATTTGCCAACGTTTGATTTAATCTTTCCGATACGCCATTTTGGGCAGGCGTATACGCGTTGGTCCTCTCGTGAATGATTCCTAGTCCCTCGAGGTATTCTCCAAACTTATTGAAACAAAATTCCATTCCATTATCCGTCCGAATGGCTAGAAACAATTTTCCCAATAATCGTTCTATTCGTTTCACGTGTTTCTGGAATATCTCGAATACTTCATCCTTTTTCTTCATTAAGTACACTGTTGAGTAACGCGAATAATCATCAGTAATAGTGAGAAAGTATCTATTTCCGGAAAGTGTTTGCGTGTTAAATGCCCCGCATACGTCCATATGAAATAGTTCTAGTGGTTGTTTGGATCTAATTCCAGGCAAAGACTTGTGTGAAACCGACTTTTTCTTCGCCAAATCACAGACGTCGCATTGTGTAATGGGCACATCTAATATAGGCAGTCCAATTACTGCATCACTTTTACTCATCCTTTGTACACTTGGAAAATGAATGTGCCCCAATCGTTCGTGCTAAAGTCTAGCCTCTTCTGGATTAGATGCACTTCTAGTTGATCCAATTGATGATTGTTTTTGTTGCTCGCCAACAGAAGCTTTGTTGTTTTGCTTTTGTCTCAGCTTTTCAAATTCTGGTTTCTGGTCACTCGTTTTAATGTAGTAAAGTCTGTCCTTTTTCACAGCTTCCATTAATTGTCTCTTCCACTGTGGGTCATAAATCTTAACTATTCCGCAGCCAATCGCAACCTTGCATCTCGCCTCGTCTATACAGGGTCCCAACATTAAATTTCTCCTCAAGTCCGGTGCGTAGTACACCTAATATCCGCAAGTTGGATGGGACAAATTACGAGACGTGTTTAACTCAGATGCAATTGCTATTGGAACAGCAAGGAGTATGGGGCAACGTTGTCGTTGACGAACCGGCATTGGCAGTAACTGAAGAGATAATCCCGGCCTGGCAGAGTCGAAATCAATTGCAAACACGTTTTTAAAAGGTGTGCGACACCGACATGCGTGCGCCATCTTTTATTCAGCAAAACATAAAGATAAGATCCGCTTCGAGACTATTTAGTACTCGAGAATACAACAATAAAACACATAGGACAAATCATTGATTTTCCACAATGATTTATCCTTTACAAAGGAAACAAATCATTCGACACATATAGTCGATAATTAAACAAAACAAACAACAATTGCTCTTTCGAGCAGACGACACAAATGATACGTGTTAATATTAAGAGACGGTCGACTGCAGTACCGTAACAAGCAAGTATAAAAGTCATGATTGGTCGACCACAACATCGGGACATTAAATATCAACACGCATATTGCACTTATCCTGAAGAGTGCAATTAATAAAACACGCAAGCATCATTTGCACAAACAGTTAAACACTATCGCAACCCAATAAATCCCCCTTTGTTTAGCTATTTGTGCATCACAAATAAATGCTCGCACAAGGTGTTCAGTCTCGGCTTTTCAACCATTTGGTCATTACATCGGCAACATTCAGGGCTCCTGGGATATGCTTAATAGCAAAAGTTCCTTGCTCGAATCAGTCTCTGAGAAAATGGAGTTTCACGTCGATGTGCTTATTTGCCCTATTTTCAATTCGGTTTTTTGTGTATTGTATCGCGGGCATACTATCCGCATACACACACGGGATGTTCCTATCGATGCAGAAAATGATGTCGGCATCATAAAGCCTCTCGAGCCATATCCCTTCTTTTACGCCGTCAACCACAGTGAGAAACTCACTTTCCATGATTGACAGCCCAGTCATGGACTGTTTGGGGCAGTTCCAGGTGATTGGAACGCCACACAAATAAACAATATGGCCCCCGAAACTGCGTCTCTTATCTTGGTCGAGGGCAAACGACGCATCAGTATACACGGTCAGGTTATCATTCCTGCAGTTCGAAAGGTTAATTGTGTAATTTGGCGTGTTTGCCAAAACCTGTAACAACATTCTAATGTGTCGCGTTGAATGCTTTTCATTGTACTGTGAGAGGACAATGATGTTGCGCCTTGTCCTACTCGCAATGAACAAGAGACTTCCGATTAAATTTTGATATGGGAACGATGTGTCTAATCGTTCATCTTCCTTTACACCTTGAATAATTGTGCCAGGTGTCCCGGGCATTTTTACTCGAAAACACGAATTGATCCCATACAATTTGCAAAGCTTGTCAATATAAGCCCTTTGATGGATCCGTATTTTGCCCCCTGTTCTATCAAAGGCGTTGCCCAAATCTATTGTGTCAAAAGACTTCCTTATCCAACGAACTATGCATTCCTCGACAGTCATCTTTGGAAAATAAAACTATGTCGTCCACATAGAATATGATTATCGCATCGTTATCCAGCGAATAAACGCAATTAAGACCCAACAAAGGCATGAATTGTAGCAGAGGAGTGCGCAATTATCGGCAAATTAACCGAATGGAAGCATGCGAATTGCGTCGCAAATCTGCGACGGTTATTTCCGATAACAAAAAATGGCGTTGTGCTTCGCGCACGAACGTCGGCGATACGTCGCGAATTGATTCGACAGATGCGCGCGACTTAAGGTCGCTTATCTGGGCTCTAAATAGCACAGAAGGTTCACTAATGTAAAGACAATTGCTAAAAACATAAAATACACTTCAATTAAGCGAGAATACATTACATTTGTGTAGGAAATCAGTCTCCGACCGTGTGCTGCGCCATCTTGGATTTAGATGAATACAAGTGTGGCACTCTGGTGCCAGAAAATAACAATAACATAGACAAAGAGAACAAATCTTTGGAAAATACATAGATTGTACGGAATCTCGTACGGAACAATTACAAAGTGCAAATAGACACTGGATTGGATTCTTAAACAACAAAAATTAACATCATATGAAACAATACATTGACTAGACGTCGCAAACATTCGACATCGACCGAAAATATGGTCTTTTGACCTACAAATCCCCTCTTCGATGGTGAATAATTGCAGGGGAGAAAGCTAACAGATACTGGAATTACAGTATATAAAGATTAGATAAAATAAATAATAAAGGTGCGAATTACCGAGCCGGGTACTGTGATTGGAGAACACTGCGTAAGCCCAAAAATTCCCACAGAACTCGATAATCCTCAAATCCGGGTAAAAAACAACACAGGAATGTCACAATAAGTTCATGATCTGAATATTTCAGAGTTCAGAGATCGCAAACGCTCCGATCCAAGCCATTTGGTAAACATGTCTGCAACATTGAGTTCCCCTGGCACTTTAAGAAGATCAAAGCGTCCCGCCGTGTACCACTCCCGAAGCCAATGATATCGAACGCGAATGTGTCGAGTTTTCGCGTTCTCTACGTCATTGGAGGTAAACTGGATGCTGGCTAAGGCATCGGAATAAACGATGGGTCGAGACAGACGGTTTAGAGTCGGAAACTTGTGACGATTCTACTTTAGGCTAATTTATTAGCCATTTAAGATAGATAAATAATCGGTTTAAACAAGACGTTGCTAAGAGTAGCAACAACCTAACCGAGATAAGCTTACAGAAGTCCGTGTAAAAATGTGAATTCATGACTGAGTAGAAATAACCTACAATATTAGTGTAACGTAACATATTTATTACTGAATAATAATAATATAATTGGGTTCTTGACGCGTGTAAGCAGGCGGCATCAACTGGTTGAGGATCCGGGCGAAGCCAGAGGGATACGGCTGACTTGCGGCATCGTCACAAATAGCGCTACGGAGACGTATTTGGTCCGCAGCTCGATTGTCTAAATATTGTTACGTGGCCAAATGGCCAATAGTGACCACGTAACTTATTACTTATTTACTAAGAATCCTTTAGCTTCACTAATACTAGCTGAGCTAAAGAGTGACTTAATTAGCTAAGAGTGAAATGAAACAAAGCCAGAGTTTAAGATTGAAAACAATACAGTGTCTTTATTCTTTAAATCAAAACACTTAAATCATAAATACAAAATGTAAAACTAAATCTAAACTTAAACCTAATAAATACTCTAAGATATGATTAACACTTTGATTCAATTTGGAGGGAAACAATCACACCACGCCATTTGCTGGCTGGTGCTAACTGTTTAGAAGCCCGGGATGGACTGAGCTCTAAGAGCCAAAGTGGCTCTTTTATACTAGAGTCACCCCCTGAGTTAATCCAGATTGACCAGCCCGTGATGTCACCATCACGTACGCTGGCTAGTGATAGATTTTGACAACTTCTTTAATTCTATCGCTGGTTTGAGCTGGTCGGCAGACGACGCAACTCAACCGCGTGACAGCCCCCTCTTTAAATTTTTTGGTCTCCAAAAACCACAGTACTTTAGAATTTAAGCCAATTATTTTATATGCTAATCATACCTTAAAAATAATCAAATATATGAGTCCCACCCCAGTGTTAATTATATCTTTTACAAAGTAAAACAAAATTCCACATTTCACTAAAAAAAATTACAATGAAATTCAACACTTTACTATTCAAAATAACACTTTTTGGATTTTTCTACATTTTTATATTACTTTTTTTCTTCGGGTTTTCTAACATTTTCTATATAAAAAAAAAATTGTGAGATTTATATCTCAATTAAAATACACAAAAAAAAACAAAGTATTTAAAATCAAAAGTTCATAGAAGAGGCGCTTTTAGCTTTTCTTTTTCTTCTTCGAATGGTTCCAAAGCCTTCTGGTGTAATTCGTAAAGAATCCGGTGACGTAGATGAATCGGATGCGCATGGCGCATGTAGTCCCGGTCCACCAGATAGCGCCGTGCAAAGTACAGCACCGCTGGCCCACACGAATCTGGGTCGAGCTGCTGAACTCGCGGCGGGTCCCACTGCCTCAGTCTGTGCGGGAAATAAATCCCCGCACCTGTAAAGCAGTTGTGGATGGTCTGCCATTGAATGCTTTTAGTGTCCAATGGACCCGATGGGTCGTACAAAACAATGTCCGTTGGGAATTTGGTCCAGTCAACTATCAGAAACTGCCAGTGCTCCTCAATCGGAATTGGAAGCAGCCAAATAGGCCTCGCATTACCCGGCCGATCTTGTTTAATCATATTTATGGCTTCAAGAAACGACTCGCGGTCTAACATCAAGGCGACAAGCTCGAGAGCCGCCATCTCATGATTTTTAATAATCATCGGTGGTGTTCCGTCCATCGTGACCGCTGCGTCATCCATTGGTTTCCAAGCGTAGTCACGCGCGAGTTGCAATGCCACTAGTTGTTTGTCGGTATCCAACTGCACTTTATATGAATACAGAACAGGCGGCAAGTCAAAATAAGGATCTCCATACGATGTCCTGTTGGCTAAGGCTTTCGCCTTTTGTATGTTCTTACGGATGACAGCTTCGTGTAACAGCAGCTTGTCTGCCGCTTGAAACCAAGCTTCATATATCACCTTGCCATCTGTCCCTTTCAAGTTCAGCTTGTCCACTGCAATCGCCATGTTCCTTTGCTCTAGCCGAAGTTCGCGTAGACGTTTCTCATTTCGCTCGATGGTTTTGGCGTTCTGCTTCTTCATTTCCTTAATTCCCTGTTCCGAAAATTCCTGTTTCTCCTTCTTCATCTTCTGTCTCTTCACCTTCTCACTCGCCTTTCGCTTCTCAACCTTATGCTTTTCTGCTGGCGTCAAAGGGCGCTCGTGAACCTTCGGTGCCTGTCTTTGTTCCTTACCATCTGAAAATGGTCGATCAAATTTGACAAAGTCCGTCAGTTTAGGAGTTTCCTTTGAGCATGACGCCATCGCTCCCTCTTCGACCTGCTCCAATCGAGATGTACAGGTAAACAAATCAGCGAGTCGAGTTGACGCCCCTGAACATGTCGACATTGCATCGTCCTCGTCCTCCGACTCATGGATCCTCACGTGCTTAAATTTGTTAGTCATCTCCTCCATTCGTGCTTCATAAAAAAAAAACAAAACAAATTAATATACGGTTGACCAATATCAAACATAATCCAATTTAATTCCTATCAAATTCGTCTATTGCAACTATCCTTCCAATTTACTATGTAAAATTCAAATTATTATCTATGAACTAATTAATTATTCAATGTGAAAAATGTCCAAGTTAATAATTTCAATGCAGCTTCTTGAAAATCATTCGCATTAATTTCGTTTTCAAACTTTCCAAATTTCCGCTCTATTAATCTTCAATTTCAATTGTTTAATAATACGTACTGTCACACACGAGCTTTCTAAATATCACGTTGTTAAGTTCAATTGAAAATTTTCTCCGGTCACAACAATATGCTTGTGTTCCCTTTGAAAAAGTTCAGTAGAATGTAGTGTAATCGCGTCGTGCCTGTTTGCGTAGGCGGCGTGACCGGAAACTGCCAACTTCAGGTGGTCGCGCATGCGCGTCGTTGTCGACCGCACTTGCGACGCCTGGTGACGGTTTCGGAAGTTGATTTTCCTCATTTTTCGCCGGAAGTTCATCCTCGAATAATCCTCGCAACGATATTTGATCGTCATCGTCAATGAAACGTTCCGTAGCTGCAGAAATAGGTTTGTTTGACGAATTTACGTTGTTTTTCGCGATAATTTCCTTTCCGCTGTCTATTTCCTTCAAATCATCAGCAAATGTAACCTTTTTAGCTGTTAAAGGCCTCATAATATCTTCTGAAAGTTCTTCTCTCATTTTGTACGGTTTCAGTCGCTCTATGTTCACAATGTCCATCTTTTTGCCTGATGAACTTCGAATTTCGTAGTCATTCGGCGCTGTTCGTCGTACGATCTCATATGGCCCAGAGAATTGTGGCAAGAGCTTTTCACTTAAACCAACCTTTCTATTTGGTGTTTTCAAATAAACTAGCTCTCCTGGATCGAATTCCACATGTACTCTGTCCAAATCAAACCTTTTCTTGCTTTTCAAACCTTGTTCTTGTATTCTTTCATTGGCAATTCTCCTTGCCTCCCTGATAAATCTGGAAGTACGCAAAGTGAATTCCTTACGAGGAAGATTTAAGTTGACATCCACGTTGAGATCTGCTTCATAACCTCGTAATAAATAATACGGAGTGTAACCTGTTGTTTCATGGACTCCAGTGTTATAAGAGAAGAGAAGAAATGGCAAAAATGCGTCCCAATCAGTATGATCTTTATTTACGTAGCTCTGCAACATCTTAGCTATTGTCGCATTAAATCTTTCCGTAAGACCGTTTGTTCTTGGATGGTATCCGGAAGTGGATTTGTGAAGGGACTTAAACAATGCAGATATTTCCTTAATCATTTCATTTCTATATTCTGTTCCCTTGTCACTCAGAATCTCTCGTGGGCTTCCTTCTTTCAGCATGACTTCATAAACAAGGGCATTCGCTGCTTCAATAGCTGTGCTAGCTGGTGCTGCTCTAGCTATTGCAGTGCGTGATAAATAATCCGTAATAATGAAAACGTACTTGTTTCCTGTGTCAGATGTTGGGAAACTGCCTAACGTGTCTATGGCTACTCGTTCGAATGGTCGAGACACTGTCGACCACGGCTGCATCAATCCTTTTGGCGGTGTTGTCATGGTTTTTGCACTTGCACACTTCGGACATGAGAGTACGTAATTCCTTACGTCCCTATAAATCCTTGGCCAGAAGAAACGTGTTCTAATTTTCTTCCAAGTTCTACTCAGGCCTAGATGAGCGCCTGTAAGACCATCATGCATTTCTACTAAAACATCTTTTCTCAAATGCTGTGGAATATACAGTAATTCTTCCGTGTTCAAGGAATTAAATTTCTTCTTAAACAAAATATCGCCTTGAAGTACGTACTGCTGTAGCGGACGTCTTCTTTTGCGCGGAAGTTGCTCTATTGTCTGCAGTGATGTGATGAGTTCCATAATCTTCTGATCTTTACGCTGCTCTGCAGGTAAATCGAGATTTTCGAGCAATAATGAAGGAATAATTACTTCTTCTTCACTAATGTCCTCAGGAATCCTACTTAACGCATCGGCATCTGTATGTTTCTTGCCTGACTTATGCTGTACTTCATAATCATAGTCAACCAACTGCAGACTCCATCGTGCTAACCTACCATTTGGATTTTTTACACTCTTCAGCCATTGCAGTGCTGAATGGTCCGTGATGATGGTAAACTTCTTTCCATACAAATAAGGGCGAAATTTCTGTATGCCAAACAATATGGCCAGACATTCTCTTTCTGTCGCGTTATAGTTCTGTTCGGCATTGCTCAATAACCTACTAGCATAACAAATCACATGCTCTTGGTTGTTAAGCTTTTGCTTCAAAATGGCTCCCAAACCGTAAGCGCTTGCATCCGTCGATATGATGAAAGGCTATGCGAAATTAGGATGAGCCAAAACTGGCACTGTTACCAAAGCTGTTCTTAGTTGTTTAAATGCTTCTTCATGAGGCGGTCCCCAGTCGAATTTCTCGTCTTTCTTCGTAAGGTTGACCAAGGGTTTGGAAATATCAGCAAATCCTAAAATGAATTTTCTATAATATGAGCACAAACCCAAAAATCCCCTTAACTGCTTCACATTTAATGGAATTGGAAACTTTGCTACAGACTCGAGATTTCGTGGATCTGGTGAAATGCCTTCTGAATCAATCACATGTCCGAGATACCGGATGGTATCCGTCCCGAACGTGCATTTACTTAGCTTTACCTTTAAATTCGCAATTCGCAGTTTTTCAAAGACTGAGTCCAGATCTTGTAAATGTTGTTCAAATGTTTTAGAAAAAATTATAAGGTCGTCAAGATAGGCTATACAGACTTTTCCAAGGAGGTTGCCCAATACTTTATTCATCAATTTTTGAAACGCTGCTGGGCTGTTACATAACCCCATTCCAAGGACATTAAATTCATAGTGTCCGGTTGAAGTGGTGAACGCTGTCTTCTCTCGGTCTTGTTCATTTATTTCAACTTGATGGTATCCTTGGATTAAATCCATCATCGAGAAAAACTGGGCCCCTGCTAGTTGATCTAACGTGTCATCTATTCTTGGCAGTGGGTACACCATTTTCTTTGTAATTGCGTTCAACCTTCTCCAATCAACACAAAACCTCCATTTACCGTCTCTTTTCTTGATGAGTAAAACTGGCGCGCTCCAGGGACTTTCTGATTCCCTTATGACTCCTTGTTCTAACAATTTTCTGGTTTCCTCAGCTTCTACTTCTTTTTCTGCAATTGAACGTCTGTACGGCTGCAAGTGAATAGGTTCATGATCACCTGTATCAATTTTATGACTAAAGTTGGTTACTCTTCCTAAATCTTTATCTCTCATGGCAAATCTGTCCTGATTTTTCTGAAGTAACTGCTTCATTTGTTGCTGTTGGTTCTTGGTCATCTTACCTTCGGCTATTGCGGAGTCAAAATCAAAGCAATTTGCTTGTTTTTCATTCGACAACTCAACAACCTTAGAACTCGGGGAGTTAGAGTCAAAACAATTTGCTTGTTTTTCATCCATCAACCCAATATCAATAATATAATGTGCCTTACCAATCGCAGACTTCTCTTGCAGAAAAATGGACTTAGATGTTGGATTCGCCACTCGTATTACGCCTTTGCCGTTCTCAAACTTTGTTAACGTCTTACAACACATAATACCAAACCTATCAATTACATTTCCTAAAGGTTCCAAAAACATTTCTTTCGTTAAAGCTGTGCTTAGGTTAACTGGAACTGCACATTCATGCATTGGTGGAATTGCTATGCCTTTTGTCACTCTTGCTACGTAATTCTGGTCCACATACGTCTTATTCATCGGGAAAACTGCTTCTAATCCACTTTTTCGGCCCACAAAGATTTTTTGTAAATCGTAATCAACAACACACCTCGCAAAAGTCATAAATGGATCCCCCAATAAAAGTTGGTAATTAAAACTTCTAACTATCAATACTTCTACTGAATACTGCAATTGTCCTATTTGAATGTTCAAATTTGTTTTACCCACTGGAGTTATTAAATCAGTTCCTATTCCTCGTAATCTAACGTTAGGTGTAGGTTGATAATCCAACTGTAATATTTCTGCTAACTCTTCACTCAAAATGTTCTTCTTAGCTCCAGTGTCCATGACTGCCTTTATTTCCAAATTCTTTACAATTACCGGGATTTCCAACAATGATTCCGAAATTTTTATATCAATTATTGTAATGTTGTCCTTTTTCCATCTTTTCTTCTTTTTCTTCTTACTTCTATTCGGATGGTGACAATCTCTCTGTGGCCGACTTCTCAGTTTTCCGTCTGTTGTTGGGTGTTGACTGTAGTGCTAGGACCTTCTCTTCTACGTCTTCTTGGTCTTCCAGCAGTACCACCTCTATCCTGTTGGTACCTTGGTGGATTATAAAACTCGCAAGTAAAGTGATGATAGCATCCACAAGATCGAGTATTATTATTATTACTATTATTGTTATTGTTAGTATTGTAATTTTGACTACCACCTCTATTAGTACTACCTCTTTGAAAATTCTTATACTGAAAATTCTGACCTCCTCGCTTCATTGGTGTATACCACTGGCTTCCTATCAAGATGGGTTCTTCTGACGTCGGTTCCACCGTCTCAAGAGCTAATAACCGTTGCCTTAACATTGCATTTTCAGCTAAAAGCTCGGCGTGGGTTAATGAGGTTTCCACAGTTCCACTCAGTTTACCTGATGTCGCTGGAGTTACCTTTTCATCCACTACCTTTCTGAACAGTGAGAGCAGTAAATCCGCTGGATCCTTAACCTTATGGGTCTCGTACAACTTCACCCTCTGTTCCATCTCTGCCAGTGTGGATGGGAATACTGTAATTATCATCTTCTTCATATCGGGTTTCATACCTTGATAAACATAATTAATCTTTTGATGTTCAGTGAGCTCCGGCCTTACAAAAGCACACTCAGCCAAAACTTTTTTCATATAGGCATCTGCTGTTCCTTCTGTATGCGACATAAAATGAAGAGTATTTAAAACATTTTCCTGGCCTCTACGAAATTTATCTTCTAGTTGTGGTTTCCACTCTGTCCAAGTCCATGTTGGATTTTTCTTGAGCAATTCCACATACCAAGCCAGACCATCAGTTTTTAACGCTAATGGCAATTGTTTAACTCTCTCATCATCTGTGCCTATTGTTGCTTCGTAAGCCACGAGCCACTGATCAATATTCCCTTTTTCCGTATCAAAACAAACGACAGGTCGCTTTTGTATCATCAAACTCTTAAATAAATCAGTTAGTACTGCCGTTGGGTCCGCCATCTTGGATACTATTCCTTTTGATGTGGATCCTTGTGTATTAGTTTTTAATAAAGGTGTTTGTATAGTCTTTATTGATGTTAGTAATTCAAAAATTGATTTTAACTCTTTTGGTCTTGTTAATTTCAAAGGTGAGGACAAATCAAGTTCTTGTTGCGATAATGAATCTTGAAATTGATCTTCCTCCTTTATTTCAACAACTGGATCTTCCTCCTTTACTTCCGATCCCGAATGTGATTTTGATTTCTTCCTAGTTTTGGTTATATTAGGGTTATCCACTAACCTTTGTAATTCTTGTTTCTGTAAGTCTAGTAAATTGTCCGTTTGTGTCTGTGTAAGCTTCACTGGTTTATCCACTATTAAGCCTTGAAATGCACTATAATTTTTATTTTCACTACTCTATAATGCACCTCCACACATTCACTACAACCAAAATTCACCAATCACTTATTCTGAAATAAATCTTTATGCAATTAATCATTGAAATCAACATAAACCTCAACATATATAAAAAAAAACACATTGCCTATAATGTAATCGTTATCAATCAATGTTTTATCATTAAATAAACACTCAATATTCAAAATCCTTATTCTAAAAAATATTCTCATTTTTATGTTTCACAATTATCAACAATTCTGGAAAATAAACAATTATTATTATTAGTCAACAACAGAATCTATATAAATTATCACTAATTTGTCAATTTCCTGTAAAAAAAAATTAAATTTATTAAACTTTATTAAGTATATTATTATCAAAATAAATTTTCCTGCAAAATTCAATATTCAACAATATTAAACAACTTTAATAATTAAATCCAAAATATTATCTAATTCAATGCAACTCAATTAAATATTCAATCACTATACTGTCTTCAAACTCTGAGTCACTCTATGATTCACTCTTATTTCTATCTAATATGCAAATTAATCTGCACTCCTTCTAAATTTTATAAGAATTCTTATTTTTAACTGAGTTTTTACGGGGTTTTTTAGCTCTAACTTCTCAATTTTAGCACAAAACTGGCTGATTTTACTGTAAATTTTTACTTTTTACTACTTTTTATCAACCAATTAGTGGGTCTCAAAAGAAAACCGCAACCTCCACCACTTTGTTACGTGGCCAAATGGCCAATAGTGACCACGTAACTTATTACTTATTTACTAAGAATCCTTTAGCTTCACTAATACTAGCTGAGCTAAAGAGTGACTTAATTAGCTAAGAGTGAAATGAAACAAAGCCAGAGTTTAAGATTGAAAACAATACAGTGTCTTTATTCTTTAAATCAAAACACTTAAATCATAAATACAAAATGTAAAACTAAATCTAAACTTAAACCTAATAAATACTCTAAGATATGATTAACACTTTGATTCAATTTGGAGGGAAACAATCACACCACGCCATTTGCTGGCTGGTGCTAACTGTTTAGAAGCCCGGGATGGACTGAGCTCTAAGAGCCAAAGTGGCTCTTTTATACTAGAGTCACCCCCTGAGTTAATCCAGATTGACCAGCCCGTGATGTCACCATCACGTACGCTGGCTAGTGATAGATTTTGACAACTTCTTTAATTCTATCGCTGGTTTGAGCTGGTCGGCAGACGACGCAACTCAACCGCGTGACAATATGCGAAGAGTCCTTCACATTAATCGGAATATTCGGCAGAATATTCCATGTTTCAAATGAATAAAAGTAAAGTGATTAATGGAATATAACAAATGAATTGTTATATAAATATTAATTGGGCGGGGACCGTCACGACAATTGAGAGAACGTCGCGGGAGTTGTTGAGACTCCATCCGCCAGCATGCCTTACGACGACAAGATCTCGTGATCAGGCGCCGAGTATTTAATTGTGTGCTTTAAATCGCTATCGGTGGTACCAACCACCAGGTAAACATTTCTATGGACTTACCGGTGTAAAAGATATTGCCAATACAGGATTACCAATGCCCGAGTAATTTGTTTAGCACAGTGTTCTTCAACTCCTGTTCACGGGTTACTAACCCGGAGGGTACAATGGGGCGGGGACCGTCACGACGGTTGAGAGAACCATCGCGGGAGGATTTGACTCCTCCATCCGCCAGCATGCCTTACGATGGCGGGATCCAATGATCGAGCACCGGGTAAAATATTACTTGGCCACTGCCGTTGGATTACCATTATCCAGGTAGTTATTTTATCGCAACATCTGAAGATATTACTCACGGGCTACCAACCCGGCGTGTTACCTGTGCATTAGGCCTTTACCGACTTTTAACGAGCGGAAGGACCAATCGAGAAAAGACGGGAACCTGCGAGGGCTGTTTACAACAGCCATCCTGCAGCGGACTGAGGCCAGTTAGCTGAGGGACCTACTTTCATTTAGCAAGGTCGTACTGTATACGACCGTTATATTAAGTCACCGTACGAAGTCTAACTGTCCCGTAGAACAGCAAGCTAACATTACGGGACCATTTCATGCGAACGCATGTCTATTACCGGGTTGGTCTTCCCGAAATAGCCCTACAACAGCAATAACAATATAGTAATGAATACCAACTGTGAAGAGCTGAGGTGGCCTGATGTGTCGATAGAGAAAGTGAGATCAAACGATAACAACAATTCAACTACAGACAGTATACGAGTTCAGTTATCAAACCAGGGGGGTGAGAGGTTGAGAAACTGGAGCTTATATAGTGCTGTAGAACGACTAGATTGGCAACAGCCAATCCGTGTACGAATCGGTGGATTCGTGGGTCACTAGTCCGGACCTACTATATGACTATGTCCAGATGGGCCCAGTTGGGGTCCGGAAGGGTCCAGTTGGTCCCCTTCGACAGGTAAGTAACGTGGATATTGATTCGATAGAATCAAACATTGTCAAGTAAATAATACTTGGTTTATATCGAATAAAATAGTTATATTTTATTCACCGTGTCTAAATATTATTTATCACACTTTTTAGTTTTATCGAATTTGAATTACGCGCGTTTGGTAAACAGCGCCATCTATTGTGAACATTGATAAATACGGATTTGTAATCATCACACACTGAGTGTACACGTGATCAAGCCAGTACAGCTCCTTGACACACTCAACAAGGGCGATGAATTCCGCTTCCATTGTTGAGCATGCCACGGTGGACTGTTTGCGGCAAGACCAGCCGATTGGCACATTTCCAACGTAAGTGATGTAACCACCAAAACTCAATAATGTTTCAGGATCGCTTGCCCACGATGCATCGGTAAATGCCAATAGCTGTGATGATGTGCAGCCAGACAATTCAATGCACAAATCCGCAGTGTTGGCCACATATTGTAAAACTTGGAGTAAAGCACGGATGTGGGTCTTGTTGTAGCACGTGTTGAACTGTGCAAGTGCGATCACTGAATAGAGAATGTCAGGACGTGTCCTGGAGGCGAGAAACAACAATGACCCAATCAGGGATCGGTAGGGAAAGTCCGCCAAATTTTCTGTTGATCCTCTCACAAGTGTTGTGCCTGGTGTGACGGGGACCTTGACACGGCTGTTAGTCGTCGTTCCAAATTTCTTAATTGTCTTGTCAATATACGCTCGTTGGGTGATAAACGTGCGTCCAGCGTCGCGGATGAACTCGACGCCCAATAACTTAGTGATAGGACCAAGATTCACGATTTGGAACTTTGAACTAGTGAGGTTGATTAATTGGTCAAGGATACTGTCGTACGCGTAGAAAAGAACGATATCGTCCACGTAGATCAACATTACGGCGGAATTTCCAAAGGTATAGACACAATTGCATGCCGGCATTTTCTTAAATCCAAGGTCTTGCAGGGCTTCATCCAATTTTTCAAACCATTGCCTCCTTGATTGGTGGAGTCCGTAGAGTGACTTTACAAGTAACCATACATTGTTGGGGTTGGAGCATGTGGCACCTGCAGGGATCCTCATGTAAACTTTGTGCTTTAACTCACCATACAGGTACGCACATTTGACGTCGAGATGGGCGTCCTTCCAACCACGCATCACAACCAGGAGACAGAAAAATAGGCGAATTAACACAAAATTCACCACTGGGCTGAACACTTCGTCATAGTCCACGCCCAGGGTTTGACGAAAACCTTGCGCAACTAGGCGGGCCCTGTATCATGTGATGGTGCCGGCTGCATCTGTCTTTAACTTAAAGATCCACTTGCAGCCCAAGATGGTGGTGTCTGGAGGTCTGGGAACCTCAACATAAACTTCTCTCTCTTTAAAAGTTCCCAATTCTTCATTGATGGCTTCACGCCATTTTGGAACATCTGTGAATTTGGGTATTCCGGCATAGGAAGCCGGTTCCGTTCGGCAAAGATGGGCTGCATGATGAGGTCCTGGGATAATTGGCAATTGCGGAACGTGAAAAGTTTAGGCTCGTAATCTATGTTGTTGAGCATGCAATATTCTTTAATGTCTTTCGAGGATCTGAGTCTGATTCCAGGCATTGGGAAATAGTAAACGTCAGTCGCAATCTTCCCGAGTATTTGATCTTTTCTTAGATGTTCTTCGCGTCTCCAGTTACTACATTCTGACTTCCCGCCGACGAGTCGCCACATAAGTGCTGTATGACGTTCAGTCGCAGCTGGAACTTCATGTTGAGATATCGTGTGTATTTATCACCTATAATGTGCATATGTTTATACTTGTATAGTATTATCATGTTATCGCATTATGTATCAATGTATTACCTTTTGTGCTTGGCAGTGAAGATAATCACAGCCTTTGTTTACATGTAACTTGTATATGTTGTCTACAGGTGGCTCTGGTGATGTCACAAGTCACATGGTGTATGAATAAACACTCACTTGATGTTTTGTTACTCACCTGTAAAGATGGACTCCAATTCTTTATCCACCTGATGTTTTTCCAAACCACTGTTTTTACAAGTCACTACAAACTCTATATGATTATTCAACAAGGTTATGGGCCGCAAACAACGTAGGAAAAACGTGCAGAGTGACTGAAAAACAATCCAAGTCAACTAGAGGTGAAAAAGAAGGCGTTTCCCTCTAATTATTCAAAATGGCGGCGCCCATGAGGAATGGAAGCAACCTGTGTCTCAGCCAAGCATCCACGGTTTAACAAGCGATTATTGGCCATCAAGTGACGCAGGAACACCAAATGGGTTCGAACATTATTAAACTTATGATTAATAACTCTGTTTTTGCAATTTTCGGACGATTTTCCGAATATCGCGAGGCGCGATACGTAACGTCGACGTGGCGTTAATTTTCGTCGAGAAGGCGATTCAACAAGACGTACGTGAGGACGGCGACGCTCGTCAACCACACGGGAAGTGTGAACGAGCCGGAAACGAAGAGGAATTGCCAAAAACAAGGGAACTTTTGATGAACGAATTTTTCGAGGCGAAAAAGACGGAAAAACGGGGAAAAATCAACAATACGACGATTTTTCTCAACCACACGTGAAGTGTGATTCGAAGCTGTCGACACAAAACAAGTGGTGAATCTACAGCAGGAAGACATCACATATGAACAATTTATTTCGTTTATTTCGTTATTATTTTCGAATATGATTATTAGCTTAGTGTTGTGAATAGGATACACTAACATAGTATTAAGAGCGAACTAACATCGCAACACTGCACCCAGTTGCGATTACCAGTATTTCAAAGTGTTTTTGAGAGAATTAGTGCGTGTTTTTGCTGTGTTTCTCGTGTGTTGGACACTAAATTCGCAATGGACACGGAAAAACTCGAGCGGAAAATAACACTTTTGAATAGAACGAACTATGATACGTGGAAACAGCAAATCAAAGTGCTGTTGATGCATCACGGATGTTGGCCCTTCACCGATGGAACACAAGAAGCGCTGGCACCGGGAGCATCTTGGCGAGATCGTTCGGATTATCAACTAGGGAAGGGAAGAGCATTCAGCCTAATTTACTACGCCATCGAGGAGCAATATCACGAATTGCTCAGCGGGACCGAGGACGCGAAAACAGCGTGGGACACGCTGAAAACTAACTTTGAACCGGTCTCGAGGGCGAAAATAATACGTCTGTTGGACGAATTCTTCAATCTGAAGTACGAACCGACAACGGAGACGATCGGCGTATTCGCGGCGAAGATACGCAATGCGGCGAAGCGATTAGCCGACGTCAAACACGATTTGGACAATTTGTATCAGGCATTCCAGCTCATCCGATACCTGCCACAAGAATACCAGTCAATTGTGCAGAGTATTTATCGATGGGACGATAAGGATTTTACGCTGGAGAAAGTCGAAGCGGAATTGGTCGCTGAAGAGGGCAGATTGGCGCAACAGCGAAGAGATTCTGGTCAGGGACAAGTCATAGATGCTTTTGCTACAAGCCCAAGTAACCCGAACACAAAGAGCAGCGACAACTCTCAGAAATCCCAACAACAAGGAAATTATAGTCAAAACAACCGCGGTTTTCAAGGCGGACAAAATCGTGGCAAATCGAATTTCAGAGGCGGCAAAAATTCGAGAGGTTTTCGAGGAAACACGACCGGATCACCAGGACGGGGGCCGTGTTTTCGGTGCAATCAACCAGGGCACTGGGCGAGGGATTGCACAGCACAATTACCGTCAAACAACAGCCAAACTACGAATACAGCAGAAGAATTGGACACAAACATGTTCGATGTTGGTTTCCTCACCGAGTTGAGCGAGGAAGAAATGTTGCAATGCAGCGCAGCCAACAGCTTTTGGATCTACGACACCGGGGCCACTGGACATTTCTGCAAAGACAGGAATCAATTCTTCAATTTCAAAGAAACTACGGGGACAATAAGCCAAGCGGATAAGAAAACTTTAATTCAGATTCAAGGCGTCGGGGACGTTTGCGTGATGTGTTTAGTTGGAAGTGAGACAATTCCAATTACGTTGAAGAAAGTTTATTATGTGCCGGACATGCGAAGAAACTTATTGTCGGGACCATGCATTGATGAAGCACGATGCAAAGTCGCCGTTGGATCAGGACTGGTTAAAATATACGATCCTCAGTGGAAAAGGCAGTTGGTGGAAGGCGTGAAGAAGGATCGTCTATATTACATCAAACTAAGCGACCAGAAGCCAGACTTTGAGAAGTTACGACAAAAAGCGAACAACAAGGCGAACGTTGGCGAACAAAAGAAACAAGAGCCAACTATTTCAACACAGAGTACAACAAAGAGTGCGTCTAATCCAGAAGAGGCAAGACTTTGGCATGAGCGGCTGGGCCATATCTGTTTTCCGAGCGTGCAAGCAATGAGCAAAGGAGGTGCAGTAATTGGATTGCCAATTTTGGATGTGCCAATTACACAATGCGACGTTTGCACATTAGCCAAGAAGAAAGCGGTTTCTCATAAGTCATTGCCAGGAATTAGATCAACAGAGCCACTCCAATTGCTACACATGGATGTATGTGGAGCTTTTGGCACACCAACGCTCTCTGGGAATAGATACTTTTTGACAATCACGGACGATTTCTCTCGGTATTCCACAGTTTACCTTATGAAGAAAAAGGACGAAGTATTTGACATTTTTCAAAAGCACGTGAAACGTATTGAACGATTGCTTGGGAAATCGGTTCTCGCAATTCGTACGGATAACGGCATGGAGTTCTGCTCAAACAAGTTTGGAGAGTACCTCCAAGGACTAGGAATCGCCCACGAGAGGACTAACGCGTTTTACCATCTTTGCCCTGGAGATGGGAAATAAAACACAGGAAACCAGTTGGGCCAAAACTTTATCCTCCACTCTTCTAAACAGAGTAGATTTATTTGTCAGTAACCTGACCAACTGTCACTAGAGGGAAAAAGATGTCAGGGGCATTCTATGGGCTCTTTGTTTCCTGGTGTCATTGTTGCGGCCCTTTGTTGTTCAGATGATGGCTGGAGTCATTGTTGACCTCCTGGTGGCAGAATTGTAGGTTAGGCTTAATAACCCTAGATAGGCCTAACTGGGCCTAGTAACTCTAGCAAGTCCCAAGTAATGCTAGTTAGGCCTAAGCCAGGCCTAACTATCTGAAAATACAGAAAAGAAAGACAGAATCTATTCCAAAAAAAAAAATTTTAAAGATACAGTTTACCCTGTCTCTACTCCTGGGTCCTGTCCCTGTCAGGGTGCCACTTTACCATCTTTGCCCTGGAGATGGGAAATAAAACACAGGAAACCAGTTGGGCCAAAACTTCATCCTCCACTCTTCTAAACAGAGTAGATTTATTTGTCAGTAACCTGACCAACTGTCACTAGAGGGAAAAAGATGAAAGCTACATGCTGCTTTGTACATTGTATTATTGACAATACAATGTACTAATTCAATGCACTAAAGCCTGCATAAATTCCTTGTGGTGTTAATACACCACACGCGTACACTCCTGTCCACTTGGACCTGGGGTCGGCTGCACTTCTGGCAAAACCAGATTTGCACCTGTGTTTGCCGGTCCCGCAACGGGAACTGGTTCCATAACAGGAACTGGTACCGTCCTCGTCACGATCACTGTGTGCTGCCTTCCCGACTTCCTTGGCCTGGGTTCCTCAGGCATCGGATTCCATGGTACATTAGGTACGATCGTGTCTTGGGTTTCCCTGGGTGCAATCACCTGCTCCCCAGCCTGTGGATACCGCGGTCTCAACTGATTAATGTGGCGGTCGTTAACCTCTTGGGTGTCCATACGCTGGGTCTCATACACGACATCCCCCTTCCTAGTCTTCACTATTGCCGGAATCCATGTCGCGTCTCCCTTCCTGTATGAACGAGCCCACACTTCCTGTCCCGGGGCTAATATCCTCTTAGGTGGCCGCCGGTCCTCTTGAGCCGCTCCCACAGTTGGTTTCAGTGTGTCCAGATGGGTCTTAAAATGCCCTTGCAACATCAGCGCAGCTGGGGACTTTCCATCCGCTCCCGGTGTACTGTGCTGGTAAAATAGGAACTTATCCAATTGCTCCTGGATATTGACCATTCCCATCTTGACCAGTTTCCCTTTAAAGGTCTGTACCGCTCTCTCCGCTCGTCCATTGGACTGAGGGTGGAATGCAGGTGAGAACAGGTGTAGTAAACCGTTCCGCCGGATAAATCCCTTAAATTCCTCGCTGGTGAAAGTCGTGGCATTGTCTGAAACAATTGTGTCAGGCAGACCAAAATCTGCACACTTCCTTTTAATCACAGCGATTGCAGCTGCCGATGACGTGCTTGGTACCAAGTCAACGTGCATCCAACCGGTCAAAGAGTCCACTAAAATGAGGAACATCTTGCCCTTGACCGGTCCGGCAAAATCAATATGGATTCTGCTCCAAGGTCTAGCAGGTCTTGGCCAACTAACGGGATTGTCACGTGGTGGTGCGTGCTGGTGTTGTTGACACACAACACATTGTGCCACGTATTGTTCAATCGCCATTGTTATCCCCGGCCACCATATTGTTGCTGCCGCCTTATTCTTCATCATGACTATCCCATGATGACCTTCGTGAAGCAAATCCATGGCCTTCTTGCGCAGACTAGGTGGTATTATCACCCTATGTCCCCATAGCAGTATGTCATGATGGACTGACAATTCTGTCTTGCGCGACTTAAATGGCTGTAATGATGCCTTGACCTTATCCGGCCATCCATTCCTCACGTATTGCATTACGTGATGGAGGTCATCATCCAGTAATGTGGCCATTTCCAATTGCTCACGAGTAATTATCGAGTCTTCGACTAAGAAGCGCACATGCTGCTCTTCCTCCAGTTCTTGTTCCCATTGCTCTTTGATCTTAGTGGCTGGCAGTGGCAATCTACTCAACGCATCAGCCACTGGAATGTCCAGACCTGGTCTGTGCTCTATTGAGTAGTTATAGCCTGCCAAGATAATTGTCCACCTTAGCATCCTAGGGCTAATAATATTCGGTGTAGGATTGGTCACTCCGAATATTCCGAGCAATGGCTTGTGGTCAGTCACAATCCTGAACTTTCTCCCACATAAGAACTGGTGGAACTTCTGCACCGCATAGATGATTGCCAATGCTTCTCGGTCAGTCTGACTGTAGCGTCTCTGAGTTGGCGAGAGTGACTTGGACGCATACAAGACTGGCCGCTCCTCCCCGTTGTCCAACACGTGGTTTAACACTGCCCCCACTCCCACTGGGCTGGCGTCGACAACCAGAACCAGTGGATGATGGAGTGAGTAGTGCACTAGGAGGCTCTCACTAGTAATCATCTCTTTGATGGTATTGAAGGCGGTGGCTCTTCTCTGCGTCCACTCCCAGGATGCGTTCCCCTGCAATAACTCTCGCAGTGGCTCTGCAACCCCCGCAAAATGCGGTAGAAATTGCAGATATAATTGGACCATCCCTAGAAATGAGCGCAGTTCTTGCAAGTTGTTGGGTGCTGGCATCTTCTTAATCGCCGCGACGTTGTCTCCAGATGGTCGAATTCCTCTACTGTCCACTTGAAATCCCAGATATGCGACCTGCGTCCTGAAAAACTCGCATTTCCGTCTTACTAAACGCAGATTCGCTTTTCTGAGTCTTCTCAGGACTTCCCTGACCACCTTCACATGTTCTTTGTATGTGTCCGTCGCAATCAAAATGTCATCCTGATATGGTGAGACGTCATCCAGGTCAGCAAACATTGTATCCATAATCCTTTGGAATACTCCGCTGCTTGATATAGTACCAAAAGGTAATCTCTTAACTGCATAGAGTCCTTTATGAGTGTTGATTGCAGCTATAAATGAACTCGCCTGAGTGAGCAATACCTGTTGGTACGCCTGTCTGATGTCAAGCTTGGTAAAATACTTCTTTCCTCCAAGCTTAGCCATAATATCAGAAACTCTAGGCAGTGGGTATGGATCCGGTAAGATAGCTGGGTTCACAGTTGACCGGTAGTCTCCGCATAACCGCACTGTACCGTCCTTCTTGTCAACTATGACCAGCGGGGTTGCCCAATCCGTAAATGCGATTGGTTGGTAAATTCCATCCGCAACTCCCTTTTCCAGTTCCTTTTCCACTGCCGTACGCAAGGCTACAGGTACAGGCCTCGCACGAAAGAAGCGCGGCTTCACACCTTCTTTGAGGTAAAGTTGTACAGGGGGACCTGTATATACACCCAAAGAGGCCTCAAAAACATCCTTGTACTCCTGAAGTAACAGTCTCAATACAGTGTCCTCCTCTTCCAACTCCGCAATTAAGTCTTGTGGGGTCCTTGACCCATTGATCCCGTGGTGCATCCCTTGTTGTCTCTCCAGCCTGTTGATCAGGAAAGTTTTCACAGAACGAGATTGCCTCGTGGCTTCCCTGCCCAGCAGTATTATGGCCTGACCAGCAGTGACCAAGAACCGCAACTTCACTTCTTCATCTCCTACCCTAACCGGCAGGTAGATCTCCCCAAGTGCGGGTCTCCTTTCGCCAAAATAACCAATCAACGTAATGTTGGTCGGTTGTACAGGCCATGTCACGTTGCTTAAGGTCATCCACTTCATCAAAGTATCTCTGGAGATCAACGAGTATCTTGAACCAGTGTCCACTGTTGCTACCACGGGGATCTTGCCAAGTCACATTGACATGCGGAAGGGGTCATCCTGGTCATAATCGGGATTCTTGATTTGGCATCCCGGTTGAGTGACCGAGGGAACATAATTCATTGGGGTGCAACTCTGCTGAAAGGGCTGGTACGCAGGCCTTTGACCACCACCGCGTGCGCGTCCGCGTCCGGTACGCCCTCCTTGACCACGCTGTTGGGTCCCAGACGGCCCTGCATTTGCATCCCGCATCTGCATCGGTTGACCACAACCTGTCTGTTGCACCTGTTGCCTCATGGGACAATCTCTTTTCAGGTGTCCCACTTCACCGCAATACCAACAGGCACCGTAAGGTAAACCACCTCGCGGGCGCACAGGGGTGGACTGACCAGTGCTCACAAAAGGCCTTTGTGGCAACACCACACCCTTGGTATAAACATGGGCCATAGGGGGCTGAGAGCTGTAAGCCACCATGCTAGCGGGAACCATGGGTAAAACCATATCTCTTCCGCTATCTGGTTCGAAACATGTAGTGGCTTGCATGTCCGCCACACCAGCTGCGGCGCCTTCGAATGCCATGGCCATCTCCATTGCCTCCTTTACGGTTTTGGGCTTTTGCAGGAGAATGTACTGCGTTGCCGTGGCATTCCCCAGTCCCTCAATCAACTGGTCCATGACCGCAAAGTCCACCTGCTTGGAGTCTCCGTAATCTCCCTTCTCTGCAAGACCGCGGAGAACAGCAACATACGCGGCTACAGACTCCTTTGGCTGGCGTACTCGCTTGCGTAACCGGTTCCGGATAATAATTGGAGGCACCGCCGGACTAAAGTATGCCTTTATCTTTTCGACTATGTCCTCATAAGTCATATCCGAAATCTTTGTCGGAGCAGTCAACTTGTGTAGCAGGGCATGGGTATCTGCGCCCATCGAGGCCACCAAGAACATCTTCAAATTTTCCTTATCCGAATAGAATTTGTGTAGCTTCGCCATGAACTCGAACCGTTCAACCCACAAACTCCAATCCGTCTCGGTTTTGCCTTGAAATGGGGGCACGTGCGCCACATAGGCTGTCCCAGCTCCGCTTGTTGACGCCATTCCGGATAGACTTGTCTGCGACTCCTGGTTTACGCCAGCTACCAATTCCGGGTCATCGTCACTATCCACCGCCGCGGGGTATCTTGTCAGTCCTGACTCCGTGATTGCGATGAAATCCGGTCCAACAATCCAGATAGGTGCAACAATTCAGTGAGTGCTCTCACTTCCCAGACCTGCCCTGACCCCCTTCCCGTAGGTACTTCTCCGTGGAGCTAAGCTGGGTTCAGCACTGGCCAGCCTCTCCTGGGAGGTGGCTTGATGTGTGCAGCTATTATCCCCTTACCGTACCCTAGTGGGAAAAGGAAACCCTAGCACTACCTAAGCTGAGAGCTAATAATGACATAGTGTTGCGTTGGCATTGTCAGGGGCATTCTATGGGCTCTTTGTTTCCTGGTGTCATTGTTGCGGCCCTTTGTTGTTCAGATGATGGCTGGAGTCATTGTTGACCTCCTGGTGGCAGAATTGTAGGTTAGGCTTAATAACCCTAGATAGGCCTAACTGGGCCTAGTAACTCTAGCAAGTCCCAAGTAATGCTAGTTAGGCCTAAGCCAGGCCTAACTATCTGAAAATACAGAAAAGAAAGACAGAATCTATTCCAAAAAAAAAAATTTTAAAGATACAGTTTACCCTGTCTCTACTCCTGGGTCCTGTCCCTGTCAGGGTGCCACTTTACCATCTTTGCCCTGGAGATGGGAAATAAAACACAGGAAACCAGTTGGGCCAAAACTTCATCCTCCACTCTTCTAAACAGAGTAGATTTATTTGTCAGTAACCTGACCAACTGTCACTAGAGGGAAAAAGATGAAAGCTACATGCTGCTTTGTACATTGTATTATTGACAATACAATGTACTAATTCAATGCACTAAAGCCTGCATAAATTCCTTGTGGTGTTAATACACCACACGCGTACACTCCTGTCCAAAATGGCGTTTCCGAGAGACTTAACCAGACATTAGCAAATGGAATGCGAGCGCTTGTGTACGATGCCGGCTTGGAACATCGATTCTGGGGAGAAGCCATCCTGACTTTTAACTATCTCAGGAACAGGATCGCAAAGCTGAATTCGGACAAGACGCCGATGGAATTGTACTACGGACGCAAACCATCACTCAGACATTTAAGAAAATTCGGGAGTTTATGCTTTGTGCAGAAAAGGATTCGAGATGGGAAAATTGACAACAAGAGCTTGCACGGCATTATGCTCGGATATTCGAGGATAACAAAGGGATATCGAGTATGGCTGCCGGAATTTTCAAAGGTTATCGAAACTAACGACGTGAAGTTCGTAGAAAGCAGGCGCGGAGTTGAAGGCGTGCTGGGATTACCAGAAAAATACACGACATACATCGATAATTTGGACGACAATTTGGATAACGACAATGAGCGCCAATATTATTCTGATGAAGACGTGAGGCCGCCGCTACCCCCGCCAGCGCCAGTTAAGAAGAAGGAAGATCCAGAACTGGAATTGCCTCCAGTTAAATTGAAATTTAGACTACCAGACGAGAAATTGCAACATAATTTGCCAAATGTTAGACCGGAAGTGAAGATGCAGGGCACTTTGCCACAACCCGGACAAGCACTTTTGAATCCAGTTCCAACTATTCCTGCACTAGTTTGGAAGAAAACAGAGAAAATCAGACCAACTGGACAGAAGGATATCGAGTACACGATCGAGGGATACGACAAACCCAAGTTACGCTCGATACCCGACGTGAAGCGTTAATGCACGGAGCATAACCTTCGCGTACCTGAACATCTTTTTGAGGACAAAAGGAAAAAGAAGCCTTCTGAATCCAATACGACAGCAGATCATTTCGACATTGACTTTGATGATGTGAATATCAACTTCGAAGCCAATCACCTAGAAGTAGTCTCTTTTTAGTTGATTTGAGTGTTCTGCGTGTTTGATACAAAGCGAGATAATTCGAGGGGGCCGATTGTTGAGATATCGTGTGTATTTATCACCTATAATGTGCATATGTTTATACTTGTATAGTATTATCATGTTATCGCATTATGTATCAATGTATTACCTTTTGTGCTTGGCAGTGAAGATAATCACAGCCTTTGTTTACATGTAACTTGTATATGTTGTCTACAGGTGGCTCTGGTGATGTCACAAGTCACATGGTGTATGAATAAACACTCACTTGATGTTTTGTTACTCACCTGTAAAGATGGACTCCAATTCTTTATCCACCTGATGTTTTTCCAAACCACTGTTTTTACAAGTCACTACAAACTCTATATGATTATTCAACACTTCAGTTCCCGTTATGGGAGCTGGGGACATTGGAGTGGTGTCAAAAACTGATACAGTATGGGTTGAATCCACTCCACGCGTTTTGCGACGATACGTAATAAATCTAGCTGGTGAGCCTGGCGGAGATTGGCGAGGTGATTGCTCAGCCGATGTGCCAGTAAACTCTGAAGTTTCCAGATAAAGTGAGATGTCGTCACGTTGTTCGTGTTCTTCCATGGGTTCGACATCATCATCGGTATCACCTTCTTGATAAAGTACTGGATAGGACTGCGAATGTCCTAAACTCGCGGAACTCGGTAATTGTAGCGCACATGCATCTAATAGCTGTTGCTCCGGTGTTGTCGGCGGCGGTAAGTGGACAATTGGTATGAGTACCGGCGTTGACGTAGAAGTAGCTGACACACCATTCTGTCCATCATCATCATCGTCGTCACTGTTATCAGAACGATCAGAATCCGATCCTCTAGGCCAACCATGATATATAACTTTGTCATCAAAGGTGACTGATTGCTGACCATTGTCGTTCTCAGTGAAAGTCTCATCAGATCGCTGCGTTGAATTGCGTAAAGTCCTGCGGTACGACTGATGCTCGTTGATCTTAACGTGATTCCATACTCTGTAGCCACGAGTACCGGTGGCGTAACCAACTAGGTATTCCTCCCAGGCACGTGGCTCGAGCTTCTTGCGACCTGGCGCAGTGAAATGCACCCAGCATTTGGACCCCATTTTGCGCAGGTGACGTAATGACAATGCTCTCTTTCGCCAAAGAATATAGGGAACTTGGTTCTTCAGCCTTGAATGGGGACTGCGATTCTTGATGTATGAAAAGGTAACGGCTAATTCGACATGAACTCGCCGCCCCTGTCAGATCTGATTGCCTTAATGCGTGTATTCTGGATTCGTTTCACTCTGGCGACAAAGTTTTTGAAGGCCTCAAATGTCTGTGATTTCTGAGCTAGCGGAAAGATCTAGGTATATCGAGTTGCGTCGTCTATGATGGTGAAAACATAGTTTGAACCGCCCAATGATGTGACTGGGGCCTGACCCCACAAATCCATATGCAATAGATCTAGCGGCTTTGACGTAATAGGATGTGGATCTGGTTTATGAGAAGCTCTTGTAGACTTTGCGATACGGCAGTCATTACACGCCAACTCCTGGCGCACCTCTGCCGGTTCCATCCCATAAACTTGATCGTTTGCGGCCAACAACTTCATGGCGTTTGTGTGAAGGTGGCCGAGACAGCTGTGCCACAAACCCGTAGCATCCTTAATCGTCGTAGGATTAGCTATCACCTTCTGTTTTGACTGAGAAGGTTCGCCAGGAGGAGAGGAAGGTGGCAAGGATGTCAGGATGTCAGCATAGGACTGGGAAATTGGATTGTCTTAGACAGTTGCAGGAATAGGCAATTGTGCAGGTTTGACAAGATTAGGGATCTGCTGGATTGGATTCTCAACAGCAGGCACGGTGATACGAAAGTCTGTAATCTGCCGCTCTTTGGGTTTCCCTTTCTTTTCCTTTGGCACATTGTCGAAGTCTACTTTTGCCGTTACCAGCGTCTGCACAAGTTGGGTCGGCGGTTGAATAATTGCCGATACAGTCGACGGGACTAAATGCGTTGAACATAAACCGTTCAAATAATAAAGATCACCACGTTCCTTTGCACGGATAATAGGCGTGCGAAAGTCTGTACGATAGACGTTCACTTCTCCATTGAAGATGTGGACATGGTGATTGGTTTTATCAATCTTCGATACCGAAATCAAGTTCGCCTCAAAGTTCGGCGCGAAGATAACATTGGTCAAGTTGATAGTGCAATCTGCGTCGTTGACCGACGTGAGAAGCTGGACTGTTCCTCGTCCAGTGACCTGCAATTTTCCTTGTCCCAATTCAATGTCAAATGGCTGGATATTTGAAAAGTCTGTAAACCAGGCACGCACGTGGAAAACGCGCCACAATCCACGATCCATTCATTGGATTGCATGAAATGGACCGTTGGACGCTCAACAATCTGTGGGGCACTGCAGAAGAATGTCCCCTCTTGCTTCGGACGTGAACTCCCTCGAGGACAGGTATCGTCGACCTTGGTGTTGAAATGTAACATGTAATATGTGTATTTTTGTATCGCATAATTTAAGCAGCAATTTGCGCTTTATCAAATGTTATTTGTTTACTTTTGGCCACGTGAATCATCACGGTTATTATTGTATAGAGCTTGTACTGATTGCCCACAGGTGGCACCATGTAGATGGAGTCATGTGACTTAGTAATAAAAGTTCACTCTATGTTTTGCTTTCAAGCTGAAAAGACTGTGTTGTTTATTTCTGCACTAATGCTTTCCACTCCACTGACAAACTATATATATTCTACACTATTTAATGGAATAAACCAACACTTGGCAGCCGCGTTTCGGTTACGTCTTCGGCTTTTGCTCCTTGACGAGATAGATACTTTCTTACCATCACCGACGACTATTCGCGTTACGCAACAGTCTATTTGATGAAGAAGAAAGATGAAGTCTTTGACTTATTCCGCAAGCACGCGAAAAGGATCGAACGACTACTTGGCAGACAGATCCTTGCGATACGGACAGACAATGGCATGGAGTTCTGCTCCAATAAATTTGGAGAATATCTCGAAGAACAAGGGATTATCCACGTGAGAACCAATGCATACACCCCTGCCCAGAATGGAGTTTCTGAAAGACTGAACCAAACCTTAGCTAATGGAATGCGAGCACTTGTTTATGATGCGGGTTTGGAACATCGATTTTGGGGTGAGGCGATCTTAACATTCAACTACCTTAGAAACAGGATTGCGAAGTTAAAATCAGACAAGACGCCGATGGAACTTTATTACAATCGCAAACCATCACTGCGTCATCTAAGAAAATTTGGATGTTTGTGTTTTGTCAAAAAGAAGATTCGAGATGGCAAAATCGACAACAAAGGGATATATGGAATCATGCTCGGATATTCTAGAGTTACGAAGGGATATAGAGTTTGGTTGCCAGAATTCTCTAAAGTCATCGAAACCAATGACATTAAGTTTGTCGAAAGCAGGCGCAGAGTTGAAGGCGTGCTGGGCCTCCCCGACAAATATACAACGTATATTGACGACTTGAATGATAATTTGGAAAACGATGATCGTCAGTATTATTCGGATGAAGACGTCAGGCCACCGCTGCCCCCGCCAATCCCAGCCAACAAGAAAGAAGTTGAACAAGAGGAATTACTTCAACTCAGATTAAAGTTCCGACTACCGGATGAGAAACTGCGAGCTAACCCACCTAGAGCTGTGCCGCAAGCGACAGCAGAAGTACAACAACCTGCCCGCACTATACCTCCACTAGTTTGGATAAAGACGGAAAAGTTTAGACCAACCGGGCAAAAGGACGTGGAATACACAATCGAAGGATACGAAAAGCCGAAATTACGTTCGATACCAGATGTAAAACGATACTGCGCGGGCCACAATCTCCCCGTCCCTGAGCATCTTTTTGAAGATAAGAGAAGGAAGCAGCCATCTGGATTGAGCGCAACAACCGACAGTTTCGATTCAGACTTGGACATAGATGAGCTGACCCTAGATTTTGAAGCCAATCATCTTGAGGTGCATATTCCAGTCCGCTATGAAGAAATTGCAAATTTGCCAGAAAAGAACGAGTGGAATCAAGCAATGACCGACGAAATCGACACCATGCATGAGCGTGAGGTGTGGAAGCTGGTTCCACCGACATCCGACACAAAAGTCATAGGATGCAGATGGATCTACACCGTTAAGCAGAACGACCAAAGGGAAATTGCCAGATACAAAGCCAGACTTGTCGCGCAGGGCTTTTCACAAGTCTACGGCGAGTCATATGAGGAGACATTTTCTCCCGTAGTGGATTTTTCAATCGTCAGATTCATGTTCACGCTCTTAGTTTGCATGCTCAAATGGTCGTATATCCAAGCTGATGTTAAATGTGCGTATCTGTACGCGAAGTTACACAAGACCATATACATGCGCCAACCAAAGGGGTTTATCCATCCAGATAAACCAAATTATGTTTGCCGACTGCTTAGAGCAATTTATGGATTGCATCAATCCGGCAGAGAATGGGGCATGGAATTGGAAGAGACTTTACTCAAACTTGGATTAGAACACGTGAATTGGTGCAATTGTGTCTACAAATACAAGAATGTCGCGTATTTGATTGTCTACGTGGACGACATTGTCGTTTTTGGAAAACAATATACTGATGCAATGCACGTGCTGGACATGATTAAGACTCAATTCGATTTGGTCATTTTGGGACAGACAAAGAAATTATTAGGTGTTGAATTCTATCCATACAAACAACAAATGGTATTACATCAAAGAGCCTACATCAACAAAGTGTTACTGAGATTTAAAAACCATTTGGATTCGGTGAAAATTAGGTCGCAACCAATGACCAAATCAACTGTGCTCACCAAACAAGACTGCCCAAACACGATCGAGGACTTCAAACTTATGGAAGGGATTCCTTATAGAAGCTTGCTCGGATCGTTGGCGTTCATCGGGTCGAGAACTAGGCCCGACATGACTTATGCGATCAATATTTTAAGTCAGTTCCAGTCGAATCCAGGATGGAGTCACTGGATTGTCTTGCTGGACTTACTGAGTTATCTAAGAACAACGAAAAATTTCGGACTAATGTTATTTCCAAATAACCGGATCGAAGTTGTTGGCTATAGTGATTCCGACTACGCCAACAATAGAGATGATCGGATCTCTGTTGGAGGGACTCTGATAACGCTAGGAAATACACCTGTGTTTTGGAGAACCTTCAAGCAGCGCAACGTAACGCTATCGACTATGGAAGCCGAATATGTGGCCCTTACGGAGACAGTCAAGGACTACATGTGGATTCTCAGGGTATTACACGAAATTGTTCCCAACTTGGCCGACAAGTTTTTCCATCGTGTGTTATGTGATAATATCTCGACAGTTGATTTCACGAGGGGGCCGATTGTTGAAATGTAACATGTAATATGTGTATTTTTGTATCGCATAATTTAAGCAGCAATTTGCGCTTTATCAAATGTTATTTGTTTACTTTTGGCCACGTGAATCATCACGGTTATTATTGTATAGAGCTTGTACTGATTGCCCACAGGTGGCACCAGGTAGATGAAGTCATGTGACTTAGTAATAAAAGTTCACTCTATGTTTTGCTTTCAAGCTGAAAAGACTGTGTTGTTTATTTCTGCACTAATGCTTTCCACTCCACTGACAAACTATATATATTCTACACTATTTAATGGAATAAACCAACACTTGGCAGCCGCGTTTCGGTTACGTCTTCGGCTTTTGCTCCTTGACGAGCGCTGAACAGTAGCCGTCGGTTGATTCCGGTTCTCACGTCGAGGTTGGGGGCACCTATTTGCATAGTGACCCATCTGGTCACAATTGAAGCATTTTATCGTTGATAAATCGCGTTGACCACGAGATTGGTTGCGTTGGCGAAATTGTCCTTTTGCGGAAGTGTGGGCAGATGATGAAGTAGTGCCGGTCAAACCCATTGCTTTGAGTCGCAATTGTTCAGACAACAACTGCTCAGCGACTTTAATTGGCGTAAAGTCCGCATCTGGCCAATGATACACTGCAAACGTTGCTTGTGCATATTCTGGTGGTAGTCCCTTTAGATACTGGAAAGCATGATGGATATCTGACACATTTTCATTGACGTTTTTTAACTGCTGGACGAAGTGGTCTACACGACCAATGAAATCAGGCATGTCTTCACCGGGTCTGAGCTGTAAGCTCAAGAACTCCCACCTCATAGCCGATTGACGGGCTCTGGAACTCGGTGCATATCCTGCCGGACACATTTTCGTGGACACCATGTTTTAGCAAATTGGGATGCTGTTTGAATAAACAAAGATAAAAATCATAATATTTACTTACTTTTGAATACAAAAATTAAAGGAAATCAAAATCAATACAGAAATAAACTTTTAGCAGCAAAAATTCATATTTTCATGGTGACACAATTTTGTGGACACCCAAGACATAATTTTGTGGACACCTAAATATGCTACTGTATTCAACCAAACTTTGAATAAATTATTAGTTTATGGTAATCTGATATCAGAAAAGCTAGTAAACACATGCAGCCATGTATGGGAAGGATATTATAGCCAAAGTGAAGGAATTAATTGCGAGTGGCCATGGGATCAGACAAATAAGCCGTGATCTCAAACTTCCCAAAAGTTCAGTGCATAAAATGGTGAGAAATGATTATGAGAAAGTTAAGAAGAAAAGAGGACCTAAATTTAAGTTGAAACAGAAGGAAAAAAACAGGATAAAGAGAGGATGAGAAGGTTACAGTCAGAAAAATCAAGGAAAATTGCGATTTATCTGTTTCAGTAAAGACTGTGCAACGTGAATTAGCCCGAGAAGGGCTTGTTTACAAGCATGTTGTGCAAAAATTACCTTTGACCAAACAGCATAAGAAAAACCGACTGGAATCAGCACTAAAGTGGATTGCTGAAAATCATCCTTTTGACAAAACTGTTTTTAGTGATGGGAAGAAGTTTTCATTTGATGGACCTGATAATTTTGGCTCATATTGTGGCAAATATACCAAAAAATCTCGTATTAAACGTCAGATGGGCGGAGGAAGTGTAATGGTCTGGGGACTCGTTTGTCCTGATGAATTCATTCATCTAGAACGGTTGACAGGACGAGTGAAAGCAGTTGATTACCTACAGTTACAACAGAACAAAGTGAAGCCTATCCTGGACAATAAGTTTAAGGATAGCAAATATTATTTCCAACAAGACAATGTCAGTGTTCACACTGCTAAAATTTGAAGCAGTGGTTCCAGACAGCAAATTTTGATGTTATTGACTGGCCCTGCTCACAGCCCTGATTTAAACTTGACTGAGGATGTTTGGCACATGCTTAGTGATCTAGTTTACCGTGGTAAACAGTTTAATTCACAAATTCGGCTATGGAATGAGATTGAGAAGGCAGTGGAAGTGCTTAACAGTCAAAAAAGAGAGAAAATTGCAAATATGTTCAAGAATTATAACCATAGACTAGTGGAAGTGATCAAAGAGAGAGGGGGTCAAACAAAATATTAAAGATTTTCTTTGTAATTTAAATTACCTAACAGATTTAGGTGTCCACAAAATTGTGTCTTGGGTGTCCACAAAATTGTGTCACCATGAAAATATGAATTTTTGCTGCTAAAAGTTTATTTCTGTATTGATTTTGATTTCCTTTAATTTTTGTATTCAAAAGTAAGTAAATATTATGATTTTTATCTTTGTTTATTCAAACAGCATCCCAATTTGCTAAAACATGGTGTCCACGAAAATGTGTCCGGCAGGATATATGCCAGCTAGCTTATCCCATGCTTGTTTGGGTGTGTGACAAGTGTCTAATGCTGAGCGTTTGGCTTCGCTCACAGGGATATAAATATGGCCAAGGGCCTTGTCCTTCTTGGTCATATAGCGGTCTTTCTCCTTTTCGTTTAAAGTCAGAAGGTGCTCGGCTTCCTTCTCTTCAGTCACGTGTCTCCACAGGCCTTCGGACTTCAATAGCATGCACATGGATCGTTTCCATGATTCATAGTTCCCAACGATGAGTACAGGAACCGTTCTGCCCGATAATTCCGACGCTTTCTTCATTGTGACGTCGAAAACATGACAAGTCGCGAAGAATACACTGACTTAAGGAATGGTACACGAAGCACTGTTGAATGGCACTGCACAGAACGACGCACTTGGTTTTCTTGGATTATGTTCTTATTATCGCAAATTTATTCGTGGTTTTTCGGACGTGTCTACCGTACTGCCTTGAACAATGGCCCGGGCGTTTAATTTTTTTTTCGACTCGCCTGCCAGGCGCTTATTCAAAATCAGGCAATTATTTAAGCCAGGCTTCTATTCAAAAAAAAAGTTGCTGACTCCGAACGATTTGTTTGTTGAGGTTTCGTCCGTCGAAGTTTCCTCCAAAAGGCTACTAAAAACCGTTTTTAATAACCGTTTTTAAAGTATTTTCTGGTTAACCCGGCGTTTATTTGAGGCAGGCGCTTATTGGTTTTTCGGCTGGCGGTTGCCAGGTGCTTAATCAAGAGTCGGCGCTTAATTGCGCCCGGCCATTGTTCAAGGCAGTACGGTAAGTGCCTTGTGAACTTGACTAAAAAAGAAGAAAAATATGGTTGGGGACTGCCACACGATGAAGCATTCCAGAAGCTGAAGACGGCCCTGATAACGGTTCCAGTGCTGGCTCATCCAAATTTCAGCGAGCCCTTTATGATCTCTACTGACACCAGTGCATACGGATTAGGAGTTGTGCTGAAACAAAAGACAGGAAAACAAGAACATGTTGTGGCCTACGCTAGCCGACTGCTTAGCAAAGCAGAGCAGAACTATAACTCAACGGAGCGTGAGTGTCTAGCGGTCATCTTTGGCAAACAAAAATTCCGACCTTACTTGTATGGCCAAAAGTTCTACGTTATTACGGACCATGCAGCGTTGCAGTGGCTAAAGACAGTGAGAAATCCAAACGGACGACTCACCAGATGGTCACTCCAATTGGTGGATTACGATTACGAGGTAATTCATAAGAGTGGTGAAAAACATCAAGATGCAGATGTGTTAAATCGTATTCCTGAGGAAGTATGCGGAGAAGAAATAATTGATTTATCTTTGCTACTTTTGGAAAATCTGGACCTACCTGCCGAGCAGTGAAAGAACCAGAAGTTGAAGGAATACGCCGATGCACTTCAAAACAGTGAGCGCCTTTCGAAAAAGCGGAGACGGTCGCTACAGCAGTTTGTGCTCCAAGATGATGTTTTGTTCAAACCTTACAAGAAAAGGAAAGAAGTGTCCATAATTATGGATAGGAATGGTGAAATTGAGGAGAAGGCGAAAAATTCTAACAAAACTAAGTTCATGGAAAGTAAAGGAATTGAAGAGGTTAGAATTAACACTAAAAAAGCGCTAAAACAATAAAGTCGAGTCACGACGAAGAGACATTCTCACCTGTTGTGGACTTTTCTATTGTTCGTTTTATGTTTACGTTGCTCGTTTGCATGCTTAAGTGGAGTTATATCCAGGCCGACGTTAAGTGTGCTTACCTGTATGCGAAATTACATAAAACGATATACATGCGCCAACCAAAAGGCTTTATTTGTCGAGGCAAGGAGAATTACGTCTGTAAACTTCTCCGAGCAATTTACGGTTTGCACCAGTCAGGAAGGGAGTGGGGCATTGAACTGGAGGACACTTTGCTACAACTCGGACTGCAACACGTAAATTGGTGCAACTGCGTCTACAAGTATGGGAACATCGCATATTTGATCGTCTACGTGGACGATATTGTCGTTTTTGGGAAACGTTACGAAGACGCAATGAAAGTGCTCAACATGGTCAACACACAATTCGATTTGGTCATTTTAGGACAGACGAAAAAATTGTTAGGCGTCGAATTTACCTCATACAGGGAGCAGATGGTGTTACATCAAAAGACCTACATCAATAAAGTCTTGCTGAGATTCAACGACCACTTGAAGTCAGTGAAGATTCGATCGCAGCCAATGGTAAAGTCTACCATTCTCACCAAACAACAATGTCCGAGCACGATCGAAGACTTTAGAATTATGGAAAGAATACCCTACCGGAATCTACTTGGGTGTTTGGCATTTATTGGATCAAGAACCAGACCCGACTTGACCTATGCCATCAATATCCTTAGCCAATTTCAGTCCAATCCAGGATGGGGCCATTGGATCGCATTGCTGGATTTACTTAGTTATCTCAGAACAACAAAGAGCCTTGGATTGATGCTTTTCCCGAATGATCGAGTGGAGGTCGTTGGCTACAGTGATTCGGATTATGCCAACAATAGGAACGATCGAATCTCTGTTGGAGGAACTATTATATTGCTAGGGAATTCACCCGTGTACTGGAGAACATTCAAACAACGGAACGTCACGTTATCGACCATGGAGGCAGAGTATGTAGCTCTTACTGAAACAGTAAAAGACTACATATGGATTCTAAGAGTGCTATACGAAATCGTTCCCGAGTTGGCGGATAAATTCAATCACCATGTGTTATGCGATAACATATCGACAGTTGACTTTACAAAGTCCAACGTCGAGAATCGCAAAACAAAACATATCGACGTGAGATACCACTTCATTCGGGAACTCGTAAGAAGAGATAACCTTCAGATTGCACATGTGGGCACTAAGTGCAATTTTGCGGATATTTTCACAAAATCTGTGGATAAAACCGATCTAGTATATTTCTGTAATCGTTTCCTGGTTGATATGAATGTACTGAGCGCTTGATAATACGAGGGGGCCGATTGTTGAAATATTATGTATTTATGTATCGTATTGTCAAGCAGTGACACTTTATATTTATCGTGACCTTTTGTTAACTTTTGCTTTTGGCTAAACAAATAGCCGCTGCTCTATTTACAAGTGTGTTTGTATTTATTCCCATAAGGTGGCGTTGTATACCTATTGGCATGTCATGTGACTTGAGAAATAAAACTCACTCTATGTTTGATTTCACACCTGTTAACACCTGACTTTTACTTTGGACATTTTCCACACCATTGCAGATCTATGCAATTAACACAAGTCTACAAGCAATTTCAACAATTCGGACGAGGATTCAAATGCGTCGCATGAGTCGAAGGTATTTCATACCGTGTATACTTGACGAAAAGACGAGTTACCCATGCTTGATGAACAAATCGAACAATTACCGAAGATTAAGGAAATTGGCGATTTAATTATATGCGAACGACCATTTACGGATAGGAATGAAGTTTCGGCCGCCATTGTGGACAAGCGAACGATGATGACGCCGCGCCAATTGAAGAAATACGAACACAAGCGAAATGCACGTCACCGACGACAAGCTTCGAAGCGATTAGAGGCGAGAATGGAAATTGCTATCGAGTTAAAGAAAGACAGGCAAATTCGTGCGAAACAACAACAGGAACGCCGATTGAACGAAATCCGACAAGAACGGAAAAATATCCTGACGGCGACTCAACAGTCGGAGATTCAAGAATGGAGTGTAACTATTTCTGATTTGAATCCAGGAATGGAATGTTTTACAACGCCAAACCAGGAAATCGTGGTAACAGCGGGTGAAATGGCAGCGTTGCTCCGATTAACGCCGGGAAGGAAGTCGTGGGTCTACGACTCTGTCGTGGACTACTATTTACATATCCTGACTTCCGACCCGGCCTATCGACGAGTGTTCGCGTTCCCCACAGCCGCCGTGCAATACATGCTTAGAAGACAGTATAACGACGCGAGAGCCGTGATGCGGGGATTCTACCATAAAATTTGGGTTATTCCAATTGGGATACCTGAACATTGGCAGTTGGCCATTGTCGATTTGACGCGCCCTAGAACAGAGGTAGCCCTGTTTGATCCAAGTGGACCAATGACTATGAAAGACACGAGATGGCAAGCCGTTTTGACGGGTTTGGCGAGCTTTAACATACAGCTATCTCAACTTCACCTATTTGAGGCGCCGGCGATCGGTCAGTTGGACGGAGACAGCTGCGGTCCAACTATACTACGGGTGAACAAAAAGTCTGTATCTTTACTTAATATTTCTGAAAGTGCTGACAATGCATCTAATCTGATGATGGCAAAATACTAAAGTTGGGTGGGGAAATCTTTTGGTGACCCAAAATTTGACCTGGGGATGTTCTTTCAAGGTCATTGGGAAATTATCTCGGAAACCGTTAGAGATAGACAGAAATTTCCAATTGTAAACTTGTAGACCATCATTTGTTTAGTCTAAAAATGACTAATCCTCAAATCTTTTGTACTAGAATTTTTTAAGAAAATTGCAATTTTCTAAAGTAGACACAAGCCAAAGAAAAAATGCCCCAAATTGAAAAAGTGTCAAAAACGTGCTGATTAGACGTAAAATGATCCAAAAAATCGATTCCCCTAGTTGGAATTTGCATATCTGGTACTGTTGCAGAGATATGGGCAGAAAACTAAATTTTTTCATGACTTTTTCTTTTCAAAAATTCAGTTGTCTGCCCATATCTCTGCAACGGTGCCAGATATGCAAATTCCAACCAAGGAAATCAATTTTTTGTGCCATTTTACGTCTAATCAGAACGTTTTTGGCACTTTTTCAATTTGGGGCATTTTTTCTTTGGCTTGTGGGATACTTTAGAAAATTCCAATTTTCTTAAAAAATTTTAGTATAAAAGATTTGAGGATTAGTCATTTTTAGACTAAATAAATGTTGCTCTACAAGTTTACAATTGGAAATTTCTGTCTATCTCTAACGGTTTCCGAGATAATTTCCCAATGACCTTGAAGGAACATCCCAAGGTCAAATTTCGGGTCGCCAAAAGATTGCCCCACCCAGCTTTAGTACTTTGCCATCATTAGATTAGATGCATTGTCAGCACTTTCAGAAATATTAAGTAAAGATACAGACTTTTTGTTCACCCTGTATATTTCGTGCGTCCATATTTGATCGATCGCGATCTGATGCTGCCAGCGCTTCCATATAATTTGAGATTGAGATTCGCCCTTGAAATAATCAAAGACCAACTGATCCCCTTCGAGGAAGACCCAATTACAGACGAAAACAAGGAAGATTAAAATTATGATTGTTACTTATATTTTCTTGTGTAAATTTCATTTTAGATTTTTCTTCTTGTGTAAAAATAAACATAAGTGTATAATTTTATTTTGGCTTTCCTAAAAAGAAAATATTGTTAAAACTTTGAAATTGAGATGAAAAAGTGTAATCTGAACGATTCTCGAATGTAAATTTTGTTAGTTTTTTTGAAAAGGCAGAATGATAATGAATGTCGAAAGTGAAAATGATAATCTGAAATAAAGTGGATTGAATTTGAAATTAAGATTTAAGATTTAGTTTGAAAAGAATTCGAATTTTGGTGGCTAAAATTTTTCAAAATGGGGGCTGTTACGAGTGCAGACCTCGCTGTGAGACAGCGGTCCTAAACGCTCTATTTATCAGAATAATTCTAAATGCTCTTGTTAGGAATCAAATGTGTCCAAGCATTTAAATGGCATATTTTAGTGTACATAGTTATTATATAGTTTATCTAGTAGTGTGCAATCTTGTTATGTTTTGGATGTGTATTCTTTGTTGGCACGGATGGTATACCGTACATCATTGTTACGATTTCTCCTTTATTATAGTTGTGTTATATCTCATGCAGGAACCGAATGAGATTCCTTACTTGCAATGTATTGTTACGTGGCCAATTGGCCAATAATGACCACGTACAATCATCACGTACGCTGTCTAGTGATAGATTTTAGTAACTTTAACAATATTGCGCTGGTCTGAGGCGGTCGGCAGACGACGCGAGTCAGCCCGCATGACAGTATTGATAGGATTTGTCCTGTGAAAAGTGTCATCACTTCACTTAGTAAATATAGTTTGGCGGCCATGTTTGGCCTCTACATGTCACTACTGGATTTGGCTGGTTTTAGTCACTTACCAACACCAAAGATCCCCAACAGCTCTCACCAGATGAACGGGAAAATCCAAACTTGCTCACCAGTTGTCACTGCGCTAATTATGCACAGAGCAACTGGGCTATTCAATCAAGCAGAGCGGGGTGTACCCAGAGTTTACTTGGTAAGTAAAGTCAGTTTAGAGAGGAGAAGAGTTCTGGATTCCAAACAGCAAACATGGTCGGACATGGCTCCTGTGGACCAGCGCACGTAGCTCTTGGTTCCTCCCGCCTAGACAAATTGATAGAGACATTTCATTGATTATCATTCTTGTCTTTCTTATAATTTAGGTTTAAGTTTATGATTTCTTTATCTTTAATTTATGTAATAAATTCCACAAAATAAAGAGATTGATCTAAATGCTAAATCAGAGTTTCTCTCAGCTTATTCCAGCCAAAGGTTTTCAAGGTCTCTGCTAAATTTATTAGCAATTGTTATGTGTGTGGATCACCCCAACCCGCACGTAACAATATCCTGCACTGGAAAAAAAATCAGATTTACTCACTTGTAAAGAATTGTAAATATATAGGTAGATGGATTTTACAAGTTTGTAAATTAGATTTACAAACAATTGAAAATAAGTCTTTTCCAAACATATTTACAATCTGGAAAGAGACCATTTCCGGGACTTTTTTTTACAATAACTTTACAAACATTTTCAATTGTGTAATTATGAAATTTCATAATATATTTCCAATGTATTTCCCATGTATTTCCAATGTATTTTCAACATATTTCCAATATAAAAAAATTACTACCCTCCATTTTGAAAAATTTAAATACACTAACTCAATTTTTTTTTTTTTAGTTAAGCTATTTGATTTTTTTTCAATTACCATTCAACAATTAGTTTTCATTAATTTCATCACTATTTAGATGTTTTATTGACAGTTTTATTCAAATTTATTTATCTTAAAGTTTTCTTTGTTCTTACCATGACCTCTGTCAGAATTGAACCTGGAACCCTTTGTTCCAAAGACCACTGCTCTGTCCACTAGGCTAGTATGACTTGTAATAGTTTATGCATAACTTCCTATATATAGTAACTTCTTTGTTAAATAATCTATTTGAGATTGATTGTATTAAAAATACAATCAATCTCACATTGATTATTTGTAGAGGAATCGGATTGTTTCATCGACGGTACGTTTCATCGACGGTACGTTTCATCGACACGTATTTTTCCGTCCCTGCGCCCTGATTGGCCCGATTTCGTATTGTCCACGTCGGTTCGAAATTGGACCGTTTTATACATTATTTTCTCTTCTGAGTTCAAATTTGACACAATTTTATTGTTCCTGACAGTATTTTACCTTGTTCTTGTTACTTTTCAGATATTTAAATGTTACATTTAAATTTCAAGTATTTTCTTGCTTTTACATTATGTTTACAATCATTGTGCAATGAAGTTTACAACACATTTCCATCTAAAAGAAAATTGATTGGAAACAACATTTCAAACAAAAGATTTACAACTAATTGAAAATGAGTTTTCATCTCTAGGATTTACTACACATTTTCAGAAGTTTGGAAATATATAAATATTTCCAACACATTTCCAACAAATTTCCACATCATAGTAAATTCAACTTTTCCATATAAATTTTCAACTTGGAAATGTTTGAAAATATGTTTTTTTTCCAGTGCTGACAGTGCTAATATCTACAGCTAATATTTGGAAACTAATTAAATCAAATGCGCTTTTAGGGTCGACTAAATATTGGGATGGCATAACAATTTGGTTTTCTTTAGTCTGAGTGTGAAATAGGAATCATGCAGCTATTTATGTTAATAAACTATATTTACAGATGTTACAAGTTGTATTACTCAATCCTCTTCAAGAATTGTCCAAGTGTTCACAGCTTGATATACGACAAAAACAACTGAATTGCGTATTGCAAATTTTACAGACCAATGGTGATGTACTGACGATGGGATGGCCTTGTATCATTGGCATTATTGGAGCTATTTCTGCAGCACACAAGTAAGTAATATACAATTGTTTCACAGTTTTTTAGTGACTTGATTGAATCTTTCGGGATTTCTTCTCTATCACTCTCTGTAGAGAGATGAGTTTATAAAATGCTTAAGATTACAGTGCCTGTCCTAAATAAGTTGCCACCTATGAAAAACTGCTTAGGACCAATACTAAGTGGAAAACAACAAAGTAAAATACATTTTAACATAATAAAATTATGCAGTGATTAAAGTGCAATATTAGTGCTTTTAAAACTTATCTAATTGAGTCCACACTTCTACTTGGTCAAATTTAAGTTGCCATTTTAAAATCTGTAGATTTAATGGTAAGAATTGCAACAAATCGTAAGTAAATTCAATAACAAAGTTAATATTTAGCTAATGAGTAGTCAACTTAAGCTAAATTTAAAAGTTTAATAATTTGAGTTGAAATGTCACAAACTAGTGAATTAAATGAAAGCAAACGGCTTTTGGATGTTCCGGCTTAAATTTGAAGGAAAAAGTGACATGTGGCTAAAATAATGGAAATAAGTCACAAAACTGTCTAGAAAATAATGAATAAGTACGATAAGTATGCGACAGTAAAAAGACCTTTATAGGTCTGGTCGAAAGAGAGCGACCAATGAGCAAATTGACAGGAAAATTCAAAGAGCAGCCAAATATATTTACCTGCACAATAAAGCAAATTAAAGGTGGCTTAAATTTGGAAATGAGTGACAAAACCATTAAAATCTTAAATGAAAAAAATTTACACAGTTGAGTGGTGCGGAGGAAGCCTCTCATTTCTATTGGGTGTGGCGAAAGGTGTTGAAGGCAAAATAACTGTCAAAATAGTTGACCTGCGCCATTAATCCTGTATAACTCACGGTGGCCATTTTTATTCGATTGTGAAAAATTTGTACATAAGATCCCCAGCAGGCAGGATCACAAAAATACATGTTAAAGTGAGAATAGATCTTATACAATCACTAGTAGCACTTGCTACAAATGAAATAAGCTATGAAAGGTATCCAAACAAACAATACAGTTGGGATGAATAGTGTTACGCGGTAGAGCCGTACCGTGTATCGGCTGGCTCTGCTCGCTCTGTTTAGGCTTTTGATGCAATGAATTCTCACTAGACGGCGCTGTGCACCTAATTAGATGCACAGACCGTTCAACTTAGTTAATAGGGGGAATAGGGGTTTACTTAGTGAGCTGATTAAGCCAGAGAGCTCAGATCTCTTTTGATTCTCAAACTTTTACCTTCACCTACTACTGCCAGCCGGTTGACGGATAGGCAGGACTAGGATTCCTGATTTTGACAAACACATCATCTTGATTGATTAAAAGGTTTAAAATGAGAGTTTGATTTATGATTTAGTTTTAAGAATAAATAAATGTAATAAGAGCTAATGACCGAACATTTACATTAGTAAATGTCCGACTTTGTTTTGAATAAAGCCAAGAGCATTACATATAAAACTCTGTGTCTTTCTTGATTAAAAACTCATGTCACGTTGGTCTAAACAATCCCCTTTAGCCACGTAACAACTGGTGGAGATGCGGTCTCGATTGTAGCCCGTTTAGATTTGAAAAATCATAAAAATTGGATTTAAAATGCTTAAAAATCTCTTTAAAAATCAAGATATAAATAGTAAAAATTGCTGATTTAATAGCAATTATCTTGAATGACTCAGAGTTGGTAAAAATAAGTGAAGTCACAGCTTGAATATTTAATGTCATTGTGTGAAAAAATTTGCATTTTGGAAATTAAAATAGAGTTTAATTGTTTATTAGGGATTAATAAATTGATTTACAATTGTTATAATTGGAATGAATAAAATATATAGTGTATGAATACTAATTTTGATATTTATTTACAGGTAAATTTTGTGAATTTATAGGAATTGAAAAATTGTTTTGAAATGTTATTGTTGGATTATTTTCTTTGTAATTTTGAGTGTAATATTTATGTATTATATGCTAATAACACTTTAAGTTTTCAGGTAATGAATTCGTGTTAGTGCATTTCAGTGTTTAAAAAGGAATCAGTGCTAGTGAAAGTGATAAACAGCGCAATATAAGGCTTCAGTGTGGATAAGCCAATAAAATTGTCGCAGTTCAATACGGATAATCTTCAGGATTTGCAAAATTGGGAATTGCCTGAACCGGATTTGAAATTTGTCGCCACTAGAAAGAAAAGGAATACTGGATCCGAATCTGACGCTGAAACTCGGGAAAATAAAGAGGAAGAAGTCCGATCTCAACCTCAATCAATCCTACAGAAATTGGATTTTGCTACTCCGTTAATAAAGTTAATTCCACAAAAAGGTTTAGAAGAAATAATAAAGACATTTACACCAGTAAAGACTAAACCAGTTCCAACTCCAATTAAACCAAGTTTTCCAAAGATGACATCATCACAGACTCCAACGGACGTATTGACCGACTTGTTGAAGAGTTTGGTAGTGCAGAAGCAACCAGTCGTCACTTTTGATACAGAAAAAGGCAACATCGACCAATGGCTTGTGGCATATGAAGCTACAATAGGAACAGACGATGAGAGAGTAAAACATCTAGCATTAGCTTTGAAGACTGATGGATTGGCATGGTTTGTGGAACAATTTAAGAAGAATCCGACATGGACATGGACGGATTGGAAACCACAGATCGAAAAAAAATTTCGCAGAAGCCAAGAAAATGTTTACAATACTCTCCACTTCATGAAACACAAAGAAGGTACAGCAGATGCCTTCATGAAGAAAGTCTTGGCCGAATGTGCGTTTATTCTACCAGAAATGACTGAAACTCAGAAAATAAATTATGTTTACCAAGGTTTGAAGCCTGCAATGCAGAAGATGATGATAACAGTATTTCTATCGACGTTAGAAGAAATGGAACAGAGACTTAAATTGTATGAAAGTCACAAAATGGAGGAACCAGTGGATCTACTGCTCACAATGTTCAAAAAGTTGTAGATCAAAAGGTGAACCCTACGACAACAGGTACACTGTCTGGAATAGGGGGATTCCCAGTAAGCTATGCCGAGTTATTAGCTGAAAATACCAAATTAAAACAGCAAAAGCTCGTTAGTGAGTCAGTAGAGACACAGGGAGCGGTCCCATTATTCATACAAGGCGAGTGGTACATTCCAGCATCGCAGCGCGGAAATTTCTTTAGAGGTAGATATAACAGAGGGAGACAACGGTCAAACAGCAATCCGACAACAACGCGTCCATGTGGTTGTTGGCATCGTTATGGTTGTGAACACAATGCAGCGGAGCCAGAACAACAACAACAATCTCAAGAAAATAGAGGGAACCCAAATAATAGAAGGTGGTTTAGGAAGAAAAGGACACAAGGGGGTAACCCTAACCTGAAACAGAACCCACCACAAGTTCGTCAACAAGAGGAAAACTAGTGGGACGGCCGCAAGGAAAATGTCACCATCCAAAGAAGAAAAGAAAGAATAAAAAAAGAGAGAAGATAATCGTAGTTGACATGAACATTTTAAAATCTCTATTGGAAATTCCAGTAATAGTGAACAACATGGAAGTCAAGGCAGTTATGGACACTGAAGGAAAACGCAACCTTATCAGCGAAGAGCTTGCTGAAGCTCTACAGTTGAACTGCCCGCCAAGCCCAAACATTCGATTGAAAGGGGTAAGCGGAGAACTTGTGACTCCAGTAGGGAAAACCAAAATGAACATTACTATTGGTGAATTAGTATACAGGATTGAAGTCTTGGTTGTTAGAGGATTTCATTATCAATTACTGCTGAGTGACCCATTCATGCTGTTCGCGAAGTGCGTGTTAGACTACGATAAACAACATATCTTTGTGGGCCGTACTAGTGGAAAGGAAGTGTCATTTCCAATGAATAAAACTTTTGTTGATCAGAACTATATAGCGAGGGTAATGAAGAATATCACTATTCCACCTATGCATGAGTGCATTGTTCCCATCTATTTGAATAAAGTAATAACATTGGACATGTTTGTGCAACCATTACATAATGTAACTGATAGATTTGCTGTGATAGGTTGTAAGACTTTAACGGATTTCAAGAACGGCAAAGGCATAATTCGAGTGGCAAACCCGACCAAGAAGACAGTCTTTCTGAAGGAGAAGTCAGCAATCGCAAAAGCTTTTTATATGGTTGATGTTGGGGTGTTCGACGAAAAACAGGTACACTGTTTTGACTTTGACTCCTCGATAGCAAAAGATAAAATGAATAAAGACCAGCAAGAGCAGATGCGACAACTTCTTCAAAAGAATCAAGACAGATTTGCTGTTTCTGACAAGGATTTGGGAAGAGTTCAAGTGTATAAGCATAAAATCGATACTGGAGACCATGACCCAATACATTTGCAACCGTATCGTCGTTCAATGAAAAAAAAAGAAGTCGAAGCAGAAGAAACAAAGAAATTGCTTGATATGGGAGTGATTAGGGAATCAGAAAGTCCCTGGAGCGCGCCTGTGTTACTAATAAAGAAAAGAGATGGTAAGTGGAGATTTTGCGTTGATTGGAGACGTTTGAATGCAATAACAAAGAAAATGGTGTATCCATTGCCAAGAATAGATGACACTTTAGATCAGCTGGCAGGTGCACAGTTCTTCTCCATGATGGATCTTATTCAAGGATATTTCCAGGTAGAGATCAATGAAGAAGACAAAGAAAAGACAGCATTCACAACTTCCAGGGGGCATTATGAATTTAATGTCCTAGGCCAAGGTCTCTGCAATAGCCCAGCAGCTTTTCAAAAGCTAATGAATAAAGTATTAGGCAACCTCCTCGGCAAAGTTTGTATAGCGTACATTGACGACCTTATCATTTTCTCAAAAACATTTGACCAGCATTTGAAAGATCTAGACAACGTTTTCGACAAGCTTAGACAAGCTAACTTAAAGGTGAAGTTGAGCAAGTGCACATTTGGGACAAACACCATCAAATATTTGGGACATGTAGTGGACTCCGAGGGTATATCACCAGACCCTAGGAATCTGGAATCCGTCGCGAAGTTTCCAGTTCCTACTAACCTCAAACTTCTTCGAGGATTCATAGGGCTCTGTTCGTATTACAGGAAGTTTATTTCAGGTTTTGCGGACATATGCAAGCCCTTAGTCAATTTGACGAAGAAGGATGAGAAATTCGACTGGGGCCCACCTCATGAGAAGGCCTTTAAAACATTAAGGACCGCCCTCATTACTGTGCCAGTATTAGCTCACCCTAATTTTGAAGAACCCTTCATGTTGTCGACAGATGCGAGCGCATATGGTCTTGGAGCGGTATTGAAACAAAAGATAAACAAACAAGAACATGTGATAGCTTATGCTAGCAGACTTCTCAGCCGAGCAGAACAGAACTATAATGCCACGGAAAGGGAATGTTTAGCCATAATTTTTGGAATTCAGAAGTACCGACCTTATTTGTATGGGAAGAAATTTTCAATTATTACAGATCATTCGGCACTCCAATGGCTAAAATCAGTCAAAAACCCCAACGGCAGACTAGCTAGGTAGAGCTTACAGCTAGTGGATTTCGATTTTGATGTGATCTACAAGAGCGGAAAGAAGCACACAGATGCTGACGCCTTGAGTAGGATTCCAGAGGATTTAAGCTAGGAAGAAAACGAAATGGTTCCCTCACTTTTACTCGAGCAGCTCGACCTTCCTGCTGAGCAGCGTAAGGACAAGAAGCTACTGGAATTGATCACCGCAATGAGTCAAGTAGAGCAACTTCCGAAGAAGAGAAGACGTCCTCTAAAGCAGTTCGTTCTTCTCGACAATGTGTTGTTTAGGAAGAAAAATTCATTGAATTCCCTGAACACGGAAGAAAATCTGTTATATGTTCTGCAGCATTTGAAAACTGACGTCCTTCAAGAAATGCATGACGGACTGACGGGTGCTCACTTGGGCCTAAACAAAACATGGAAGAGAATTAGATCAAGATTCTTCTGGCCCCGGATATACAGGGTGGAACAAAAGTCTGTTCCCCTCAAATATTTCCTCAGCAATTGCATCTAGGCCAACTTTGATGAAGCAATCGTATAGAAAGTGGGGTGATTGCAATCCAATGATGTCATCAAATTTGACCTTGATGGTTATTTTCAAGGTTATTCACTTGCTAACTTCTAAACCAATCAGGTTAGAGCAAAAAGGTCAATTACAAAGTTGTAGAGCACCATCAAATTAGTACTATCCAACTTATCTTAGTCATCTTAAGTTAAATGTTTTCTTTTTAAAAAGGAGACAAATCACAAACAAATTAGCAAAGTGAGATTTTTTAACCCTCTGAGGCATAAGGATAAAATGTGCTGTTCTGGTTAAGCCATTACGAATTTATGGACAATTTTTAAGTCGATTGGTTAAAGCGCCATTTAGTTTGTTATTAGTTCGGAACTAATTTTATTGAGGACGTAATGCCTAAACAATAAAAATAAATAGATTTGAGCCATCTGGAGGTGGTTTTAATCACTACTGGTAAATGCGAAAAGCTGTTCACTGAAGCGCTGTTTACAAATACAGCAAAGCCAGCTTAAAAGTTATGCTGGAGTTTTAAGGAGCAGAAAATTTCTAAGTTGAATATTTAAATAAATGATGAATCATTACAAATTTCACCTGAGATTTACTTTATTATCAGATAAACAAAGTCACAAATTTTCAGCAGAAAAAATTTATAGGAAAAAAAATTTTTCTATTCAAGAAAAAGCTTGTCTATAAATCCGTGTAGCCAAGGGTTAATCTTGTGATAAAATAATTATTGAGGCATTAAAAAAGGCAGTGGTTTTTCTTGTTTACTTGCATAATGATGCACATTTGAATACGTTTATTTAAGTAATTTAGTATTTTTGTGATAGAAATTTAAGTTTTGTCACAATGGCTAGCTTTATTTCAGCTGATTTGTCTCCTTTTTAAAAGGAAAACATTTAACTTAAGATCACTAAGATAAGTTGGATAGTACTAATTTGATGGTGCTCTACAACTTTGTAATTGACTTTTTTGCTCTAACCTGATTGGTTTAGAAGTTAGCAAGTGAACATCCTTGAAAATGGCCGTCAAGGTCAAATTTGATGACATCATTGGATTGCTCTCACCCAACTTCCTATACGATCGCTTCATCAAAGTTGGCCTAGATGCAATTGCTGAGGAAATATTTGAGGGGAACAAACTTTTGTTCCACCCTGTATAAAGACGTTAGAAATTATGTACTTTCATGTCCACTCTGCGCAAGATCAAAAACGATGACAACACCGCCAAAAGGTTTAATGCAGCCGTGGTCTACAATATCTAAGCCTTTCGAGAGGATTGGGATCGATACATTGGGAAATTTTCCAACCTCCGACAAGGGCAATAAGTTTGTTTTCATAATGACAGATTATTTGTCGCGGACAGTCATTGCTACAGCAGCTCCAGTACAAACAGCTCTGGAAGCAGCTAGAACTTTGCTTTATGAGTTAATTTTGAAGGAAGGCAGTCCGAGAGAGATCCTGAGCGATAGAGGCACAGAATACAGAAACAAGATGGTGGAAGAAGTTTCAAACATGTTTAAAGCTCTTCATAAAACCACTTCCGGATACCATCCAAGGACCAATGGCCTCACGGAAAGATTTAATGCGACGTTTGCAAAGATGTTGCAACATTATGTTGATGAGGACCACAGGGATTGGGATGATTTTTTACCATTCTTGCTTTTCTCGTATAATACTGGTGTGCACGAAACGACAGGATACACACCTCATTTTCTCTTACGAGGATATGAAGTTGATTTGAACGTGGACGTAAACCTCAATTTACCTCAGAAATAATTCACCTTGCGAACCTCAAAATTCATCAGAGCAGCTAGAAAGTTAGCAAACGAAAGGATAGAATGGCAAGGAGAAAAGAGCAAGCAAAGATTTGATAAAAGCCGAGTTCATGTGGAATATGACCCAGGAGAATTGGTTTATCTCAAAACACCTAATAGAAAACCTGGATTGAGTGAAAAACTCCTACCACAGTTCTCAGGCCCATACAAAATAGTAAGAAGGACCGCGCCAAATGACTACGAAATTAGAAGCTCAAATGGAAAGAAAACAGATATTGTCAACATTGAACGATTAAAACCGTATAAACCCAGAGAAGAAATTCCAGCGGAGATATTAGAAGAATTAACAGCTAAAAAAGTCACATTTGCTGATGAAGTTGCAACACAGAGTGAAAAACAACAAGAAATTGAAGAAAACACGTCAATTTCGCCAATTCCAATCGCTAAAGAACGATTTATTAGCGATGACGATCAAATTTCGTTAAGAACACTCTTTGAACCTGAAGAAAATGCAATAAAAGTGTCAAATTTCCCAATTCCAAGCGAAAAAGAGCGATTGCAAGCCCTCTATGGACTGAAAGAAATTATAGAAAGATGGCAAAACGAAGAAAAACGGAAAAACGAAGAAAGTCAACTACGAAAACCGCCGACAGGTGTCGCTGACGCAGTCAATGACGCGTCGCCACCTGAAATCAAGAGTTTCCGGTCACGCCGCCTTCGCAAGCAGGCTCGTCGTGACTATCGTGGATTGTGTTAGGGTTTTCTGAGACGAACCAGGTTTACTGAGTGACTCAAGGAAAACCTAAAAGCATTAATAATAGCGGCTGAGTTGATTTGTGTGTGATTCCGTAAGTGAAGAGAGTAAATTTGACGAACTAAATAGCTTAAAAACGAAACGAATCTATCGCGAAAATTGTTATAAATAACATCGCAAAATGGAAATTTAGGCTTAAATAATTGTGTTAAAACTTCAAAATAAAATTTTAGTGTGTGCATATATTATCAGATGACTAATTAGTTGAAAAATTGTTAAATTCAGTGTAAAATAGTGCAACATGAAATGTTAAATGAAATAATGAATGAAATTGGAATAATTTTGTGAAAATTTTGAATTAATGAATTAATTTATTCGAGTTGATCAAAGAAGAAGAAAAGAAGGATCAAGCGGAAGGAGGAGAGTGAAGTGAACTTTAATTTCTCCCAGTGAATAAGTGTGAAATCAACACGAACTTTGAACATTATTTTTGTGTGTGTTTTTTTTTATTTGATAGAAAATTGAAAACCTGAAAAAAAGTAATATAAAAATAAAAAACCAAAAAGTGTTATCATTGATGAAAAGTGTTAGTTTTAATTAATTTTAAACTTTGAATATTATTTCCAATGTAAGAAGTGTAATAAAAAAGGGATTATGACATTTATAAACATTGAAAGAGTATTATATTATATTTTTGTAAAAATAAGGATGATGGAAAGAGATTCTCAAAATTGTAAAATTGTGTTTATGATTTGAAAATTTTTTATGTAAAAGGAGATGCGTTAGTTAGAACAATTCATTGTTTTTTGAGAGACCGAAAAAATTAAAGGGGGGGGCTGTTACGCGGTAGAGCCGTACCGTGTATCGGCTGGCTCTGCTCGCTCTGTTTAGGCTTTTAATGCAATGAATTCTCACTAGACGGCGCTGTGCACCTAATTAGATGCACAGACCGTTCAACTTAGTTAATAGAGGGAATAGGAGTTTACTTAGTGAGCTGATTAAGCCAGAGAGCTCAGATCTCTTTTGATTCTCAAACTTTTACCTTCACCTACTACTGCCAGCCGGTTGACGGATAGGCAGGACTAGGTTTCCTGATTTTGACAAACACATCATCTTGATTGATTAAAAGGTTTAAAATGAGAGTTTGATTTATGATTTAGTTTTAAGAATAAATAAATGTAATAAGAGCTAATGACCGAACATTTACATTAGTAAATGTCCGACTTTGTTTTGAATAAAGCCAAGAGCATTACATATAAAACTCTGTGTCTTTCTTGATTAAAAACTCATGTCACGTTGGTCTAAACAATCCCCTTTAGCCACGTAACAATACACTGTGACGGTTACACTGTCATACACTTTGCTAGTTAAGGACGTTTATTTCGTCAATAGATGGCGTTCTCGTGTTAGCGGTAATTTTGATTTTCGATCATTTTTTAAGTGATTTAATATATAAATTATTATTTATATATTGAATTCACTTTAGTTTACAGTTAGTAAAACATGCTAAATATGTTTTTAATGATGTCTTATTCGGTTTACTACATAATTCTATTGAATTATGTATAAACTTCACACCTGGGAATAGAATCCCATTACGGATTATAGTCGGAAACTTAATCCGGAATGTGTCCTGCGTATCCAGTTCCGAGGACGGACCTAGTAGAAAACTATGTCCTGGCTATCCACTTCCTAGAGCCTAGGATTGGAAGGATTTAGGTAACCAGTGATCCCATTGGATCAATGATTAGCCTATTGTCCAGTACGAGTATATATTCCGTGTAAACCGGAAATATCTCGCTCTTGTCCTGTTTTCTGTTTTGTTACTTGTTACTTGAGCGCTTTTATATACTTCACGTCGATCCAACAGTCCGTTGTAGAAATACCAGTTATTTAGTGTAAGCATCTAGAGTGAGTAGAAGACTCACAGACACACTGCCCGCCTCTTCATGCCAACATCCCGTTGTAGAAATCGTAAGTTTACTTGCATTTAAGTGTAGATTCTAGAGTGGGGTACAACCCACAGACACACTCCCCCCGCTTCATGCCAACATCCCGTTGTAGAATGTAGAATCTAGAGTGGAGTAAAATTCACAGACGCATTGGTAATGTAGTATCTAGAGTGGGGTATTTATTATTTCACAGACACATTATCAGGATAACCGAGCGGAGTAATTTCCCGGGTATTCTCCCGCCCGCCAGAACCGAGCGGAGTAATTTCCCGGTAATGGATAACCTTTCCTACGAGAAACTGCTGATTCAATTCACTGTTGGACGATGGAACATCTTAATTATTATTTTGATGTTGATTACACTTGGGGCAAAAAATAGCTCGGCGCTATTTTAATTTATTCTTTATTTTTCCAGTTATTTTATCCTGCTTCGTGAATATAATATCATGTGGAATTTCATCGAATTTACATGAATATTTATTCCAATTGTTTCGTCATGTTTATAACCGCGCTTTGCAATTATTATCCATATAATAATTACAAGTGTGACGACTGCAGAAAAGTCAACCGCACCTCTCGGATATAATTCACCTAAGCCTAACCATTACACACCTTTCAGAACTAGCCCAGGAACCACGAAAAACCAGACCAAGATGACATCTTTTACGTCCTAACAATAAGACCGTTACATATTCTTATTTGTTCGACTGAAAACCGCAAGTGATATTATTATAGGGCTTTTGCCGACCGATTGTATAGTTTAACTTGCAGAATTTCGACCAATTGTCGGTCTAGTATTTATATAAGTTCAAACCGGAATAAACTGTCATATGATTTGAGAAATCACAAGCCTCCGTATTTTACACTTTCACACAAGTTCTCGCTCTAATTTTCTAGCAATTGTATCTCGCAAAGTCAATCGTCACACGTGGAGGTTCCACCGAGATAGGTTGCATTATTAAAGTGAACTTAGTGATCAAAGTGTAAAATTAGAAGATTGAATTTTTAATTATTTTACGAAGATATTATAATTAGAAAATTTTCGATTTTTCTCCCTAAATTACTTTGCATCAATCATTCGTTTTCAAAGAAATTCTCATTATCTTACGGAAATGTTTGAATTCGAATTTTTTTTTAATTATTTTGAAAAAGAAACCATTATAATTTGAAAATTCTGAATTTTCCACGGAAAATCTAATTTGATTTTATTAAATTTTCAAGAATATTGCGATTATATTTTGGAAACCTCGTAGTCATAAAATGTGATCAAAAGTTTGATTAACAATTTTATTGACTAAAAAACAAGAATTAATAAAATATTTTATTTTATTGTTCGGTTAAAACTTGATTATTTGTTCTGTTATTCTGTCCAATGTTAAGGATTTAATTTTAATCCCTAAACGTGTTCAAGAATGTGTCATGAACGACCAATCACGAAGCCGTTCTGAGTGGTTCACCCAGATTAAGGATTACCAAGAATTCTGGATTTAAATCGTCAGAAATTCTTCAATCCCACCAATCACAGCAGGCTGTTGAACAAAGGAAATTTTCCGGAAGCTAGTTTGACGACAGATACTTTAGCCACACTTGCTTTTCGACAGCGTGACCATCCAGTTGTTATGACGGTTTACAATGGCTATAAATGCCTATTTTCTATCAAGAAAGCGCTGTTGCGCCAATATGATGGTATTTTTACAATATTCTGTGTAAAACTGATAAATGTCTAGAATAAAGTCATTTATGATGTTTCAAATACAAAGATGTTCGTTTATTAAGAATAAACACTCATTCCTACTTGATATCAAAGGATTCCGGCCGAATCACGAAGAGTCGTCTGCTAAAACCGCATTTGTCAATGCGCAATGTTGCCACAAGATGGCGCGATTACGATTTAGCGGCAAATTCAAGATATGAATATAAAACATGTAAATAAATATAAAACTATATTTACTAGAATGAAACGAAGCTTTGTGAACATTAATATAAAGATATATTAATGTCTTGTGATGTTAAATACAATGTAACTTCCATTTTCTGCGGGACAGGACATTTGGTGATCAATCGATCAACCAATAGATCTGATTGGTGGATCCATTTCCGGTCCTGGGTATCCAGTTCCGGTTGTGGTGAGAATTAGCACATTGTTCCTCCGTATCCACTTCCGGTGATACGGGATTGGAGGGATTCGTGGAACCCATGTTCCAATTGGATAACTGGATTAATCCTTAATCCAGTCAGGTTATATAAACCCAAACAACCGGCCATTCTGCAGCTCTGTTTGATTATTTCTGTTTGGTATTGTTACTTAAGAAGTATGATTCGTTGTTCACGTAAAAAACCTTTTGGTTCTTTGTTGATTTATTCGCAAAGAACCGTTGCATGATTCTACAGAATCATGCCACCGCCGGCAATTGAAGTCGAAGTGCTGGGATTATTATGTTGCATAAATGTTACAGTCTACGGTTGCGACGCCGAAGGAGAACCCGCCGTTGTGCAATTCAGTATCCTCCGGACAGGACCAAGTTGTCTTTTTCGGTATGAACGTATTCCGTTACCACGAGTAGCATCGGTATTGTTGAGAATCGGTTCCTTCACCTGATGGTGCCAAAGCAGTCTGTTTTACAGTAACCACGAGTAGCACCAAGTGTTTGGCAAGCTGATTCTCATGGTATTCGATGCCAAAGCAGTCGGTCTATTATTAGTACCGCGAGAGATAAAACTGCTGTGCGGAGCCGCGAGCTATCGACCCCTGTGTACGTGGTACCGTCAACCACTCGATGGACGACCGTGCTGCGACGCCGGGGACGCTTGATACCGTTCTGCATGGCAAGGCGTATATTCTAATCGATGGCAATTGTGTGTTGCGACGGGAAGCTTAATCTTCATTTTATTTATAACAGCAAAACTTAAACTCGACAACCAGTTGGACCAAAATCAAGTCAGAAGACTTAATCTCATATTGAACTCAATATAACCGATAAGTTGACGACAACTTATTCCCGAAATATCTAAATAAGAATTCACAACGATATGAATTAAATATAATTCATAAGTGGAATATTGATAAGTAAATGAATACATTTACTTACACCAATATCCTCCCAAAGTTGTGGCGGTGCAGACAAAGTCAACCGCAATGCTCAGATCATTCGATTTATCGACGTGCGATAGTTTACACAGCGAACCAAGGAAACCAGCGAAGCCGTATCGGACTCCAGGACACAGCCATCCGGCTTAAGATGACATCTATAATCAGGTCGAGCGATGGGGAAACCGCTCCCATATTCCAGACCCGTAGTGATATTATTCTAGGGCCAGTTGGCCAATTCTTTGTATAGTTTAATAGCTGATTTAACTTGCCAAATGTCGGCATTAGTCCTATGTATAATTTAGCCTTGATATTATTGTTTACCAACAATAAACTGTCTTGTATTTATCTCGTATTGTATTCACTGTTTATTTATTGCGATCTCTTCCCGGTACCATTGTTAAATGGGAGTTGTGGTCGTCACCGTCACACGTGGAGGTCCCACCGAGATTAGGTTGCAATTAAATTCGATTGAATTGCAACAGTGAATATTGGAGATAAATATTTAACTAAAAGATTTAAGTTAAAAATAGACAGATTAAATTTTCAGTTTATATTTCCATGTGAAGAAGTTAAACTGATGAAATAGAAATACGTAGTAGATTTTCCTTCATTATTTTCGTTTGAAGATTTTAGGGATTTCAAAGACTACCACCTAATCTCACACGTGGAGGTCCCACCGAGATTAGGTTGCAATTAAATTCGATTGAATTGCAACAGTGAATATTGGAGATAAATATTTAACTAAAAGATTTAAGTTAAAAATAGACAGATTAAATTTTCAGTTTATATTTCCATGTGAAGAAGTTAAACTGATGAAATAGAAATACGTAGTAGATTTTCCTTCATTATTTTCGTTTGAAGATTTTAGGGATTTCAAAGACTACCACCTAATCTCACACGTGGAGGTCCCACCGAGATTAGGTTGCAATTAAATTCGATAGAATTGTAAAAGTGAATTTTGAGATAAATATTTAACTAAAAGATTTAGTTAAAAAACAGACAAGTTTCAAACCATGTTTATTTTCTTGAGAAACACCAAAACAGTCCTTTAACTAGGAATTTCGGAAGTTATAGACCTATCACACGATCACTGAAATAGGTTGCAAATTAATTCGATCGAATTGCAAAAGCGAATCTTGAATCCGATATTAACTAAAAAATTTTAGTTAAAACAGACAAATAGATTTTCAGTTTATATTTTCATGTGAAAAGTTAAACTGACGAAATGGAAACGTTTAGTGAACTCTCTTTACTATTTTCGTTCGACAATTTAAGGAATACGAAGTATTTTAAATAAGAAATCAAAAAAGTTTCGAGTGAAATAAGAATACAGATATTTTTTTTCGAAGTTTGTTTTATTTCGAAAAGCTAAAAACATACAAGTTTAGAAGGCGGACTTCTTACGAATTTATCTTTCCACCTGAAAAGTTAAAACGAAGAAAACACCGCAACTATTTGGAAATATTTACAAGAAATTAAGTTTCTTGTAACTGTACGTCGACACCGATAGCCAGCGACCACGCGCCATAGCAATACGCGTCGATCTCCGTATCAAACGCAGCAGGGAAGCTACTCAAACCTTCAACGCAAGGTGCGAACGAATGCTTGGAAATTATGGCGGACAACAGATAAAAGACAGCGGAGAAATGTTACAGAAGGTTCGTAGAGATTTATTTAAGTGTCGCGAACTAATTTTTCCACTGCCATCGGTACCAAAGATAATTTAGTTGTTGGAGAAAAACAACACACTCCATTTCGCAGAAAAGATTTGCAAATCGAAATGAATATTACCTTTATTTGAAGGAATTAACTATTTTCACAAAAAGTACATTTTTTCCTTCGGGACAATGGAAATTAAGAAAATATAAAATGGCGGCGAATGAAGTTGCCGACCACATAGAATAGTATTTTTTACATTGAAAGTTACGAATCACGATAAACGCTTTCCCTCGGAAAAGTAAAAGGATTTCATTCAATCTTTCCTTTCGGAAATTTAACAGTGTTTTAAGTTTCCAACGATATTTGGGTCTCCCAAATTTTGAGAATTTCTAAATGAAATTTAGCTGTTTGAAAAACAACGAATATTTTTAGTAATCTAATCGGACATTTTCCCACATGATTTCTTAAAACCGGAATAACAAATCCATTTGTGGCTATGAACTTTGCCACATGAAATATTTACGGAGCGAATATTTTTTGATTGGATTGAAGCTTTAAAATCAGATAGCTGATTTAAACGAAGAAAATAAGTTTCAAAGTAATTATTTTTCTTTCGGAAAAATCAAATAAATCACCGCTGATGAAAAGTTGTATTTTTCCATTCGAAAAAACTAAGAATTGCACAAGATTTATCTTCTATTTTGAACATAGATTTTATTCGGAAAAGGAAAGATTCTAGATACATTATTTTTCTCTAAAAATTAAGAATTTAGTCAATTTTCCTAAAGGTTAATGGAATGTCATCATATATTTCGTTCGTAATTTACGTGTTAAAGTTTAATCAGAAAAACGATTGAATATGTTTTATTTGCGATAAGTAAAAGAAAGGTTCTTTAAAAATGGAATTTCGATGCAAATCCCACAGTAAAGGGAATGTTATGTGTGAGCAATTAACGAAAAGTTGGAATAACTTCATTTTATTTCATTCAAAAGTAGTTGTGAAAAATCAATTTCAAATATTTTTCAAAGAAAAATTATTTTTATCGGAAAAAAGTAATTTACATGTCCTCGCGCGGACCGAGTAGTAAACTGCTTAATTGTGACATCGATACTGTTATTGTGTCACGTGTTATACGGAATTCCAAACCAGTGAATTACGAATTTTGGCGCGATAGGAATAGAAGTTTGACAGTGAAAGTTCTCCAGATTTGTCTTTTCATTTGAAAAGTTCAAATTGAGGAAATGCTGCAGCAGATGAAGGTATTTACGACAATTGAGATTTAAATATTCTTTCATTCAAAAGATAAAAGATCTCTGCAAAAACATCTCGTTATTAGAGATAAGGGGGACGAAAATTATTAAAACGAATAATCAAAGACACGTCCTTCGTAAATATCGCAAAGGAATAACTAATTGTGAAAACAATTGTCCGCTCAGGAAAAGTGGAATTTAGCTAGATATTTTCTTTCGAAAAATCAAAGCAATTGTCATCAAAAAAGAAAGATTTGATGAATAATTTTTACCCAAAAGTCTAAAGGATTGTCGAATAGTTTTCTCCCGAAAAACAAGTACACATTTGTACCAATAACTTTATCGTTTAAAGTAAAATTTCGAATATTTTCTTTTGGAAGATTAGAGAATTAGATAATTTTTCTCGCAAAACAAATTTAAAGAATTTTAACGAATTTTTATTTGTTAAAAAAATTTGTTAAAAAAGGGGGAGATGGATGGTGAAAATTTATTTTTTCACACTCGAAAAATGGAATTTAAACCCGAAAAAGTAAAGACTTGGTCAAATTATTCTTCCTATTGGAAATGAATACACAATGTTGGGAATCGAAAATAGATTTCAATTACAAAGGAATGATTATTTGAACGATAATTGAATAAGAATAAGAAAAATTGAGAGTTTGAGAAAACTTTATTAAAGTTGTGGTTGTAACGATATCACACACTAACGGAATAATTAAAAGAAAAATATTTTTTGAAGAAAAGTTATTTAATTATTTGGATTGGTAAAAATCCCAAAGTTCAAGAAGATTGAAGTAAGTTTATTTTATTTTCATTTGAAAAATACAATATTTTACGAATGTCTTCCCGAAGGAATTTTATTTTATCGGTAAAATTGAATCTCGAAGGGAACGGACTTAGTAGAGAACTACTAAATAGATGTAACGTCCTTTATACCATTGGCCGACACTAACATCCGCCAATCAGAAGTTGGGAGATCTAGGGATCCCCAGCCCCCTGCTATTAAAGGAGGACCAGATCAGATACTGATCATTCGCATCCAGACCAGACCAGAAGACGTGTTCCAGAGTCATCTTGACCACGCCGTCCCGATTTCAGTCACGATTCGAATTTTGTGTGCCGTGTAACCTGCAAAAGCTAACACGTGTCAAACAAACGCGAAGTTTAATTTTATTTTGTCAAAAGTAAAGTTTAGAAGTGTTTCTTGTTGAAAAGTGTATTATATTCGTCTTCTTTATAAATTAAAGAATTAAAATCGTCAGATTTTGAATTTTTTTATGGCTCAAAAACCATTGAATATGATCGATCCAAAAGGAAATAATAAGCAGACAAACTTAAATTTAAGTTCTGTACCACTTGGCGATCAAACAGAAAAGATTCCCGATCATTTTACTCTGTATTGTAATCGTCATGGACTGGATAAAACCAAGTTTAAAAATATAATCGAAGCTTCAGACTATGTAAAAGCTAGGAACTGGCGAGATCGTACCCAATCTCAATCTTCACATCAAGATCCAGTACGGAATCCACAAACATACAGCCGAAACTTAGTGAATCAAGATTCTCATACTATGTTTCAAACATCCAGTAGGGGATCTAAGTTAGAAAAGTTTAAACCACCTAATTCGGTAGATAAGGGGGAAGAGAATTATAAACCTAATAATTCTCGTCCAGAGAGTTCGTTAACTAACCAGTCGGTTGTTCAGAACAAATTAAAACTCGTTTACAATCGAGATCAGCTAATTTCAGTTCGATATGCTAATCCAGCTGAAGCACAACGATATGTGGCTAGCCTTAATCTGTCGATTAACCTACCGCTATCAAAAGAATTGGGAACCGTAAACAAAAGTTTTGGGCCACCAATATCAACGCAAAGGAAAGATATTCGGACTCCAAACAAACATTTGCAGTCAAATAACGTACAACAACGTGCCCGATCGCCGATCACAAACTCATGTTTGCGGACGTATGATTTGTCTACCAAGAAGAGTCCCCAGCCAAGACAATTCTACCTAACGCCCATTTCAAATCGAAAAAAGGTCAAGCAAACTTTTCCCTTGAAAAAGTATTACCAACACGATAATGAGAATGATTTTAAACCTAAAAAAGAAAGTTTTTTGACTAACCCACGGGAGATCCGGTATCAATTCGAACAGTATTGTAAACAATACCAGTTAAATTCAGCTGAATTTAAAAATATAAACGAAGCGCAACAATTCGTATTTCGAAATCAATACCGTAACCAACGACTAAAACCCGTCCCAGTCGTCAATCTGACGGAGATACAACAATTTGCGTCTGGAAAGCAACCCTGCAATATCCAGAATAATTCATCTCAACGAGAGGAATTAAGAACTTCAAAAAAGCGTTTTCGGTCACCAAGTCCAGCTGGTGATGAAGAAACTTCAAGTACAAACCAACATGTTCAAAAACTGACTGAAAACCCAGGTTTCCAATCATCAGTTCCACGACTTAGAGTCAAATATAGATCCCCTCGTTTGTTGCGGGATTTCACAATTCCAAATATGGGTCCTTTCCACGTATGGTTTTCCAATGAGGGTCCCATTCATGTATGGTTTTCCAGAGATGACCTAAAACAAAAAGTTGGGTCGTCACGGTCATTTACACTGCCAAGTGAGTACACTGTGTGTAACTGCCCAAAGAAAAAACGTCGAAAGAAATCAGTACAGCAGGCTGAGAGATCTCGGAAATTTGCAAATATGCGAGCTCAATATTTAGCAAAGAATCATGTTGATTAACATGATATGATACACAAAGATTCCCCGATTATAGTGTAAACAGAAAATCCTCTTCTAAAAATCATGACCTCTCTTCTAAAGAAAAGGGGGACAAAATATAAAGTTAAAATTAACAATTCTCGAAAAGTAATATTACAGTATTAAAAGACAACTAGTTTAAATTAAAATTAGTCAATTGTACAAAGAATACCAAGTGACTCCGGTCATGACAATTAAGGGGGACATTTTGATTCTTAAATTGTCAACTCTTATCATCTAAAAGCTATTTATTGTATATTTATAGCGATACATCTGACTAGGCATATGAAATAAATATTTTGTGATAACACAAATGATGATTTTATGTATGACGAAAGTTTCTTCAAAAAGAAGACTTGGAAATAAATTCTGGACTTGAATTTAGGCTATTAGAAAAGATTATTTCGGCAGAAAATCAGAACTTAGATAATTCAAGTTAGTTTATGTAAACTCAAATTCGAAATTGGAAGTCACGGTATCTCCAAGATACATCAAGTCCGAAAATAGCATTTATGCTAATTAGGAGAATAACGAAAACTCTATAAAATATTATATAGTTGTGTTATTAAGGGGGATGTATGACGGTTTACAATGGCTATAAATGCCTATTTTCTATCAAGAAAGCGCTGTTGCGCCAATATGATGGTATTTTTACAATATTCTGTGTAAAACTGATAAATGTCTAGAATAAAGTCATTTATGATGTTTCAAATACAAAGATGTTCGTTTATTAAGAATAAACACTCATTCCTACTTGATATCAAAGGATTCCGGCCGAATCACGAAGAGTCGTCTGCTAAAACCGCATTTGTCAATGCGCAATGTTGCCACAAGATGGCGCGATTACGATTTAGCGGCAAATTCAAGATATGAATATAAAACATGTAAATAAATATAAAACTATATTTACTAGAATGAAACGAAGCTTTGTGAACATTAATATAAAGATATATTAATGTCTTGTGATGTTAAATACAATGTAACTTCCATTTTCTGCGGGACAGGACATTTGGTGATCAATCGATCAACCAATAGATCTGATTGGTGGATCCATTTCCGGTCCTGGGTATCCAGTTCCGGTTGTGGTGAGAATTAGCACATTGTTCCTCCGTATCCACTTCCGGTGATACGGGATTGGAGGGATTCGTGGAACCCATGTTCCAATTGGATAACTGGATTAATCCTTAATCCAGTCAGGTTATATAAACCCAAACAACCGGCCATTCTGCAGCTCTGTTTGATTATTTCTGTTTGGTATTGTTACTTAAGAAGTATGATTCGTTGTTCACGTAAAAAACCTTTTGGTTCTTTGTTGATTTATTCGCAAAGAACCGTTGCATGATTCTACAGAATCATGCCACCGCCGGCAATTGAAGTCGAAGTGCTGGGATTATTATGTTGCATAAATGTTACAGTCTACGGTTGCGACGCCGAAGGAGAACCCGCCGTTGTGCAATTCAGTATCCTCCGGACAGGACCAAGTTGTCTTTTTCGGTATGAACGTATTCCGTTACCACGAGTAGCATCGGTATTGTTGAGAATCGGTTCCTTCACCTGATGGTGCCAAAGCAGTCTGTTTTACAGTAACCACGAGTAGCACCAAGTGTTTGGCAAGCTGATTCTCATGGTATTCGATGCCAAAGCAGTCGGTCTATTATTAGTACCGCGAGAGATAAAACTGCTGTGCGGAGCCGCGAGCTATCGACCCCTGTGTACGTGGTACCGTCAACCACTCGATGGACGACCGTGCTGCGACGCCGGGGACGCTTGATACCGTTCTGCATGGCAAGGCGTATATTCTAATCGATGGCAATTGTGTGTTGCGACGGGAAGCTTAATCTTCATTTTATTTATAACAGCAAAACTTAAACTCGACAACCAGTTGGACCAAAATCAAGTCAGAAGACTTAATCTCATATTGAACTCAATATAACCGATAAGTTGACGACAACTTATTCCCGAAATATCTAAATAAGAATTCACAACGATATGAATTAAATATAATTCATAAGTGGAATATTGATAAGTAAATGAATACATTTACTTACACCAATATCCTCCCAAAGTTGTGGCGGTGCAGACAAAGTCAACCGCAATGCTCAGATCATTCGATTTATCGACGTGCGATAGTTTACACAGCGAACCAAGGAAACCAGCGAAGCCGTATCGGACTCCAGGACACAGCCATCCGGCTTAAGATGACATCTATAATCAGGTCGAGCGATGGGGAAACCGCTCCCATATTCCAGACCCGTAGTGATATTATTCTAGGGCCAGTTGGCCAATTCTTTGTATAGTTTAATAGCTGATTTAACTTGCCAAATGTCGGCATTAGTCCTATGTATAATTTAGCCTTGATATTATTGTTTACCAACAATAAACTGTCTTGTATTTATCTCGTATTGTATTCACTGTTTATTTATTGCGATCTCTTCCCGGTACCATTGTTAAATGGGAGTTGTGGTCGTCACCGTCACATTGTGCCTTGTGACCAGTGCCAGTTTGTACCATTCTTGACCGAACAACAGGACAGTTTTACCGAAGCCACTTCAGTTATAGCAACAAAGGTTATATCTTTTCAATTCATTTATTTAGTTTAAAGTTAAGGCGTATTTCATTTCGACGCTAGTTTCAGTTTAAAGTTTAATTTTATTTAGCGTATTACTTCTTTCTCGAGTATTATGGCCCGTAGACCAGTAAGAGTACGTGGAGCACGTGGAGTACGTGGTGGAAGACGTTGTGGTATGCGTGAACCACGCCGGGAAATAGTAGAATCCGATTCGGAAGGACAGGGGGATGGAAATATTCCTAGAAATAATTCCAACTCCAATAGTTCTCGAACAGAACCGCTACCAGTTCCAAATGAATTAGAGGTTTATTGTCGCCATTACCAATTGGAAGTGACGCAATTCTCGACTCTATACGAAGCCCAACAATACACGGCGAATAATCGACACGAAAGAGTTCGTGCTATTACACCCGATGTAATTGTAACCAACGAACAAACCGTTTCGATAGATATGAATGGTGTTTGCTCTCCAGCAACGTACCGCTACCAGCAGCTACCTTGATGGCGTATGTCTTCTGCCCGGGATGAAGGGGGACAGCAAAATTCTTTGCAACTTTCTGGTCCTCCTCAACTCTCACTTCCAGATAATTCGTGGCAAACCACTGACCCAGAAAGAGGGGGAAATTTTGGTCAAAGAAATTTTTCTACTCGAACCACGAGGAACATACCCAGTGCAACGGTTGTAAATGACAATCTACCCGTTCACACTGGATCTGGAAATGAACCATTTAGAGTTCCAGTTGCGTCACAACCTCTCCCACGCCGAGAAAATGGCACAAATGAACCTAATCAATCACGGAATGGATTCGAAAATACCCAAAATTTTCAATCTCATTCCCAATCCAATGGAGACTATCGAAATTATCGCGACCAGTCTCAAAATCGTCGAAGTAATCTCTCCATCGTAAATCGGAACTGACTGTGACAACACTTGTCCCTAAACTTTACATATCAATAATAAACTCTATTCTCAAGCATTTAATTTCACTTAACCAATTTTGAAATTCTACCAAAATGCTGTTTTCTTTCAGTGGTCTAAACCACACATATTCAGTATAAGCATCTATTATAATGACATATTTTTCCTCAGTTGGGGCCCTCCAAACACTCAAATGTATAGCTTCTAATGCTTTCCTGTCATTATCTCTTTGTGTTGAATAAGTGTTTACCTTTGCAAAGTCCCCTGTTATAGGGGTGGTCCCTGTGTCCTCCAATTGGACACCAAACACACCTTGTGATCCTTTCATGGCATAAACACTTTTTTCATTCAAATACCCCATACGGGTGTGCCATAATTGAAAAAATAGGACCCTGTCCTGTTTCTTAAACTCCATGCAATTTTCTTGCTTTGTAACATTTCTATTTCTAGAACTCTTTTTCTGATTTTTAATACCAGAATCCAAGGGACCATTCTGTTTAATCCCTATTGTCATATTTGACTTTTGGTTACTGAAACCCCTTTTCGATTTCCCTGACATCTTTCTCAAAAGATCACTTCTATTTGGGTCCCCCTCTCTCTTTTTATTTCGAACCCGGTTCAAAAATCCGAATTTTGCAAATCTATTTGCATTTCCACTGTTCCGACTATTGCCATTAAGGGGGTTACCACCTTTAACTGTGGTTGCAGAATCCAAGTTGTTCAATTTCCTGTTTTGTTCTAAAGAAGGGGGATTCTTTTTCTCGGTTTTTACAAAAACCCTTTGTTTTTTCTGTTTACCAGAATCTAGAATGTTAATTTCATTAACCTTGTCCCCCTCGTTCTTTTTAATCTTTTTGTTCCCAACCTGGTTCGAAAATTCCCAGTTACCAATTCTACATTGATTATTTTCCTTGTTGGCATTCGAGATTTCTGAACAATTCTGTGTGATTGTCGAAACCCTGTTTGAATTAATCACATGAAGACCCTGTCTACAATTGTCCGTGCCATGCACTTCACTATCCCAATGCCCATTCATTTCATTCTTATGCACACGCATCTTACAAGTTGTTAAGATTAAATTAGCAATGCCCTTTATCACAGTATCTGTTATCTGTTAGTGCGCTCTTATGTACTAAATGTGTTAGTAACAATACAATTTTATCTAGATCTAAATCAGGATTCAATTCCAAATTTCCTTCCTCAAAAGAATCAATTTTACTTCTCAGTTGATCATTGAGTGCATTATTCATTGTTTGTCCGTTAAAGACATGTTGTCCATGTGTTTCCATCTTCAATTGTGCCTTGTGTGTGTCATCCATTGTCTGTTTGTTGCAGGCATTCACCTTGTCTGTTAGAGACGTTCTCGTCGCACCAATTCCGTAAGCACTATTGTAGACAATCCTTGTCTCATACGTTTTATAATGCTGTCTTTGACGTCCCCGGCGCCTCTGAGCAACCTGCCAATCTTTAAAATTGGCCTTAAATCCCGGTAATTGTCCTCGGGGTCGAAATAATGCTTTTGTGTCTTTTAAAGACATTGTTGCTGCAGATAACACTATTTTCCACACAACAATTCACTATTCGTAGCACTTTCACTAAAATGCACTTTTCCACTTTGGAAAAACTCAAAAAAACTAATTTTCCCCGCCAAAATTCAAGGAGAAAAATCACAAACTTCCCAGGGGCTAATCTCACTAAGTGAGATGACAAACTCTGCACAGTATCCCCCGAGTTCCGACCGGACACCTGGGACCGCGGGACACTCGGTAGCCAGGGAAAGCCTGTGCAGAAATAGGACTTTGCTTGCCTGAATAGGCAAAAGGGCAAAGAACACACTAATTGACCCAAACAAAACCTTAATAACTATACAAAGCTTCACGACAACCCCGAAAATAATAAACAAAGCAATAATATGTTGGCAAGCTGTCGTCGAAATTGCGGGACGTTGGCGTTGCAAATCCCGCGTAGACGTCGCTGAAACGTCGCTCGAATTGCTAAAATCCGTTGCAATTCACTTGTGCACCTGGCACAAGACTTATCCGGTCCCTTCGTTGCACAGATACCCGTCCCGGGCTAATCCGTGATCCAAAATAATGATTTCGTACTTCGCGTACGAAAATCACTCCAAAAATACTCGATACTTCTCGAAATATTTGCCAAAAATCTTGAAACGTTGTCCAGGCGTTTGCTGCAACTCTGTAGAACGTCTTCGCAACGTTTTCCCACGCTGGAATACTCAAATACGATGAGCGGAGTCTTCTAAACGTTGCGAAATCCAATTCCGATCGCCGCCGCCGAAAAATGCTTCGTTTTTCCCGAAAAACGTTTTGATTTGACTCCAAACCGCTGCCTATCGCTTCCTACGACCCTTATGTGGTCCCACGTTGTAATTTCCAGCGCTGGGATCCACGTCTCGGCTCAAAAACAGTCCAAACACGGCCTCAAAGTCGTATCGCGATGGGCGCCGCCATCTTGAAAGTGGCTTTTCCGCACATCTTGGCTTGTCACGTGTTTCGGCCGCCAAAAATACTCGAAATAAATCCACAATAATTTTGCAAGTGTTCTTACTATCTATATTGATAATCCAACGTTGATTCCACACTATTTCGTTGCTGAAATCCCGCGAATTCCGGTTCGTTTTTGTCCGCAATCCACTTTGTCGCTATTTGAGGTGTTAAGCCTCACATCCACATGCAAAAAGTTACCAAATATAATGCAGAAATAAACAATTTTAGTGCTTACACTCTCGTTGCTTTTGAACAACGCTTTTCCTGCATTCAAATCCTTTTCCCGGTCGTTTTTAACGGCAAATTATCGGCCGTTTTCGTCGCACGTTTGCCGTACGTTCGTCACGATGTACGCCGGTCGTTTTCCGTGTCCCGGACAAGAAAATCGTCGTGAAACAGGACGAGAAAAACACTACTTTGTTTGCCAAAGCTTTAATAAATGTTGCCCAGTTCCTTGGCAGCACTAAACTTATTAAGTATGATGTTTTTCCTCACCCTTAACACTTTTCAATGTGCGCCGCCATTTGTAATCCACAAATTGTCGAGATTTGCTGCATTCGACTCGAAACACGTCGTTGAAACGTTTGAAACGTCCGCCGCACGAAACACGGTGCTTTCCGCACTATTCCTCGTGAAAAATCGCCGAAACAATTACGTTGCTGCTCCGTTCGCCGTCGCGAGCTTTCCTGCTTCGCAATACACGGGAATCCACTGCTGTGATGCCGCGAAAACGTTTGCGTTTGCCGCGTCTCGTTACCGACGATCCCGGCGCTCGTCCCTGACGTCCCGGGGTCGAAAAATAGCGTAGAATTCAAATTTTCTACTTAAAATGGCGCTAGCACTCACCAAAACCACCCTCTGCTACCATTATTGACTTTTAATCGTTGTGAGTGCATGTGAGAAGCCAAAAAGTCAGAATTGCTAAAACCACCATTCTAAGCCAGTGGTGGCTGACATCTTTATTTGTCAGAAAACAGAAAGCAAGTGTCATGACTTGAGATTTGTTCTCCTCAAGTCAAATACATAACAAAAGAGAACAAATCAATGGATAACAATCATTGATTTGTCTTTTACATAAAAAGGCAACTAAATGCTTGCATTATCAACCGATAAGCAGCCCAAAACAAACTAAACAATAAGCTCTCTCGAGCAGACGACAACCGAGATAATTATCGCAAGGCATGAGCCAACTGTGGGAACATAACACGCGTAATAATCAAACCAGAAACAGCCGGCTCTCAAACTCGAGACAATATACGACAAGAATCACGTTGCGCTGTGGTCGTGCTAATTCGGAAAGGCACGACTCAAACTTTAGTCGTATGCTTGATCTAAAAACTTTACACTTTGTGCACGTGCGTTGATGTGAACAAGTTTGCATTGCCGACGCGTGTTGGCCGAAGCATCATGCGATTTTGTGCAATTTCGTGCGTTACTGCATGCTTTAACGCACGACGCATGAAGTTGAAATATTTCAACTTCATGTGTTAACGCATGCAGCAACGCATGCATGTAAACTAGGCTTAAAACAGCTTTAATGACAAATGAGAATGACAAATTGAACTCGAAAATGACAACAAAAGTTGTTAAACCCTTGTCTATGGACATTTGGCATGGGAGAATGGGTCACCTTCATGCGAAAGGTGTTGTGCAGATGCAAAAATCTGATGAGATTTTCGGGATTAAATTGAGCAATGAAACAATGTCTCTTCGTGATGCCTGCAGTAGGGCTAAGCATGTTAGGGCTAGCTTTACCCCCATTGATGAGATCAAATCAAAAGGAATACTGGATTTAGTCCATATGGACGTATGGGGGTCAACACAAAATAAATCACTTGGAGGGGCCCATTATTACTTAATTATTGTTGACGACCACTCACGTTTTATGTGGATCGATTTTCTTAAACAGAAAAGTGATGTTTTGGGTTGCTTTAAGCAATGGCAAGCAGAAATCGAGAGGTCGACTTCACGGAAAGTCAAAACAATTCGAACTGATAATGGGGAAGAATTTGTTTCAAAAGAGTGGGAATTGTATGTTAATCAATGTGGAATCAAATGTGAATGAACGAACGCCTACAGCCCAGAAATGAATTCTATTGCAGAACGTGCAAATCGCACTATTTTGGAAGGAATACGTGCAATGATGATTGAGAATGATTTCCCCATTTAACTTTGGGCAGAGTTAGCAAATACTTTGGTTAGCAAGTACTCAGGTACCCCACTCAAGTTTGAAAGGAAAAACACCTTATAATGTCTTTTACGGCGACGATTATCCATTAGGCATCTTAGATGCATTGGATCTATGTTGGATTTATGTTCATATTTCAGCCCAAACTTGAAAGAACGAGTTTGAAAATCATGCTTGGGCAGGGGCATTAATTGGCTATGCAATGTCGACAAAAGGATATAGAATTTGGGACCCCCATAAACGAAAAGTGTTTGCTTCAAAACACGTTATAATTGATGAGAATCAATATTGGTATGAGGGGGAAGTCCCAAAACCTCCCAAGGGACAAGAATTTGTACAGAATTCCGCAAATGATGATACATTTCGTATGTTTAATGATTCGGATTCAGAGGATGAAGGGAGTGTGCAATCTATTCCAAATTTGACGATTCAATCCCCATTACCGGAAGTTACTCCTTCCACATCACAAGTTCCTCGACCCCCAAATACGCAACCCATACTTCCTGATCACTGCAAAAAAAATTAGATTTTCGTCTATAAAATATTTTGGAAATATAACTGAAATGCAATATTTCCAAACCGGAAAGTTATACAGTATATTCCAAATTGTACAAACATAAAATTTCCAATGACTTTCCAACACTGAATGCAACCGTTTCCAAACGACTTTTCATATATTAAATTTCCAAACAGTTAAACACATATTTCTCAACCAGTAAAGTTAATATTTCCAAATGTAAAATATGAGTTTCCCATCAGTAAATAACAACTTTCCAAATATAAAATTTGATATTTCTTTTTTCATAAAAATTCTAAATAAGTTAAATCTTAAAATAAATCCCTAGAGATTTCCATAAAAATTCAATACATCCTAAAAATATGCATAGGATTCATTCCTGAATCCTAAATCTTGAATTCTAAATTCGTTTCTGAATCCTGAATCCTGAATTTATTTCTGAATCCTGAATCCTGAATTTATTTCTGAATCCTGAATTCGTTTCTGAATCCTGAATCCTGAATTCTGAATCCATTACTGATTTTAAATCCTGAATTCATTCCTGAATTATGAATTCTAAATCCTGAATGCATTTCTGAATTCATTCCTGAATCCTGAATTCTGAATCCAAAATCCTGAATTCTAAATCCTGAATTCTGAATCCGAAATCCTGAATTCTAAATCCTGAATTCTGAATCCGAAATCCTGAATTCTAAATCCTGAATTCTAAATCCTGAATTCATTCCTGAATCTTAAATTCTGAATCCGAAATCCTGAATTCATTCGTGAATCCAATAATCTTGAATCCTGAATTCCATAAACTAAGGCTATATTCATAGCCTCGAAACAAAAAAAGAGCTAAATAAACTGAAGGCAGTGATAAAAACTCGCATCCATATGATGGTGTAACAAATTCTAGAATCTTATTAAAATGTTACGCTACAAAATTTGTGTGAACGTTTCATTTCATCTAACTCCAACAATAATAATCTAATTATTTGTTGAAGTACAAATGATAAAACCAATCCCATATTTAATAAATATAAATTTTGAATTAGTTTTCGCCATCTGGTGATAAACCCATAAATTTTACAACCTGGAAACATAGGATCTTTAGTCATTAATTTTTAGGGTTGTGAAAAGAATGGAAATACAAATTTCCAAATCTTATTTACATTAACTTTCCATACAATTACAATAATTTGCAACATCATCTTTCAGTGTTGAAAATTTACAGAAATTTGATACGATGAAGAGTCCTTTTAAACAGAATTGGACGGATGCAATGGAAGAAGAAATCTCCATCTTTGATGAACGCAAAGTTTATACAGAAGATGATGAGTTACCCGAAAATACCACTTTATTAGGGAACAAGTGGATTTTCAAAATTAAACGTGACCATACTGGGGAATTTAAACGGCATCGGGCGAGGCTTGTGGCTCAAGGTTTCAAGCAGAAACCCGGAATTGATTTCAAAGAAGTATTTTCTCCAGTAGTTAATTTTGTTATGGTTCTTGTTTTCTTCTGTTCGTTGGTAATTCTGAACGGATGGACTGACGCACACATTGATATAAAGGCTGCGTACCTTTATGGTGATTTAGACGAACCACAATATATGCAGATTCCCAAGGGTTATATTAATGATTCCAATCGTGAGAAATTTTGAAAACTGAACAAAGCATTATACGGCTTACACCAATCGGGCTGTATGTGGTTCTTTAGGCTTCATGAGATGCTTCTAACGATTGGATTCGAGCCTGCACCAGGATTGAACTGCGTCTACGTGCTCGACACTTGCCATTCTTGTCGTGTATGTAGAGGATATTGTGCCTTTTGCTCGGGATAAATACATTGAAAAGTTGTCACGATTAATTCTAGTTGGTATAATTAATACTAAACAATTTCGCGCAAAAGCTAATTTGGCGCAATAGTAATGGGCAAAGTTCGTAGATTCTCCTAAACGTTGTCTCTTTCAAATGTGGACATCCGGAGACTCGAGAACCTAATACTCGCGTTTTGACTAACATTATTTATATTGGTCGGTTCCTTGCTTACTGCGGGTGTTGTAGTCGTAAAAGAATGAAAGCACGATGATATTAACCTAAGGGTGGAAAGGGATATCATCGGGCAGTGATAATATAAAAATGGCGGCGTAAAAAATGGCGCAATAGGGTTAACATGGGTGGCGCTTGTTGAAGGCGCAAATAATAAGAGGACTAAATCTAAATGTCACTGTGGAAAAGTGATGTTAATCGATAGAGAGCATAAGAAGAAGTGATTTAACTTAAAATAAATGGAAAGAAGAAAACTCTGTCATGGTACTGGTCAGATCAACTTGGGTCAAGGGGGTAGAAGGTAGAAATAAGAGTTTGATTGTTGAGAATAATTATATGCGCATCAATCTGATTGCACATTAATTAAATGAAGATGAGTAAGAGAGATGAATCATCACAAGTGGAAGAAGTGAGGAAATATTATAAGAAATAAGATTGGGTTATTCTAAATTAAAAGTAGGTGGGTGGACCTGCCAATCAGATACCTGAATCGATGGATTCGTGGGTCACTTTAGTCCCGACCTAAAAGAGACTATGTCCCGAAGAGTCCGATTGGTCCTCTTCGACAGGTAAGTAAAACAAGATATTGATTCGATAGAATCAATATCTCAAGTAAATAATACTTAATCAGGTTAAATAAAATACTGTATATTTTATTCACAACGTTATATTAGGGGGTTTCATAAATGGTGCACTGAAGGCGCTGAAGCGATTATGACGATTATTCTGCTGAAGCGATTATCATGTGACTTGGATGGGCCAATCACATGAATAATCGCTTCAGCGTTTCAGCGCTTATTTATAATCGTCTGAAAAGGAGTTTTTAGTGCTGAAGAGTGCTTAAACTAAGAAAATAAGAGTTGGTTATAAATATTTAAAAAAATTAAAATAAATAATTAATTTAATTTAAAAAAATAAATAAATAGGTTACAAAAATACATTAAAAAAATAAGAATAAAAAAAAAAAAAAAAAAAAAAGTCATGTGACTTAAGGAATAATCACTTGGATCTGGTGTGGGTCCTCAATAATGCAGTGATTAGGTGCGTTCAATTTCAAATTGTGAAAAACCGATTTTTAAAACCTGATTATAAAAACGGTTTTTAACTTTGAACGAGTTTAAAAACCGATTCTATAATCAAGTTTTTGATTATCATGAGCATGCGCAGTGATGACTTAAGTGTCCTGCAATCAAGTTCTCTTGATCCCAGAACTAGCTATGAACAAAAAAATATAAGTTTATTTAAATTAATATTATTGTTATTATTTCTTTAAGAACGTGGAATCGGACGCATTAGATCGCACAAATGCGCCCGAACACCCGCCGCATTCGGTGGGTCAAATTCGACCGAACACCCGCCGCATTCGGTGGGGCGAATGCGCCCGAACATCGGCCGCATTTGGTGGGGCAAATGCGCCCGAACACCCGCCGCATTCGGTGGGGTAAATGCGCCCGAACACCCGCCGCATTCGGTGGGAAAAATGCGCCCCAACACCCGCCGCATTTGTGCGATCGAATGCGGTGGGTGTTTGGCCGATCCCCCGTTCTTAAATTAATAATAATAATGATAATGATTTAAATGAACTTACATTTTTGTATGTGCTTCTACCGCCGATCTATTCAATTACAAAATGGCCGCCAGAAAAACGAGTCAAAATTGAGTCAAAATCCAAAGAATCGACCCCACACGTGGATTATGACAATCGGTTTTTCGAAAATCTGATTCTCTAAAATATGACGCGTTTTGCATCATTTCCGGTAGTGAAAATCCAGATAATCGAGAGAATCGGATTATCAATTTGAAATTGAACGCGCCTATTGTGATTATTGGAACAATCACTTCAGTGCCTTCAGCGTGTCATTTATGAAACCCCTTATTAATTCTTTAATATAACTCGTAACTTTCTCGAGTTTAAACTGTGCGCGTTAGATAAACAGCGCCATCTAGTGTGAACATTGGATAATACGGTTTTATAACCGTCACACAATGTAAGTAATTCTTCAGAGGGGGATTATTGGTGTATTTTGAGTTATTACTTGCATTGGCTGCGATATTGATTAGTTGCACATTTCCAAATTAGTGAAATACATGTGCTATTGCGTTTTGTCCCTATTTAGTGATCAACTGATTATGTTTTTATCCAAACGCTCGTTACGGTACCGCAGTTGATCAGTTAACAGTAATAGTGTGTGTCTTTGTCGTCTGCTCAAATGAGCAAATATTATTTATCGATTGCTTTAAGTTTATTGCTTGTTTGAGTCACTTATCGTTGTTTTAGTACTTTGTGAAGGACAAATCAATGGTTAAGAACATTGATTCGTTCTATATCTTTTGTAAGTGATTGAGAGCAGATAGCGTCGATCAAGTGCGCTTTTTCTATCATTCAAAGTTGAATAAAATGGCTGCTGACAGTTTCCCGGTATGTTTTGACACTTTTAACCAAGTTTGCCATTTATTTTGCCAACAACACCTGTACCAAACCCCAATATAACGGACATTAAAAAATTTAATACAGACATTTAAATAAATTTAAATTTATATACTTATTTTTTTATTTATTTAAATTTTAATTTTAAATTTAATTTTAGTGAATAAAATGTTTTGGGTATAAATTATAACTTACACTGCAAACAAAAATGATTTTGAATTCAAATCACCTCATCTGGTGGCTGATCAAATACTTTTTTCCAGGGACTGGATACCGTATTGAGCTAAGCTCATCTTTCTTATGTGTGTGAACGTGACCTAAGATGTTCATTAATATTAATATTTTTTTTATTTCAGTGAAAATTTAATACGATTTGCTTTTCAAGGCTTACAAGTTATTGTAACTGAATTTTTACCAGTTTTATCCAGATCATACTTACAACTTTGTGTGAATATAGCTGCTAAGTTTGGTTGTCAAATTCAGGAATTGAATGTTAGTTTAACTGCTATTGGTTTACTGGTATGTACAAACAAAATTATGATTTTTCAACAACAATAATAATCATTGGGAAAATAGTCTTAAAACGAGGTGCAATTCTAATGGAAACAAATTCAAAAGGCAAAAGAATCCAACTTTGCCAACTAAAACGGAAACAATATCAAGAAGCATTGTAATACTGGCATTTTACCTTCGTGCTGATACTCTGCACAATTATGCAAGCAGACAGTATCAATGCAGGGTGCATTTATCTTAATCCTTCCCATCCCAACCTGGGGCCAAAAGAGTTTTAATTTTTTTCTAAAAAATTATGGGAATTAACTTTCTGAAATTTCATTTAATTTCTTTCACATCACATAAAACAATAAAAAAAGTAGATTCAAATATACAGACAAATTATTGTTACAAAATTCCTTTGTTTATCAACTACAGTACTTTTGAATTCAATTATTTTATTCTTACAAATACTGAAGAGGTTAAATTTTTTCATGAACATGAAATAGTCAAAGAATAGTATCATTTTTGTGCATTTTTTGTAAACCTTTTTGGCTTTGGTTAAAAACAATTCAGGTTAGTTGAGTAAGGGATTTGTATTAGGTTGGTACTGCTAGAATTAATCTTTGGATTCCTTTTATTTAACACCTAGATATCTTAATCTTAATCTCTAGATATCTTAACCTTATTATTCAGAACATATTGTTGTATATCAGGGGTGTCCAAATGTTAGAATGTCAAACATTCCAGCGTATTATATAGGGTGTTCTAAAAGTATTGTTCCCTCCAAATATTTCCTGAGCAATTGCATCTAGGCCAACTTTGATGAAGCGACCGTATAGGAAGTTGGGTGAGAGCAATCTAATGACGTCATCAAATTTGACCTTGAAGGTCATTTTCAAGGTCATTCACTCGCTAACTTCTAAACTAATCAGGTTAGAGCAAAAAAGTCAATTACAAAGTTGTAGAGCACCATCAAATTAGTACTATCCAATTGATGTTAGTCATCTTAAGTGAAATGTTTTCTTTTTAAAAAGGAGACAAATCAGAAAAAAATCAGCAAAGTGAAATTTTGGAGTATGTGAGTATACGTTCCACCCCATTGTCACTAGTACCCATGCTGTCATGGCAAAGACCATACCAGTCACACTATTCTCAAGTCGTTCCTTGCATGCACAGTCGTTTCTTAGCTACATACCAACAGGTTATGGGCCCAGCATGCTTTCACTGCGCAAACAAATTGGTAAATTGTTGCAAATCGCTTTCTCACAGAACTAAATCTCATTTAATCGAAATACATTGAAACAATGGCAAACCATACGAGAGTTAAGAAGCTTAACAACAATTAATTATCGCTTTTGGAAAATGTAGCGTCAAGCCGCAATGTGTTACCTCACATGTGGGATATGGTCCAAAATCTACCAAAAAAACCTGTCAAAATTTTGAGAGATTTGAAAACAGTTCTATCTGACTGGATTAAAAGGAATGGTCAGCCGAAAACGATATTCTGAGAACAGTTGGATTAGATCAAATGCGTTACATTGAAGAAATTAAAACAGTGTACGAAATGTACAAGACACTGAGACTTCTACGAAGATTCGGGAAACATAACAACCATCACTTTTGACGGAAGTAATCATGAAACAATGGTCATCCAACGACGAAATTTGTAATCATTTGCGTTTTTACACCGTAACACTTTGGATCTCAACGCAAAGTTGCAAATGCAACAAAGATTACGAACGAAAAGATATTGATCATCTCATATTTATTAAGCTTGCCGGAAAGCTTCACAACAATTCGGGCAGACATTTGAGCCAAAAAGACCATGCCATCTGTTGACAAAGTCACTATATTGTGTTTCTTGCAATCTGGATGTTCGTGGATGGTGAAGATGAAACTCAGTATTGAGGCATCGTAAGTATGCTTATTTGGATAAGTACATTTATTACAGCTTTTACACAGGTGGCGCTGCAAGCAGGCAGCATCACAAATTAACATACATAAATTTGTATGGAGTGCACAGGCACTCTAGTATCCCCTCAATTGGGAGTCTACACAGAAGCTCAATTTAAATAAAGGCATAAAAGTGTAAACATGAATTGTTACTAAATGGCAATAAAGAAATTGTACAATGCATGTTACTGCAAAAAGAGGTTCTATCCTTATGTGAGAATGAATATTGTTACAAGGCTCGAATTGCGCCGTGTGCCGGCCGTCTCTCTCCTCGCCTAATGTTTATAATTGCAATTCGGATAACACTCACCAGATGGTGTCCAATAGAATTAGTTAATGGACTAATCAACTATTATTGACACAGGGTGATTTCAGTATAAAAGAGCTAGCAGAGCGGATTTTCACTCAGTTCTCCTAAGATGGTCGAAGTCGGTCAGCATATGGCACAGCTAGATTACTCTCTTACATTTATATATTTATCAGGTGTTATTCATGTCTTGAGTTTCCAGTGTTCATTATTATTTGATACCATTTAGTTATTTATGATTTAATTAAATTAAGAATAGTTAAACTCTCAACTCTGTCTCTCTCTCTCGCTCATTAGCTTAGTTAAATAAAGTTGCGTGGTCCATTTTGGCCACAGAGTCTGATAACAATATTACAACTTTGTTATATGGCTGTCCAAACTAGACTGAACTTTATTACGAACTTAGATACAAACAGAACAAATCCGAATAATGTCCCCCAGGAGGAGCTCTATGCTCAGACGACCCCTCTTCCCTGATTGTCGTCCCCGGCAATATGTTACGGCACACGATGGCTCCATAATTAAGAGTCAAATTGCTTTCCTGACTCGTACATACGACCTTATATCTCGTTTTTGACCACTTACTTCCGTTTTACGGTGTTTCTTCTCTGATCTCGTAATTTGCTGATTTTATCACCTCTTCGTGTCTTGTTTTGATCCCATCGATATTCGCGTCGACCTCCGTATCAACTTCATCAGCTGTCGTAATAAACTCTTCGATTTCCGTATCAAATTCGATGTGTTCCGTATCGACTTCATTCTTATCCAAATTTGCGTCAGTTCTATCGAATTTTATCGATCCTCGCACGTTCTCGTGTATTTTGATTACGGCGCTCGTTTTCATTTTCGTCTTGTTTCGTCTCGTTTTTTCCACTCAAATTTTTTCTATCAATCTTCCCGTTTTCTTTTCGTCGGTGCACGAGCTACTCCCTCTTTTAAAAATTGTACAGTTTGATTGATGATTCGCAAATTTGTCCTTCATTATTTTTACATCCCCATTCGCTAAAAACAGCCAGCAAAAGCCCTCACTGCAAAAAAATTAGATTTCCGTCAAAAAATTATTTTGAAAATATAACTGAAATATAAAATTTCCAATCCCGAAAGTTATATTTCCAAATTGTACACAATATCAAATTTTCAGTGACTTTCCAAGTCTGAATGCAATAGTTTCCAAATGACTTTTATAGCACGATATGTTAAATTTCCAAACAGTTAAACACATATTTCTCAACTAAGTTAAGATTTCCAAATGTAAAATATGAGTTTCCCATCAGGAAATAACAACTTTCCAAATATAAAATTTAATATTTCTTTTTTTTTATAAAAATTCTAAATAAATTAAATTTCAAAATAAATATTATAAAAATAAATCCCTAGAAATTTCCATAAAAATTCAACACATCCTAAAAAAATATGCAAAGGATTCATTCCTGAATCCATGGAATTTGAATTCATTCCTAAATCCTGAATTCATTTTTGAATCCTGAATTTATTTTGAATCCTGAATTTATTTCTGAATCCTGAATTCATTCCTGAATCCTGAATTTATTCCTGAATCCTGAATTCATTCCTGAATTCATTCCTGAATCCTGAATTTATTCCTGAATTCATTCCTAAATCCTGAATTCATTCCTGAATTCTGAATTCATTCTTGAATTCTGAATTCATTCTTGAATTCTGAATTCATTCCTGAATCCTGAATTCATTCCTGAATCCTGAATTCTTTCTTCAATCCTGAATTCATTCTTGAATCCTGAATTCATTCCTGAATCCTGAATTTATTTCTGAATCCTGAATTTATTCCTGAATCCTGAATTCATTCCTGAATCCTGAATTCATTCCTGAATCCTGAATTCATTCCTGAATCCTGAATTCATTCCTGAATCCTGAATTCATTCCTGAATCCTGAATTCATTCTTGAATCCTAAATTCCTTCCTAAATCCTGAATTCATTCCTGAATCCTGAATTCATTCCTGAATCCTGAATTCATTCCTGAATTCTGAATTCATTCCTGAATCCTGAATTCATTTCTGAATCCTGAATTCATTCCTGAATCCTGAATTCATTCCTGAATCCTGAATTCATTCCTGAATCCTGAATTCATTCCTGAATCCTGAATTCATTCCTGAATCCTGAATTCATTCCTGAATCCTGAATTCATTCCTGAAACCTGAATTCATTCCTGAATCCTGAATTCATTCCTGAATCCTGAATTCATTTCTGAATCCTGAATTCATTCCTGAATCCTGAATTCATTCCTGAATCCTGAATTCATTCCTGAATCCTGAATTCATTCCTGAATCCTGAATTCATTCCTGAATCCTGAATTCATTCCTGAATCCTGAATTCATTCCTGAATCCTGAATTCATTCCTGAATCCTGAATTCATTCCTGAATTATGCACATGATTGGTGGAACTGATACCAAGTGACATATCTCAAAGTGCAAAATTGCTAAAATTGCAAAATTACAAAATTGCCTTAATTAATGAAATCCCCTAAGAGAAATGAAATTTTTTTTATATTTTTTATGATTTAGAGCACATGGTGTCAAACTTTTTTCCAGCCAAAATGACATTTTCTGAACAATTTTTTTTATTTCTTAAATTTGATTTGAGTTACTGTCTTTTAAACAATGCTTTAATGTCATGATATAAACCTGTAAATAAATTTTCAAGTCAAAATTTGACTTGCAACCAAGACACTTGTAGTGGTCTCAAACGTTTTTCCGTCACTGTAGACAATTCAGAATATAGACTTTATTCCTTCATGTATTGATAGTTTGTGACCAAAAATTCAAATGAACAGGTCAAACCGTTTGTTCAGAAAAAATTTTTCTGTCCAACCTAGGAGGGAAAGAAATATTAGAACATGATAAATGTTGGAAAAAAGTTTTCAAACATGAAAATAATACGCAAATTTTTAGCAGCGAAATTAATTTCACTAGTCCACTCTTACTCTTATAAGAATTTGAAAAAATGGCTCCAATTAAGGAATACGACAAAGACATTAAAAACCGAATTGTGTGTCTCATAAAAAAGGGGAAAACCCAGAGAGAAGTTGCTAAATATGTAGGTTGTGCCCTATCAACTGTCAATTACACTTGGAAAATATTTCAGGAGGCAGGAGACACAACAAATCGCCCAAGAAGCGACCGACCCAAAAAAACCGGTTATAGTCATTTTAGCGATGCTCATTTTAGCGATTTTTACAAAAAGGTCCCATTTTAGCGATCACGTTTTAGCGACAATAAGGTAATTTTCCAGTAGTGATCAACACGTTTTAGCGACGCGACACGATTTACAGCGACAAGCCAGCTCAAAAAAGTGGTTTGCATAAAAAAACCCGTAAGGTTAGGTTCGCGGAGGGTCAAGGGGGGCTGCGCCTCCCCTTGTTAGCCTTTCTTAGGAATTAAATGTAAACTATATGGTTAGGTTAATATTAGTGTTAGTATTAGTGCCATTTTAGCGACCATCACTTTAGCGAACATGTCATTTTAGCGATTTTTGTGTCGCTAAAATGACATGATTGATAAAATGGTGTGTCGCTAAAATGAAATCGCTAAAATGAAATCGCTAAAATGAGGTACATCCAAAAAAATAGCAAAATTCAAGACAGGTCACTAAGGAAAATTTGCTTGAAAAATCAAAAAAAGAGATCAAAACAGCTGAATGCAGAATGGAAGAAGAACAAGACCAATGTTTGTGATCAAACAGTCAGGAACAGGTTAAACAGCATGGGCTATTCATTTTGTAAAGCTCCATAAGAAAAATCGCCTAAAATGGGCTAGGTTGCACAAAAACTGGAAGATGGCTGGAAGGAAGTTATTTTTTCCGGATCCCTCCTTATTAGCGACGCCTGTTTTAGCGAATTTTAATTTTTAAGGCTCATCTGAGCGATCTCATTTTAGCGAAAATGAGATCACATTTCCGCAGCAGAGGACACGTTTTAGCGAAACCCCATTTTAGTGACCACACTATTTTAGCGAATTTAGTCGCATCATTCTGTAGTTCGCAGAGCGCTTGCTCTAAGCGGGTGCCGTAGCGGGCATTCTCATCATCCTGACCCAGTTGTACATCACTCTCCAACTTTTTCTCTCGAAACCGTCGTCGTCGTCCTTTCGTTGCCGGCCGAGCCCCGGTTGCACCTCGCCCCCCGCCACTCTTTCCATCCACTCATCGTCATGATACAACGGCCACTATCACCGCATCGCTGGGACCTGGGACCAATATATTGTAGGGCGGTAGCAGAGGAAAACGACCGAAACAGCTCGAAATATCGAGCGAAATGTGACGAAAATATTCGCAAAGGCGTCGCATTACTCGTGCGAACGTGTGGGCGACGTCGAAGGCGAAAAACGAACAAAACGACCGCGCAAATGCGCTTATATGTCGTGAAATCAAATGAACAAATGCTTAAAAGCATAAAAGTAATTTACTAAACCAAAATACTCACTTATGAGTCCAAAATACATTGAAAAGAGGTGGCGAGCACGAATACAACACGATGGTGTTATATTCGAATTCAGATTCGAATTCAGATTTTGTCCTAAATATTTAAAAAGTTAAACCAACGCCAATATTAATGGAAGAAAAATCTTTATTTAATGAATTTATGCATCCCAGGTCATCATATCAAAGTTGGGGTCGTGGTTTGTGTACAAAATCAATGGTTTGCGATACATATATACCACCAAGAAACGTTATGTTTCTAAAACGTTTCTAAAACGTGTTCCTATTGGTTCAATCGAAAAGTTGTTCCTTGTGGATCAAATATAACACCATCGTGTTGTATTCGAATACAACACGAGGGTCGTGTTGTATTCGAATACAACACGATCCAGTACTATTCGGGTTAAGACGGTAGTGTCGTGAAATGGCGTTATGGAATTGGAAATTCCATAAAACCTAACAAAAGGTTAGACATACAATAGCATGATGCCTCATGCATAAATACAATAATAGAGTGTAAATACTTTGAAACGATATAAACAATCAAATATAAATAAATATCGGAATAAATAAACGAATATAATAAATTAGGAGATCATAATGTGATTCTATATCACATTGATATACTTCACGGTCTTATAGACCAACACAAAATACATTGAAAAGAGGTGGCGAGCACGAAACGATGGTCGCCGCCATCTTGTAAAGTGAGAAAGAATACAGTAACGACACCTAGTGTCGTGAAATGGCGTTATGGAATTGAAAATTCCATAAAACCTAACAAAAGGTTAGAGGTAGCATGATACCTCATGCATAAATACAATAATAGAGTGTAAATACTCTGAAACTATATAAATAATCAAATATAAATAAACATCGGGATAGATAAGCGAATATAATTAAATTAGGAGATCATAATGTGATTCTATATCACATCGATATACTTCACGGTCTTATAGACCAACAATTCCCCCTTTCGATGGAAATAGAATCAGGGGAAAAGAAATACGATTACTGGAATTACAGTGTGTGATGACAATCGAAATAAACAATAAAGTCGAATCGCCGAGCCGGGTACTGTTATTGAAAAACTCCACGTAAGCCCGAATATTCCCGCAGAAACTCGGTGATCCTCGAAGTCGGGTAAATAACAAAAGAATGTCACGATAAAGTCTAAAGTCGGAACACGCTAGAGATCAACGACTGAAGACGCTCTGAGCTGAGCCACTTAGTGAAGATGTCCGCGACGTTGTGCTCGCTGGACACTTTTTGGAGATCAAAACAGCCTGCCGTATACCATTCCCTGAGCCAGTGATACTTGACGCGGATATGCTTCGTCTTCGAGTTTTCCACGTCATTGGATGTGAATTGTATACTGGCTAGGGCATCGGAGTAAATGATCGGACGAGACAGACGGTTAAGAATCGGGAATTCGGTGAAGATGTTATCGAGCCAAAAGGTTTCCTTTACGCATTCAACTAGGGCGATGAATTCCGCTTCCATAGTTGAACACGCGACAGTCGATTGTTTTCGACATGACCAGCCAATTGGCACGTTCCTGATATACGTTATGTAGCCGCCGAAACTTAAAGACGTTGCCAAATCGCTAGCCCACGATGCATCCGTATACGCCCATAATTGGCTTGACGCACAATTCGATAGTTCGATACGATAGTCTACAGTATTCGCCACGTACCGAAGAACTTGAAGTAGGGCTCGGATGTGGGTGTTGTCATAGCAAGTGTTGAATTGCGATAGCGAAATGACGGAGAATAAGATGTCGGGGCGCGTTCTCGATGCCAGGAAGAGTAATGACCCGATAAGTGAGCGGTAGGAAAAATCGATCAGGTCTTCTGTCGATGCTCGAACTAATGTGGTTCCGGGTGTGACTGTTGGAAATAGGCTGGTGAGTGTTGTGAAATAATGGCAGACAGTTGTATAAAACTTGCACTTGAAAACCATGCAAGTGGCCATTTTAATCCAGGCATTACAAGTGAACAAAAACTACATGAGTAGAGGCTATTTTGCACTCTATCTCTACCAATAGGACAAATCAATGATTACCATCAGTTGATTTATCCTGTACAAAGTTAAAACACAAATAACTCAAAACAGAACAAATTATATGAACAAAATGCTCATTTGAACAGAAGACAATCTAGTAAATCATTACACAGATAGGAATCGGTTGTAGCAACGTAACACGCATTAATATAAATCATAACCAACCGATTCTCAATTCCAAGACATAATGTAACAATAAACAAGTTGCATAACAATCGCACTAATACGGAAATGTGCGATGTGAACAATACAAGCACCATACGGTTGATCAAATCTCTACAAATCCCCCTCTGATCAACGTATAGTAATACTGGAGCAAAAGAAAAACAACAACTCCATCTATTCGATTATTCCACAACATCCCAAACGAAAAACAAAAGATGGTCTGACCAAACACGATTACACTCTAAATAATTCGACAACACTGGCCCATTGTGTGTAACTATCCATTTGGTGTGTTGTGGATTGTCTCCTCCACATATTCATGTCTAATTCTTGTTTAAATCTTACGTCCATGTCGTCTTCAGTTGTAAGACTTAAACACCGCTCTATTTCAGTTTTTTCATCACCCAATATCAGTTCATTAATTGCTAATCGATATTCATCGTCCTTTGTTTTCATTAAAGCAACATTCTTGTTTTTCCTCCACCTGTTCTTACGTCTTTTTGTCCTTTCACATTCCCCCTCTATCCCAATAGATTTGTTTTCACTCACATTTATCAATGTCTCTATCGGTGTTGGGGAAATGTCATCTTCCAGTGACGTTGAAGAAATTTCACAAACTTTTATGGGATCGACCTGTTCAAACCCTTCATCAGACTTGGGCTTAAATTCCAATGTAAACTGGTCCAATTTTTCTCTTTCGTTTGCAATTGTCTCAGACTCCTCATGTGTTAACTCCAGAGGAATTTCTATTGGCAAATCATTTTCCTTATCGCTAAAATTCCTTTTAAACTCTCCCTCTGTCTCAATCATTTTACCCTCGCCTGATGATGGGGAAATTTCATCTTCCACTGTGTTCACTAAAGAGGAAGATTCCTGTTCACAAGCGAATCCCTCATAAACCTCTTCATCACTTGTGGCAAGTGTTTTTAAGTGTTCCCCCTCGTTTGCAACACTACCACACTTATTAAAGTCAACTTCTTCACTCAGCGACAATGAGGGAATTTGCAATGTTGAATTAATTTCCTCATTGCTGAAATCCTGTTCTCCATTGCTAAAATCGATGTGTGGGTCACATTGATTTGATTCAACCATCTCCAAATTTTCCCCCTCATTTCCAGTAAACATATGCTCATTGATGTTAACTTCTTCATAAGTCAACAATGGGGGAATTTCAAACTTCATTTTCAAAGGGGAAGGCACTTCCAGCTGAGGGGATATTGGCACTCCAACAACCTTCGATGGAATTTCAGCTTTCAAACTCCCAATGCAACTACCATTGTTGGAAATTTCCAGAGAGGGTTTTAATTCCCCCTCGTGCCAATAACTCCACTCATGTATCTTAACATTATCTGTCAGAAATATTCTATTTCTCTCCGGGTCCCAGACCCGGTATTTTCTCCTAAATGTTGAATATCCCACTAAGGCACCAACCCAGGAACATTTCAGTTTACCTTTAACATAAAACACCTTAACTTTGGACCCAATGCATCTAAGATGCCGTACCGATACACATCGGTCAAACAACACATTGTATGGGGACTTCCAATCCAAATTAATCCTGGGGGCTCTATTCTTTAAATAGACCATTGTGTTGGCCAGCTCCAACCACAAATAACTTAGAAATTTATTTTCTACAATCAAATTTTCCACCCCATTTATGATATCTGTATTAGCCCTCTCAGAGATAGAGTCAGCCATTGGGTTATCAGAATCTACACTGCCAACTGTAATCCCAAAATTAACGAGTCGATTGGTCGATGTTCCGTATTTCTGTACGAGTTTAGCGATATACGCACGTTGAGAGATGTAAGTGCGTCCCATCTCGCGAATAAACTCAACACCTAACAGTTTCCGAAGGTTTGGCGAAAGCCTTGGGCGACGAGTCGAGCACGATATCGAGTAATCTTGCCGGTCGCGTCTGATTTGAGTTTAAAGATCCATTTACAGCCCAAGATAGTCGTATTGGGCGGTTTCGGCACTTCGACATAAATCTCCCGCTCTTTAAAAGTTCCTAACTCTTCACCGATGGCTTCACGCCACTTTGGTGCGTCGTCGAATTTGGGAATTTCCGCATACGATGACGGTTCGGTGCGACAGAGATGAGCGGCATGTCGAGTTGGAGGAATCAACGGTAGCGTATGCTCTATGTTGCCGAAAAAGAATAACTCGGGGTCGTAAGGGAGATTGTTCATAACGCAGAATTCTTCGACATCTATGCGAGATCGGAGTCGAAGGCCGGGTTCCGGGAAATAGTAGACATCAATGTCTATCGAACCTGGCTGCTGGTCTTTTCGCAGGTGTTCTTCGCAAACCCATCTGCGAAACACTGTGTTCCCGCCGATATAACGCCAATAGAATGATGTCTTGCCGGCGGAAGGGGCTGCAACATGTGTTGCGCCAGGAGGCAATGGAGACATTTGCCCCTGATCGAAGATTGGCATTGTGTGCTGCAAAATATTTGGACCAGCTTTCTTTCGTAACGTGATAAAACGATTCGGTGATATCGGTGGTGAAAAACCGGGAGAACTGGCATTGGACGTTTCCGGTGACACATGGGCAGACTGATTCAGTTGCAATTCTTCCGCGTCCGGTTGAACCGCAAATTCCTCGATCTGTTCAACGTCATCGTCGGTGTCGTCCCCAATTGGTCCTGCAGCGGCCTCTTGATTTTCCTCATAAGTGATCGGTTGTGATATGGAACGACGAGCTGGTGTTGGCAATGTTGATGCACAAAGTTCTAACAATTGTCGTTCCGGTGTTGATGGCGGTGGAATATGAACGATCGGTATCGATGGCGTCTTTGATTTGGATGCCGACTTAGATACTGATTTTTCCTCGGATATTGAAAGTTCATCATCTGACGCTGGCTTGATCGACCAGTCTGCATATTGGACAGTGTCGTTGAATGACACTCTTTGTTGTTCATTGTTGGGATCAGAAAAGAATTCATTGTTGCCATTTGGTACATTTCGTAGAGATTTGCGATACGTGGTGATGTAGAAGGATTACTGCGAGGAGGAGGCGAGGCAGGGGGTATGGCAGGAGGTGTGTTAGGCAAGAGCGTTGTCGGGATGTACTGGAGAACGTCGGAATAGGACTGGATGGGAGGATCAGGTTGGACGTTTGTGGATTTGGGGGTAGCTTGAGACTGGATAGGATTGACGATTTGATTCGGAATTTGCTTCGGAATTGATGGCATTTCTATACGAAAATCCGTAATGTCTCCTTGTTTCGATTTCCCCTTTTTCAGTTTCGGAATGTTCTCGAAATCCACTTCTGTGGTGACATAAGTCAGTGCTGGCGTTTGCTCATTGGGTGTCGGAGCCGTCGTCGACATTGGAATCGTAATCGCCGCAGACACGGAAGGGGTCGAACACAAACCGTCCACATAATACAACCCAGCTTTCTCCTTTGCTCGAAGAATAGAGCTTCGAATGTCCGTTTGATAAATGTTGACCTCACCATTGTAAAAGTGTATGTGATGACGTGTTTTATCAATTTTAGAAACCGAAATCAAATTTGCTTCGAAGTTCGGTGCAAAAAGTACATTCGTCAAATTCACGATACAATTGCAGTCATCTATCCTTGTGAGAAGTCGGACTTGCCTTGTCCGAGTTCGATGTCGAAAGGCACGATGTCCACAAAATCCGTAAACCAAACCCGAACATATGAAATGTGGTCCGTCGCGCCACAGTCGACAATCCATTCGTTGGATTGCATAAAATGAGCAACTGGGCGCGCTGGGGCTTGTGGGGCACTGGCGAAGAATGTCCCTTCTCGTGTCGGACGAGAACAGCCTCGCGGACGCGTATCATCTGGTTTTGACGCGGAATATTTGTTGCGCTTCTTGCTCTTGCTTCGAGAGCGTTGGAAAGAAGCTGATGCCTGATTACTCTTGTCGCGTGGGGGATATGGGCATTTGTTGGCATAATGCCCCATCTCATTGCAGTTGAAACATTTAATTTCCGATAAGGGTCGACGAGGCCGAGAACTCTTCCGGGATTGTTGTTGGCCTTTTGCAGACGTATGCACAGAAGACGAGTGTACATTATGCAATCCCATCGGCTTTAATCGCAGATATTCGGAAATCAACTGTTCAGCAACTTTAGTCGGTGTGAAATCCTGGTCAGGCCAGTGATATATGGCAAACGTTGCTTGTGCATATTCAGGCGGGAGTCGGGTGAGGTATTGATATGTGTGGAAAAGTTGAAAATAAGAGGCAAAATGATAAAAAGCATCGGGAGCTTTATTCGCATCCATTGTGGTGAAAACAGGAAAACGCAAGTAATAACAAAGGCAATGATAAAAAGAGATACATAATCGGGCAGAACTAAAACCCGATAAACGAAATCTAAACAAAGCAAAATATAGGATCTCATAGGATCCAATCAATAAACGATGTCTACAAATTAAGTAACTGATAAATATCGAACATTAGAGTAAACATCGAGTATAAGCAACTATAAATAAATCTCGGGGAACAAAAAGGCCAACAATAGCCCCCCATTCTCCGAGATAATAAATAAATCTCAGTCGAAAAGAAACACAAAAACCCAAAAACAATATCGATAGTCAATTGGTTGCGGTACATAACAAGCAGTGATAAAAATCGGAATCAACCAATTGACAAATGCACAAATGCGGGAAAACAAAAAACTATAATCGAAGAAATTACCGGAAGAAATGTTTGCATAAAAATTGCAAACGGGCAGGCGAGAAAAACTTAGTGAAAATGTCGGCAGGATTTAAATCGCCGGAAATCTTTCGCAAAACAAAAACGCCCTCGGTAAGCCAATCCCGCAAAAAGAAATAGCGCACATCGATATGTTTGGTCCGACGATTTTCGATGTCATTCCTCGTAAAATAAATCGTAGACAACGAATCAGAAAACATCGTCGGAGTGGGCAAACGAAAAATTCGGGTCCGATCGATCGCGCCGTGGAGCCAAACGATCTCCTTCGCGCCATCGAGAAGTGCCAAAAACTCGGCCTCCATGATGCTTAAAGCACAATAGCGCTGCTTACAGCAGCCCCAGGAGATGGGAACCCCGAAAATCGAAATCGTAAATCCTCCAAAGCTCTTTCTTGTATCTCGGTCCGAGATCCAAGAGGCGTCGGAGTGCCCTGACAGGATGTCTCCAGTGACCGCGGAAAGGGAAATCGAATAATTCCGCGTGTTCTTCAAATACTGGAGAACCTGAAGAAGAAGGGCCACGTGCTTTGAGGTGAAGCACGTGTTGTACTGGGACAACAAGATCACCGGAAAGAGGATATCGGGGCGCGTGCGAGAAGCCAAAAACAGAAGCGACCCAATGAGAGAACGGTAAGGGAACTCGTCGTCGTTCAGCACACGTTCTCCCTCTCTAGCGCAATTAATCATTGTGCCAACGGTGATCGGGACCCTGCACAGACGCTCGGAGGAAATTCCAAAATCTTCCGCGATCCGATCAATATAATCGCGTTGATGAATGGAAATATGTCCACCATCGCGATCAAACTGGACGCCTAACAGCTTCGATACCGGACCAAGATCTGTTATCGTGAAAAATCCACGAAGGGCCTTAACAGTTCAGTCTCGAGGACCGGGTCCTTTGGTGAATAACACCATGTCATCGACATAAACCAGGATGACGGCATCGTAAGTGTCGGAAATGAAAACGCCATTTACACCTAGAAGCTTGTGGAAATTAATCTCCAACAAGACTTCGACGAGACGAAAATTCCATTGTCGCCCGCTCTGATGAAGGCCGTAAAGAGCCTTATGAAGCCGCCACACTTTTCCAGTGTTTTGAGGAGTTTCCCAGCCCCTGGGAATCCTCATGAAGATGGCTTCATCCAAGTTGCCATAAAGATAGGCACCCTTGACATCAAGGTGTGTGTCTAGCCAGCCAAGAACAACCACTAGAAGCACGAAAAATAGGCGAATCAAGACGTAATTGACCACGGGACTGAAAACCTCGGAATAGTCAACTCCGTACTTCTGGCTGAAACCCTGAGCCACTAACATCGCCCTAAAACGGCGCACAATGCTTTCTGCATCACGCTTGATGTAGTAGACCCATTTATTCCCCACAATGTTTACATCAGGAGGAGGTTTTTCAACTTCCTCGTAAACACCTCGCTCACGAAAGAGATCAAGCTCTTCCTCCATGGCTTTCTGCCAATGGACACGGTCGGGGCTAGAAATAGCTTCCTTGTAGGTGCGAGAAACCTGGGCAAACAAGGAATGCGCGTACCGTGGTGGTTCGGTAGAATAGCAATCCGCAAACGCTTCTTCTTCCGAAGTCGTAGGACTGCGAGGAAGAGAAACATTAGGATCTACCGGTGGGGGATCAACCATTTGAACTGGCACATTTCGGGTGCTAAAGTCAAAGGAATCTCGATCGTATGCTAAACGATTGTCGACGCAATATCGCTCTACGTCGCCATGACTCCGCAATCTGGTACGATCCGGTGGGAAAAAATACACATCAGTGTGACCCATAGACGCACCAGACTGTCGAATCACCTCAGAACGAGTCCACTTGCCCCCCACAGCCGGAGAACCAGGCGGAGGCTGACGCAGTGGCGAGTGAACAGGAGGTGGAGGTCCAGGAGGTGGAAGTCCAGGAGGTGGAGGAGGAGGAGCTTGGAGTGCAGGAGCACCACCTTGGGGAACGGGAGGCAATTGGTCGGAAATAAAATCCGGCTCAAGCTCCACCGATATCGCACCTTCATCAGTGATCTCGGTGCCCTCATAAAAACGAGGATGTCCCCACATGCATTCCTCATCGAAACGGACATGTTTCGACTCGAAAACCTCTCTGCGCTTAGGGCACCACACGCGATAACCCCGCGTGCGAAAAGCATAGCCAACCACGACGCCAGTCCAGGCTCGGGATTCGAATTTCGAACCACGGACTTGCTTCGGGATGTGCACGAAACACCTTGACCCAATCACCTTAAGGTGTTTGAGTGGAACAGTCTTGCCATACCACAGACAATAGGGGACAAGATTGTTCAGTGACTTATGTGGGAAGCGGTTCTTCAAATAAATCATAGTAACCGCGAGCTCAGCCCACAGCACTCGAGGCAAAGACGTCGACAAAAAGAAAGAACGCACGCCCTCAAGTAAGGTGCGGTTAAGGCGTTCCGCGACGCCATTCTGCTCTGGTGTATAGACATTCGTGCGCTGTGCTTTGATGCCGCGCTGGACTAGGAAATTTTTGAAATTTTTGGAACAAAATTCCATGCCATTATCAGTCCTGACTGCTTTAATGCAGCCAGCCCCCCATAAAGTCTCCATCCGAGCATGGAATAGCTTAAAAACTTCGAAAACTTCCCCCTTCGTTTTCATGGGCACAACAAAGGAGTAACGGGAAAAGTCGTCTACGATCGTCAGTAAATAACGAGCGCCACCGATGGATGTGGTATTCGAATGACCCCAAACATCCATATGAAGCAAATCTAAAGGCTTCTTGGAAGAAATACCTTCCTTAATGCTTGGAAATGAAGCACGGGTGGATTTGGCGCGGGCACACACAGCACATGCTGGCAATGCGGAAGTAGAAATTTCTATTCCGGAAGCATTCGGAGATTTCGCCAAGTGACGGATACCGTCGGCATTAAAATGCCCAAATCTCCGGTACCAAAGCTCCAAATCAGACAACTTTCCCTTCGGGGGTTTGGGAGAAGAGGTTGAAACAAGTTCCTCGGCAAAAGTAACATGCCGGACAGGTGACTGCAAAGTCGACGCAGAAAGAACCTGTTTGGGAACTGGGGCGGATGTAGCCGTAGGAGGCGTCGCAGATGTAAGATCCGCGGGCAAAACATTCCGAAGGGCATATAAATCACCCTTCAGTTTGGCCGTCAAAAGAAATTGTTTGGCTTTATCATCAGGGTGATAAATGGACATAACACCATTCGCGGCTGCCAAATGCAGTCCGGCACGATCGATCTTCGATAGGCTCACCAAATTACGCGAGAAAGCAGGGGCATGCAAAACATTATGCATAGTCACGGGAAAATTAGATCCCCCAGCGCCGCCACGGCCAACTCGCAACACCACATCTCCAATACTATCCACTCGAGAACGACCTTCACCTAAAATGATGAAATAATTGGAGACCGGCTTGTAATTGGTGAAACGATCACGCACTGGACACACATGGTCGGAAGAACCCGAATCGATGAGCCACTCATTCGACGAAGCTGAAGACACATTCGATTCCGATCGCGCGAAGAAATTGATCCCGGTCACCACATTCGAAGAAACAGTAGCCGTCTGCGAAGCACCACCATCGCGTCCAAGCTTGCGGTTGCGCGAATTCGAGCGTCGACCACGATTGGCGGATGGAGCGGAAGAGGCAGCGCCTTGGACTCGGGGTTTGGGGCACTTGTTCGCGTAGTGTCCCATTTCTTTGCAATTGAAACACTGAATTTGCGATAACGGCCGAAAAGGCTTATTCGGCGTACCCGAAGTCGAACTAGTAGACTGCAAACTAGTCGATGATCCCGAATCCGCATTCTTCATCTTTAAACGATTAAATTCCGAGAGAAGATGGTCGGTGACTGCCTTTAAGGTGAAATCCGCCTTGGACCAATGGTAGATCGTTTGCACGGTCGCCTCGTACGAATCCGGTAAAAAATCCAGAAGTTGATAGGCGACATCCGAATCCGAAAATTTGACATCCAATTCAATCAAAACCGTACGGGCTTTGGTAACCCGGCTAACGAAAACTGACATGTCTTCATTTGGGAGCAAACGCATCATTAGGAAATCTCGGCGGAGTTTGGCAATTCGGGCAAGAGAAGTCGGTTGAAATGTGGCTTTCAATGCCACCCAGGCGTCGCGAGCGGTGTCGGCAGCGAGAACGATGTCCTGATATTGTGGCTCAACAAATAAGCCAAGCAAGGCTTTTGCACGTTTGGAGCGGTCATCGTGCAGTTGTTTGCGAGTATCATCCCACGCATCGTTTTTCACAGGAGGTTTCTCGTCGATAAACTGGTCGACACCTTTCTCGAGCAACAAAAACTGGATGTTGCGAGACCAGGACTCGTAATTATCTGCATTGAGCCGTGCGATGGAGAAATGATGCGTGGTTGCCTTGTCGGATTCAGCCATTTCGAGCGGTAATGAAGAGCGGTGTCACTTTGAAAAATGTCGACCGTGGCAAAGAAAAATGCAATTACGCGCAAGGAAACCGTTGACGATGTTCGAGGCGGATATCCAACGAATGGGCTATACAGGTTACTAGTTAACCCGTCTAAACAATGGCCGTTTAGGAGTTGTCGGGAATTAACGGCCCTGTGGCCCCCGGATACCCCACTGTCGGGCACGGCAAAATAAATACAATGGTCAAAGTGCAATGACCAAGGCAAGGAATTAAATCTGCAAAAATAATTAAACTTTTGCAAAAATAATCCCAGGATCCTAAACCGGGTCCCCCAAAAGTTTCACAAAGTTTCACGACTGGGAAGGCGAAAAATATGAAAATAAGAAAACAAAAGAGGCGAATTAAACAAAATTCGCAGGAGATTCTCTGTTGCGCACACCGGGGTGCGAAAATCCTTCGAAATCGTTGAAAATCCTCGGCAATCGTCAGCCGCTTCGCACACGTCGTGCGGGAATAATCCAACAAAAAACAGCTAGAAAAATAGATGAAAACATTAGAAATAAGTTCACAAATGTTCATGTGCTGGGAAATTGTCGAAAAGTTCAAAAAATCGTCGTACACGGCGCCTCGTGTTCGTATTGCGAGCGAACACGGAAAAATGACGAAAAATCGACGATAAACACTCAAAATAAATTCTACAGTACTCACAAATGCTTGTGAAAACAAGCATACAATCCAACAATCCCTGACACAACACAAAAGCACTAAACACAGTGAAGATCTCGATGAATGTCGACTTGGAAATCCTCGCAATGCGCACGGGCTTACGGCGCAAAAACGATGAAAATCGGCTCGAAAAACTCGGAAATCACCACGAAAAGTACTCACAATTGTGTGCACAACACGTACACTGCTAAACATAAGCAGGACTCAGTCGCACACAGACGAAAATACGGTGAGAAACGTCGAATCGGGCGGCTGAAATCATCGTGAACTCGGTTCATCGCAAACATGCACTTTGTCGGCGATCATCGGGAAAAATTGATGGAATTAAATTCCAAAAAGTACTCACACTAGCTGTACTAAGGCCACAGAACATCCACGAAAATTTGCAGCGTTGAAATCCGTTGCAAATTGCGGAAAAACGATCAAAATCGTCGGGTGTGCAGGCGTGAAGAAACGAGGTCGGCCATTTTCCCCAGAAGCGAGCAATCGATCAGCGACGAGCAGCAACGTCCCGGACGAAAATCCAAGGGGAAAACGATGTTGGCAACTGCCAAAAACAACAAAATCGAACTCACAATGATGGAATACACTCTAGTCCTCTGCTACCATGTGGAAAAGTTGAAAATAAGAGGCAAAATGATAAAAAGCATCGGGAGCTTTATTCGCATCCATTGTGGTGAAAACAGGAAAACGCAAGTAATAACAAAGGCAATGATAAAAAGAGATACATAATCGGGCAGAACTAAAACCCGATAAACGAAATCTAAACAAAGCAAAATATAGGATCTCATAGGATCCAATCAATAAACGATGTCTACAAATTAAGTAACTGATAAATATCGAACATTAGAGTAAACATCGAGTATAAGCAACTATAAATAAATCTCGGGGAACAAAAAGGCCAACAATATGCGTGATGCCTGTTGTAACTTCTTTAATGTCTGCTAGTTGACGAACAAAATGATCTACTCGATTGATAAAATCCTGCATTTCCTCATTGGGTTCGAGATGTAAAGTCAAGAACTCCGACCGCATTGCTGCCCCACGTGCCCGCGAACTGGGCGCGTACGCTTTTGCCAGGACGTCCCATGCCTGTTTAGGAGTATCACAATTATCCAGAGCTGAACGCTTAGGTTCGCTGACGTGAATGTAGATATGTCCGAGAGCTTTGTCCTTCTTGATCATGTAACGTTCCTTTTCCTTTTCAGATAATGTTAACAGGTGGTCTGCCTCTTTCTCCTCCGTTACATGTCTCCAAAGGCCCTCGGATTTCAAAAGCATCCGCATCGCTCTCTGCCAGGGCTCGTAATTCCCGACAGAGAGGATGGGAATCCTGCTAATCGTCGCTTCCGTTGTCTTATGCATCGTTGTGAAAACTTGGCGCACCGCACAAAACACACGGACTCAGGAAAATGGTATAACGGCGTTCGAAGCACTTCACTAATGTTGAATTGTGTTGGAAATCACAATGCATTCCGCGTTTCTGCAGTGGTGTAGAAAACTCCAAGTTAGAAATAAACGACACGACTTGTTAACTGGTTTGAAACATAGAGAAGAGTGAGTGATTTATTCTGAGTCATGTGACATACCAAAAAGTATACGACGCCACCTTATGGTAACAAATACAAACACACTTGTAAATAGAGCCGTGGCTATTTGTTTAGCCAAAAGCAAAAGTAAACAAAAGGTCACAATAAATATAAAGTGTTACTGCTTGACAATACGATACGTAAATACATAATATTTCAACAATCGGCCCCCTCGTATTATCAAGCGCTTAATACATTCATGTCAACCAGGAAACGATTACAGAAATACACAAGATCGGTTTTATCCACGGATTTCGTGAAAATATCCGCAAAATTGCACTTAGTGCCCACATGTGTAATTCGAAGGTTATCTCTTCTTACGAGCTCCCGAATGAAGTGATATCTCACGTCGATGTGTTTTGTTTTGCGGTTTTCGACGTTAGACTTTGTGAAATCAACCGTCGAGATGTTGTCGCATAACACATGGTGATTAAATTTGTCTGCCAGTTCGGAAACAATTTCGTGTAGTACTTTTAGAATCCATATGTAGTCTTTTACTGTTTCAGTAAGAGCTACATACTCTGCCTCCATGGTCGATAAAGTGACGTTCTCCAATACACGGGAGAATTTCCTAATAATACAATAGTTCGTCCAATAGAGATTCGGTTGTCCCTATTGTTGGCATAATCGGAATCGCTGTAGCCAACGACCTCAACACGATCATTCGGGAAAAGCATCAATCCAAGAGACTTTGTTGTTCTGAGGTAACTGAGTAAATCCAGCAATGCGATCCAATGCTCCCATCCTGGATTAGATTGAAATTGGCTAAGGATATTGATGGCATAGGTTAAGTCGGGTCTGGTTCTTGATCCAATAAATGTCAAACACCCAAGTAGATTCCGGTAGGGTATTTTTTCCATAATCCTAAAGTCTTCGATCGTGTTCGGACATTGTTGTTTGGTGAGGATGGTAGATTTTACCATTGGCTGCGATCAAATCTTCACTGACTTCAAGTGGTCGTCGAATCTCAGCAAGACCTTGTTGATATAGGTCTTTTGATGTAAGACCATTTGCTCTCTATATGAGAAAAATTCGACGCCTAATAATTTTCTCATCTGTCCCAAAATGACCAAATCAAATTGTGTTTTGATCATGTTTAATACATTCATTGCATCCTCATGTTGTTTTCCAAAAACGACGATATCGTCGACGTAGACTATCAAATATGCGATGTTTCCATATTTGTAGACACAGTTGCACCAATTTACGTGTTGCAGCCCGAGTTTCAGCAAAGTGTCCTCCAATTCAATGCCCCACTCCCTTCCTGACTGGTGCAAACCGTAGATTGCTCGGAGAAGTTTGCAGACGTAACCTTCTTTGTCTCGACAAATAAAGCCTTTTGGCTGGCGCATGTATATCGTTTTATGTAATTTTGCATACAGGTAAGCACACTTTACGTCGGCCTGGATATAACTCCACTTGAGCATGCAAACAAGCAACGTAAACATAAAACGAACGATGAAGTCTACTACCGGCGAAAAAGTTTCTTCGTATGACTCGCCATATACTTGTGAGAAGCCTTGCGCGACGAGTCGTGCTTTGTATCGTGCAATCTCCTGCTTGTCATTCTGTTTGACAGTGTAGATCCACTTACAACCTATCACTTTCGTATCGGGTGGCGGTGGTACCAACTCCCACACTTCACGCTTGTGCATCGTATCAATCTCGTCACACATTGCTTGATCCTACTCTTGTTTTTCAGGTGAATTGGCTACTTGTTCAAAGCGCGTCGGTATAAAAACTTCAAGTTAATTCGCTTCTAAGTCAATGTTAATGTCATCTGCAGTAACGTTGGATTCAGAAGGCGTCTTTTTTCTTTTGTTTTCAAAGAGGTGTTCCGGAATGCGAAGATTGTGATCCACACAATAGCGTTTCACTTCCGGAATTGAACGCAATCTTGGTTTATCATATCCTTCGATTGTGTATTCAATGTCTTTTTGACCTGTTGGTCTTGTCTTCTCGGTCTTTTTCCATACGAGAGCTGGTATGGTCGGAATTGGGTTTGGAAATGCTTGTCCAGGTTGTTGCAAAACGTTTGGTTGCTTCGCTGCTGGCAAGTTGTGCAATTTATCTTCCGGCTGTCTGAACTTTAACTTAACCGGAGGTAATTCTTCTCCCTTTTTCCTTTTGATAGGCTGTGGCGGGGGTAGCGGTGGCCTCACGTCCTCGTCGGAGTAGTATTGACGGTCGTTGTCATAGTCCAAATTATCATTGAGATTATCTATGTACGTCGTGTATCTCTCCGGTAGACCCAGCACGCCTTCAACTCCGCGCCTGCTCTCAACGAATTTGACATCGCTGGTCTCAATAACTTTTGAAAATTCAGGTAACCAGACTCTGTATCCTTTTGTGATTCTGGAATATCCTAACATGATCCCATGCAGTCCTTTGTTGTCTATTTTTCCATCACGTACTCTCTTCTGCACGAAACAGAGACTTCCAAATTTCCGTAAATGTCGAAGTGATGGTTTGCGACCATAATATAACTCCATTGGTGTTTTATCTGAGTTTAACTTCGCAATCCTATTCCTAAGATAGTTGAAAGTTAAAATTGCCTCGCCCCAAAAACGGTGTTCCAGTTGTGCGTCGTAAATGAGAGCTCGCATCCCATTTGCTAATGTCTGGTTCAATCTTTCAGATACGCCGTTTTGGGCGGGTGTGTACGCATTTGTCCTTTCGTGTGCGATTCCTTGTTGATCAAGATATTCTCCAAACTTGTTGGAACAAAACTCCATCCCATTGTCCGTGCGGATGGCCAAGATTGACTTTCCGAGTAGTCTTTCAATCCGTTTTGCGTGTTTTTGAAAAATGTGGAACACTTTGTCCTTTTGTTTCATTAGGTAAACCGTGGAGTAACGGGAAAAATCATCCGTAATGGTAAGAAAATACCTATTTCCCGAAAGTGTTGCTGTGTTAAAGGCTCCACATACATCCATGTGCAAGAGCTCCAATGGTTGCTTCGACCTAATTCCAGGCAATGATTTATGAGAGATTGACTTTTTCTTCGCCAACGTGCAAACATCACATTGTGTGATTGGCACGTTCAAAATCGGTAGTCCAACTACTGCATCCCGCTTGCTCATTTCTTGCACGCTTGGGAAGTGGATATGTCCAAGTCTCTCATGCCATAATCTCGCTTCTTCTGGATTGGATGCCTTCTTAGTTGAGCTAGTTGATTCTTGTGTTTGTTGTTCTCCAGTACTCGCCTTGTTGCTTTCTTTTAATTTCAATTTTTCAATGTCGAGTTTCAAATCACTTGTTTTGATATAATAAAGTCTGTCTCTTTTAACTGCTTCCATCAGTTGTCGCTTTCATTGTGGATCGTAAACCTTAACCAAACCCGAACCAATTGCCACCTTACACCTTGCTTCATCGATGCAGGGTCCCGATAACACATTTCTTCTTAAATCCGGTGCGTAATACACTTTCTTCAGTGTGACTGGAATTGTGTCGTTTCCCACCACACACATTACACACATCTCCAACTCCTTGGATTTGTATTAATGTTTTCTTGTCCGCTTGGCTTATGGTTCCTGACATTTCTTTGAAATTTACGAATTGATTCCTGTCTTTACAGAAATGTCCAGTGGCCCTGGTGTCATAGATCCAACAATTGTTGGCTGCGATGCACTGCAGCATCTCCTCTTCACTTAATTCGGTGAGGAAACCAACATCCATCATGTTCGTGTCCAATTCCTCGACAGTATTCGTGGTTTGGCTATTAGTTGGCGTGAGTTGGACGGTGCAATCCCTCGCCCAATGACCTGGCTGACTGCAACGGAAACACGGCCCCCGTCCCAATGATCCGGTGGTGTTTCCTCGAATATTTCTTGCGTTTTTGTTTCCACGATAATTCGATCGTCCACCCTTTTGTCCGCCTGTGAAACTACGACTATTCTGACTACTATTTCCTTGTTGTTGTTGTTGTTGTTGGAATCTTGCCATGTTGTTGTCATTCTTTGTGTTGGAGTTGTTCGGCCCCGTACTGAAGGCATCGACGATTGGTCCCTGGCCTGAATCCCGCCTTTGTTGTGCAAGTCTTCCTTCTTCGGCCACTAACTCCACTTCCACTTTTTCCAAAGTAAAGTCTTTGTCTTCCCATCTATATATACTCTGCACAATTGATTGAAACTCTTGCGGCAAGTAACAAATCAACTGAAAGGCTTGATATAGATTTTCCAATTGATGTTTAACGTCCGCCAATTTTTTTGCAGCATTCCTAAACTCCGCGGCAAAAATTCCAATCGTCTCCGTGGCTGGATCGTACTTGAGGCTAAAAAATTCATCCAGTAGACGTATTATGCATGCTCTCGATACCGGCTCAAAATTAGTTTTCAAGGTATCCCACGCTGTCTTGGCGTCTTCAATCCCGTTGAGCAGCTCGTGGTATTGCTCCTTGATTGAATAATAAATCAGACTAAAAGCTCTTCCTTTTCGCAGCTGATAGTCGGATCGGTCTCTCCACGACGCTCCAGGTGCTAGTGCTTCTTCTGTTCTGTCTGTAAACGCCCAACATCCGTGGTGCATCAACAGAACCTTAATCTGTTGCTTCCAGCCGTCATAATTCGTCCTGTTGAGCAATGTTATCTTCCTTTCTAGTTTTTCTGAATCCATTATGTCCTCTCGTTCGAATTTGTTGAAGAAGGACACGTAAAACGACTTCACGTTGGATTTCAAGCAAAAACACTCCTATATACGCTCAAGAAATGATATATCGCTACAGGTTCCCCCAGAAATTTATCCTGACACAACACTAAACTAAGGAAATCTTAACCTAGTAATAGTATTCGAAAAAACACAAAAATTGTTCATGAGTGTTGTTTTTCCTTCTTGTGAATTGTCCGCGTGTTTTCAGTTCTCTTGGAATTCCTTTCCGCTTATCCCCGTCCAACGATTGCTGTTCACACTTCACGTGTGGTTGACGATGATCCTCGTCGTCGTATCGCACTTGTTTGTAATCGAAAAATATCGTCACGTCGACGATACATATTGCGCTTTGCAATATCGGGATAAACGTCCAAAATTTGGAAAAAAAGAAAATATAAATGAAAGTTTTATATTGTTCTAACCCACTAATGTTCCTGTGTCGTTAGATGACTCGAAATTGTTTCCAAACGCTGATTATAATGGCACAAACACAAGCTGGTCACATTCATCATGGGTGCCGCCATTTTGAATAATTAGAGCAAATTTTCCAAAACTTCTCTAATTGGTTCTAATTTGGTGAAAAACATCTTAAATGGTTTTTCTCACGTTTTCCCACGTTGTCCGGCCCATAACCTTGTTGAATTGTGTTGGAAATCCCAATGAATTCCGCGTTTCTCACTGAAAAAAAAATCAGATTTACTCACTTGTAAAGAATTGTAAATATATAGGTAGATGGATTTTACAAGTTTGTAAATTAGATTTACAAACAATTGAAAATAAGTCTTTTCCAAACATATTTACAATCTGGAAAGTGACCATTTCCGTGACTTTTTTTTACAATAACTTTACAAACATTTTCAATCTTGTAATTATAAAATTTTATAATATATTTCCAATGTATTTCCAATATATTTCCAATATATTTTCAATATATTTCTAATAATAAAATCTACTACCCTCCATTTTGAAAAATTTAAATACATAATCTCAATTTTTTTTTTAAACTGTTTGATTTTTTTTCAAACACCATTCAATAATTAGTTTTCATTGATTTGATCACAATTTGTATGTTTTATTAACAGTTTTATTTAAATTTATTTTAATCTCATAGTTTTCCTTTTTCTTACCTTGACCTCTGCTGGAATTGAACCTGGGACCCTTTGTTCTAAAGACCACTGCCCTATCCACTAGGCTAGTATGGCTTGTAATAGTTTTATGCATAACTTCCTATAAATAGTAACTTCTTTGTTAAATAATCTATTTGAGATTCATTGTATTTAAAATACAATCAATTTCACATTGATTACCGTCGATGAAACAATCCGACTCCTGGAGACGGATTGTTTCATCGACGGTACGTTTCATCGACACGAATTTTTTCGTCCCTGCGCCCTGATTGGCCCGATTTCAAATTGTCCATGTCGGTTCGAAATTGGACCGTTTTATACATTATTTTCTCTTCTGAGTTCAAATTTGATACAATTTTATTGTTCCTGACTGTATTTTACTTTGTTCTTGTTACATTTCAGAAATTTAAATGTTACATTTAAATTTCAGGTATTTTCTTGCTTTTACATTATTTTTACAATCACTAGGTGCATTCAAAGTCAAATGAATTATTTGTCTGAAATGACTGATTTGACTGATTTGACTAATTTGACTTAACAGTCACAGGAAATGATGCAATTTACATCATCAGATGATAATCGAAATTTGAAAAATCATAATTTGCTTATTTTCATGATTTTTTACAAGCTTTTCAAGACTTTTCACCCAGTTTTTGACGATTTTTGACGATTTTTACACAGTTTTTGACGATTTTTACACAGTTTTTGACGATTTTTACACAGTTTTTGACGATTTTTACACAGTTTTTGACGATTTTTACTGAGGCTTTCACGATTTTTACCCAGTTTGTCACGATTTTTACCTTTTTCACCCAGTTTTTCATGATTTTACACGATTTTTACCCGGTTTTTCATTATTTTACACGATTTTTACCCAGTTTTTCACGATTTTACATGATTTTTATCGTTTTTCACGATTTTACACGATATTTACCGAGTTTTTCACAATTTTTATCTTGTTTTTCACGATTTTTTACGATTTTCACCCAGTTTTTCATGATTTTTACCTACTAGTTTTTAATGATTTATTTTATCCATTTTTACATATATAAAAAATATGTTTTAAAATCTGTTAAAAAGCATGCATTTTTTTAAAAAAATATTTACTAAATAGCACTCATGTATTTTTTGATATTTACAGAAAAACATTCATTTATTTAAAAAATATTGATTTAATATGTTCACAAAAAAATTAACTTACTTTAATATATTCACAAAAAAAAAACATATTTTATTTAATTTATTTAATTTAATTTAATTTAATCCAATATATTTACTGAAAAATTAACTCTTTATAAAAATAAAAATATTAATGTTGAAAAAGTACTATTTTCACTAAAAAAAAATCCACTGCCCAGTGGAAATGCTCAAAACATAAATTACATGCAAACGAGGTTCAATGTTTGCAGGTTAGTAGCGCTCTTATAATTAGGTTAGTAAAATGCTAACACAACACTAAGCTAGTTTACAATAATATTCAATGAATAAATTCAAAAAAAAATTTAAAAAAAAATTCAAAAATTCAAATAAATCAAGAAAATCTTCAAAAATGATGTTTTCAAGAAGTTGAAAGGTTTGTGAAGTCATCTGGTGCACTTCACGTGCTTTTCCTTGAAAATCTGGTCCAAAATATCCATAATTCTACTGGTTGAAATATCCGAAACAATCCACACACTTCACGTGTTTTTTTCTGGTCAAAATGTCCGAAATTCGCAATTTTCGCTGGTCTATGGTGTCCAAATCGATTCCCACACTTCACGTGTGTTTTCCTCTCGAAATTTGGGTCCAAAAAACGTCCAAAAACATGCAAAACGTTCAAAAATGCCTCGCACGAGTCCAAATGGTACAAATCGTCGTCTGGGCGCTTTCTGTGCTGCACGTTCCTCGTTGTTCGCGAACGTTCGTGCGACGTTCCTCGTTGTCCGCGAACGTCCGTGCGACGTTCCTCGTCGATTAGCGGTTGACGCCGCGAACGTGTCGGAAATGTGCGGTCCTGGCAATCGTACGATCGGCGTGCGCTCGAAAACATAAATTTGTGTTTAAAAATGTCAGCAATTACTAACCTTGCATTTGCTTAAGTATGGCTGTTCAGCTAGGTAATGAGCACTGCTCATTTTTTGAGTCCTTGACCAGTTTCTTGCTGGATTCCTCTTTTCATGATAGACTGACTGGGGGCATCCATCTTGAATGACTTATTCCAGTGGCCAAATAATTCATGTGCTCAGCCATGATTGGAGGAATTTTTCCATCAGCCACTTATTGATAAGTCATGATTGGAGTGACTTATCAATAGGCCACTTATTGCAATTGAATTATCTTTTCAGTGATGTAAATTACATCATTTCCTGTGACTGGTAAGATATTTCAGCCACATCAGCCAAATAATTGTTCACTTTGTATGGAGTTTAGCCAAATGACTTATATGAATTATTGATAATTCAGATTATGATAAGTCAAATTTGGATTTTAACTTTGAATGCACCTAGTGTGAAATGAAGTTTACAATACATTTCCATCCAAAAGAAAATTGATTGGAAACAACATTTCAAACAACAGATTTACAACCAATTGAAAATATGACTTTTCATCTCTAGGATTTACTACACATTTTCAGAAGTTTGGAAATATATAAATATTTCCAACATATTTCCAACAAATTTCCGCATCATAGTAAATTCAACTTTTCCATATAAATTTTCAACTTGGAAATGTTTGGAAATATGCTTTTTTTTCCAGTGTCTGCAGTGGTGTAGAAAACTCCAAGTTAGAAATAAACGACACGACTTGTTAACTGGTTTGAAACATAGAGAAGAGTGAGTGATTTATTCTGAGTCATGTGACATACCAAAAAGTATACGATGCCACCTTATGGTAACAAATACAAACACACTTGTAAATAGAGCCGTGGCTATTTGTTTAGCCAAAAGCAAAAGTAAACAAAAGGTCACAATAAATATAAAGTGTCACTGCTTGACAATACGATACGTAAATACATAATATTTCAACAACTAATCGGTGGCACAAAAAAATCGTTGTGAACACAGAACGGAGCACAGCACTTCCAACGTAGTTCAAAGCGAATATCAACACAAAGGGGGCAGTCAATGCTAAAATTGACCAAAAAACCTTTGACAAGTGTCCTCCTAACGCCCTTTGCAAGCCACCTGGGGCCACGGAAACGTTAGGTGAGGCAGGGCTGAGCCTTGTCAAAGAATACAACCACAGCTGAGACGAAATTAACTGGAGAATCTCGTGAAGTGCAGCACAGGTTGCTTGTGAACGTCGTCAGCACGTTGTCGACGTTCAAATCACGGAAATCCAGCTTGAGAATGACGAGAAACCTGAAAATATAAATTCGCCGCAAAATTCGCGAAATTCGCGGAATTTTCAGCGATAATTAGTAGCAAATGAAGCGTACAGAGGATTAAACCATCCTCTGCTACCAATTGTAGGGCGGTAGCAGAGGAAAACGACCGAAACGGCTCGAAATATCGAGCGAAACGTGACGAAAATGTTCGCAAAGGCGTCGCACTACTCGTGCGAACGTGTGGGCGACGTCGAAGGCGAAAAACGAACAAAACGACCGCGCAAATGCGCTTATATGTCGTGAAATCAAATGAACAAATGCTTAAAAGCATAAAAGTAATTTACTAAACCAAAATACTCACTTATGAGTCCAAAATACATTGAAAAGAGGTGGCGAGCACGAAACGATGGTCGCCGCCATCTTGTAAAGTCAGAAAGAATACAGTAACGACACCTAGTGTCGTGAAATGGCGTTATGGAATTGAAAATTCCATAAAACCAAACAAAAGGTTAGAGGCAGCATGATACCTCATGCATAAATACAATAATAGAGTGTAAATACTCTGAAACGATATAAATAATCAAATATAAATAACCATCGGGATAGATAAGCTAATATAATTAAATTAGGAGATCATAATGTGATTCTATATCACATCGATATACTTCACAGTCTTATAGACCAACATATATCCCCGTCTGCCTCTACACACCACGTTTCGTCTCTGCGGTCTCCTCTAAGATGGCCAAACAGGGCAGCGGCACATCTTCTGTGCACGAGGGTTACTGGCGATAGCCACCGTCTCCCATGACCTCGCCAGCAAACCCCCATGCCTCCAAAAAACTGTCTCTCTCCGACACCGACAGGTCCCCGCCTCTCGATGCAATCTCTCCTCCAACGACAAATAAGGCTACTGTGGCCGAACTCATTTTAGCGAAATCCCATTTTAGCGACTACACCATTTTGTCGCTAAAATGATGTAGTCGCTAAAATGGGATTTTGCTAAAATGAGTTTGCTAAAATGAAATTGTTAAAATAAGGTGCATTCATTTTTTCAGATGAGAGTCAGATCTGTGTTGGATGTGGTGATGATGCAGGAAAATTTGTTTGGTGGCAAACAAATGAAAAATTTAATGATGATTACAAAACCAAGTTTCCTCATAGGTTAATGATATGGAGCTGTATGTCAGCTAAAGGACTTGGAAAAATGTGCATTTTTAAAGGAACAGTTAATGCTGAAGCTTATGAAGAAGTTTTAGACCTCTTTCTTCTTCCCTGCATCGAGGACCGGTTTGGTGATGACGTTGTTATCTTTCAAGATGATAATGCATCTTGTTACCGTGGTAACCAAATCAAGAGTTTTCTTTAAACAAGGAGCATTAAATCATTAACCTGGCCTGCCAACAGTCCTGATTTGAACCGGAATGAAAATTTGTGACATATACTGAAGAAACTTGTTGATCAAAAGAGACCGACGTCAAATTAAGAACTTAAAGATGCAATTGTGTCCAGCTGGGCCAATATTTATAAGAAATGTGTAAGAATCTTGTTGAATCAATGCCAAAGCGCATTAAAGCTAGCGGAAGCCCAATACAATATTAGAAGCAGTTACTGTTATGTTTTAGGTAATTATTATTTTCATGTTTGAAAACTTTTTCCAACATTTATCATGGTCTAATACTTTTTTCCCTCCTAGGTCGGACAGAAAAATTTTTTCTAGACAAACGGTTTGACCAGTTTATTTGAATTTTTGGCCACAAACTATCAATACATAAAGGAATAAAGTGTATATTCTGAATTGTCTATAAGAATAAAAGAGGTCCAAACTCAAAGTTAAATAAATCATATCTCACGTTTGAATACTTTTTGTCAGGCGTAGTATCTTTGTGATCAGCTAGCAACACCTTCACCAAATCCAGTTTAATCGTACTCGTCGAAGCTAATTCCCGATGATCCACTTCTGCCTTAAGAAACGCCACCCCAAGCAGTCGCAACACCTCTTCTTCGCACGACCACACCGGCATACTGAACTGGCTTTGTATCTCCAACAATGAATTCATCACCACACCGATCCAAATAAACACCACAACAATGATCCAAAACGTTATCTACATGTGTTTATCGTATAACGTCTGTCGTTCGTTTTTACTTGATTTTCGAAACTTTTTGTTTCCTTCGTTTCCGTTTCCAATTGTCCGTTATAACGTATAACGTTACGTAGCTCATTTTTTTTTTATTTCCGAAACTTTTGTTTCTTTTGTCTCCATCTCCAATTTCCTTCCCACTCTTCCCTTTTTCAAGTTCTTTTTGTCGACTGTGTCATGTGAGAATGAATATGAGAACCTTGTTATATGGCTGTCCAAACTAGACTGAACTTTATTACGATATTAGATACAAACAAATCCGAATAATGTCCCCCAAGGAGAGCTCTACACTCACACCTTACTTCTATGAATCGTTGGAAAAACGGTAGAAGTCTGTGGATTTTTTTGTTCTCTGCGGATATGGACTGCAAGCCAGTTCCAGTGGAAGTGGAGGCGGAGGTGGAGTCGTCGATCAAACAGGTGAGTTTGGAATTTAAATCGGTGGTAAGGTTGCAATGTTTGGTTGCTGAGCCGGTGGTGTAGTCGTCGGCGTTGAGAAGAACTGAGGTGGCAATACAAACGGCAAATCGTTCAAACTTTTCTCTTTTATTGGGAGCGGTTTTCCAATTGTTAAATGTTTTCTAATCTGGTCCATGTGTCTTGACCAAACTACGTCGTTAGCAACCTCAACTTCATATGTTGTTGTTGAAACTTGACATGTAATTACCACCGATACCCATTTGTCATGTTGTCTGTAATCTCAAATATACATGTATATTATATCATCAAAATCAAACCTTCTAGCAGTGTCCTTGAGTGCAACATCAGGAAGCAGCTATTGGTTAAGCAGGTGTAGACGAGTTTGCAAGGTGTGGCCAAGAAAAATTTTGGCAGGCATGTTGCGTGTTGTGACATGTGGGGTGGAACAATAACTGCAGAAAAATTGGTCTAAAACTTCTGGAGTAGACAATTTCAAAGCAATTAGTTTGTCGATTTGTTGTTTGAAGGTCTTGACAAAGCCTTCGACTGCTCCGCGATCATGGCTGGGGGGTGTGGAAGGGAAAGGTTTGGCAGAGGCCATTTTTATGTCAAGAAGTCCCAAAATTCAGCTATGATAAATCCAATTGCATTGTCCACTAGACAAAACAATTGACGGAAACTTGCGAGGACTTTTCTTTGCAGTCATAAATTGTCAGTTTGCCGTTGATAAATCTACCAGACAAAACAGCCTTGTCAATTTTTGCAATACTCATGATATTGCGTTTGAAACCCTAGACGTAGTAAACATTCAACTAGGTTACCTTTTGTGTATCACCATCCATGTTTGATTGCAAAACGACTTTTCCCTTTCCAATAATGATGGAAGTTTCCTCTCCCAATTCGAGACGTACTGGGGTACAGGAGAAAATTTGGTGAATAGGTCATGAGACCCGCAGACGTGAATCGCTTGAATGCAAATAACAAGCGTCGTTCGACAGAGTTATTTCCACCTGGACATTTGCCAAGAACGTGGTATCGCCGCTACCACTAGTTTGTTGACTGCTATGTTTGCCTGTGTGCGTCTTGTTTTTACTTTGAGTCGATGCAGGCTGGTACTGTTTTGGACTCGCACAGTCATTCGAATAATGCCCCCGACCCTGACAGTTGAAACGGGTCACGTTTGATACTGAGGCCCGCTTTTCCTCCTGATTTGAAAAGCCTTTGCCACCTTGACGTGGCTTGTTGTCAGTTGTCGTTTGGAGGGCACTGGCAGTAGACTGCTCGCCATTAATTTAAAATGGTGTCGAGCATTTGTTGCTTTATCATCTTGCTTTGGCTCTGACTTATCGTGGAATTCCCACAAATTTAGCCCTTGCATTAGAAGCATAATATTCCACTTCCAACTTTCGTAGTTGGTGTGGTCTAAATGTGATATACTGCTTGCTGCAGATGATGTATTTGTACTGGATATCTTTGCCATTTGAAAGCAAAAGACTTGTTGCCAGTCAAATGATAATAATTTAATCCAGATATCCTTTCTGGCACCAGAGGTCATTGACAGCATCAATTCAAAGATGAAATGATTGGACAAGAAAGAAGAAATTATTTAATAAAGCATCTGAGTAATATTTATTATCAATCCTAGTTAGAAAAATACCAAATTTTATGATTTCAATAAGAATGGTGAAAAATTAAAGAAACAATTTAAAAACATGTTCACATGTGAGATATCTATTTCGTGAAAATTCTTCAGAAATTTGAAATTCAAAAATTTTGTATTTATGTTTTATGAGTATGTAGCACAAAAATTTAAAATATAACAGGAAGTGATTTGATAAGTTGTGAAGTGATGTCATATAACTACAGATAAAATTTTAATATACGAGTGCTTAAATTTTAACTGAATTTTGCTTCAATTTTTATGAAACTTTGTATACAAATGTAATGCGTAACTACACTTAAAATTGAAGTAAAATAGAGGTTAGGAAAATTGTATTTTAGTTTGTATTTTTACCAATTTTAGTTTTATAGACAGGAAATGATGTCATTTTTGTTTTAAAATGGAACTAAAATGCAAAATGTTTTAATTTTTGAATGCAGCTAATGTGTGTTTTCAAACACACACTCTCCAATTGGCTAAGAGTGTCAGACTGCAGTCCGCCAAGTGGGGAAAAAGGGGAAACATTCCAATTGGCTTGCCTTTTTTATTCCAAACATTGGAGTAGTTCATTTGTGCATCGGACTGATCGACAAAGCCTTGAGGCAGCGCTTTATCACCATCCCGGTGACATTGCACCCCAATACAGCACAAATATTAGACTGTTCTCGAGAAGCGATTTGCTTACCAAGATTCGTAGAAGAAACCAAGAATTGATATATCCCATTACCTTCATTTATAATGATAATCAAGGGATAAAACAATTGAGGACAAATAAGATAAATTTAATATCACACAGATATTTGATATCATTTCATTGGTGAAGTTCAGGTAAACGGACAGATCGAGTCGAGAATATACAAACGGACAAGATGCCAGCAGACATTTTAACCAAAGGTTTATTTGCTCCCAAACAAGAAAAATTTATTTCAGAAATGGGTCTCGTGCGAATAAACTTAATCGTAATAGCTTGAGTGGGTGTGTTAAAATGTCAAACATTCCTACACATTATATCGTAATGTCTGACGTACATTACAATCCAAAAAACGTCTGTAGGAGATTTGGTGGGTCTATAAAACCCTAAAATGTAGGAATAAAAATCAGTTCTAAGCTTATTCTCAAGTTGTTCTTGTATGAAACAATCGTTCCTCTCAGCAACATAACAACATCAACCCGTGGCCCAAGGGCAGCATGTGTTCCAGCACATGAATGTAGCTCAACACACTTAAAATATTAACAGTTTTTACTGCTTCACTGCCTTTAACATTGGGTATTGTCCTGTGGACAGAGCCCACAAGAGTTCCAGTCTTACTGTAACAAACAATGGACATGCTATTACTACTTTAAGAGCATAACATAAGGTTATACAGGGTGGTGCAGAAAGTCTGGTTCACAGTAAATAATTCCCAAACTATTTTAGATGTTGATTCAGCAAAATGATTGTTAAGGTAGTATGTTGGGGGAAATCCAATTATGACATCCAAATTGACCTCTGAGGTCATCTTCAAGGTCATCCATATTGTAACTCGAGAACCGTGACAGTTAGAGCAAAAAAGTGAACTAGAAAGTTGTAGAGCATCATCCAATTAGTCTAGAACTGTTCATAAAAAAATTATTTCTTAGGGAAAAGTTTTGAGAAAAAAGGTCTGAATTCGAATATAACACCATGGTGTTGTATTCGTCAAATAACACCATGGTGTTGTATTCGTCAAATAACATGTAAGTTTGGAAAAAAAGAAAATTGTTAATATACAGTATATTGAAAACTGTGATTAAAAAAACAAACAATATCTTGTATGTTTTTATTTTTTGTATTTTATTTAAAGTAACAAAAACAACAATAAAAAATAAACTAAATGAAAACGAACGTGTGCTGTTCGGTAATGATTTGAAGGCGTACACTGTACGTCTTTAATAGTTTTCTAAAAATTCGAATATAACACCATGGTGTTGTATTCGAAAACAATAAAAAATTTGAAGAAACATTATGGGGTGTATTCGAATTTAACACCATGGTGTTATAGCTGAAGTGGTGTTATATTCGAATTTTTGCTCAATGTTTACAAACTTGTCATTTTGAGCAAAACTCGAATACAACACCATGGTGTTATATTCGGGGGAAGACGGAAGAACTACATTCGTTTCATTCACCTCACTCAAATAGTATTTTCGGTATTTGACAGGCTTCGTTCATTTTGAACACCCTGTATAATACAAATTCAGTAATTCCAAATTTTAATTTAAAAATGACCCTTTCAAAATTTAATTTTGAAAATTTTACATTTGTGTTAATATTATTAAAATTAATACAGGTATCGTATGTTATCGATTAAGAGCCGCGGCTTTTATTCAAAACTGCCATTTTTGTCAGCAATTACAATTTTGGTTTTTTGTTTCTTACATTTGTTTAATGTATTACAAACGAAGTCTGAACATCACGAACGAAGCATACGTTCATCGTTCGTTAGGTTAAAGACGGAAACAATACCGTACTTTTGCAAAAATACGTTATTCTTGGTGTCTCAGCCGCGGCTACTATTCAAGGGCAGCTACAATTTGAGGGCGACTCTTAATCAGTAAAATACGGTATTTTGACTTTTAAAACTTCATCTTCCCAAGACAAACTCATATGTTTTATCAATGTTCAATATTTCAATAATGTTACGTAACATTATTGAGAACCTGTCGTAACATCCCATAACAAAATTTGAAACCCTCTTCCCCAAAGTGTTACGTAATTTATGGACGCTTCTTTCATAAATTTTTTATTTTAATGAATATCTAATAAGTTTCTCCTATTTCCATTAATTAATTTAGGCAATTTTTTAGTGGAACATTTCAGATTATTTATTTCAAAATAAGGATAAAATAAAGGATAAATGGGATTTTGATGCAAGACCACAAACATCTACTAGCTCATTGCCTGAGTTTGATCAACTTTGGATGTGCTTGTATATACAATTAGGAGACCTATGTATTGATTCCAGACCACCTGTTCGGAAAAGTGCTGGACAAACTCTTTTTACTACTATAAGTGTCCATGGGTCTATTTTATCTTTACCTACTTGGCATGCAGTTTTATGGCAGGTAAGGATTCATTACCTGTAATGTATAATATTTTTTAAAGTTTATAGTTTTGGTTTTCAGGTGTTATTTCCTTTACTAGACCGGGTTCGTAATTTATTCTTTGCAGCAATGTCTGATAAAGCAGAAGTGGAAGGAAATATTTTAATACATCATTCAAGAAACACTGCTAAAAAGCAATGGGCAGAGACTGAAGTTTTGACATTATCTGGAGTAGCAAGAGTTTTTAATATTAAACGAGATATTCTTCTGGAATTGGATAATTTCTCTCAATCGTGGGCATTACTTTTAGAGTTCATAGAAGTTTCTGCTCTCAGCAAAAATAATGAAGTGTCCTTAGCAGCATTGAAGAGTTTTCAGGAAATATTACAAATCCGTAAATACCAAGATGAAAATAATGAAGAAACCAGTAATCGGTAAACTGTTAATATTGTTACGTGTGACATGGGGTTGCCAAACATAACAATTATTCTAATTGTTTAGGCTTAATTAGCTGAGAGTTTGTAAAGAAAGAAAGAAATCCAAGTTGTCATTTTAACTCAATCAAAATGCTTTTATTCATGGGATTAAATACATGTAATCACAAATTAAATCCGAAATGAAAAACTCAGATTTAATCTATCTTAACTTAACAAAAAGACAAGAGACAAACAAATAAGCAATCAACAGGTTATCATAAATAAGTGGGTTTTGGTCAAAGGAGCCAAGCACTGAAAGTGCTGGCCCCAATGAACCAAATGATGTTCATAGCTTGGTGCCTGGAACAGATCTGACTAAACTAACTAAAAAGGTTTTCCAAGTTGACTGGGTTTTCCCCCATCACATCAGAGTTGAATCTCCCAGTGGTGCTGAGTGCAAAAGCACTCTAGTGCCAACTGGTGAGAAATTTCGTAACCTCTAATTTTAACTAAGCATTCGGAGTCGCTACTTCTTAGCGCAGTCCGGGCGCGTAACAATATCAATTACAGTGTGCAGCACTTTGTGCAGCCCGGACGTTGTTTGTTTCAGGCAGCTTTGGAGTTTACAACCAAGACGTTGATTCATTTTGTCACCAATTACATCGTCTGCGCGTTTTTTAGACTGTGTCCACACCACTCCGATTTTTTTTTCATCTTTTTTTTAACAAGGGGGATTTAGGCCCTTGCCTCCCACAAACCAAACCTAACCATTTGTTTAAACGAATACCAGGTGGCCCAAATTAAATCGGTCCGACAATAAAGTGTCTCATAAAAATGAAAACACTGTTTAATTAAATATTTATTAGTCATCACTTATGGACAGTCCCAGGTACTGTAGCATTATACAGGATGTCCTAAAAGTCTGGACCCTTAAGTAATTTCTAAAATACTTGAAATATCAGAAAGCTGAAAAAAAACTCATACAGGAAATCATTCATTGCGAATCTAATGGCATCCTCAGATTTGACCTCTGACCTTGGAAAGGGCAGAATTCAATTTGTAACTTTTGAACGGTAAGATATAGAGCAATAATTCCAATTAGAAAGTGGTAGAGCACGGCCTAATTAGTCTAAAAATATGATTTACTAAAAATATTTCCCGACGAAATTTTTGGAAAAACATACTAAAATTGTCTCTACAGCTGCGTGATGAAACTAAGTAAACACAGTAAATAAGCTTTTCCAAAATTTCAACAAAGTTATCAAAATAATCTGCAAACATCAGATTTTCTTTAAACTAAAAAACGTAAATGAAAACAAATTAAACAATGAAAGCATCTGTTTGATTAGCTTGTTACTAATCAAGCAAATGCTTTAATTGTTTAATTTGTTTATTGTTTATTGTTAAAATGTTTAGAAAATCATGTTTTTAGACTAATTAGGCCATGCTTTACCACTTTCTAATTGGAATTATTGCTCTATCTCTTACCGTTCAAAAGTTCCAAATTGAATTCTGTCCTTTCCAAGGTCAGAGGTTAAATTTGAAGATGCCATCAGATTTGCAATGAATGATTTTCTATATTTGTTTTTTATCAGTTTTCCGATATCTCAAGTATTTTGGAAATTACTTGAGGGTCCAGACTATTGAGACACCCTGTATATTGCGCCAATATTGGACCAGTACTGAATATCTTGGGCACTGGCTGGCCAATACAGCCTGTTGCAGTCTGACTTCACCGTATGACAAAAGTGGCGAGAAAACGCAGACTCAGCCTCGCTTTCAATCGCCCAAGGTCGTATAGTGGTGTGCGTAGGAAACTGTGCTGAAAACTCACACACTTGGCCCGAAAATTGTTATAGAAGAAAACCACTGTTGTAAACCTTTGTATAAAGTATCCAAAGGGTTGCAGAATCATAAGTAGGCCTGGGAAAAATTTGTCTCTACTCAAAACACATTGAAAGCGGGTTGAAATGAGCAAAAAACGGGAGTTAAAACAAAACAACCATTTAAATGCAAGGTTAGATAATAACTGAATAAAAAACACTGGGTTACATAGGATATTGTCACGTGGCCCATTGGCCAATGTTGGACCACGTAATGTTTTACTTTCAAGTTACTTTACTATACTAAATCAACTTAAACTAAAGAGTGAAATGAATGAGAGAGTCAGAAGTTTGGGTTGAAATCAAACAGTATCTTTATTCTTTAAATCAAACTCACAAATACAAATCATAAAACTAAACCTAGAGACATGAATAACACTTTCTTTCTGAATTGGAGGGAACGATCGCATCACGCCATATGCTGGCTGATGCTAACCGCTTTGATATCATGGGAAAACTGAGCTCCATGAGCCAGAGTGGCTCTTTTATATTGAAATACCCCCCTGATTAATTATAATTGAACAATCCGTGATGAAATCACCACGGACGCTATCTAGTGATAGATTTTAGCAATTTCTATAATACTTGCGCTGGTTTGAGACGGTCGGCAGACGATGCGACTCAACTGTGTGACAATATTGCGCGGGCAACAATGAAACAGCATGCGCTCAACAATTAAAATCTAAAAATACACATTACATCATCAATCGGTTGCTAGGCAATAAAAGAGAAATAAAACACAGCAAGATTGTCAATTCGCAAACTCTACATCAAAATTAAAATAAAATACATCAAAATGATCACTGAGATACAGAGAACAAAAAATCCAAACGTAACTAAGGTGAATAACACTTTAAATTAGATGAAGTAGAGCAAGAGTGCACAAATTAGGCCTAACTCATTGCCAACAGACGAAAAAGGTAAGAATATGACATTTAGAGTCATCAATTCATTAAAACAACATCAGAAATGAACTCAGTAGGCAAAATTACACTGGAAACATGAGAATTAAAATTTTCAAACAAGAATTTTAACCCCAAACAACACACATTCAAAATCTTCACAAAAGTAAACTGGAAACTGAAAATGGCATTATACACATTGCACAACTGAACTGGAAAATCATAGTTACAAGAAACATACACGAAAATTTACAGAATAAACAGGTAAATGAATAGAAATAGAAATTCAACACAGAATAAATACTAAACATGAATAAATTGAATAATTTCAGGTTATCAACAAAATATGACACAAAACACTTGGAATAAATGAATAAAATGCATAAAACAAACAAATTTCATGACACTAAATTCTCAAAAACATACTATAAGTTTAATAAAGCACAGAACAAACATAAGGGCGACGAAATGAAGGGCGACGAAATGATATGATTAAAAACAAAAAAAAACCGAAATGCCTAATGGTTAGTTTAGGTTAGGTTAGGGCAGATCAGGTTAGATCAGGTTAGATCAAGTCAGGTTAGGTCAGGTTAGGTTAGGTTAGGTCAGGTTAGGTTAGGTTAGGTCAGGTTAGGTCAGGTTAGGTCAGGTTAGGTCAGGTTAGGTCAGGTTAGGTCAGGTTGGGTCAGATTAGGTCAGGTTAGGCAACGCAATGATATGGCGACGGAATGAGGGCGACGAAATGAAGAAATTATTCCCAATTTTCACTGTATGAAAAAATTTTAGAAGGGTGTCGCATCCTACTTGGAATAGGTTTATATGTGCTAACGTGTGATACTTTACCTGTGATCTATTATGCAAATACCCAAAGGAATACTAAATGTATGTAAATGAACAAAAGGTTCATTCAAGAGGCCTTATGCCTCAAATACACTCAGTTATAATTCTAGAGTCGACTTGGTCAGAGTCGAACAAAGGATTTCTCAAGATGGCGTCCTTAGTTCCGCGTGGTCGGCAGAACAATGATGGAGTCTCGAGTTGTCGTTAATTCGTCACGGATTTGTCGTTTACGGACGCGGTGGAATGCTCTTTCGAGTCTTCTATCCGTGCCTGTTGTCTAGGGCTTATGTTTTAGCATCTCAAGGTTTTGTCCAGGAACAGGGGGTTCCTTACAGAGCACTCGGACACTTCGGTGGCGGAATAATCGTAGGGCGATTATTCGGCGTGAATTCATAAGGACTATTCTCTGGCATTTGCTGGAATAGTTCTCAGGTAAATTCGAGAGAGTTACAGTTGCACTTGACTCAGCAATCCTCGATCAATCCTAACTTGTACTTGAAGTTGGCCTGACGGTGAGGTACTTGCTGTGTTCTTGGTGTCGTTTGTTGGTATTTGGAGCAGACATATGGTCACAGCCAGTTAATCCTGCGTGTTTCTATATTGTAAGCGGCTCATGTAGCGCGGTGATCGATTGTTGAGTCGTCTGCTCGAAAGAGCTTATTGTTTAGTCTGTTTTGGTGTGTTATCACTTGATAATACATGGTTTTATCTTTATTTATGTAAAGGACAAATTAATGATGGTTATCCATTGATTTGTTCTCTTTTGTTATGTATTTGACTTGAGGAGAACAAATCTCAAGTCATGACACTTGTTTTTATGATTTGGTCAAATAAAATGGCTGCCGACAGTTTGTCAGCAATGTCAGCACATTTTAACTATGGCTGCATTTTTCCAACTCACTACACATTTAGTAAATCCCAATAATGGTAGCAGAGGATGGTTTACAACGTTAGGACAACATTGTAACAACTTCTATTGGGTCGACAGTGAGTAGGAAGTCGTTTCACTTCATTTTCGCGAAGTTGCGAAAAGCACGGGAATTCACGGACACGCGGGCCGAAGCGGGGACGCCTTCTTGGGCATCGAGTGACGACGATCTCCCGTCGAAACGGAAGAAGTGATTTTGAACGAAATTTTCGCCGATTTGAGTGCCGAAACGTTGAGGGAAAGCATTAATACGACCGTAAGAACTGAATTATATAGTTTGTCGAATTTATCACGGTGCATTTTTAGTAAAATGACCACATCAAGTGCTTCACCCACAAACATTTCCAAGATGGCGGCGCCCATCTCGATCCGCACCAGCGGCCATGTTTAGACTGTTTCCAAGTTGTGCAGTGGATCCCAGCGCTGGAAATAACAACGTGGGATCACATAAGAAGGCAAGGAAGCATTTGGAACCGGTTTGGAGTCGAATCGGATTGTTTTTCGGTCGGAAACGAGGTTTTTGGCCGGCGACGAATGCGAACATAGTTCGCCAACGTTTAGAGGCACACCGCACGTATTAAATACGTGCCCACCGATTCAAAAACGTTTAGGAAACGTATTTCGGTGGAAGGAGAAGATTTTCGTGTCCGGGACACGGAAAATAAACGACGAACGTCGGCGATAAGAAGCGACGGACGAAAACGGCGTTATTTACGAGGAAACTCGTCGTAGGAAGTGGAATACATCCGCTGGATTTACCAGGGACGGTAGGAATACAATTCCTAAAGTATTTATTTCGATATTTGTGCAGGAAAATAGAAGGAAACGAACGGCGCATTTTTCAATTTTCCAAAATGGCGGCGCCCAGTGCGATACGAGTTTGAGGCCGTGTTCGTGCGATTTTAGAGCCGAGAAGTGGTTGACAGCGTTGGAATTGACGACGTGGGACCATAAGAAGTCCCAAGGAATCGATTGGGATCGGTTTCGAAACAATTTGAGCGATTTTTCGGCGAAAACGAAGCGTTTTTCGACGGCGGCGATCGAGATTGGATCCCCGCAGCATTTTGAAGACGTCGCTCACCGTAATTGAGCATCCCAGCGTGGAATAACGTCAGGTAGACGTTTTACAAGTCGGCAGAAAACGTTTCAGCGACGTTTAGGATTATTTCGAGGACATTGCGATTTTTGGCGAGCGTTTTGGCGCACGCGGCGTGCGAATTGAAATTCGCCGATCACGGATTAGCCCGGGACGGGTATCTGTGCAACGGAGGGACAGGTTTAGTCTTATGCCAGGTGCACAAGTGAATTGCATCGGATTCAAGCGACGTTTCAGCGACGTCAACGCGGGATTTGCGACGCAAAAATCCCGCAAGAAGACAACTTGCCAGCAAAGTGTTTATTTTTATTTCTGGGTTGTCGTGAAACTTTGTATAGTTTATAAGTTTTTGTTTTGGGGTCCCTTTGTTTGTTTTCCGCCCTTTACGCAGTCGAGTAGCGGAATCCTATTTCCACAAAGGCTTTCCCAGGCCACAGTGTTACTGACGACCCAGTAATTCAGAAAGCTCCGGAGATCCCGGAACCCCCTCCTGTGATACAGGAAGTCCCACAACCTGTTCTGCAGCAGAAAGTGAAACCCGCATTGCCCACGACCCCAAAGCCTGCTTTTAGACCTGAATTAAGGCCAGTCGCCAAACAGGCAGCTCAGCAACCCCCACTTATACCCGTTGAGGGGAACCCTGTTCTTGGGGATAGGGATACAGGGGATGAGCCTGTTGAAGAAATTGGTGGGGCGAAGGGGGATGATGGGAATTACTTCAACGTCTATCCTGACGATGATGGGGAACCTGAAATTCCTCCTGGGATTCAAACGCGACGTGGATCACGATCAAAGAAAAAGAAAGGGGACGTGAGGCTACACCCGGAACTACTGCCGTTAAATATGGCGGAATGGGAACGCCACGCATCCGTCCGTAAAGACGGAGCGACGGCGGGACAAATAGATGTTGTTTACATCACGCCCTTAAAGGATAAGATAAGAAGTCGAGTTGACATCGCACGGTGGTGCGATGAAGAAGGGTACGCATATGATGCGACCTTATTTGACTTTAAGACATTAGAGGGGGACGGTGAACCGTTAGGGTTTGCAGGTTTCTGTGCCGTCGAGCCAGAAACCTACGAAGAAGCCATGTACCACATCAAGCGCCCTGATTGGATTAAAGCTATGAGGGAAGAAATTTATGTATTTGATGAAAGAACGGTTTACAAGGAAGTTGACAAAACAACTTTAGACGAGGGTACGACTCTCTTGGGATCGAAATGGATATACAAAATGAAACGCGACCACACGGGTGTTATCCAACGCTATCGAGCCCGACTCGTCGCACAGGGCTTTAAGCAAAAGCCCGGAGTTGACTTTACGGAGGTGTTCTCCCCCGTCGTCAACTTTGTGCTAGTAATAGTGTTCTTTTGCACTTTGGTAATACTCAAGGGATGGCGAGAATTACACCTGGATATTAAGGCCGCGTACCTTTACGGGGACCTCAAAACGGTACAGTACATGGAGATCCCCAAGGGATATCGTACCGCCCATAATCGGCATAAATGCTGGATGCTTTTAAAAGCACTTTATGGATTACACCAGTCCGGTCGTATGTGGTACCAGGTCCTCCACATACGACTACTTGAATTGGGCTTTCAGCCGTTGTTGGGTTTAAACTGTGTCTATGCCCTAGACAACGACGCGATAGTCATCTTCTACGTGGACGATATCGTGCTGTTTTCCAAGGATGACTATGTGGAACAATGCGTTTTAAAGTGGTTACGGGAATCGTTTGAAGTAGTGAGTCTGGGAATCGTAACTTTACTTTTAGGAATCGAGTTTGATAGGTCCAGGGACATGATTAAAATCCACCAACGGAAATATATTGAAAAGCTTTGTAAAGCTTTACGGGGACCTCGAAACGGTACAGTACATGGAGATCCCCAAGGGATATCGTACCGCCCATAATCGGCATAAATGCTGGATGCTTTTAAAAGCACTTTATGGATTACACCAGTCCGGTCGTATGTGGTACCAGGTCCTCCACATACGACTACTTGAATTGGGCTTTCAGCCGTTGTTGGGTTTAAACTGTGTCTATGCCCTAGACAACGACGCGATAGTCATCTTCTACGTGGACGATATCGTGCTGTTTTCCAAGGATGACTATGTGGAACAATGCGTTTTAAAGTGGTTACGGGAATCGTTTGAAGTAGTGAGTCTGGGACCCGTAACTTTACTTTTAGGAATCGAGTTTGATAGGTCCAGGGACATGATTAAAATCCACCAACGGAAATATATTGAAAAGCTTTGTAAAGCGTACGGGATTGACTCGTGCCATCGAGTGAAAGTTACAGTAACTCCGGGAACCATGATTCAAAGTGTGAGAACCGGGGAAAAAGTCGATACTTCATTCCCGTACAGATCTTTGGTCGGAAGTCTATTGTTCATCGCCAGCCGAACCAGACCCGACATACTGTTTTCAGTAATAGTGCTTTCTCAGTATAACGAGACGCATTCGACGCGCCATGTCAATATGTTACTACAGGTCCTACGATATTTGGCCACCACGTCGAATTATTCGATTAACTTGTCGAACTGTAAAAACGAGAATTTGACAGTTTACACCGACGCGTCGTTTGCCCTAGATCAAGACAGATGACGAAGCTTTGGGGGACATATTGTCTATATGGGTGGCATTCCCATCTCGTGGAATTGCCACAAACAATCGATGACCTCCCTGTCGATCATGGAGAGCGAATTTATCGCCGTGGTCGATGGGGTGAAAGAAGTTATTTGGCTCAAGCGCCTTTACGACGCGAAAATAATGTTTTGTCTCGAGCGAAATACGCCCTGTGTTTTTGCGGATAGCCAGCCGGCTATCCAATACTGTAAGAATAGGATTGAGAACAGGGCAAATAAACATATAGACGTGAAGCTTCATTTCGTTAGAGATTGGTTCGAGAAAGGAACGTTTTTAATCGAACATGTTTCCGGCGAATTAAATGTCGCCGATATTCTGACGAAATGGTTAGCTAAACCCAGACTGAACGCGCTATGCGAATACATCTTTGTAATTGACAAATAGCTAAACGAAGGGGGATTTGTTGGGTTGGCGTTTTCCTGTTTGTCCTCGTATGCACGCATATTATCAGATTGCATATTGTGGATAAATGCAATCAGTGTGTTGCCATGTTGACGTCCCGTATTGCAGTCGGTTGATTCTGAATTTTAATCCCAATGCTGGTCTTGTACCGCAACCGACTCTCATTACGTGACAACACACACAATCTGCCGTCTGCTCAAAGGAGCAGTTATTGTTTATGTTGTTCTGTTTGTTTCATCCATTAGTTTTGTCTTTCTGTAAAGAACAAGTCAGTGTATTGAAACAATGATTTGTTCTATGATTTCATTGTGTTTTGAGATCGAGGGCGATTAGCCTCGAACCAGGTTTTATGTTACACATACTTTTGTAATAAAAGATGGCGGACGCGTGTCCGATTTATCCGCCCAGCCAAAAATGATGTTTCCAGTTATTTCTGCAGCGCACAGGCCCTTTCAGCTCTTCAGAAGCTTCTTCGCCATCGTTTTGTCCCGGATGCCATTTACAATCTTGTCGCGGATAAACTCGTCATACAATGCATCCAAATTGCAGTGTTTGGCCGCTGTATGCAATGCCGTGATGTATTTGTCCATTGTTTCACCGTCCTTTTGCTGGCGGTTGTAGAACATGGCTCGCTCATAAATCACGTTTGTTGTCGTAACAAATTTCGCCTCAAAAGCTGCCTTCATTTTTGCGTAATCGTGCTTGTCCGGATCCGCCAATTTGAATGAAGCATAAATGTCATTTGCCGTGTCCCCCATGTGGTAAAGGAGTGAAGCCGCTTGCTTTTTGCCTGGCTGTGTGTCCAAATCCACCATGGAGCGAAATAACTCAAATCTGGCAATCCATCTTGGCCAATCTGCTGCATTTTTAAAATCAAATTCATCCGGTGGTTTGCAAATGCTGTGCTCCACTTTTGCCATGACTGGTGGAATGTTTTTCTCTTCCTTCTCCTCCTCTTGGTCCTCTAGTATGGGCTCAATGATGAGCAAGGCTACAATTCTTTTTTCTCTTCCTTCTCCTCCTCTTGGTCCTCTAGTATGGGCACAATGATGAGTAAGGATACAATTCCTTGTCTTCTTCAAACAAAAGGCACATTTGCTGGCGCCAACAGACAAAAATCGCCGAAAATTTTCGAATCTCGAAGAATACTCGGCGTATAATCGGCGTGCTCGAGCTCACGTATCAACGTTGCCTCTGTTGCTCACGATCGCACGTCGTTTTTAGTCCCAAACGTCCGAGTTGTGTGTTGCCTACCGTCCTTATTGACGTTACTCCACCCAGTTGATCTTTCCAACCAATTTCCAGAGTGATTTCCGCTGCCACCATGTGTTGTTAGTTGCTCAAATCTGGAGGCTGATGAAATAACAGGAGTACAGTCGTGTTCAAAAAAACTGGACCCTCACTCTGTGCTGGCAATTGAAATTGTGAGTAATTCCGTGTTTTGCCACTAGGTGAAACACCAGACATCAACAAGTGATAATATAGCCTTGTTTACAGTGATCCTTTCATAAGTTAATTTAGTGGACAGTTTTAAAAAGGAAAATATAAGTTATTTTTATAGAAAAAGTGTATGGATATTTAATACTAAGAAATAAAAAATTAATTTGTTTAATATTTTCTAACAATAAAGAATATTTTCTAACAATAAAGAATATTTTCTAACAATAAAGAATATTTTCTAACAATAAAGAATATTTTCTAACAATAAAGAATATTTTCTAACAATAAAGAATATTTTCTAACAATAAAGAATATTTTCTAACAATAAAGAATATTTTCTAACAATAAAGAATATTTTCTAACAATAAAGAATATTTTCTAACAATAAAGAATATTTTCTAACAATAAAGAATATTTTCTAACAATAAAGAATATTTTCTAACAATAAAGAATATTTTCTAATAATAAAGAATATTTTCTAACAATAAAGAATATTTTCTAACAATAAAGAATATTTTCTAACAATAAAGAATATTTTCTAACAATAAAGAATATTTTCTAACAATAGAGAATATTTTCTAACAATAAAGAATATTTTCTAACAATAAAGAGAATTTACCACTAGCTTTGTCTAAAAATAGCCGCGAATGAGATTAGGGCTAACAAAACAACAATCGGTCTCCGACCAATCCTTTCACTATCTCATTTTTACTATCTTATTTTCACTATCTCATCTTCACTATCTCATCTTCACTATCTCATCTTCACTATCTCATCTTCACTATCTCATCTTCACTATCTCATTTTCTTTATCTCATTTTCTCTATCTCATTTACACTCTCATTTTTACTATCTCATTTTCACTATCTCATTTTTACTATCTCATTTTCGCTATCTCATTTTCGCTATCTCATTTTCACGATCTCATCTTCACTAGTGATAGTGATCTTACCTGACAGTGAAAATGAGATAGTGAAAATGAAATTGTGAAAATGAGATCGTGAAGATGAGATAGTGTAAATGAGATTGTAAAAATGAGATAGTAAAAATAAGATAGTGTAAATGAGATAGAGAAAATGAGATAGCAAAGATGAGATAGTGAAGATGAGATGGTGAAGATGAGATGGTGAAGATGAGATGGTGAAGATGAGATGGTGAAGATGAGATGGTGAAGATGAGATGGTGAAGATGAGATAGTGAAGATGAGATAGTGAAGATGAGATAGTGAAGATGAGATAGTGAAGATGAGATAGTGAAGATGAGATAGTGAAGATGAGATAGTGAAGATGAGATAGCAAAGATGAGATGGTGAAGATGAGATGGTGAAGATGAGATGGTGAAGATGAGATGGTGAAGATGAGATGGTGAAGATGAGATGGTGAAGATGAGATGGTGAAGATGAGATGGTGAAGATGAGATAGTGAAGATGAGATAGTGAAGATGAGATAGTGAAGATGAGATAGTGAAGATGAGATAGTGAAGATGAGATAGTGAAGATGAGATAGTGAAGATGAGATAGTGAAGATGAGATAGTGAAAATAAGATAGTAAAAATGAGATAGTGAAAGGATTGGTCGGAGACCGATTGTTGTTTTGTTAGCCCTAATCTCATTCGCGGCTATTTTTAGACAAAGCTAGTGGTAAATTCTCTTTATTGTTAGAAAATATTCTTTATTGTTAGAAAATATTCTTTATTGTTAGAAAATATTCTTTATTGTTAGAAAATATTCTTTATTGTTAGAAAATATTCTTTATTGTTAGAAAATATTAAACAAATTAATTTTTTATTTCTTAGTATTAAATATCCATACACTTTTTCTATAAAAATAACTTATATTTTCCTTTTTAAAACTGTCCACTAAATTAACTTATGAAAGGATCACTGTAAACAAGGCTATATTATCACTTGTTGATGTCTGGTGTTTCACCTAGTGGCAAAACACGGAATTACTCACAATTTCAATTGCCAGCACAGAGTGAGGGTCCAGTTTTTTTTAACACGACTGTACATTTCCATTATCTGCTTCACCTGATTTGTGCTCTCTCCAAGGCATTTTTCATGACACATCTTAGTGTTTGAGATTTCAGCATTCTGATTTTAGCTTGAATATTTTTCTTCAGTTCTAGGAGTGTCTGATTTCTTGCTGTGGGGGGGATGTACAATCGTGGCCATAAAAATTGTCGCGTCTTACTTGCTGCAGAAATTGAAATGATTATTTCCAATTTTTGCCACAAGGGCGAACAGATAAGTCTATTATGTATTGTGGGTGGTCAATTAACCTGTTTTATTCGTTGTATTGTCGTCGAGACGACATTTTAAAAAAAAAATGCATTTGCGGGGCAAAAAATTGCAGTTTTAGACGAAATAAAATGCGTTTGTAGATAGAAAATTCTAAAGTGATGAGATGGTTGTTTGTTGTGTTTTTATTAATTGTTGTTTGTTTTTTTTTAAAAGAAAAAAGAAAAGAAAAAAGAAAACAATATTAAATACTCCGTAGTGTTTAAAATTAATTTTATTAGAGATAAAAATTTATCTTTGCACAGGAATTTTATTTTTTTGTACGAAATTCTGCATTTTTCTAATTAAATCATCCATCATGCATCATGCAGGACTCAGTTTCTACTGGGCGTTGTCCCTATTCCGTGTATATTTTCCGAATTAAATAACTTATTATAATATATTAATATCCGCATTGGTTCCTCATCCGCACGGGGGTTCCTTATCTACCATTTAGCGTTAACGTAACTTTAATGCAACGTTACGTTACTTTAACGTTATGTTTATGCTCGGTTATCGGTAAAAAGGTAATTTTAGTGGCAAAAAAGAAGCTTCTAGTTAGCATTTTTAGCGACAAAATTTCATTTTAACGAGCAAAGCCAAACATAGACAATGCATTTTTTCCCACAAAAACAAGCTCTTTAAACTGCCCTCAGTTTGTAAAGCAAAGCAAACACAACTTACAAATTAATTTCAATTTGTATTTGGTATATTGGTGAATAGCTGGATTCAGTTATTCAAATCAATAACCATCCCAAATTAAGGCAGTGCAACAAAGACAACTGCACCTCTCGGAGCAAAACAGACGATACATTACGTGACGAACCAGGACCACAAAGCCGTCACTAGATGACATTAATATTTCTACACATAACAATGCAACATCTTGTGTATAAGTATAGTATTTATTTGTATTGGCCGGTATAATTATTACGATAATTATATCCGGTACTCAATAAATTGTAGTGTATTGATAACTTGCCATCGTATTAATTTATCTCATGTCGTTTACTTGCCACAATCTATTCTTTCTACTGACAAATGGCCTTTTGCACACAAATCGTCCATTTTTGTGGTCCTTTTATGACCATTGTTAATTAATTTGAAAAACTATTTAGTTTAATTTAAAAAGCTGTTGGTATATTTGATTGATTTTATTTTTAGTAATTTTAAAATACTGATTTTTTTTAAAGTTAGTTGATTTTGTTTCATTTAATTTTCAAAATATATACTCCATAATTTATTAGATTTTTTTAGTTAACTTAAAAAAATGACAGCTACTATTTATAAAAGTTTCAATTTGACATTTGATCAGTTGCAGCTAAAGTAATCCCTAAAAAAAGTAGACTTGCCCAAGTCCTCTAGTGGTTGCAATCAGAACTGGTCATTTGCAATTTCAGCAGCAAGCTGAGTATGACCAGGCAGCGACAATTTTTATGGCCACGATTGTACATCATTTTAGCGATTTCATTTTAGCGACACACCATTTAGCGAACATGTCATTTTAGCGACACAAAAACCTAGGTTTAATTCCTAAGAAGGGCTAACAAGTGTAGTGCAGTAAATGCCGCCGAAAGCCGACCCGCCCAGGAGGGGGTCGACTCGGAAAAATTAATAAATGCCCCGGCGTTAAATCAAGGCAGTACGGTAGTATTACAGTATTAATAGAAGTATTAATAGAAGTATTGTTACGTGGATCCTGGGTGCCAATCCGAGTCCCACGCAACTGTGTTTTGAATGAGTGAGAGGAATGAATGAGGCGTTGTTTATGTTTTTAAATTCAACTCTAATCTTTATTAGACCGGACAGACAAAGTCTGTTCGACCTTCCTTAAATGTGCGCTTTACAAATCAGATAATTAAACATTATGAACTTTGAATGAAATGACATTTACATTATTTAAATAAACACTTTAACAACTGGGTGATAAATTGTATAATTCATGAATACAGAAGATAGCCGTCAGCCGTACCCTTTGTTTATTGGGCGACATTAGGCTAGTAAATTAAATTGATGTTTCCTGTAAAGCAACATAAGATTAAGTGAGCTGTCTTAGAGCGGGTTAGTTCATAGGAAATCTCCTATTCTACCCTTAATCGAATTGATCGGTCCAACAGACGACGATGACGGTTTCCAATCGCCCGCGCCATCTGTTGCCGAAATTTAGCAACATTTAACTAATAATAGATCGAATTACGTGTTACGAATCGCGCATTAATTGGCACGGTTCGTACACGTGACAGTATTAATAAAAGTATTAATAGAAGTATTAATAGAAGTATTAATAGAAGTATTAATAGAAGTATTAATAGAAGTATTAATAGAAGTATTAATAGAAGTATTAATAGAAGTATTAATAGAAGTATTAATAGAAGTATTAATAGAAGTATTAATAGAAGTATTAACAGAAGTATTAACAGAAGTATTAATAGAAGATGTTATTGTTTTATTTTTTTTTACAGATTAGATTTGGTTTATACGAACCTCTGGATAGCTGCTTGGAAAGTTTGGTATACAATTGGCAACAAAAGTACTACACCTCCAGAAGATTATGATAAACAAGCAGTGACAATGCTATTTTTACCGTCACAATCATTCTTGACAGCACTAGTACAAATATTTCCTGCATTGTTTCAATTCATCAAAATTAGGTATATTCTATATTTTGTTTTCTCCTGTGAACATTTTTTTAAAAAAGAGAATTTATCTAGAACGGCCGAAACCGGTCAAAATGACAGGTCAAAATAAGGTTAACAATATGTGCACAATGCGTGTACCAAATGTACACCAAACGTGCACAATACATGCACAATACGTGCATACAATGTTTGGGCGTCAAATTAATGAAACATGCGAAAAAAAAATAAAAAAAAAATTGATGGATTTTATAAAACCAGATAGAATTAAAAACAGAAATTTTGGTTTCAAACACATGTAATTTTGGATAGATCTGGTTCCCCAATATAGATGATTAAACTATATCTAATCATTCATAAAATGTATATAGAGTACAGTATGTATATAAATATTTCATTATTGTACAATAATTTATTATTAAGTGAAACAAATTATTAAATTATGATTTTTTTTCAACCGGTCAATATGACTGGTTTTGGGCGTTCTAGGTAGGGGAAAATTCTGGCTGTTCTAGTGTTAAATCTATAATAAACAAATTGAAATCTATAATATGTGAGAGTGGACGGACATTGTTCAGGCACGGGAATGCCTAAACAGCGCCGGACGCTCGACACGTATAGATAGGAGACTACAAGAGACTGTGTTTGAGGTTTTAGGCCTTTATTCAGTTGTCTAGGGGTCAATATCTTGTGTCTCTCCCATGCTCCTGCTGCATTGCTGCAGCAGACCTGTGACCACACGCGGCACACACGTGGTTAGGGTTAACCTGGTTGTGCGGCGTGGTCATGTCGATGTTCATTTGGCCCATGGTAATCGCTCACGGTACTGGGACTGGCGAACCGGCCAAGTCCCTAAGTGACACCATGGTGAACAAGAGTGTGGACCGGTCTGATGTTGGTCAGGACCGTTCCTGTGGAACTCTGGCCAGAAACAGGATGTTGGGCCTTTTATATCCCACTCTTGCACCATGGGTACGAGAGTACCTCTTCCCATTGGTTGTGGGGTTGGTGACCGGATATGACGTCATCCTGGTCACCATCCCTCAACCGTCAACGCCACCTGGCGGGTGAGGTTGGGCTGGGCCATGTGGGCGTGTTGCAGTGGCCGATAATCGGTCACAAATAAACAAATTTAAATTTATAATAAACAAACTTAAATCTATAATAAACAAACTTATATCTATAATAAACAAACTTAAATCAAAGTTAGCAAACTCAAATTAAAGATTCCTAAATCTATGATAATTATCAATTACACAAATATAAACTTAACTTAAAACTGGAGCAGTATTTAATAAAAGAAAGTTTGGAAGAGACTTAAAGCCCCACTTAAACCAAGGTGGCATCAGGTCTGGAGTCCAAGCGAGAATTGATTTATGTAGAGTTCTCATCTCATAGAAAATGTTCCTTTCTACCTTTAATGTTAAAGTCTTTCATGGCTTGCTATGCCACCTGTTAATAGAATTTAGAACTAGTTTAATCAAAATGCCATGTATTTGTTGAATTTGGAAATGACTTAAATAAAATGCGCGTTAAGGGGCACCCGATAGCCTGAGCGACCTGTACGCAAGATCCAAAATTAATAAGTTGGATAAAAAATCCTGTACCAGTTAAGGTGGACGTTTGCCCAATAAGCATCCGTCTTGCCTTCTATCGGATCCGATGGCTCATAAACACAAACCTCTGTCAACGTCTCTGTCATATCCAATATGTACAATCGTGGACAAAAAATGTTGCATTTGGCATGCTGCTCACACTGCAATGAGTAATTCTAATTTTTGCCACAAGGAACAATGAACAAGTCTATTGTGTAGGGTTAAGCTGTATTGAAAATGAATGCAGTCTGTCAGTTGCAGCCAGTTATCGTGAATCCGAATCTGAACCCCCAAGCTAGTCCAACTCGATTCGTGTTGTCACGATCTCCTACGACGCCGATAAGTCGTTATCAGCAAAGAAAAGCTGCTTCAGATCCCATTTGGGCTCAACAAAATAATGTTCCGATAAATGCTCAAGTACGTGTAGCTAATTATGTAAATAATCAAGCACAAACAAGATTGGGATTACCGAATCAAGCTTTGGCGCCAATTGGCACCAGACCTGTTTCGCTCAATCCTAAGCAACACGGTGGTTCTCATAGGTAATATACTGAGCGCGACGTGTAATTGTCGGGACAATTAGGGCAGCACGAATCTTATCTGTCAAGAAGATGAGTGCTGACCTAATTTCGACAATTACTCAAGCGCGAGGTGTATTTGATACGAGAATTTACCGATAGAAACTAACGTACATCGTCAATCGTATCCAAACTGGCCTCGCTCCATCGTAACGAAGCAGCCGCCATAATAGCCCCGAATGAGATTAGGCCTAACAAAACAGCAATCGTTTTGCCGACCAATCCTGATGCGCAAAACTGAAGAGTCAGATATGCAATGGAGCTTTCATATATTCATACATTCATCTTGAATTTTTAATAACACACGTTTCATACATAGTTACCAAAATACATTGTTGATTTTATAAAGTATTGTTCCAACATTCTCGCCCTTCATCGTAACGATGAATCACATAGTCGCAAATTAATAAAATCCTTTGTGGTGATCAATTTCAAACCACCTGTTGCCTTGGTCATAATATCTGCAGGCATCTCTTCTGTAGACATATAGTTGATATCATAAGTTCCGTCTTGAACATCCTCACGTAAAAATAACACTCTCCTGTGAAAGTGTTTTGTGCGCCCATGGTACTGGGGGTTCTTAGTGAGGGCGATGGCGGCTTGATTATCGGAAAAGATTTGAATCGGTCTTTGAATTAAATTGGTCATTTCAAGCTGTTCCAGCAATGATGTTATCCATTTCAGTTCTTTTGCTAACTCTACCATTGCTACAAATTCCGATTCACATGTTGATAAGGCAATTAGCTTTTGCTTCTTTGATTGCCAAGTGATGGTTGAATTTCCCAGCATGGTGATAAATCCTGCATAGCTCTTTGCATCAACCGAGGCACTGTTCCAAGATGCATCGGCATATCCTCGCAATAATCCAAATCCCTGAGAATAAATTAACGACAAATCAGCCGTTCCTTTTAAATAGTGAAGGATCTTCTTTGCTGCTGTCCAGTGAGCATCATGCGGATTCTGCAACCACTGCGATAGATAGGATACCGCATAGGCGATATCTGGTCGAGTAGCTTGAGCCAAGTAGGATAAGGAGCCTATTAATTCTCGATAGGGCTCGTTAGTTAATGGTAATCCGAGCGGATAATTAGGGTCCTCCAGCTTCTGGGATGGGTCCATGGGTGCTCTACTTGTCTTTGCATTCATCATGTTGAATTTAAGCAAGACCTCAAATATATACTTGGATTGGTCCAACAAAAGTGCATATGGATGGGTCTGTCGCCTAATCCTGATGCCCAAAATCTCTGTGACTTCTCCAAGGTCGATCAGATTAACTTGCTTCATCACTTTCCCCATTATCTGATCGAGCATCCGTGTGGCGTTAGTTGCCGGCATCAAATCGTCAACATAAGTGCCCATTATTATAATGTCGGTACCATTTTTCCACAGATGAACGCATGGATCAACTACCAACTTCTTAAATCCCGCTTGTGCAAGTACCTTGTTCAGGGCTTCATGCCAAGCGCGGCCTGCCTGAGGTAAACCATAAACTGCTTTATTTAGGAGCCAAACGTCGTTTTCTCGCCCAGGTTGAATAAAACCTTGAGGTTGCTCCATGTAGACTACCTCCTTCAATTTTGCATGAAGGTATGCTGATTTGACATCGTAGTGCTTGACTATAAAGCCAAACATTGCAGCAATGGCTAAGATAATTCTGATGGTGGCCAATCGAGCCACAGGGGAAAAAGACTCTGAATAGTCAATGCCCTTGTGGACATTGTAGCCTTGAACAACTAGACGGGCTTTATATTTCTTCTTAAACTTGTATACCCAGCGAGAGCCAATTACTTTTGCATCCTGTGGTCTTGGAACCAAAGTCCAAGTATTTTGTTGGGTGTGGGAGGCTATTTCCTCTTCCATAGCCTTTACCCATTGGCTCGCCTGGTCAGATGCCACTGCCTCAGCAAATGTCTTTGGCTCATAAATCGGTACTTCAACCTGTGGGTTGGTGTTCACCACATGTGCTCGCTGGTTCTGCCAACGTTGTGTGCGATGCTGTCGCCAATCAATTGCTTGATAAGGCTGGACCTGACGTCGTATCCTTGAAGGATATCTCCGTTCTGGACCCGGTGTTGGTCGGGTGGGTTGCCGAAAAACAACTGGGGGTTGGGAGCTTACATCTCCCTCAGGTATGTACACCATTTCTGGTTCACGATCAGGTTTTACATTCTGTCCTGATAATAATTCCACTCCCAATCTGGACTCATTGAATTTAACATCTCGTGCCACAATGATATTATTGGTATCTGGGTCATAAAACTTCCAGCCCGGCTTCAACAAGGGATAGTCCATGAAAATGACCGGTTTAGCACGAGAATCCAACTTATTCCTATGTTGCTTTGGAACCCATGCGTAAGCAATAGTGCCAAAAATCCTCATATTAGATATGTCTGGTTTTCTTCCAGTAAGTCTTTCATAGGGTGTCTCATCCGGAAATCTACGTGTTGGTGAGCGATTTATTGCATAGGCAGCACATGCTGCAGCTTCAGCCCAAAACTTGTGTGGCAACCTGGAATCATTCAATAGTGTCCTTGTCTTGTCAAGGAGGGATCTATTTGCCCTTTCAGAGACTCCATTTTGGGATGGACTATAGATGACGGTAGTTTGATGTTGAATTCCCCTTGTGTCCAAAATTGTCCTAAAGTGTTGATTTAAAAATTCAGTCCCGTTGTCTGAGCGGACCATCTTGACTTTGGCTTCAAACTTATTTTGATGTGTGTCTATAAATTGTTCAAAAACACGCGAAGTCTCAGCCTTTGAGACCAAAAAACGAGGAAACAAACACCTTGAATAGTCATCTACAATCATGAAGATATACTCTGATCTTCCAATTGAAGGGTGTGGCATGGGACCACACAGGTCTACATGCAGCATCTGTAGCGGTCCACTTGCTCTAATTGATGGTGCAGGCAAAAACGGGCTTCTGGTGTGCTTTGCTGTCACACATTCCTCACACAATGTCCATTTGTGAACTTTATCAATTGTCATCCCTGTCACCATATTTTTCTTTACTAAATCCTTTAAGGCACGATTGTTTATGTGTGCCAACCTGCGGTGCCACAACTCTGATCCCGCCAATGGAGGTTGTGATTGGATAGCCATCACTACTGCTTTGTCTTCCATTGTGGGTGCATTGGGGCTTCTTGCTTGTAATTTGAACAATCCCCGATGGGATGAAACTTGGAACACTTGTACATTGTCAATTGTAGAAACTGTACAGCCACGGGCAGTAAATGCGACTTTATAGCCCAAATTAGTCATTCTGCTTATTGATAACAGGTTACCACTCAATTCAGGCACATAATAGGTGTCTTCCAACTTCAGTACTCTGGCTTGGTCACCAAACCAAATATTTAGCATAATTACACCAGTTCCTGATGCTTTGATCTCTCTGCCATCAGCCAATGAAACCATCTTGACAAATGAGTCATCCAATGTTGTAAATAAACTCCTGTCTCCACTCATATGTGAAGTTGCACCTGAATCCAGATACCATATGTAAGGGTCAAATTGTTCTTGGTCTATTAAAAGTTCGTTCTTCCTGTCCACTTGATCAGGGTCACTGTCCGTTGCAACAAGAGCGAACTGTGGTGTTTGATCTTCCACATCTGTCACTCGCTTGGATGTGGACGGTCCAGATGATCCTCGTCCTCTGGGAACCCAAGGTCTTGACCGAGGAGGAAAACCACGATTGGCAGATGTGGATGGTTGAGTGTCTTGGTTCTGCTGGGGTGGGCGGCGACAATCCACTTGTCTATGGCCTGGGATCCCACAATTCCAACATTTGAGTTGGATTCGACCTCTGGCTGGTCTGCCACCTCTGCCCCGTTGATAGGAGGTTGCACCTCGTACCCAATTGGCACTCTCCAGCTTTGGAGTTGTCTGTTGTGGCTTTCTTGCTTCCTCAGCCAATAAGGCACGTTGCAAAACTTGAATTGTCATTGCTGCCACTCCCAGTACATCACAGCTACGTACAACATTAATATAATCAGCAGTTAATCCTTTCAAGATGTGTGAGCAAAGTTCTGGTTCTTCAGTCACTACTCCCAATGATTGCAGTTCCTGAGCTACTGCTGTGGCACGCCCAATATATTCCAGAATTGTCTCTCTAGGTTTCATCTGAATTCTACCCAAGTCAGTCTTTAATTGAACTTTTAATTCTGCTAAGACACCTTGGTTCTGGACTTGCAATTTCTTCCATGCTTCTGATGCAGTAACAACATTCATAACATATTTCATTTGAGTAGCATCTATTGTAGATAAAATTGTATTCAGCACTTCCACATCTTTAACCTGCCATACATCCAATCTGGTATTGAAGGTTTTCTCATCTTCAGTTGCCAATTTAATAGGCATCACTGGTGATGCAGTTGGATCCCACTTGTGCTTGGATCTCAGTAGAATTGCCACTCTAAATTTCCATGCACCATAGTTTCTGCCATTCAACTTCTCAACTGGAATTACAAATTGATCTGCCATCATTTCCTCAGAAATAGCACTTAAAATCAACTAATCAGTCCAGGGCTTAATGTTGCACAGGCTTATCACTTTATTAGTTCAGGGTGAGGCTTATCACTCAGGCAATTCTGGGCCTAATTCTCATGGAACTTTTAAAACTGCATTAAAACTTCAGATTTCCAACCTTTCTTCACAATATGCAATTGTTCAGCCAAAAAACAGTCCATATTTCACATAATAAATTTGTGTCTGGGCTCATAACCCATGAAGAGTCAGATATGCAATGGAGCTTTCATATATTCATACATTCATCTTGAATTTTTAATAACACACGTTTCATACATAGTTACCAAAATACATTGTTGATTTTATAAAGTATTGTTCCAACAAAAACAAATTGCATTTGACGTTTGATGCTTGGTTCGTAAAGGCCCCACCGGGGGGCGCCACGACCAGAAACATTGACCGGGAAGAGTGGAAAGAGTGCATGGCGCAAGGAATTTCTTCCCGGTAAGCACCAATCAGACGTCAAAAGCGGTTTGTTACGCGCCTCGGGATTGGTCGGGAGACCGATTGTTGTTATTGTTCATTTTCTGTGGAATAACACTGGTGAGTCCTGAATTTGGCTTTGGCAAAAATTGCTCAAACTGAGCAGCCATGTTTATTCATGAAAGAAAAATTTGTCAAGTGACTGGGAATCAGTCACATGGCTAATCATACATGTGATTCTCAAAATACTAGAACAAATCCCAATTGCAACAAACTATACAAATAACTATAATGGTAAAAGGATTTGTCCAAATCAATTACATGAATAAAACAACATAAAAGCAGTAATAGAGACAGCACTATTGATTTAAATAATGACACGTGAATTATTAAACCCAAACAATTCCATCTGACTCTTATATTACTGGACACATGTATGGCAATGTAAACCGGCAATGTCTACCCCAATGTTATGATTCTCAATACCTTGGAAAAGGGGAGAAACACCGCACAAACTAAACAATGCTCACAATGCGAACCGCGCACTAAACCTGAAACATGCGCGTTTAAACAATGCTGATTGTAAACCATTTGTCTATGATAACATATTTCTGATTTCCTACAGTTATGTTAGCCCTAATCTCATTCGTGGCTATTTTTAGACAAAGCTAGTGGTAAATTCTCATGGTAACCACCAAAATGGATCTCATAGAAATCAACAAAGTGGTCCTCACTTTAACCATTCGAATAATCATTCGAATACTGGTTCACATAATAATGTGCCGCCAAATTCTGGTAATACAAATTCTAATAATTCACACCAAAATAATTCGAGTAATCAGTCGAATAACCATCATTCTGGAGATTCAATGCCTTCAACTTTGTCCGCAGAAGAATATGGAAAGTTGTTATTAACAATAAAAACCATGATTCAAACTGAGAAAGGTACGTCTCAGGACTATCATATGAAAGCCCCAGAAATGCCGATCTTTACGGGATTAACCACTGAAAGTGAATATTTCCTTTCCATTACAAAGAGTGTGGCCTCTCTTATGCTGGGCGCACACATACCGCAATTTCGCGTCCCGTCGCAATCGCGTTGCCATTGCGCATGCGCAGGTGGCGTCATTTCTTTCGCGCCGGTTCAAAATCTACTTTTGGAAATAGTATTTGTCCCACGTACTATTTCGCCCGCGATTCATGTTGCAGCCAATCCCGTGAGCTGTTTGGAATGATGTCATTTCATCAACATTTTCGGTTGCTGTGTGAATGACGTCATAAGATTGAATTAGCAGAGCTGAAATAGCTACATGTGTGTAGCATTGCACGTGATTTACAGCGCTATTTTGCTTGCGAAATTGCGACGCGACGCGAAATCGCGGTATATGTGCGCCCAGCTTTAAGAAAATCCCACTCGATGACATGGTACATAATATTTCACCAAGCTTTATGATTGATGACACAAATTTGTGGTATCAAGAGAATAAAAGTAAATGTCCAAATTGGATTACTTTCGAACAATTATTTCGAGTAAGATTCGTAGCCAGCAAACTAGAGCGATTAACTCAGCAAGTGGCTACTAGACAGCAAGAATCTGAAAGTCTGTATGCTTTCATACTTCGATACTTTAAAGTTTGTAATTTACAATCCAACATAGACGCTCAAAGCGCGACTACTATACTGTTTACAAACATTACTCGAGAAAGTGTAAGACTTCTACACTGACAAAAAATGGCAGATTATCCATTGACCCAAATTTATGAGATTGCAAGTAACAATCGAGCATTGTATGACGATGCCTAGACGAACCCAAAAAACAAAATGTAGTTCGACGGCCTTTTCCTCCTAAAAAGCCGGAAACTAGGTTTCCAGTCAAGTCTGGTATTAAAGCCTTAGATTATGAAATGTCAGAAGACACTCAAGAGTTTGAGGAAATACCGGAAGAATGTGAAACTCTTTACTCGGTAAACGGAGTTGTGGATCCAGCTAAAAGAGGACCCATGGTCTGTTACAATTGCAAACAGCCCGGACATTTCCGACGGGACTGTACTACTCTGAAACCCAGACCTAACTTCCATTCGGAAGGAGCATCCAAACGGGTAACGCAAGAATCATTAGATCTTACACTTAATTCTAAGTTTAACAGTTTCAATTCTAAACTCAATAATTTTGAGACAAAACTACAAAGTAGTTTGACGAACACATTAACTAATTCATTAGTTGAGACTATGAAGAAGTTAGGCAAAAATGAATCAAACGATTCAGATAAGTAGAAACCAACAAACTAGATCGGGGGATAAAGGAATTATCCAGCCCCCAGAAATAGTGCAAACTATATCGGAAGTAATGGATGTTGACATTCTCGAAGAATCCACTAGCACTAGCGGTGGAGTAAATGAAAATTTACAAAAGATGACGGAGCAGTTAAATAATTTGACTCTTTTTCCGAACGGATATTTCTTGAAGAAATTTTGTATGGTTTCTCGACTCAATAAAGAGATGGCTATAGAAAGAATTCATCAGATTTCTTTGAAAAATAATAGTGATGATCCTCGAATGAAGATCACGATTGGTGGACTCACTTACAATGCACTTATGGATTCTGGTGCTACATAGTGTTACATTGGAGAACAACTCTTGTCAGAAACTCATGCTTTGCCAAAATATACAGGGTGAGTCAAAAGTCTGGAAACACTTGTGTTTTTCCTTATTATTTGTGACGGTGACGACCACAACTCCTATTTAACAATGGTACCGGGAATAGATCGCAATAAAAGACAGTGAATATAATACGAGAGATAAATAAATACAAGAGACAAGAATGTTATCAATACACTACAGTTTATTGTTGGCATACAATATAATCGAGACTAAATTTTACATACAAGTTAGGTTTTGCTGTCACTGATAAAAGATAAAGATTAGGCTTTTCGTCGCAATCACACAGTTGCCGTCGATAGAAAATGCCTTGCCATGCAGAACGGTATCAAGCGTCCCCTGCGTAGCAGCACGGTCGTTCATCTAGTGATTGACGGTACCACGTACACAGGAGTCGATAGCTTGCCGCTCCACACAGCAGTTTAGCCCTTCGCGGTACTAATTACAAACCGACTGCTTTGGCACCAAATACCATGAGATTCAGCTTGCCAAACACTTGGTGCTACTCACGGTTACTGTAAAACAGACTGCTTTGGCACCATCAGGTGAAGGAACCAATTCTCAACAATACCGGTGCTTAATTACGGTTACGGAATGTGTTCATACCGAAAATGGCCACTCAGTCCTGCCCGGAGGATACTGAATTGCACAGAAGGCAGGTTCGCCTCGGCGAGACCGTAAACTGAAACATTAGAATCCAGTATTTCATCTTCAATCGATGGACAGCATGATTCTGTAGAATCATGCAACGGTTCTTTGTGAATAAATCAGCAAAGAACCAAATGGTTTAAATGGGCAAAGAATCATATTTCGTAAGTAACAATACCAAAACAAAATAATCAAACAGAGCCGCCGAATGGTCGGTTGTTTCGGTATATGTACCCCGGCTGGGTTAAGGATTAATCCAGTCATCCAATTGGAACATAGGTTCCACGAATCCCTCCAATCCCGTAATACCGGAAATGGATACGGGGAACATAATGTAGATTATACTAATCTTTATTATAACCGGAACTGGATACCCAGGACCGGAAATGCATTCCACCAATCAGATCGATTAAATGATCGATTGATTTCTGAATCTCCTTTTCTATCGAAATGGAGATTAAGTCGTAACTTAATAATGAATAACTATTAATATATATCTATATTAATGTCGGCTAAGTTCTAATTCACTCCTATAAATATATTCTTTTATTTATTTGCAAGAATCTAACTCGCAATTCGAATTTACCGCTAAATTGTGATCGCGCCATCTAGTGGCGGAATGGAGCATTGATAAAAGCGGGTTTCGCTACAAAACCTTATCAAATGGTCGTGATATTCATAAATACCACTTCTAAACCGTCACATATTGTTTTCAATATCGGTCACTAGATTGTGCTGGTATTATTACAAAATGTGCTTTATGTATTTCCTCCTTGTAAAAGGAGTCAATTCCGTAAGTTTTCATCATTAAATAGTGTATATTTTGTATAATTATTGTTAGATTCATGTTTGCACGTTAGTTAAGTGCAAACAACCGTGTTTAGTGAACAAACACGTCTTTTTCACGCGTACATACTCGTACGCATATCCACGCACGAGAATTCAACGTGCGCTGTTTTTCAACATGCTTCCTACACCTTTTCAGGTGGTATTTTTGCGCCAGATTGCTACAGAATCCATTTGACTGTTGATGCAGGCCCGAACGGGCTGGGAGCAATTTTGGCCCAGCTTAAGAGTGGAGAGACGGAACCACGGGTTGTGGCTTATGCAAGCCGTGCATTAACAGAAGTCAAAAGGAGATATTATCAAATTGAGCGGAAGACGTTGGCGGCCGTGTGGACCATTGAGCACTTTTATTTGTACTTATATGGAAAAACTTTAGTCTTGTTTACAGATCATAAGCCTCTTATCAGCATCTTCGGGAATCGGAAGTCGCGACCCTTAGCTCGAATAGAACGCCTCTGCTTACGGATACAGCAATATGTGTTCGAGAGGAAGTACACCAGGATAAACACAAATCTAAGTGACTATATGTCGAGGCATTCAGGAGGTGAAATGGGACGTGGAGCGACAATATTAATTTTGTTGTGAGAACGTGTGTGCCGAAATGGTTGACACGGATGCAGATGGCGAGGGCGACAGCTGAGGATGAGTGTTCACAATTGTTGCGGACGGTGCTGAGTCGAGTGGGAGGCGAACGGGACAAGATGTGGAAGCACGAATGCCTGAGACCGTTTGAGACGTTACAAGAGGAGTTGACGAGTTCGGAAGACGGAATTGTTTTGCGCGGAGACCGGATTGTCGTCCCGGAGTAATTAAGAGATGAAGTGATAACCCTTGCACACTGTGGACATCAAGAAATTGTGAAAACGAAAATGTTGCTGCGGCAAAAAGTATGGTTTCCGGGGTTAGATGCGTGGGTCGAACGGGCGGTCGCAGGATGTATTCTGTGCCAAGCTTGTGCATCAGTGCGGACAAGAACTCCACTGATGATGACGGATCTTCTGGATATGGCAGCGGCTTGCCGTTGATTTCCTGACACCGTTCCCAGATGAGAAGATTTTGTTCGTATTAATCGATGAATACTTTCGTTTCCCATATGTAGATGAAGTCTAGTCAACTGGAGCTCGTGGCGTCATCAAATTGATGAGGAAGCGTTTTTTGGAATTGGGCATTCCGGAGGCCGTAAAGTCGGACAACGAGCCGCCATTTGCATCGGACGAGTTCACCGAATTTCTGAAGGACATGGGAATACGACATTAGCGCGTGACACCGTTGTGGCCGGAGGCCAATGGCAAAGTGAAACGCTTTATGAGGACTTTAAATAAAGCCATCTTGACGGCCGTGACGGAGGGCCGGAGATGGCACAAAGAAATTTTTGAATTCTTTCTAAATTACAGAGCAACGCCTCATACGACAACGGGTGTTCCGCCGGCCGAATTGTTACTCAATCGACCAAAAAAGACCAGATTACCGCAGTTTTTTGCATTACAGGAGGACGAAATAATGAGAAAGAGGGATGAAGAAAAGAAGATGGGGATGAAGACATTAGCGGACGAAAAGAGACAAGCCAGCGAGCATGGATTGGCAGTGGGGGATTTTGTTGCTGGTCAAGAGGAAGAAAATGAACAAATTGACCACTCCTTATGACCTGATACCATTTAAAATAATATCGATTATGGAGGCATCCATCTTGGATGCAGAACATGAACAGAATGACACCTAGTGTCAGAATATCAAAATACAAAATAGGAAATACACTGAAATAAGCTATGCAGATGGCCAAAGCATGATACTACATGCTATACAACTTAAATAATAACAAATAACCAGAAATGTAATAAACAATACAACTGATCGATAAATAAAGTCTAAAATGGAAAAATACATTGGAAAACTAGATAAATTGACTACAATAGGCGAATCTATATTGCAGCGACATGAAGATTGGTTTGAAAACCAACAATTTTGTGCCAACAACAAAGACAACTGGAGGAAAGAAGAAGAAGAAATAGTGAAATATATTGTGTGTCGATTTATGAACTTATTGTGAAACTTCGTATTTATTAATGATGATCTTTTCCTCAAATTGTATAATATTTATCTTTATTGTTTTAGCTTGTAACAGTTGTATTGGGGGGAGGGATGTAGTGTCGGAATAGCCCACGAGAGGGCAAGATTGTCAAGGCCAAGCTTAAGGCCATTTGGAGGAATAAAGATCATTTGTTAACGAGCAGTAGATTGGAGAGGTTCTCCTTTATTTCACAATACTACAACCGTGAGGTTCATACCTGGCTTGACCATTTAGATTAAACAAGCCACAACTTCCTCTATGATACATTCGCAACCGCCGCTAAACTTTCGAACGACAAATGCCCCACCACCCCACACAACATACAGAGTGAGTCAAAAGTCTGGAAACACCTTATTTTCTTGAAAATGACTGAAGATATATCAATTCTCTTGATGTAAACATATAGGAAGTCAATGGTGGGCTATCCAGTGGTAATCTTAAATTTGACCCGGAAAGTCATCTTCAAGGTCATTTACTTTCTAACTTTTAAACCGTTTAAGATACAGCAAAATTTCCAATTACAAAGTTGTAGAGCACCATCAAATTAGTATTATCCAACTTATCTTAGTCACCTTAAGTTAAATTTTTTTTTTAAAAAAAGGAAAACAAAGCAGCAAATTGAAATTTTTTATTCCCATGAAAATAAAATAATTTAGACATTAAAAAAAGACAGTAGGTGCATTCATTATCAATAAGGAGAAGTGACTTCTCCTTAAGTTGATAAAATAAGTCATTTGAAAGAAGTGACATGTTTGAACGCGCTTATTATTTTACTTAAGTGTTTGACTTCTATCCAGTTGTGACGAGTTCTGAGCATGCTCAGAACAAGTATTGCAAATGGCTGCCAAACCAAGATGCAAATGTCAATCTTGCATTCGTCAAAAAAAATATGTGCTCTAAAATTCTAAAAACCACATGCATCTCTTTTTCTTGTGTTAATTAGAAGTTCATGTGGTTTTTAGAATGTTAGAGCACATATTTTTTTTTGTTTTAGGCAACAATCGCGATGAGCGATAGATAGGAAAACAATAGAGCCAAAAATTTCCAAAATGAGGCGAAACCAGGCGATATGCGCATGCGCACCATTATTTAAGTGACTTATTCATAAGAATAAGTAACTATTTTTTCACTTTTCCTTCTTTCACTTATTTGACTTCTTTCAAAACGACTTATCAGAGATATGACACAAAAGTCGTCATATCCGGTTGTGAGAAGTCAAATAAGTGAAAGAAGTCACTTCTCCTTATCGATATTGAATGCACCTATTGGTTTTACTTGTTTACTTGCATAATAATGAATATTTGAACAAATTTATTAAAGAAATTTAGTACTTTTGCAGTAGAAATTTAAGTTTTGACACAATGCTAACTTTACTTCAGCTGATTTATTTTCATTTTAAAAAGAAAACATTTAAATTAAGATGTCTAAGATAAGTTGGATAGTACTAATTCGATGGTGTTCTACAACTTTGTAATTGGAAATTTTGCTGTATCTTAAACAGTTTAAAAGTTAGAAAGTGAAAAACCTTGAAAATGATCTTCTGGGTCAAATTTAAGGTCGCCATTGGATAGCCCACCATCGGCTTCCTATATGCCTACATCAATAGAATTGATATATCTTTGGTCATTTTCAAGAAAAAAAGGTGTTTCCAGACTTTTGACTCACCCTGTATACAAGAAGCTTTTAGAAACATGATGATAAATGCTGTGGGCATTACCCATAAGCCTGCTAGACAGATTACTTTATGTATTCAATGGGGAGATTCATACACGCCTATGAATTTCATTATATTGTCTAAACGAGTCTGTGGACTTATTATCGGCCATAATTTTATGCGACAACCTAAAGTTAACGTGCACCCTAGTAAATAGATATTTACCTGTGATAATAAACCAGGTTGGTCAGCTCCTTATGTAACGGAAGAAGATAAAAATAATTTGGCCAACGTGCATGTCCATTTTTCAGAAAATCCTAAAGGATGTTCTGAAGAAAGAGAGGGAGAGGAGATACAAGAAACCTTGTATAGTGCTCTTACCGATGTGTTGAAAGAAGTTCCTCCCACAAAGAAGGAAATTATTGACGCACAGTTACTAGATACCGAATGCAAACGCATTAAGTAATATCTAAAAAACAATAGGATTATTGGGATACCACAATCCGAAGTCAAAGAATGACGCAATAAAGTTAAAAACTATTGCTTAGATAAGACATAAGATGACGGTGATCAAATGATCATTTTCTTTAATTCTTCATTTGAAGAGGAACTCAACGATTCAGGAAACGGCTTCAAAGCAGTTGTTCCCAGCTCACTGGTAAAACGAGTACTTTTTGCTTGTTATCGCCACCCTTTGAGCGGCCATGAAAGGATGAGCAAAATGCTTGAGAAGACAAGGCTAATTTACTATTGGCCTGGAATGAGCCGAAGCGTTAGAAACTACGTGAAAAGCTGTCCGCCCTGCAGCCAGTATAAGTCGGACCAGCATAAGAAGCGTGCAGCTCCTTACGTACCTCTTAACATGACTAATCCATGGGAATTCATAAGTATGGATTTGATGGGACCCAAACCAGCTGGAAGGTCGTAAAATCAGTATATTTCTGTCATAATTGACAATTGCACAAAGTACACAGAGATTAAAGCTTTGACAAAAGCTACAAGTGCAAATTGTGTACAAGTACTGAGATCAGTTGCTAACAGGTCGGGTCACCCTAAGAAAATCGTGAGTGACAACGGGAAACAGTTTGTTTCCGACATTTACGAAGAGTATTGTAAAACTTACAGTATTCATCCAACTCGAACGAACACTTATCATACGCAGGCTAATCCTACGGAACGAGCCAATCACGACATCAAAATGATGTTGGCCATTTATACTAATGTACATTCACAATGGTCACGATATTTAGATGAATTTGCATTTGCAATGCGAAATAACAAGTCGGAAGCGATGGGATCAACTCCAATGTTGCCCAACACTGGAAGAATTGTCACTTTACCTTTAGATCCAAGAATTCTCAAGCATGCCAATCCATTTGACAAAAATAATCCTGAGAAATATATTCATGAGTTACTGGACATACTACGTCGTTCGCATCAAGAGATGCACAGAAGAATTCAACTGAATTATAAAAGACATCGAAAGATTCACGAAAAGAATTTCATAATTACGGAATTCGAAGTTGGAGATTTACTTTGGAAACAAACTCATATTCTCTCAAGTGCAGATAAAGGTATTTCTGCAGGTTTTGCGGAAAAGCGTGATGGCCTTTGGGAAATCATCGCTATTCACAGAGGTGGATCGTATAAAATACGCAAACTTTCTGATGGCTGAATCAGGCAATCAGTTAATATTAAAGCTCTGTATCCATATACACCGCTTTATCCAATTGAAACTTGGATACCAAAATACCGCAAAACGGTATACCGCAAATACCGCAATACCCCAAAAATACCACAATACCGCAAATACCGCAATTCAAGTGTGTTTTTCATTGTTTTCTTCAAATTTAAGCTATTTTCATTGTTTTCTTCAAATTTAAGCTATTTTCATTGTTTTCTTCAAATTTAAGCTATTTTCATTGTTTTCTTCAAATTTAAGCTATTTTCATTGTTTTCTTCAAATTTAAGCTATTTTCATTGTTTTCTTCAAATTTAAGCTATTTTCATTGTTTTCTTCCATTTCTTGTTTGATTTTCATCGTTTTCTTCTATTTCTTGTTTGATTTTCATCGTTTTCTTCTATTTTTTGTTTGATTTTCATCAATTTGTTCATTTCCAGTTTCATTTTCATCATTTTGAATCATTTCTTGTTTGATTTTCATCGTTTTCTTCTATTTCTTGTTTGATTTTCATCGTTTTCTTCTATTTTTTGTTTGATTTTCATCAATTTGTTCATTTCCAGTTTCATTTTCATCATTTTGAATCATTTCTGGTTTGATTTTTATCGTTTTGTGGAATTAAAAACAAAGAAAACAATTTTTAATTGCACAAAACGATGAAAATCAAACTAGTAATGGAACAAATTGATAAAAATCAAGCAAGAAAAGGAAAAAAACGATAAAAAACACTTGAATTTGAAGAAAACAATGAAAAAAACACTTAAATTTAAAGAAAACGATAAAAAACACACGGTGAATTTGCAGAAAACGATGAAAAACACACTTGAATTTGAAGAAAACGATAAAAAAACGATAAAAAATGTGCGCCGTTGCGGTATTGTAGTATCTGCAGTATCATGCGTTATTTTGCTAATACCGTACTGCACTCGCCTCAAAAAAATACCCCACATGCTAGTCATTATCATGACCTAGATTTGGAACTAAGTAAATAAATTTGCTCGGTTACTTTCGATTTCAAAGAAGTAATTTTTTAGCGAGTTATTAAAAATATCTCGACGATAAAATATTGACAGTAATTTTCTGTCATAATTACTAATGTAATAGAGAGATTTGTTATTTCTTCCTTCGGAAAAATAACACGTCATTTATTAGATGGGTTAGTCAACTCTCCCATCGTAAAAAATAGGGGAGAAGAATTAGTCAGTGTCAAGTGACTCACGATTAACAACTTGTTAATAAAATGTGAAGTTTTAAAGAATTAAAATTTGAAATCAGTTTTGTTTAAAAATAAACATGATATGAATTATTTCTACATTGTTAGAAATTAAATTGTCGGAATTATTTTATTAAAAATAATTATGAATTTTCTAGAAAATGGGCGGATACAAACACCGCTCTTTAAAGAGCAGTTGCCACTCTAAACCACGTCGAGAACAGAAGAGCTTGACCTCGTCATCATCGTCCTCTTCCAGTGATGAAAAACGACGTTCCGCTGAAACTCACACCATCAGGCAGCGTACCATTGCTCAAGCAACTGTGACGGCCCAACAGATGGCAATTGTCAACTGGATGGCCGCTCATCCTGAAGTAGTTCCACCCAGCTTCTTCGAGGAGATTCCAGATCTCATCAGAATAACCAGGGAACATCAAACAGCTCAATTGGAGCCGGTTGTGCAAGTGGTTTTTCTACTATCCAACGTTATCCAGCTACCGCTGCTCGATTCTGTCAAAGTTGCGCCGGTCTATCGACCTCCAACAGCTGGAGTGGCTTCGTTATCGAACCCGCCAGCAAGATCGACAGCGAATGTTGGCATTTCCGAGTCCACAGGATGGTCTCAAGGGACCAATGTGACGGCCAATGCAGCGAATGCTTCGCCCAGCGCTGGTACTTCGCAGAATTGGGCGCAGCCGCAAGCCCAAACTTCAACTTCAGGTCGGAATGTGCCGAACATTGCAGGAGCCAATGCCGCTCGAGCCAGGGCAATCGTTAAGGCTAAGAAGAAAGATGAGGCCGAGACATTGCAGCGGGAATCCCGCACGAAAATATTGTGATGGATCAGGCCACCTAATTGTTGTGCCCCTTTTGCGTAGCTGGAGGGTGGGTCAGTGGAGCTACTGCCGGTTCCTCCATAATGCAATGTCCGAACTGTCGTGGATTCAAAGTGCGCCCCAGAGCCTGTTGAGGCCTGAGAAGTGTTGGATGAGTGCTAAAGGACTTTCAAACATGTTTGCAAACTTTGGCAAAATCAGCTCATACATGGCTGCCAACTTTTATTCAGCTTGGCCAAGTGAAGTGTGACTTCATCAAAAGGTACAGAACAAATCATAAGTACATAGGTTAATCTGTTAGGATTCTCAAACAGAAGTTACACAAAACTATAGAATAAATCATATGCCATTACGAAACAGTATTTGGATCAGCACCGAAATATCTCAAATGCATGCTACAACAACTAACAGCCACTGTAGACGAAACAAACACTGCAAACAATGATTCACATTGATGTAACGACACGCTATTCACATTGGGATTATCAAACACACTTTAGCACAAACAAATGTGAAGCAGCATTGGACCGAAACTCAAAACATCGCTTTTAGCGCGTTAAACCGGAAACACGCGCCATAGTAATATAATCGATCAAAACCATTGCTATAATTCAACAGAGCCGAGCCGTGGCGAAAGGAAGTGAAACCCTTCACCGTAAAAGGAATTCTTCCGAGTTCAAAGCGAGTGTGGGCTCATTGCCCCACGTGCCGCACATTTCATAATGAGTAGACAGAAGTCGTGTTTGTTGATCCACGATTTCTCACGGCGCAACGCACACCAAACGGGGGGCAAGTCCTGGTCCCTGAGAGAGATGGACAGTTAGTGGTTGAGGAAACCCCACCACATCAAGTCAGCGTGGCAGTCCAATCGGATGTCGTAGATGCAGAAGCCTCTGCACACGTTGTCGAAGGGGAAAATTCAGAAGGAACACTACCTGAGATTGCCTGCGGAGTCGCTGCTTGTTGAATTGTTATATTTGCCAATTGTACTATATTTATGTCGTATCATCAAGCTATAATGCTTTACTTTGTTCTGTATATTTACAACTACATTTCAAAAGTTTAAAAAGTGAGTGAAAAATTCATTCACTTTGTGAATAACACCAAAAATATGACTTAAAAGTTAAGCAAAACCAATTTATACCATCAGATTTGAATAAAACAATTATTTTTCATCTAAAATAGCTTATAGTTACATATATTTAGTTATATAGTTTAGTTACAAATCGAGATTTTCAAAACCTCACTTGTGTCAAAAGTTTAGAAAGTTGAAAAAATCATTTCATAAGTTTAGAAAGTGCAACATAATTCCTTTATTTCGACTTGAAAATAGGACATTTTCATTTTTTTGTTTAGTATTTTGTTGGATGATCTCTGCATCGTATGACCGCTTTCAATCTGCGAGGCATTGTAGACAATACAGTAGGGGGCAAAACAATTGCGACATGTTGAATATCATGGCTGTATCTCGATAAATAAAGAAGGAAAATCAATGAAATTTTAAGTGAATATTAGTCCAACATTCTGCTTTGTTCACCTAAAATTTTATGACAATCTATCCATTAGTTCTAGAGAAAAAAATTATTTTATGAAGTGACTGCTCTGAAAAAATAGTTCAGTGTTGGTTTGGGAATGCGAAAGGTTGGAAATCTCCAATCCATTGAAGAAATAATGAATACTAATGTTTACAGAGACAATTTAGAAAGAAATCTTGAGGAATAAAAAAACATTGGCGTTGGTTGTATCAACAGGATAACAACCAAAAACATACATCAAAATTTGCGTGTGAATATTTCACACCAAAAAAAATCAGACATCTTCAATGGCCTTCTCAGTTATTTGAAACTTAATCCAATTGAACAGTTATGAGATGATTTCTTGATTTAAACCAAAAACTTTCTCTAAAGTTGAGAAAAAAATGTTCCAAAGTTGAAATTAGCTTTGCTTGATGTTTGGGTGTAAAGTGTGTCTAAAACAGTGCTACTAAAATTGCTTGGAAGTCTGGCTGAATAATTGAAAGCAATAGTACAAGCTAAAAGAGGGCCAACAAAGCATTAACAGACATTGTTGTAAGGTTTCTCGATGGTTAACAGAGTTTGTTAACTTACCTTTGCCTCTTAAATTTTGATATCACTTCATAAAATAATTTTTTTCTCTAGAACTAATGGATAGATTGTCATAAAATTTTAGGTGAACAAAGCAGAATGTTGGACAAATATTCAGTTAAAATTTCATTGGTTTTCCTCCTTTATTTATCGAGATACAGCCATGAGATTCAACATGTTGCAATTGTTTTGCCCCCTGCTGTATTGTCTACAATGCCTCGCAGATTGAAGGCGGTCATACGATGCAGAGATCATCCAACAAAATACTAAACAAAAAAATGAAAACATCCTATTTTCAAGTCGAAATAAAGGAATTATATTGCACTTTCTAAACTTATGAAATGATTTTTTCAACTTTCTAAACTTTTGACACAAGTGAGGTTTTGAAAATCTCGATTTGTAACTAAATTATATAACTAAATATATGTACCTATAAGCTATTTTAGATGAAAAATAATTGTTTTATTCAAATCTGATGGTATAAATTGGTTTTGCTTAACTTTTAAGTCATATTTTTGGTGTTATTCACAAAGTGAGTGAATTTTTCACTCACTTTCTAAACTTTTGAAATGTAGTTGTATACCGGTTGTTGCATTTAACGTTACGAGTGTTTGCTATATTTTCACATATATATGTTGTATATTATGCCTATAGGTGGCTCTGTATACCTTGGGAGTCACATGACTTGACAATAAACTCTCACTCTATGTTTTGGTTCACACCTGAGAACACCTGACTTTTTATTGCTTAACTGGATCTTTTCCACACCATTGCGGATTTATGCAGTCTACACAAGTTAACAATCACTTTCAACACTGCTAACACTCGTGAAGCTTTACGCTCTCGAGGAATGTTAAATCCTGAGAGGTTGGTTCGCATTAAACGAATCAACGAACAGAATGCTTTGGGACAAGGACGCCGATTCCGACGTCTAGCTTGCTTCTTAGAAAGCGCGCTAGAGAAGATGAAATCGATGAATTCGTGCGACGAATCCATGTTCGAAGACGCAGAAGGCCCTGACGAGTCTTCCCAAGAGACCCACGAGCGAGTTGTCACGATATACTCTTGTGTTTGCCACCGGGGGATATGTGACGGTTATAAAAACAGTGTAACGCGAAAGTTTACACCAGATGGCGCTAATATGAATCTAGCGGGCAATTCAAACAAGTTAGAAATACTTTAAGTTTAAAGTGTGGTTTTGCAGTTTATTTAATAGAATAAACTCAGCAAAGATTATGAAGAATATTGATTCTATTGAATCAACATTTCAATAATATTTACAAAGTTATACTTACCGGAAGTAGGCTCTTTTGGCCCTAGCCTTCAGCAGGGTCCGGACTCTCTAATTCCAACAGTGACTTGGGAATCCTTGGATTCAGGTATCCTATTGGCTACTCCTAATCCTTCTGTTCTAAAAGGACTACTTAAGCTTCGGTTGACCACCGGACCTTCGGTTCTTTTGGTTTTCTGTTTGGTCTTGTATCTTTTGTGAAAACTGAAAAGGCCCCCCCCCCCCCCTAACGATTCGTGACTTGCGATTGCAGCGCGATTGGGGACTCAAGGATGATTCGCTCCGACGAAGGTCTGTCCGTCTGAAAAAATACGGTAAATGGATCATGAATCGTCAGTAAACCCGGGACGGTATCCGTGTACAAGTATTTATACTTGTAGCTAACAATTACCTGGTGGTTGGTACCACCGACACAATTTATCGCACATAAACAAATACCCAGTCTTGTTGGACTTCGCTGGTTCCTCGCTAGCGGCCCAACGAACTGTCTTGGCTTTTGGTAAATTCCACAATTATTTATCCGGAAAATCAAACATTACATAAAATAATAATTTTACCACGTGGCGAACTTGTTGTCGATTTGTCCACTCGTGTAACATTGTTTCGCCATCATCAATTTGATGAAACACATGATCAAAACTAACCATACAAAGTTCGAACATTTCTTGACGGTAATTTGAATATTGTTACGTGGTTTCCTGGGCTTCTATGGATTTCCACGCAACATTGGTTATGGGGTTTTAAGATGTGATAGAGGAAATGAATGGGAGTCAGTTTTAATGGTTAAATTCAAACTTCACTATTTTATTAACTGGACACACAAAGTCTGTTCAATTCCTTTCAAATCATACACCTTTCTACACATTAGCTTTCAATAACAATTGGTCCTTAAACATCATTGGATTCATTGGCACTTTACATAGCAAATTCTACAAACACTTAACACTTTGCAAATGGTTCAAACAATTCAAAATCAACCCCAGCAACCTTCAGCCGTTCCCTTTAATGGGCGACATTCGGTTACTGAGTTATAAGAGTGTGTGTGGTCATGACCTGAAACAAAAGAGAGAAGAGCTCTGTCTCGAATGGGCGGCAGTTTTATAGGAAATCTCCTATCGCCCCCGTAATTGAATTGATCGGTTCTATCACATGGCGAGGACGTTTTCCCAACCGTCAACGCCATCTGTGGCCGAAATTTAGCAACATTAATCGAATTCTATTCCTAATTGCGCGTTACGGATCGTCAGTCATTCTGGGCGGTCCGTACGCGTGACATTATGAATTCCAAATGTTTTCAGTTGTTTAAATTAAAAATAACCAAGTTTATTTATATTTGAGATTCCAAGTACGAATAGAAAATCCGTTCGAAATATGGCAAAGACATTTCTCGCTGCTGCTTTGCCTAGCAACCAAAAGCGCCGTGTTCTGCCGTGAAGCCGTCGAGTCTAGTTTGATTTGTTTGTTTCGGTAATTGTTAAATAATAGTTTAATTCATCGAGGATTTGGAATAAGAAGTCCAAATAATCTTATTGATTTGATTGCAAATATTTAATTAATCTACGTGAAATTAATATTTTTATTGAAAAGCTTTATAGAAATTTAATTCACCATCTTCCATGAAGATTCGTGTCATTTTAAAATAGAGATTGATTATCTTTAACGTTGTTACGTCATAATTAAGGTGCTCACAAAAATATTATCACCGTGTTAAAATTTACCCAATTGTTGTGTTGGCAATGATAATGACGAGGAATTACAATGAAATCATGTTTATTATTAAATAATATTTCTATTTACACTGCTACGCAGTAATATTTTACTAAAATATTGAAATTTCTGGCATTTGTAGATATTTTACTTTTTTTACTTACACAAAATTATTATCACTCCTAGTAAAAATTGCAGATTTATACATTTTCAATATCCTGTGATACCTCCCTTATGTTCAATTAGTCTATAAATTCAATCTTTCATTTCATCAATTAGTTTTGAAAGAACCATTTGATCAATTTCTTCCCACCAATGTTGCCTTGAATAAATGGATGGGAGCATTACCTGTTGAAAGATGGCCTTTTGTCCAGCAATTCTTATCATGCAGGGCTTTAAATGGGAATTAAACACAGCTTAATACGTATCGGAATACATCCTACCAGAAATAAAGACAAGGGTGGTGTTTCTCTTACAGCGGAATGCACAACGGTATTGTGGTACCATTGGTACGGTATTGTGGTACCATTGGCACGGTATTGTGATACCATTGGTACGGTATTGTGGTACCATTGGCACGGTATTGTGATACCATTGGTACGGTATTGTGGTACCATTGGTACGGTATTGTGGTACCATTAGTACGGTATTGTGGTGCCTTTGGTACGGTATTGTGGTACCATTGGTACGGTATTGTGGTGCCTTTGGTACGGTATTGTGGTACCATTGGTACCATTGGTACCACAATACCGTACCAAAATACCAAAATACTGTTGTTTATTTACTTTATTTTAAGATTATTAGGCCTTGGTACCATTGATACCAAAACATTTGGTACCAATGGTACCAAAATACCAAAATACTTTTTTTATTTACTTTATTTAAGATTATTAGGCCTTGGTACCATTGGTACCAAAACATATTAGATACCATTGATACCAAAACATATTAGATACCATTGATACCAAAACATATTAGATACCATTGATACCAAAACATATTAGATACCATTGATACCAAAACATATTTGGTACCAATGATACCAAAATACCAAAATACTGTTGTTTATTTACTTTATTTTAGGATTATTAGGCTTAATAAAACCTGATGTTTTATGAAAACCTGGTGTATTGCTCTACTTTTCCGTATCACTACACCAGTGAAAAGGCCTCAAAAAGTGGGGGATTTTTCTTTTTTCTTAAGCTCAGACAGAGTATAGTTCCTATATTCATATTCTGCGGTCACTTAAAATCTTGGGTGGGCTGCTTTCTTTCAATATTACCTTGTAAATCATTCATTTTGCTGCTTCTATCACAGTACATGTTTGTTGCTGCTCTTGCGATGATTTCTCCTGCGATGATTGCTCCTGATAAATAATCAGTGTTATATTTTATATTTTCCTGGGAAACAGTATACTAGTATTAATAACAAACTATTTTTTCAGATTTGCAGCATCAGATTTTCAGAAAATGTCAACTATTTTTCAAAATGCTATAGCTATTCCAGTTTATGATGTGATATCAACATTTACTTTACCTGCTTTGACTGAAATTTCATTAACACCGTTACAAGAATGTATATTGCAAACAATGGACGAATTATTTAAAGTAAAAGTATTATTTCTAAATAGAAAAGAAATTAATTATATATATTATAGAAAATTACATCATCTGATGATAATAATTGTAACATGTTGCCATTATGGTTTAATCAACTACTAATATTTGTAAAATATTCTTGTTGTGCTCCCACATTTGGAAAATTTGCAGAAATAGTAATAACTCCAACGAAAATTAATACTGTAAATACACATTTCTAATTTATTTTGAGAAAACAGATACTAAATTATTTTAATTGAATATTTTAGAGAGATTTTACAACAATGAACTTTGTACCATTAGCAGAAAAATCATTGGAAATGGTTACACAAGCATACCAGCAAACAGCCAGTCACCCGTGTGTTGTATCAGCTCATGTGTTAGAAAATATAATTAAGGTAATGTTTTTGGGTGTGGACATCATCTCAAAGCCGTCCATCAATAAATATGTAGCCCCAGTTTCGAAGATTTCAATTCCGCACATCTCAAATCCGTGCATCTCAAATCTTCATGTCCCTGTTTTATGTAATACTTTGTCATGGCCAGGCCACATACCCTATATTTTTATTTAGAACCGTCCATCCTTACTTTTTCTATTTTTATTATTTTCATTCTATTTTATTTTCACTGACTTACTTTTTCAAATGTATGTGCAAATAACACTGCGCATTTCATTATTTTCTACAATTGCTTTTCATTTCTACCTTCCACCCCTTTTACCCCTGATCATAGTTGATCTAACCCAGCGGTCGGCAACTGGGTTTTACCTTTTAGAACTAGCTAGAGAACGTTACCCACCTTTTCTTTTCGCACCCTCACAAGCGCAACTTCATGTTTAAATAGCCTAATTGTGCCTCTTATAAGCCTGCCTTTTATTGAACATGCCTGTGGACATTCTTCAACCCCTGCGTTAAGAATTATACATGCGCAATTTACTTATTTTACTATAACACACCAACGTGCGTACGATTTCTGTCTAATATACTAGTAAATGATGTGAGTCACCGCGAGCTTGGATTTCCTTCACCGTTAGATGTCCATATTTGACGATGGCTATATACAGGGAAATTCACAAACCTCTGCCCAATTATTTGCGCTACATTCACCATCAAGCGTAAATTTTTTTCTAATTAATTAACTACATCTAAATTAATCGTGACAACTTAAATAATTAAACTTGCTTTCTAAGTTAATAAATATTTAAATTTAATTTTGCTCACAAATTAGCATAACTTGCAGTTTGTTCAAAAGTAATCAGGACAAAATACAAAATTATGTTAAAAGTCAAGTCTACTGAGTGGATTTCAATCAAATTCTCAAAGAAAACATTTTACTGCTAAAATAATTGATAAATAAATTAAATAATTGTTTAAGTGATAATGTTATTATTATTACAATTTTTATTGTTGGTAGAGCAATGCAACATGGTTTCAGCTTTCCTGTTTAATCTCATTAGTGAAAATTCTCTCTCCTTATCAAATTTTTCATTATTATGCTACATGTTTAATCCAAGATCCATCCTAACCTGAAACTGGATAAAGGATCAGCTAAACGTGTGAACTAATGATGCTGATGTCATACTCATATGTGTCCATTGTTGCATCTGTTGGCGAGAGAAAAACACACGAAAACACGCTTTTCAATTTTGGCGTCAACTTGGCCAACACGGCCGCCAGATTTATTTTATAGAAGACAAGCCAGTAAACAAGGTAGAACAAATCATATACGATATATGTGTAGGTCGGTAGCAGAGGAAAACGACCAAAAACCACTCGAAACGTCGAGTGCAGCGTGGCGAAAACGTCGCAAAGGCGTCGCACTACTCGTGCGAACGTGTGGGCGACGTCGGAATCGAAAAACAAATAAAACGGCCGCGATATTCGCTTATACGCCGTGACAAATGATAAACAAGTGCTTAAAAACATAAAACATATTTAATGAAAAGGGAATACTCACAAATGAGTCCATTACAGTGTGAAATGAAAAGGGCGAGAGCCAAAACGATGGTCGCCGCCATATTGGAAGGTGATAAGTACACTGACGACACCTGGTGTCGTGAATTGGCGTTACGGAATTGAGAAATTCCGTAAAGCTTAACAAAGCATTAAGACCTGCATGATACTTCATGCAAAAACACAACAAGTGTATATAAATACGGGAAAAGATAAACAATATCGAATATTAAATGAAATGTGGAAATACATCGAGATAAATGAAATAAACAGTTCAAATGTGATCCTATATCACATCGATAATATCTCACGGTCCTATAGACCAACAATTCCCCCTTTCGATGGAAATAGGATCAGGGGGAAAAGAAATACGGTTACTGGAATTACAGTAGATAATAATCGAAAATAAACCAAAAGTCGAATCGCCGAGCCGGGTACTGTTATTGAAAACGCCACGTAGGCCCGAATATTCCCGCAGAAACTTGGCGATCCTCAAAGTCGGGTAAATAACGAAAGAATGTCACGATAAAGTCTAAAGTCGGAACACACGAGAGATCAACGACTGAAGACGCTCTGAGCTGAGCCACTTAGTGAAGATGTCTGCGACGTTGTGCTCGCTGGACACTTTTCGGAGATCAAAACAGCCTGCTGTATACCATTCCCTAAGCCAGTGATACTTGACGCGGATATGCTTCGTCTTCGAGTTTTCCACGTCGTTGGATGTGAATTGTATGCTGGCTAGGGCATCGGAATAAATAATCGGACGAGACAGGCGGTTTAGAATCGGGAATTCGGTGAAGATGTTATCGAGCCAAAAGGTTTCCTTCACGCATTCAACTAGGGCGATGAACTCCGCTTCCATAGTTGAACACGCGACAGTCGATTGTTTGCGGCACGACCAGCCAATTGGCACATTCCCGATATATGTTATGAAGCCGCCGAAACTTAAAGATGTCGCCAGGTCGCTAGCCCACGAGGCATCCACATAAGCCCATAACTGACTCGATACACAGTTGGAAAGTTCGATGCAATAGTCCGAAGTATTGGCTACATATTGGAGAACTTGCAGAAGGGCACGAATGTGGGTGTTATCGTAGCAGGTGTTAAATTGAGATAGCGAGATGACGGAAAATAAGATGTCGGGGCGCGTTTGTAATGCCAGAAACAGCAGTGACCCGATGAGTAAGCGGTAGGGAAAATCGATCAGGTCCTCTGTCGATGCTCGAACTAATGTGGTTCCGGGTGTTACTGGCACTTTAACGAGTCGATTGGTCGATGTCCCGTATTTCTGAACGAGTTTAGCGATGTACGCACGTTGAGAGATATAAGTGCGTCCCATCTCGCGGATAAACTCAACACCTAACAGTTTGGTAATTGGGCCGAGATTGACTATGTCGAATTTCGAGGTGATAAGTCGAATAATTCGGTCCAAAACACTGTCGGCTGCGTAGAAAAGAACAATATCATCGACGTAGACTAACATGACTGCGCAATTGCCGTAGATGTACACGCAGTTGCAAGCAGGCATTTTTCGGAATCCGAGGGCTCGAAGTGCTTCGTCCAGTTTCAAATACCACTGTCGACCTGACTGGTGGAGTCCGTAAAGAGATTTCACGAGTAACCAAACGTTGTCGGGGTGATTACAGGTGGCACCTGCCGGGATGCGCATGTAGACCTTGTGCTCGAGATCCCCGTACAGGTATGCACATTTGATGTCGAGATGTGCATCTTTCCATCCTCGTAGCACTACCAAAAGGCAAAAGAATAGACGAATGAGGACGAAATTCACAACCGGACTGAAAACTTCGTCGTAATCGATTCCGAAAGTTTGACGAAAGCCTTGGGCGACAAGTCGAGCACGATATCGAGTAATCTTGCCGGTCGCATCTGATTTGAGTTTAAAAATCCATTTACAACCCAGGATTGTCGTATCGGGCGGTTTCGGCATTTCGACATAAATTTCCCGCTCTTTAAAAGTTCTTAACTCTTCATCGATGGCTTCACGCCACTTTAGAGCGTCGTCAAATTTGGGGATTTCCGCATACGATGACGGTTCGGTGCGACAGAGATGAGCGGCATGTCGAGCTGGAGGAATCAATGGTAGTGTATGCTCCATATTGCCGAAAAAGAATAACTCGGGGTCGTAAGGGAGATTGTTCATAACACAGAACTCTTCGACGTCTCTGCGAGATCGAAGTCGAAGGCCGGGTTCGGGAAAATAGTAGACGTCGATATCTATCGAACCTGGCTGTTGGTCTTTGCGTAGATGTTCTTCGCGTATCCATTTACGGAATACTGTAATTCCGCCGACATAACGCCAATAGAATGATGTCTTGCCGGCAGAAGGAGCTGCAACATGTGTTGTGCCAGGAGGCAATGGAGACATTTGCCCCTGATCAAAGATAGGCATTGTGTGCTGTAAAATGTTCGGACCGGCTTTCCTACGTAACGTGATGAAACGATTTGGGGAAGTCGGTGGTGAAAGGCCAGGAGAACTGGCATTGGATGTTTCCGGTGACGCATGGGCAGACTGATTCGGTTGCAATTCTTCCGCGTCCGGTTGAACCGCAAATTCCTCGATCTGCTCAGCGTCGTCGTCGGTGTCCTGCCCTTCAGCTATTTGTTCATGTTCCTCATTAGTAATCGGATGTGATACAGAACCACGGGCTGGAGTTGGCAATGTCGATGCGCAAAGTTCCAACAATTGTCGTTCCGGCGTTGATGGTGGTGGAATATGAACAATCTGCATAGGTGGCGTCTTTGATTTGGAAGCCGACTTGGATACAGATTTTTCTTCCGATATCGAATTCTCGTCATCTGATGCTGGTTTGATCGACCAGTTTGCATATTCGATGGTGTCGTTGAATGACACTCTTTGTTGCTCGTTGTTGGGTTCATAAAAGGATTCATTGTTGCCATTTGGTACATTGCGTAGCGATTTGCGATACGATTGATGCTCGTCTATACGGACGTGGGCTGATTCGGTGACTTTATTATCAATTGGATTCCAAATTCTATAGCCACGAGTTGCAACCGCGTACCCAACGAGGTATCCTTTCCATGCGCGTGGCTCAAGCTTTTTACGGCCTGGCGCCGTGTAGTGGACCCAACATTTAGATCCGATCTTTCGTAAGTGTCGTAAAGATAATGCTCGTTCACGCCAAAGTACATAGGGGACTTGATTCTTTAAACGTGAATGAGGACTTCTATTCTTGATGTAAGCGAAGGTTACAGCGAGCTCTGCCCATAAACCGGCCGGAAGTTTGGTTTCTTCATGAATCGCGCGGATGTTGTCAGCCATCGTTCTATTAATGCGCTCGGCCGTCCCGTTCATCTGTGGGCTTGATGGGTTCGTTCGCTGCCTTTGGATCCCTTTGTCCTTCAAATAGCGCTCGAATTCGTTGGACAAGAATTCGCCGCCACGATCTGTGCGAATGGCTTTGATCGTTGTATTCGCAACCCGTTCGACTCTAGCGGCAAAGTCTTTAAAGCATTCGAAGACTTGGGATTTCTGCGCTAATGGGGTGATCCAAGTATATCTGGTGGCGTCATCGATGATTGTTAGAACATAACGAGCTCCACCGAAAGATGTTGCAGGATCCGGGCCCCACACGTCCATGTGCAGGAGGTCGAGTGCTTTGGTAGTACTCGGGTGAAGGTCCGGTTTGTGGGAAATCTTAATCGATTTTGCAAGACGGCAGTCATTGCAAGCGAGTTCTTGTTTTACTTCTCCCGGTTCCATTCCGTATACTTGGTCGTTATTCGCCAACAGGCGCATTGCATTTGTGTGCAAATGCCCTAACCTGCTATGCCATAGCCCCGTAGCGTCCTTTACGGTTGCAGGATTAGCAATTACCTTCTTTGGTGACTTAGAAGGATTGCTAGGAGGAGGAGGTATGGCAAGAGGAGTATTAGGTAATGGCGTTGTCGGAATGGATTGGAGAACGTTGGAATAGGATTGGACAGGAGGATCAGGCTGGATATTTGTGGATTTAGGGGAAATTTGAGACTGGATGGGATTAATGATCTGATTCGGAATTTGCTTCGGAATTGGTGGCATTTCTATGCGAAAATCCGTGTTGTCTCCTTGTTTCGATTTCCCCTTTTTCGGTTTCGGAATGTTCTCAAAATCCACTTCTGTGGTGACATAAGTCAGCGCCGGCGTTTGCTGAACGGGTGTCGGAATTACCGTCGACACTGGAGTCGAAATCGCCGCAGACACAGAAGGAGTCGAACACAAACCGTCCACATAATATAATCCTGCCTTCTCCTTTGCCCGAAGAATAGAACTTTGAATGTCCGATTGGTAGATGTTGACCTCACCATTATAGAAGTGTATGTGATGACGTGTTTTATCGATTTTGGAAACCGAAATCAAATTTGCTTCGAAGTTCGGTGCAAAAAGTACGTTCGTCAAATTCACAATACAATTGCAATCATCTATTCTTGTGAGCAGTCGGACATTTCCTTTTCCAGTCACCTTGGACTTGCCTTGTCCGAGTTCGATGTCGAAAGGCACGATGTCAACAAAATCCGTAAACCAAGCCCGAACGTATGAAACGTGGTCCGTCGCGCCACAGTCGACAATCCATTCGTTGGATTGCATGAAATGGGCAACTGGGCGCGCTGGAGCTTGCGGGGCACTGGCGAAGAATGTCCCTTCTCGGGTTGGACGAGAACAACCTCGCGGACGCGTATCATCTGGTTTTGGCGCAGAATTTTTGCTACGCTTCTTGCTCTTGCTTCGAGAGCGTTGGAAAGAAGTCGATGCCTGATTACTCTTGTCGCGTGGAGGAAATGGGCACTTGTTGGCATAATGCACCATCTCATTGCAGTTGAAACATTTAATTTCCGATAACGGTCGACGAGGACGTGAATTCTTCCGGGATTGTTGGCCTTTTACAGACGAATGCACAGAAGACGAGTGTACTGTAGCAGAGGAGGAGGCGCTTGGCGGTCTGTACGACCGTGTGGAAGCGTGAATAACGCGAATGCGCGGCCGAAATGGCGGGCGCGCGACGTCGCCGCTAATGGCGAACAGAAAAGAGCTGCCGCACGTGGAAAACGTGCTTATCTGCAGCTAAACAACAACTAGGCAGTGTAAAAATAACATATATTTAATAAATAAAAGCAAAACTTACAATGGGAATCCATTTGGATGAAAAGCAATGATAAAGCACTGCATACGTGCAGGCTGACATCTTGGATTTGTGAAAAGTACAAGTGACACCATCTGGTGTGGGAAAAGGTAAACTTATATAATACTAAGCTGCGGGCAGCATTATGCCCAATGCTAAATAATCAATTAAAGACTAAATAAATATAGGAAGCAGCTTGATGCTGGGAAAAATACTAATAATATCCGTGATGAGTACGGAGGACTAGTTGGGATCGGAAAACAACAATTTCCCCCTTCGATGCCAAATAGTAAAAGCTAATCGAACATAAGTGGGGACAACTCGAAATGTAACTTTACATTATACAATAAAGGAAAATAAAAGGGCGAACCATCAAGCCGGGTACTGTTAATACAATCGCTACGGAAGCCCGAAAATTCCCACTGGAACTTGATGATCCTCGAAGTTGGGTAAATAAATAAGGAATGTCATGATAAGTTGAAGTTGAAGATCCGAGAGATTAGCAGACGTAGTTGTGTTGAGCTCAACCATTTGGTGAAGATGTCTGCTACATTCATTGGTCCAGAAATCTTTCTCAGTTCGAATGCACCTGCTGTGTACCATTCCCGAATCCAATGAAACTTCACTCGGATATGTTTCGTCTTACTATTCTCCACGTCATTTGAAGTGAATTGGATGGAAGAAAGTGCATCGGAAAACACTATTGGCTTTGTTGATCGATTCAACATCGGGACGGAACTATAGACATAGTCTAACCAATACAGCTCCCGGACGCACTCAACGAGGGCGACAAATTCCGCTTCCATCGTTGAGCACGCCACGCTGGTTTGTTTTCGGCAACTCCATCCGATGGGGACATTTCCAATGTATGCAATATATCCGCCGAAACTTAATGACGTGGTAATGTCCGTGGCCCAGGACGCATCAGTATATCCCCAAAGCTGTCCACTAGTGCAGTTTGAAAGTTCAATGGCATAATCAATGGTATTTCCCACATAGCGAACCACCTGCATTAAAGCTTTGATGTGGGTGTGATCATAGCAGTTGTTGAACTGGGATAACAGGATAACTGAATATAGAATGTCAGGTCGTGTCCTCGACGCGAGGAAGAGAAGTGAGCCTATTAACGAACGGTATGGAAACTCGGACAAATTCTCTTTTGACCCTTTGACGAGCGTCGTCCCTGGAGTCACGGGCACTTTGATGAGTTTGTCGGGTGTGATCTCGAACTTCTTAAGGATCTTCTGAATGTATGACTTTTGAGAGATATAGATCCCTTTTGATGTGCGGATGAACTCAACGCCTAAGAGTTTCGAGATGGGACCCAAATTTACAATGTCAAATTTGGTACTGATGAGAGCGATTAGGTGAGTCAGGATGCCATCGGTTGCGTAAAATAAAACAATGTCATCGACATAGATGAGCATCACGGCAGAGGTCCCGTAGATGTATACGCAGTTGCACCCTGGTAATCTTCGAAAGCCTAAATCACGCAAGGTTTGGTCAAGCTTTTCAAACCATTGTCGCCCCGATTGGTGGAGTCCATAGAGCGACCTAATCAATAACCATACGTGATTTGGATTTGAACATGTTGCGCCAGCTGGAATACGCATGTACACTTTATGTGCAAGATCGCCGTATAGGTACGCGCATTTGACGTCCAAATGCGCGTCCTTCCATCCTTTAAGGACAACTAACAGGCAGAAAAACAGGCGTATAAGAACGAAGTTGACAACAGGGCTGAAGACCTCATCATAGTCTACTCCTAACGTTTGACGAAAGCCCTGTGCCACTAATCTGGCGCGATATCTTGCAGGTTTGCCCTGAGAATCCTCCTTTAGTTTGAAGAGCCACTTGCATCCCAATATTGTCGTATTTTCCGGTTTTGGGACTTCTTCGTAGACGCCTCTTTTTGCAAAAGTGTCCAATTCTTCATTAATGGCTTCTTGCCATTTTGTCGCATCCGGAAACCTTACAGCCTCTGCGTAACTTGTGGGATCACGACGACAAAGGTGCACTCTGGGAAGTGGTGGTGGGAGATTCTCTAATTCGTATTCCATATTTCCAAAGTAAAATAATTCGGGATCATACGGAATGTTGTTCATGTGGCAGAATTCCTCAACCTCGCCTCTAGAACGTAGTCGGAGTCCTGCTTCAGGGAAATAATAAACGTCTGTTTTTAATTTGCCAGGTTCCTGCACTTTACGTAAATGTTCCTCTCGTTTCCAGTGTCTGCACTCAGTATCTCCACCAATGTAACGCCATTTGTAAGCCGTTGCGGCACCAGTTGGAGGTGGACCATGGTGGGCTGCTTGATGGACTTGAGGTGCGTTCCCACGAGAGCCTCGACGAGCATTTACAAAACTCGGAGGTGAACCTGGTGGTGTTCCTGGCGGTGTATGGCTTGGAGTATTGCCAGGAGTAATAACTGGACTCGGCACTGGTGTTATCACTGGAGTAATCAGTGGAGCTCGAATGGGAGATCCCGGAGGTGGAGTGACTGGCGGGGTCCGGTATTGAGCACCTTGCGGAGTTGAATCGTCAGAATCATAATCCGTATCATTTTCGTCTTCTGAATCCGAAAATTTGGGCCAATCGGTATACTGCAGACCGTCGTCAAATCTCACTTGTGGTCGAGAAGTTCGCTGCGTTTGGCGATTATGCGAGATTGATTGCGTTTGGTCCAAATCTGGTCCCATCCATGGGTCTTGTGGACCTCGGTAATGATTAGAGCGTCTATAAGATTGCCGCTCATCAATCTGGACATGGATCGACTCAATGACCTTGTTATCTGTTGGATTCCAGACGCGATATCCTCTTGTTGTCGTGGCGTATCCGACTAAAAAGCCCTCCCAAGCTCGAGGATCTAATTTGTCCCTGCCAGGTGCTGTATGGTGAACCCAGCACTTGGAACCTAACTTCCGAAGGTGTCGGAGTGAAAGGGCACGTCGTCGCCATAAAATGTAGGGCACCTCATTTTTAAGACGAGAATGAGGGCATCGATTCTTTATATACGAGAATGTCACTGCGAATTCCGCCCAAAGTTCATTTGGAAGACCAGTTTCATCTAATATGGCACGAGTGTAATCTGCCATTGTGCGGTTTATCCGCTCTGCTGTGCCATTCATAGCGGGACTATGGGGATTGGTCCGCTGGGCTTGAATTCCAGTTTCTTTCAGATATCTCTCAAATTCATTCGACATGAATTCTCCTCCTCGGTCAGTCCGGATGGCCTTAACCCGTTTGTTAGTCACTCGCTCTATTCGTGTGACATAATCCTTGAAAAGTCCAAATACTTGGGATTTCTGGGCCATCGGAAATATCCAGGCGTAGCGCGTGGCATCATCTATTATAGTTAGTACGTAACGCGCGCCCCCGTAGGAAGTCGTTCTTGAAGCTCCCCACACGTCCATGTGCAGGAGATCTAAAGCCTTTGTTGAGATAGGATGCTCATCCGGTTTGTGAGAGACACGGGTTGATTTTGCAATTCTGCAATGATTGCAAGAAAGTTCTTTATTTACTTCTGCCGGGGTTACTCCATACACTTGTTCATTTCCGGCCAGAAGTTTCATAGCATTGGTGTGTAGGTGACCCAATCTGCTGTGCCATATCCCCGTCGCATCCTTTCTGACCGTAGGCGCTGCAACCGTCTTTGCGTTGGTTAGCCTTGAATTCGGCTTCGGATTTGAGGGAATTGCCTTTAATGTGTCGGCAAAGGACGGGACTTGAGGTAATGTTTTGGTAGGGACAGGCATGGTAGGTGTCTTGGACTGGGTTGTCTTGACAGGAATAGGCGGAGGAAGTTCATTTGGCAAGGGAGGAAATTCGAGCCGAAAATCAGTAAAGAGCTCAGGATCTTTTGACTTTTTCCTTGCCTTGGGATACTGGATGAAATCCTCTTCCGCTGTGACTAATGTTCGAGTCGGAGCGGTCGACTGCGCAATAGGCGCATCCACTGTTGACATCAGTGTTAAAGGTGGGCACAAACCGTCCACGTAATAGAGGCCGCCCTTTTCTTTGGCTCGAAGCATTGGATGATCGATATCAGACTTGTAAACGTGAACTCCACCATCCCAAATGTGGATGTGATGTTTGGCTTTGTCCATTTTTGACACGGAAATTAGGTTCGCCTCGAATTTTGGCGCGAACAGCACATCTTGAAGATTTGCAACACATTCTACGTTGTTGATCATCGTGACAATTCGGACTTTGCCCTTGCTGAGAACTTCAGAGTGTCCTTGACCTAATGCAATGTTAAAGGGCACAACTTTGACGAAATCCTGAAACCATGCTTGAACGTGGCACACGTGGTCGGTCGCCCCACAATCCACAATCCATTCATGTGACTGTGTAAAGTGAATTGTGGGCAACTGCATGGCTTGCGGGGCACTGGCGAAAAAGTTTGTTTCCCGCCTTGCGCTGGAATTCCCCCTTGGTCTGGAATCATCCCGGTTCGAGTTCTTGTTGCGTTTACGGCTTGAACTCCTCGGCTTCCTTTGAAGTGATGCCGTCGGTTGATTTTTGTCGTCTCGGCGAGGTGGTAATGGGCATTTGTTAGCATAATGTCCATATTCCTGGCAATTGAAGCATTGCACCGAAGATAACTGTCTAGGGGGTCGAGATCGGTTTCTTCCACGCTGTTTTTCACCAGCGTAAGCACGTGATGATTTCGAACTGTCCAAATCGCGCGAGTCCATCGCTTTGAGTCGCATGTGTTCCGCGAGTAATTGCTCAGCCACTTTCTTTGGCGTAAATTCACCGTTGGGCAAATGATATGTTGTGAATGAAATCTGTGAATATTCACGAGGCAATAAGTCCAAGTATTGGTAAGCATGGTGATCAGGCGAAGTTATCTCGCCGATGTCCTTCATTTGGCGGACATGGTAGTCTACGCAACTTAGAAAATCAGCCATGTCTTCGCCTTGTTCCAGGCGCAAATTCAGAAATTCACGGCGCATGGCTGCCTGTCGCGCACGGGATGATGGCGCGTAAATATTGGCTAAAATGTCCCAAGCCTCTTTAGGGGTCTTGCAGTCATCTAGCGCAGACTTTTTAGCCTCGCTCACGGAACAATATATGAGGCCTAACGCTTTGGCTTTACGCCGCTTGTATTTCTTTTTCTCTTTTTCTCCGGCAGTTTTCAAAAATTCCACTTCTTCTTCTTCCGTCACGTGGTCCCATAATTCCTCGCTTCTCAGCACCATGCGCATTGAGCGCTGCCAAAGTTCGTAGTTTCCTACGCTGAGAATTGGGAGACGTCCGGAATTGCCATCTGCGGATTTCGACATAATGACGTGAAGACGGCGAAATAATTCGTAATGAAGCACACTGAACTAGGAATGGTACGTTTGAAGCACACGATGATTCCAGAGCACAACACTTCACAACACTTCACAATCCCACGTGGTTCTAAGCGGATAACCAGAAGGGGAGTCAATTCTAAGATTGACTGACAACCTGTGATTAGTGTCCCCCTAGCGTCCTTTGCGACCACCTGGGGTCTCGGGAATGCTAGGTGGCGCAGGGCTCAGCCTAATCACAGAATACAATGACACTTGCCCGGATTCGAGCGTAGGGTGCCAAGGATTCTAATAAACCCACTCCAAAATCCCCCTTAATGCTAACAATAATTAAATCGACAAGAAGGCGAAATAGATGAGTCAATTGCGGTTGCAATTCACGTGCAAATGAAGGCACGGCGCAGCTTTCTCGAAAAGCTGGTGAAAACGCTGATTCGAACGTTAATGCTCGAATCCTTCTCGAAAAATTCGAGGCTCTTCTTCCTCTTGAATAGATTGGCGTATAACGACCGTTCACCGGGGAACTAAGCCGCGAATAACTTGTATTCGATTCTAGTGGTAACTGCCGCAACTCGCTAAGCAGTGACGAGAATCGCATTTGACGTGAAATCTGAAAATAAATAAATTTCGTCGCGGAATTTGCGAAACCCGCACAATTCCGGACTAAAACAGGTTAATGATGTTGCAATACACGATGTTCGTCGCTTGGAACGTCGGTGATACGTCGGCGAACGCGAATCAAGACGGAAATCGGCGATAGCTGAAAATAGACAAATTTCGGCGCAAAAATCGCGAATTTCGCGAAAATTACGTCGAATATTAGACAAATAATGGCTGGTTTAGGTGGCAACCATCCTCTGCTACCACTTGTAGCAGAGGAGGAGGCGCTTGGCGGTCTGTACGACCGTGTGGAAGCGTGAATAACGCGAATGCGCGGCCGAAATGGCGGGCGCGCGACGTCGCCGCTAATGGCGAACAGAAAAGAGCTGCCGCACGTGGAAAACGTGCTTATCTGCAGCTAAACAACAACTAGGCAGTGTAAAAATAACATATATTTAATAAATAAAAGCAAAACTTACAATGGGAATCCATTTGGATGAAAAGCAATGATAAAGCACTGCATACGTGCAGGCTGACATCTTGGATTTGTGAAAAGTACAAGTGACACCATCTGGTGTGGGAAAAGGTAAACTTATATAATACTAAGCTGCGGGCAGCATTATGCCCAATGCTAAATAATCAATTAAAGACTAAATAAATATAGGAAGCAGCTTGATGCTGGGAAAAATACTAATAATATCCGTGATGAGTACGGAGGACTATTTGGGATCGGAAAACAACATGTACATTATGCAATCCCATCGGTTTTAACCGTAGATATTCGGAAATCAACTGTTCAGCGACTTTATTCGGTGTAAAGTCCGGATCAGGCCAATGATATATGGCAAACGTAGCTTGGGCGTATTCGGGCGGGAGTCGGTTGAGGTACTGGTATGCATGGTGATCATCTGTCGTAACCTCTTTGATATCGGCTAATTGACGGACAAAGTGATCCACTCGATTGATGAAATCCTGCATTTCCTCATTAGGTTCGAGATGTAATGTCAAGAATTCCGACCGTAATGCTGCCCGTCGTGCCCGCGAACTGGGCGCGTACGCCTTTGCCAGAACGTCCCATGCCTGTTTAGGAGTATCACAATTGTCCAGGGCTGAACGTTTCGGTTCACTGACATACATATAAATGTGTCCGAGAACTTTGTCCTTTTTAACCATGTAACGTTCTTTCTCTTTTTCGGATAATGTCAAGAGATGGTCCGCCTCCTTTTCCTCCGTTACATGCCTCCAAAGGCCCTCGGATTTTAAAAACATCCGCATCGCTCTCTGCCAGGGCTCGTAATTCCCGACAGAGAGTATGGGAATTCTGCTGACCGTTGTTTCCGTTGTCTTTTGCATCGTTTCGAAGACTCGGCGCACCACGCAAAATACAAAGGCTCGAAGAAATGGTATAACGGCGATCGAAGCACTTCACAATGGCACAAATAGTGTGTACGAATGTTTGTTCACACAATGTCGTGGCACTTATCACAAAATCACCTCCCTCGTGGTTCAAAGCGGATATCACCAGAAGGGGAACCAATGCTACAATTGGTTGAGAACCTAAAGCAAGTGTCCCCCTAGCTTCCTTTATAGCCACCTGGGGCTGCGGGAGTGCTAGGTAGCGCAGGGCTCAGCCTTGCTTTAGAATACAAACACCGCTTGGACAGACTTGTCCGTAGGGCAGTGTCGATACTAAAGGATTTCTTCCAAAATACCCACTTAAAACTAACAATTTAAATACGACAAGAAGGAGAAATAGATGAATCTCCCGTGGAAGGTCACACGGGCTCGCGGCAAAGCACGAGACGGGTTTTCTCGAAAAACCCGCTAGAAAAGCGCAATTCGGCTTCGAAAAACCGAATTCTTCTCGATTTAACGAGGCTCTTCGTGAAAAATACACAAATCGTCGTAATAATTCAAAAATCGGCGATACTACATGCACACCGGGGTGCATGAAGCGAGAATCGTCTCGTTTCTCGTTGTGAAACGTCTCGTCGACGTTGTCGGAAGAGAAAATCGTCGAAATCCTGAAAAAAACAAAAATTCGCCTCGAAATTTGCGAGACCGCACAATTTCGGACGAAATTAGCTGGAGAATCACGTGAAGCGTAGCGCAGGTTGCTTGTGAACGTCGGTGGAACGTTGTCGACGTTGAAATCACGGAAATCCAGCTTGAAAATGGCGAGAAACCTGAAAATATAAATTCGCCGCAAAATTCGCGAAATTCGCGAGATTTTCGGCGATAATTAGTAGCAAATGAAGCGTGCAGAGGATTTAACCATCCTCTGCTACCAATTGTAGGTCGGTAGCAGAGGAAAACGACCAAAAACCACTCAAAACGTCGAGTGCAGCGTGGCGAAAACGTCGCAAAGGCGTCGCACTACTCGTGCGAACGTGTGGGCGACGTCGGAATCGAAAAACAAATAAAACGGCCGCGATATTCGCTTATACGCCGTGACAAATGATAAACAAGTGCTTAAAAACATAAAACATATTTAATGAAAAGGGAATACTCACAAATGAGTCCATTACAGTGTGAAATGAAAAGGGCGAGAGCCAAAACGATGGTCGCCGCCATATTGGAAGGTGATAAGTACACTGACGACACCTGGTGTCGTGAATTGGCGTTACGGAATTGAGAAATTCCGTAAAGCTTAACAAAGCATTAAGACCTGCATGATACTTCATGCAAAAACACAACAAGTGTATATAAATACGGGAAAAGATAAACAATATCGAATATTAAATGAAATGTGGAAATACATCGAGATAAATGAAATAAACAGTTCAAATGTGATCCTATATCACATCGATAATATCTCACGGTCCTATAGACCAACAATATGATCAGTGATCAGTTGATCATATGACATCAGCAATGCATAAATAAAGGATAAATCCCGGCACAAAATTATACAGGAATTTGGTACAGCAATTATACACTTATAAAGGCAATTTGAAAGACAAAGCTTAAGCTTAGTATAAACAAATACACAAATCTATCAAAAAACAACAAATGACAATTAAAATGTACGCATTGCACGCCTACGTTAGGGAACTCATTAGACGAGGATAGGCGAAACAATGACACTAGACAAACAATGTCTTGTTGTATTCAAACCGCGATAAACCACAAACTCGCGAGAAACAAATGCGCGCTAAATATAACGCTAAATTCAAACGCATAGAACATACAGTCAGTCCAATGTATTCCCAACATTCCCCTCTGACTGATTGCACCTTTACGAAAAGATGTTCTCAGTTAATGTCATCAACCGTGGCTTTGACAACCATTTTGTTAATAGGTCTGCCACGTTGGATATCCCCTGTGATATGACGGATGGTGAATTCTCCTTGCTCGAACAGATCCCGAAGGAAATAAAACCTGACCTCAATATGCTTACCGTACTGCCTCATTTAAACGCCCGGGTTTATTTAGACGCCGGGCTCGAATAAACGCCGGGAGTTGGGCGGCGTTTATTGCACCGTGCGCCGTCCCGAACCGACTTTACCGGGAGGGGGTCGGCCCAAACAAAGGATTAAACGCCCGGGCGTTTAAATGAGGCAGTACGGTATTAGCACGGTTCTCCACACGATTCTTTGAGTATTGTATGGCAGCCGTGCTATCAGCAAGAACACAAGGCGTCGAAACGTTAAACATCGATGCCACTAAGTCAATATTAAATAAAATCTTTAGCCAGATTATCTCCCTAACACCATCCACTATCGCAACAAACTCGCTCTCCATGATGAAGAGCGATGTCATGTGCTGTCGTCGACATGACCATGTTATCGGGATTCCACATTCGCGTTGGTTTGGTACCCCTTTGGAATACTCATTTACTGTGGTACGTCTAGATCTCCATACAGATAAGCTGCTTTAATATCCAAATGAGTATCCCGCCAGTTTCCGAGTACCACCAGTGTACAAAAGAAAACAAGAACGATCACGGAGTTCATGACCGGGGAGAATACTTCTCCAAAATCAAAGCCCTGCTTTTGTTTGAACCTTTGTGCAACTAAAAGTGCTAGAAATCGTTTTATTTCTTCAGATTGATCAAGCTTTAATTTGTAGATCCATTTACTCCCTAGGAGTGTCTTCTTAGGTGGGATGTCTATTTCTTCATAAACATGTCTCTCTTTGAATACTCCCACCTCTTCATCCATAGCCTTTCCCATTCCCTCTTGTTGGGGTCACGCATTGAATCTTCATAAGAATCCGGTTCCGCCATTGATAGTCACGCTTCAGGGTGAATGGAAATTCTTTCTGGTCCCTTTGGAGCAAATTTAAATAGTTCAGGGTCGTAGATGTAACCTTCATCTTCGCACCACTGTGCAACCTCAGCACGACTACGAAGTCTGTCATTCATTGGACTCATGCAGTATACATCTACTCGCCCTTTTGTTCTCCCCCTCTTTTGTACTATTTCTTTTCGGACCCAATCCCGCATGTCCAAAACTAACAATGGTTCATCTTCATCATCAGCTTGTTGTTCCCCATCTCCTTCTGTTAAGAAGAATTCTGCATCTGTAAATGGTTCGTCTATGCTGTCCTCACTCCCTTCTTGTTCCATTTGTTAGCAAAGCTAACACTGGAAAAAAATATGGCTTTAAACGTCTTTTAATTGCTGAAAAGTTAATGTAAATTTGAACTTTCGGTTTCGTAAAGTCACATTTACAAAGAGTGAAAATTTTTGTTTTAAACAATAACTTTACAAAATTAATAAGACATTTTACAATGAAGACACACAATAACTTTACAGTTTGTAAATTTCAAATTTGTCAGATTTCACAAAAAATTTAATCTAAATTTAATTTTAAATTTGTCAGTCTTAACAATAAATTTAATTTAATTTTAATTCTTTTTTTAATTTTATAATTTTAAACTTGTAAATTTATTCATGAAAATAAATCCTATGAAATTTTTAAAAAATCTCACACATCCATAAGATAAGCATAGGAGTCATAGCCTCAATTAGAAAAGTGAACAAAATCAACATAAGGCAATGATACAAGTTCGCATCAATGTCCTGGTTGTTAGATTTTCTAAAACCAAATTAAAATGTAAAATTACAGAATTTGTATCACATTTTTGTTTCATTTAACTCCAACAATGATATTCTAATTAAGTTTTGAAGTAAAATTGATAAAACCAACCCCATATTTAACAAATGTAAATTTCTTAGTTTTTTATTTTTAAAATATATCGCCAGCTGGTGATAAACTCAGACATTAACTTTACAAGTCATTTACAAGCAACTTAAATTTAATGTAAATGTCGAATTTACACATGAAATTTACAAAGTGTGTAAATTCAATGTTAAATGTCTAATTTGTCTTCGATTTTACAACAACTTTACAAAAACTGTAAAACTCACATTTCTACATTAGTGAGTTTGCGGTTGCCAATTGTTCCTTATAATTATGAGTTACAAGCTCATAATTATAAAAATGGACTTATAACATAACGTAACTCCTCAACTTTCACACTATTTTGTAAAATAAGGGAGCCAATCAGATCGCTTAACACTATTTGAAGCTTCTCCCACTATTGCAAATGGCGCTCATAGTGCTGATGGAAATTCAAAATGGCTGCCTGACCTGTTTCAACATTCAGCCTCAATCACAATTTCTTTCTGCCATCGAAGGATAGAAACAACTAAAATCATTCCAGGTAAGCAAATAAATAAACTGAAAGACAATTTTATGTCTAAAAAATGTCAAATTAATAAAACTACAGATTTTCATTTTCTTTTGCATATGGATTTGTTCTACCATTACATGCAAGGGATTTGTACTGTTCACATGGTATTTATAAGTATAATTTATAAAATATATTTGTTGTACCGCAAGTGCCTAATCCAAGAAGGATTATAATTATAATTATGAGCTTGTAACTCATAATTATAAGGAACAATTGGCAACCGCAAACTCACTATTAACTTTTAGAACATTTACAATTTATAAATTCATATTTTTTTCCAGTGTAATGAACAGTGGAATAAACAACACATGGTTACTCTAGGAGCAAAAACAAAGGAGTGATTTATTACAAAAGTAGAACTTAAAAAGTAAACACATTAGGTCATGTGACCTATACAATAAATAAAGAACAAATCATATATGTATTATTAGGTTGATTATTCACAAAGTATTATTGATAGAATAAATCTTTAACACAAAAATGTAATGGGACAAATGGCACTATTTTAGTGCTTATTTCTAACACCATTAATGTGAAATCAGGATCGGGATCCCTATGTGTTGAGGCCTTCCCAATTCAACAGTTCGAACCGGATGTGCCTTCAATTGTATTGCCCATGAGAATTCGGGCTGCACAATGGCCTAATGCGTTGCAACGCACCATAAATCACACTTCAAAATCCCCTCATTAAGATAGGAAATGTGACAAAGGCAAAAATTATTCTAAGTATTTTTAGTGATTGGGTTAAACAAGTCACCTCTAATCACATGTTACATCTAGGCCAAGTCTATTCCCAGGGGGAATTGGTGAAAAACAGGTTGTCAGAGGGAGATATTCAAATTAACAAAGAACGAATGTGTCCATTTATGGGCAAGATTCTCATGAGTGTCTGGAAAGGGTGAATAAAACCAGGTTAAATTAAAGATAAATGTTGAAAATAAATAAAATAAAATAATAAATTTGAAAATTGGAAAAAATGAAATAAATCAAGAAATTAAAACAATCTCTAATCAAATTTGGCAAAAATAAAGGAAAAGGTGCAAAATGCGCACAAAATTTTCGAAAATTTCAATTGTCTAAAGTCAGGATCGTGACAAACTAATTGGTCTGTCCTGGATAGAGACTTTATCCGACACGGACATCCAATCGACCTTAGGCAGCAAATTCTCTACGAGATACTGCACGAGAAATTACTCCCATTCGACAAAGAAGACGTCTAAATAGGGAACATTGAAATTTTGTTTTATTTTCTTTTACAATGATGTAATTGTCAAGGCGAGCACAGGTTTACTGTGGCGAACTGCGGCATTACATTCATTTCTCATTGTCATTATATTTATTTTTACTATCTTTGTTTTTTTTTATAGAAAAAGTTAGAAAATCTTCAAAAAGTGTTACTTGATAGTGTATTTTGTGAAAATTTGAGATATTTTTGAATTTTCATTATTTTAATTTTAAAGAGCATACTATGTAAAAGAGCATGGATAACACAGGGGAGTTAACTAATAAGCATGAATAACATGGGGCAATAATTAGTTTGATAATTTAGATATTTTGTTTTTTGGGGTCCAAAAAAGCTAAAGGAGGGGGCTGTTACGCGGCTAGCGAACATGCTGTGAACCAGCTGTCGCTACCACGCTTCCGTACTTAACCAATTCGAAATAACCCCTTAAACTCTCACTAGAGTTTGCCTTAAGCGAATGAAGTAATCGTTTTACCTATTAGCCGGCAATAGATCGGCCCAAGTCTATTTAAGTGTGAGTTCTTCCTAGAAGTGTGATGGCATCTCAAGGTTTATTTGATTTATAATGTTATTCATGCTCATAGATTTAAGTTAGTCTTAAGTTTGATTATTTATTAAAGTGCTATTTGTTTTATGATTTAATAAAGAGATACTTTTATATTTTGAACATAAAACAATGAGTCCTTCTTATTACACCCCAAGTCACAAATATAGTTTAGTTTAATGCAGATTCGACAAGTAATATTTACGTGGTCTATTACATGTATTTGGGCCACGTAACAATATGCGGAAATTCATTTTCAATTTCCATAGCTCGCACCCCCTCTAAGATGGTGCGATTGGAGCGTTCCGCGACCGAATTCATTTCGGGGCCGTAGGCGTTGGTCCGTTCGCATTTGATCCCATACGCTTTGGCGTAATTATCCCATTCATTGGACATAAACTCACCCCCCCATCTGTGCGGATCGATTTCACTTTTCGAGAAGTCGTACGTTTGACTTCTGCCTGCCAAACTTTAAAATGGGCCAAAACATCGCTTTTATGTTTCAAAAATTTGATCCACATATATTTAGAGTGGTCGTCCACAATGATGAGATAATAATCAGCCCCCCCTAGTGATTTGCATGATGCGGGCCCCCAAACGTCCATATGAATTAAGTCTAAAATTCCTTTGGATTTGATCTCGTTAATTGGGGAAAAAGTTGCCCTAACCCGTTTGGCTTTGCTACACGCATCACAAGAGGAAATTGTGTCGTTACTCAGTGTGACTCCCGGACAGCGGACTCTGACCGCCGCCCAGTGTCCACCCCTTTACCGTAAGGGGGCGCTCCATGTCTATTGGGGGTTTGCGAATTGGCTACCGCAAATCCCATTTGTAATCGCCATCTTGTTTTATCAATAAAATTCAGTCTTACCTGTACTTTGACTTAAGTCGCATCGTAACGGACTCACATGGCGCAGTTGACAGTTCTTACTTACAACAACTGACTACGAACGAAACGAACGAAACGATTGAACGATACGAACGAACGAACGAACGAATTTATTCCGCAGAATACAATGGCGAATTATTTAGACGCGGCCACGCTGGCCGATTTCCTGAAATCAACGAACACCGGACTTGTTGTGCGGTGTTCCCACGACGAATTGCACGCCGAAATTGACGCACGCGAAATCCCGATGATCGCCACAGCATCGAAGCAATTGCTTGCCGACGCGTTGGTTGCCGACAACCTCGAAAGACGCGCGGCCGACGCGCTTTTGCTTCCCGCCGATCCAAACCTGGTCGCTAATCCAGATCCGGTCGCCGTGCCACCCGCACTCATCAACCCTGTTCCGGCCCCCAATCTCGCGCTCGATATGACGGATTTGAAAGCAGTCGTCGCTCTCCTGGCCGCCAAAATATTGAACACCCCGGATCCAGCACCCCCTACGTCGCCGCCTGTTCCTTCGATTGTTACTATTCCCGAGATGCAGATCAAACACGGCCTGCACGCTGCGAAGTTCTTACAGCCATTCACCGGTTCCAAGACCGACGACGTTTGGCAATTCATCCGCCGAATGAATAGAGCTGCGAAAATCGGCGGCTGGACGGAGGAAACGAAGCTGATCCAGGCCAACGGTTTGCTGCGAGACCAGGCGTTACACTGGTACACTATGCAGGGAGAAGCCATTGACACCTGGACCGAGTGGGAACAATCGATTACCGAGTTCCTCGGCGCCAACGAAACCTGGACCCAATGGAAGGATCGTATGACCGCGTGCACGCACAAGAAAGACGAGTCGCTGATCGACTATGCCGTCGCCAAATTCGCGCTGATCGACTCCACTAAACGTAATTTCCCGGTCCAGTCCGAAGACATTGTCCTCATGGTTCTCGAGGGCGTGTCGAACTATAACACAAGAAATAGTCTTTTCGTCACGAAGGACTGGCCGATTCCCGCCGTCATCAAGTACATCCGCGCACTCGATAACATGTCGTTGCGACCGGGCTCCGCTGCCCCTTTCGCCCCGAAGTCGCCATCCACCGCCAACCGCGGACAAGCATCCGGATCGCCAACCGACCAGTCGAAGCGCACCATCTCGAACCGCGCACGTGGGAACCAGGGCCGGACCAACTCGAACAATTACCAGCGAGGCGACTATATTACTAAAACCCAGTATTACCGTTGCCAGGCGTGGGGCCATACGACCCTCACCTGCCCGCTGCCCAAAACGCCCGCTCCCGTCCCTACCAAGCAAGTTTTGTGCACATTCCACTCGAAATACCCGAGTACGGGATTTTCAATCGTAGATGTGTTCGTATCGGAAGAGCAGCGCATGGTCGAGACAATTTTCGACCAAGCCGCAAACGTGTGCCTAATCCGCAACGACTGCATCGTGGACAAGTCGCAGATCCGCCCGAATACCGCTACGGCCTGAACGGCTCCGCGACTCCTGTCGGTTACACATTGGTGAATATTACCATCGGGAACGAACATTTTCGAGTGAACGACGTCGCTGTGCTGGACGAGACGCCGTACGAGATGCTGTTGGGCACGCCGTTTCGCGACGGCGAACACATGTCGTGGTGTACCGAATCGGGCGGTACCATCACCATAAACAAGGTTCCGCAGAATTCGCAGTCGAAGTCGGTGCATTTTATCCAATCGTGGATTCCACCGTCGTGCTCGCCCGGCCCCTGTGTGGCTTTTCCAGTCACCAAACACGAGCGCCGCTGGGACGAGCTGAGCGCAAGTAAAACAGCACGTAAAGATATGTTGTTTGCCGTCGAATCTCAAGTCGCAACAGTACGCGATGCGCAGTCAGATCTCGCATTTCTGGCAGAGTTGGAGTCGCGTATTGATTTGGTCGATTCCTCGGTGACGGACGAGCAGAAGGAGGCGCTCCGCAAAGTTTGTATTCGTAACTACGTCGCATTTACCCACAGTGCGCCCCTCGGGTTGTGCCCAGACGTCGAATGCGATATTTCTCTTACCGACGACGCCCCAATCCGCGATGACGTTGCTCAAGCACACGCTGTTGTTGATTCTCTTATCGCTAATTTTGATTTATTGTTGCAGAATATCATACGTAAGGGACTCAAAATCCATCTCTCCAAATGCCAGCTTTTGTCAAAGGAAATTCGTTTTTTGGGATATTTGGTATCCGCCGCAGGTCGCCGCACCGACCCCGCCCGTCTCGAAGCAGTTTCTCGTTTCACCAAGTTCGCCACGGTGAAGCACCTGCGAGCATCTCTCGGTTTCGCCAGTTACTATTGCCGGTTCATCCCGAATTTCGCTGCCAAAGTAAAGACGCTTACGTTGCTGACCCGCAAGAACGTGCAGTTCGTACTCACGCCCGACCATTACGCCGCTATCGAACACATGCGAGGCGAACTCCTTTGTTGTATCCCGTTGGCTCATTTCCGAAACGATTGCGAGACGATTCTCAGCGTTGACGCCTCTTACGACGGCCTCGGCGCTTGCCTGCAGCAGATCCACGACGGAAGTGTGGTAACGATCGCGTTCGCAAGTCGGTCGATTCCCAAATCGTACGAGTCCGCTCACTCAAACGAACTCGAATGTTTGGCGGTGCACTGGGCAGTCACCGAGAAGTTCCGATTCTACCTGTCCCCACTCGTCGGATTCACTGTGATTACGGATAACTGGGCCGTGGCGCACCTTACCACGAAGAAAGACATTAACCGGAAATACGCTCGTTGGATCCTCGATTTGCAGGAGTTCTCCTTCACAGTAAAACACAAGGAAGGTGCCAAAAACACGATCCCCGACGCGCTTTTCCGGATCTCCGAAGACTTCGACGAAGCACGCGCAACGAGGACGGTGCTCGCTGTTGTGGTTGCCCGCGATCATCGCCTCATTTCCGAACAACGTGACGATGCGTTCTGCAGAGAAGCCCGTGCCGACTCTTCCAACTTCGCCGAACTCGACGGAGTTTTGTGCAAACGCTTCACGAACGACGGAAAATCGCACTGGAAGGTGGTGGTTCCCGCAACGCTTACCGAGCAGTTAATCACGTCCGCGCACATCGAGGGATCTCATTCCGACGCGAAGAAGACGCTATCTCGCCTCCAACGAAGACACTGGTGGACTCGTATGTCGCGACAGGCTGAGGAGGTCGAGAAGACGTGCCGTCATTGTTTGTCGCACAACCGACTCACCTGCAAAGCTCCCGGTCTGCTCGCTCCTCGCCAGGTTCCGTCCAGACCCTTCGAAGTTATTGCGATGGACCACGCCGGCCCGTATCGCCCGCACGCACGTTTTTCCTACTTTTTGGTGTTCGTCGACCTCGCCACCCGTTTCGTCATCGCCACCCCGGTCAGAGACACGAAGGCATCGACAACTATCGCCGCTTTGAGAAGGGAGGTCGTCAAGCATTTCGGCATTCCCCGCAAAATTATTTCCGACGCATTTTCGAGTTTCGTGTCGGCAGAAATGGCCGGATTTTGCAGCGAGTTCCACATCGAATTAGAAACTTCTCCGCCATACCACCACCAGGCCAACGGATTGGCGGAACGGACCATCCAGTCGATCGTCCAGGGACTCCGCAAATTCGACTCCAACGAGGCCAAATGGGTGCCTCATCTTGATGCCGTGGTGTGGGGTTTAAATACGAACCGACAAGCTTCGACGCAGTTTACTCCATTCGAGCTCGTACACGCATTTTCGCCTCCAAACAAGTCCGACGCCGCCGACGTATTCGAGGACTCCGCTTCGGGCCCACTCCTCCAGCTCCTCGAACGACGCGACGCAGCGCGCACAAATCTGCATGCGTCCCAGGTTTGCCAGAAGTCGCGCTTCGACGAGCATCGGAAAGAAAACGCATTCGGCGTCGGGGACAACGTAATGTATTCCAAAGGGAAACGCGGATCGAAATTCGAGGATTTGTACTCCTGTCCGTACTCCGTCAGCGAGCGCTTAGGGAACGATACGTTTACTTTGGACGACGGAAACCGAACTTGGACCGCTCACTGCTCACAATTAAAATTGTACTTCCCGCAATCAGGGGACAATTGCCCTGTGGTGGGGGGGGGGCGTGTGACTCCCGGACAGCGGACTCTGACCGCCGCCCAGTGTCCACCCCTTTACCGTAAGGGGGCGCTCCATGTCTATTGGGGGTTTGCGGATTGGCTACCGCAAATCCCATTTGTAATCGCCATCTTGTTTTATCAATAAAATTCAGTCTTACCTGTACTTTGACTTAAGTCGCATCGTAACGGACTCACACTCAGTTTAACACCGAATATTTCTGTGGATTTTTGCATTTGGACTATTCCCTTCGTATTTAGGTGTCCCATCCTGTCATGCCAAAAATCCATCAATAAAGGCTTATCGTTATCTAATTTCTTTCCATTATCATTTGCCACTAACGCTGTTTTAGTCGAATCAACTGAAGTTGATTTAGTCTGGTTCACTTCATTTTGTTTAACCCCCATTATTACATTGCTAAAAGTGCGCACATTATTCGCATTACTCATTGCGTCATTCGCTGCATTAATCGTTTTCCCATTCGATTTCACATTAGCAGTGGTTAGTTCACTCTTAACATTAGGCATGGTTAATAATTTTGTTTTACACAATTAGTTACGCCAACTGCCTCCTTCTGTGCAGGGATGACAGTTGCGTTTACAGAAGTGACTGACACATGTCCATTAACTTTATATAAACGATTGCTGAGACGTAAAGCCGTCAATGATGGGTCATTGATCTTCTTGCAAAATAAAGTTATTTTGCCGTCTGCAACGTATGTGCTTAAGCTGGCCTCATCAGTGCGCCCGAGTGAGATTAGATTTTTTCCTAAAATTCCGCTTTGAAATAAATGCCTGCGTGCTCCCGACGATTCCCACGATGCTATTTAGCAGCCACGTTGTGATTTCCAGTGTTGGAAAATCCCACGACGTGTAGAAACAGCCCAAACTCGGCTTATACTCGCACCGACCTGGGCGCCGCCATCTTGGAAATGTCCGGCAGCGAAGCTCGACGAATGGCCATTTTGCACTTGAAATGAGCCAAAAATAATATTAATATTCGAAATAATATTGCTTACAGTTCTCAAATGTCCTCTCCAACTCCCAAACGATCGTTGAAGCACAAAATCGACGATGTGAGCGATAAATCTACGTTCGCTCGTCGCGTCAAAGCGCGGATACGGTTCCGACCAAATTGACGTGTCTGCTGTCGATTTCTTCACGAAATTTGCCGAAAATCTTCACCACTAATCCAGGAAGCATCCTCTGCTACCATTGTACGTTGCTGGTGAAGCTGTCATGGTGTTGAAAGGATGAAAAGCTACACAAAACATAAGATGTGCCGAAAGCTGCAAATCTGCGTCGGCCATTTTATTCAAACGTGAATAAGAGAGTGTAAAATACATAATGCGAGGCTATTTTCCCTCGTCACATATAAATGAGATATTGGTAGAATAAATCACTGTTGACATACACTGATTTATTCTTTACATGATAAACAATAAAAGAACTGGCATAAATAATCAATAAGCGCAAATAATAAATGATGCACAACTAAACGATAAGTGCTCTCATGAGCAGACGACATGTCGGCATGTCATTACTGATAACCAATTGGCCGCGATACAAACACAAGCATTGGATAAAAGCCATAATCGACCAGTTGATTTGGGCACAGAATAGTAACAACATGCACGTTGTATTTATCCAGAATAATACAACAGATTAATCTCCCCACGCGGAATGAATGGTTGCTTTAACAAACCAACACCATCTAGTGGCGGCATTGCGCATTGACGAATGCGGCTTTACCAGACGAATCTCTGTAGCTTCGGCCGTGATACTTTTATATCACGAAGTACCGGTAATGTCAGTTAATATTTATTAATAAAACAACTTTGTTTCTGAAACATCATAAATAACTTTATTCAGGACTTTTATCAGTTTTACAGCAAATACAGCTAAAATCAGGAAAATTAGGCATTTATAGCCATATTAATTTGACACATAGTATGATATTAAAATAATACTGAATGTGTATCTTACTTTCTTTTTAGGCATTGCAGTTACCATTGAGGTTAAAATATAAATGTCCTTCTCAAACGACCTGGAAGTTGGCCATATCAAGTTTTCTGGGTATTTTAAAAGTTGGACTAACTACTACAAAACAAAATGGTTATTTTCATTATATTATTAATATTGTTTTAAGTTTAATAATAAGTTTATTGTTTAGTGCAATACCATCTAGATTAAACTTGTTGTTCACCATTTGCCAAAAAAATCTTCACATTCACCTATGCTGGTTTAGCTCTAAATGAAAAGTTACTGTTTTGGTCACTATTTGTCATGTCATAAAATAATTAGGAGATCATGTGGTGTTTATAATTACTATAGAACAGACTCAAATGAGGCTGACAATCCAATAAACCTTTGCAAATCTTTAGCGTTTTGCTAAAATAGCTGCCTGTTTATCACTGGTAATGTCAACAAAAGCACCACCAATCGACAAGTTTTTAAAACTTTCTTAAACTAAAAATGGAAGGGATTTAACAAATTAAGCAAAGTTTAATCAAACCACACAAAATTCCACAAATTATTTGTAATGTTCGTAATATATGCATGCACTAATTGTCGTAATCGCCACCAGAGGGCGATAGGCGCTGGATGAGGATAAATAAAGAATTAGTTAAGACTTTACACTAGAACCGAGTGGTTTTTTTCCTATTAAACATGTAAAAACAATAGTGTTGGCCTAATAATGACAAAAATAACTTTATTGTCAATTTTTGGTTTTCTCTTCCTATGACCTGTAATGCAACACAGGGTGGTTCAAAAAGTCTGGTTCACAGTAAATAATTTCCAAACCGTTTTAGATGTTGATTCAGCAAAATGATTGTTTAGGTAGTATGTCGGGGGAAATCCAATTATGATATCCAATTTGACCTCTGAGAACATCTTCAAGGTCATCCAAATTGTAAATCGAGAACCGTGATAGTTAGAGCAAAAAAGTGAATTAGAAAGTTGTAGAGCATCATTCAATTAGTCTAGAACTGTTCTTAAAAAAATTATTTTTTAGGGAAAAGTTTTGAGAAAAAAAGATTTGAAATGTTAGTCTACTCAGCTTTGTAACCTAAAACTATCATGTGGAATGTATTTCCAAAAAAAATTATTTTGTTTCTTTTGTATTTCCTCTCTTCCATTTACAAGTATGCCCCAATAAAGTGTCCTAATTGAGGATTAGCTTGGTTGCCTCAATAGTTTAAGGTTATAAAGCTGAGTTATAATGCTGAGTAGGCCAATGTTTCAGACCTTTTTTCTCAAAACTTTTCCCTAAGAAATAATTTTTTTAAAAACAGTTCTTGACTAATTGGATGATGCTCTACAACTTTCTAATTTACCTTTTTGCTCTAACTGTCACGGTTCTCGAGTTACAATATGGATGACCTTGAAGATGACTTCAGAGGTCAAATTGGATGTCATAATTGGATTTCCCCCGACATACTACCTTAACAATCATTTTGCTGAATCAACATCTAAAACGGTTTGGAAATTATTTACTGTGAACCAGACTTTTTGAACCACCCTGTATAATAATCTCGATACTTGTGGCCACAACATGAACCCTTCATTCAAACCTTTAGACAGCATGGGAGAATGTGAAGATTTTTTGACCAGAGGTGTATATTATGTTTTATGGACCATGAGACACCCTTTTTTACTTCTAAAAGTTGACGTTGACACTAGAATGGTCAGACCGGTCATTTTGACCGGTACAGCTGTTTGGTACAGCTGTTTACAACAGCTGCAGTAATAAAGCCAATGGGTTTACAATGCTGTGAATTTGTGACTTTAACTGATGTATGATGCTTTATATTATAAATCATCGAAAGTTGCATTTTTCTTAAGACATAATGAAAAAAAAGTGAATTGACCTAGAACAGCCGAAACCAGTAAAAATGACCGGTTGAAATCACCTGAACAATACGTGCACCAAACTGCACTAAACGTGCACCAAACGTGCAAATTACGTGCACAACATGTGCATGCAATGTTTTGGCATCAAACTGATTCAGTAACACGCGAAAAATGCGAAGAAAATACCAAAACAAAAATTGATGGTTTTTATAAAATCTGATAAAATTAAAAACGGAAATTTAATTTTATCAGGTTTTATAATAACCACCAATTTTTGTTTTGGTATTTTTTTCAGATATTTTGCGTGTTACTGAATCAATTTGATGCCAAAACGTTGTATGCACGTATTGTGCACATATTGTGTATTTTGCACATTTGGTGCACGTATTGTTCACGTTATTGCAACCGGTCATTTTGACCGATTTTGGCCGTTTTAGGTAGGCGGAAATTCCGGCCGTTCTAGTGTTAAACAAACGTATACACATATGCATAACATCCATCATACATTAAAAATGAAGTTCACAAATGTTTTCTCTATAAATTGACTGATAAAATTGGGGTTCGTCTTATGGTCTGGTGTATTTTATCGTCCATAAAATACGGTAACTGTATATGAAAAACTATTATAAAATTGCCAAGAATTAAAACTGCTAAGAATAGGTTACAAATATTTACTAAACAATTTTCTAGTTGTCTACCAAAAAGAATAGCAGTTGTGTAAGTATTTAGTCGATTAAGAGTTGCATTCAAACAGTAGTAGCACTTCATTTGTAGTAATGGCCGATGAGTGGTAATTTCATATAATAGTTGTCATTGAATAATAACTATAATAATAACTACTGCTGGCGTTTCTAATTTTAGAGTTTTTGTAATTTTTAATTTACTGTGTCAGCATTTTGCAATGTAGCGTTTTTAGTATTTAAAAAATAAAATACTTGTATACATTGGATTTTGTTTTGTTTTGGTTTTGTTTGCCAGCATTTCTGAATTTAGCGTTTTTGTTTGTCAGTGATTTAAACGCCAGCGTTCGCGTACATGTTTGTTGCACATTGCATGTACGTTAGGAGACGTATATCTATTCATTTTTATTTTTAAAAGGTACATTTTTGCACGGGATAAGTGTATTACTGCAGTGAAATAATTTTCCCATCTAAATTACATATTTACATGGGAAAAGGGCATTTTTGCACTGCAATAGGACATTTTTGCACTGTAAAATGGCCATTTTGCACCATAAAATGGCCGTTTTGCACTGTAAAATGGTTGTTTTGCACCGTAAAATGGTCGTTTTGCACCGTAAAATAGAAATTTTCCACCGTAAAATGGCCATTTGGCACAGTAAAATGGCCGTTTTGCACTGTAAAATGGCCGTTTTACACAGTAAAATAGCCGTTTTGCACCGTAAAATGGAAATTTTGCACCGTAAAATGACTATTTTGCACCATAAAATGGCTATTTTGCACTGTAAAGTGGCTATTTTGCACAGTAAAATGGCTATTTTGCATCGTAAAAAGGCAATTAAAAATAGCTGAAATTAAAAACACTAAGAAATTTAATTTTAACATGATATTGTATTTAATGTTAAAATAAAGAAAAACGCTGAATATAAAAAATGGCAAATTAAAATGAATTTATTATTATTATTTATTGTTTAATTTTTGTTTTAATTTATTAAACGCGAGAAACGCTGGCAACATAAAACGCTGAAAATATACAGGATGGTTCAGAAAGTCTGATTCACAGTAAATAATTCCCTAACTGTTCTAGATGTTTATTCAGCAAAATGATTGTTAAGGTAGTATGTCGGTGAAATCCTATTATGACATCCAATTTGACCTCTGAGGTCATCTTCAAGGTCATCCATATTGTAACCCGAGAACCGTGATAGTTAGAGCAAAAAGGTGAATTAGAAAGTTGTAGAGCATCATCCAATTAGTCTAGAACTGTTCTGAAAAAATTATCTCTTACTGAAACGTTTTGAGAAAGAAAGGTTTGAAACATTGGTCTACTCAGCTTTGAACTTAAAACTATCATGTGGAATGTATTTCCATAATAAATTATTTCCTTTCTTTTTGTGTTTCCTCTCTTCCACTTACAAGTATGACCCAATAAAGTGTCCTAATTGAGAATTAGCTTGGTTGCCTCAATAGTTTTAGGTTGCAAAGCTGAGTTACAATGCTGAGTAGACTAATGTTTCAGACCTTTTTTCTCAAAACCTTTCAGTAAGAAATAATTTTTTAAGAACAGTTCTAGACTAATTGGATGATGCTCTACAACTTTCATCCTCACTTTTTTGCTCTAACTGTCACGGTTCTCGAGTTACAATATGGATGACCTTGAAGATGACTTCAGAAGCCAAATTGGATGTCATAATTGGATTTCCCCTGACATACTACCCTCACAATTAATTTTCTGAATCAACATCTAGAACAGTGTGGGAATTATTTACTGAGAACCAGACTTTCTGAACCATCCTGTATAATTTAAAAAATATACTGTATATTCAGGGTGGATAAAAAGTCTGATCCCCTCAAATATTTCCTGAGCAAGTGCATCGAGGCAAACTTTGATGAAGCGATCGTAGAGGAAGTTGGGCGAGAGCAATCCAATGATGTCATCAAATTTGACCTTGAAGGCCATTTTTAAGGTTATTTACTTGCTAACTTCTAAGCCAATCAGGTTAGAGCAAATTTTCCAATTACAAAGTTGTAGAGCACCACTAAATTAGTACTATCCAACTGTTCTGAGTCATCTTAAGTTAAATGTTTTCTTTTTAAAAAAGAGACAAATCAGAAAAAAATCAGCAAAGTGAAATTTTTTTTTCTTGTGACATAATAATTATTGAAGCAATAAAAAAGGCAGTGGTTTTTCTTGTTTACTTGCATAATAATGCACATTTGAATACGTTTCTTTCAGTATTTCAGTTTTTTTCTAATAGAAATTTAAGTTTTGTCACAATGTCTGACTTTATTTCAGCTGATTTGTCTTCTTTTTAAAAAGAAAACATTTAACTTAAAATGACTAAGATAAATTGGATAGTACTAATTCGATGGTGCTCTATAACTTTGTAATTGACTTTTTTGCTCTAACCTGATTGGTTTAGACGTTAGCAAGTTAATGACCTTGAAAATGGCCTTCAAGGTCAAATATGATGACATGATTGAATTGCTCTCACCCAACTTCTTATACGATCGCTTCATCAAAGTTTGCCTAGATGCAATTGCTCAGGAAATATTTGAGGAGATCAGACTTTTGGTTAGGTTAGATTAGGTTAGGTTACCATCTACTTTGTTTAAAATAAATAATAGAATCCTTTGCATGTATTGAGACACATTCAAAACGTTTACCTTTGTATTTATTATACTAGAATCAAATTCAACATAATAAAATTAATGTCAATTAACTACAAATTGTTAATTTTATACTTTTTGATAATTCTAGAAAAACATTTCCAAGGTATGTGGAATGAATTGGCATCAGCATTTGACGAATTTCTATTTTCAAACAGGTAAATTGAAATCTGTTTTACTTATGCTGGTTTAAAAATCAAAATTGTGTGCAAAAATAAGATTTGATTCCTGGCAAATAGTATCACATACTTTTTTCCCAGCACTCAACTTCTCACTATGGCTAGCTATAACTCAATAAAAGAGGTGATGGCAATAAACTCCTGAGAATTTTAGAAACTATACTATTTACAAGTAGGACATGTAGTGGATTCTGACGGAGGAATTTGGAGTCAATTGTCAAATTTCCAAAACCAACAAATATGAAACAATTAAGAGGATTCTTGGGCTTGTGTTTGTACTACCAAAAATTCATTCCAGGATTTGCGAACATATCCAAGCCCTTGGTCAATGAAAAATTTTATTGGGGACCGCCATACGACACTGCATTTTTTATCCTAAGAACATCATTCGTGACAGTACCTGTCTTAGCACACCAGAACTTTGCAGAATGTTTTATACTTGTAATATCAACGAACGCCAGTGTGTATGGACTTGGAGTAATCCTAAAACAGTGTATTAAGAACCAAGAACATCACTAGAAAAAAAGTAAATTTCCAAACATTTCCAAGTTGGAAATTAGAGGTCGGGTCGTTTAGTCGTAATTCACGTAGTCGACGCCGTTTAGTCTACGCCGTTTAGTCGACCAGGTCACTTAGTCGACGATTTTTGACGACTAAGTGACCTGGTCGACTAAACGGCGTAGACTAAACGGCGTCGACTAAGTGAAAAATAAAATAATTTTTTCTGGATGTAAAATACTCTTAAAAAACGATTGGTCCCAACGTGCTCCCCGAGCCGACTGTACAGCGCATCCGCCTCCAAATCCCACAGCGCCCACACGCGAGCCCCTCGTCCACGTAACTCTCCATGCTCTCCATCCGCCATTCAATCGCTGTGTACGCCGCGTCCAGCACTTCTATCCCGTCCGGCAGCTTGCTCAGCAACGTCTGGTACATCTCCGTCGTCCACTCATCCAGCCCGACCTGGTAGCGCGAGCCCCAACACCACTGCCCCCCACATACATATTCTGGTTCGCGATGCGCACCTCGTGCACCCGCGCCCCTATCTGCGGGTTCCCACCTGGCATGTGGCTGGGCAGCGGCGGCGCGTCCGTGTGCACGCTCGGCCCGCTTCCACAATCGCCTCCGCAATCGTCCCGGCCCTCCAAACACCGCGTCCACGCTTTGATTGCCGCTCAACACCGTTTCAGCCAACTTCTGCAGGTACGGGTCCAATTTATAAGACGTGCGTCGACTATGTTTAGTTGTGCTGGAAACCACTTATAATTCCGTGGTTTTGCAGTGGAATTGGAAGAACTTTAGATCAGAAATAAAGAGACAACTTGGTTGCTGCTTAGAAGCTGAACACAGAGTGAAAGATTTATTCTTTTAGTCATGTGACTGGCCACACGGTATACAGTGCCACCTTATGGCTACAAATGCAAACACAATGTAAACAAAGCTGCTATTAGTCGTACAGCTAAAAGTAAATACAAACAAAAGGTCACAACGATTAGAAAGCATTACTGCTTGACAATATGACATAAACGTATATATATAAGCGGTCACATATTATATTTCAACAATCGGCCCCCTCATATTATCAAGCGCTAAAAATAGTTAAGTCTACCAGGAAACGATTACAGAATTGAACCAGGTCAGTTTTGTCGACTGACTTCGTAAATATATCTGCAAAGTTGCATTTCGTTCCCACATGCGTGATCTGAAGATTGTCCCTTCTCACAAGTTCTCGAATAAAGTGATACCTTATATCAATATGCTTTGTCTTTCAATTTTCCACATTGGATTTTGTGAAATCGACAGTCGAGATGCTGTCGCATAAAATATGGTGATCAAATCTATCAGCGAGTTCGGGGACAATTTCGTGCAGAACTCTTACGATCCATATGTAGTCCTTTACTGTTTCAGTAAGGGCCACATACTCGGCCTCCATGGTTGACAGCGTGACGTTTCGCTGTTTAAATGTTCTCCAGTATATAGGTGAACTTCCTAGTGTTACGAGAGTTCCTCCAATGGAGATACGGTCATCTCTGTTGTTTGCATAGTCAGAGTCACTATAACCAATGACTTCTACTCAATCATTTGGGAACAGCATCAATCCAAAACTCTTCGTCGTTCTCAGGTAACTGAGTAAGTCGAGCAATGCGATCCAATGGTCCCACCCAGGGTTGGATTGGAACTGGCTTAGGATATTAACAGCGTAGGTCATATCAGGTCTTGTCCTTGATGTGATAAACGCCAAACATCCCAGCAAGCTTCGATAGGGAATTCCCTCCATTATCTTGAAGTCTTCAATCGTATTTGGACAACTTTGCTTTGTAAGGATAGTTGCCTTTGTCATCGGTTGGGATCGGATTTTTACAGAGTCTAGATGGTTCTTAAACTTCAGTAGAACTTTGTTGACATATGATCTTTGATGTAAGACCATTCGTTGATCATATGGGTAGAACTCAACTCCCAATAATTTTCTTGTTTGTCCTAGAATGACCAAATCGAATTGTGTCTTGACCATATCGAGAACTTTCATTGCGTCTTCGTATTGTTTTCCAAAAACAACAATATCGTCGACGTAGACTATCAAATATGCGATGTTACCATATTTGTAGACGCAGTTACACCAATTTACATGTTGCAGTCCAAGCTTTAGTAAAGTGTCCTCCAATTCGATGCCCCATTCTCTTCCCGATTGGTGTAGACCATAAATGGCTCGAAGGAGTCGACAAACATAATTCTCTTTGCCTTGACAAACAAAACCTTTCGGTTGTCGCATATAAATGGTTTTATGTAGTTTTGCATAAAGAAATGCACACTTCACATCGGCCTGAATGTAGCTCCACTTCAGCATGCAGACAAGCAACGTAAACATGAATCGAACAATTGAAAAGTCCACGACAGGTGAAAATGTCTCTTCATATGATTCTCCGTATACTTGAGAGAAGCCCTGTGCAACAAGTCTCGCTTTGTAACGTGCGATTTTCCCCTCGTCGTTTTGTTTAGTGGTGTAAATCCACTTGCATCCAATTATCTTGGTGTCAGGCGGTGGTGGAACCAACTCCCACACATCTCGCTCATGCATCGTATCAATCTCGTCGCACATTGCTTGATCCCATTCTTTCTTTTCAGGAAGGTCGGCTATCTGCTCGAATCGTGCAGGTATGTAGACGTCAAGATTGTGGATTTCTAAAGGCGAAAAGAGTTGGAGCACAGGTTTAAAAGGTGCGCGACACCGACTTGCGTGCGCCATCTTTTATTCATCGGAATAACAGATAAGATCACCTGATTGAGGCTATTTGCTGTCAATCAGTACAAATAATAATCATAGAACGAATCATTACAATAAAGTATTGATTCATTCTTTACAATGAAATAAACTGAAATATTAAGCAATAACTCAAACATAACAAATAAACAATATTTGCTCATTTGAGCAGACGACGTTTGGATGCGCATTATCACGTGAAATGAACTGACTACGGTACATAACAAGCAGGGGTTAAAAATCATAATCAGTCAGTTCCTCAAAAGCCCAATACATGACAACGCGCAAGTTACGCATATCCGGAAGTACGCAACTAATAATTCACGAAACACCTGGACAAATGTTTAAACATTACAAAATGGGTTTACAACCCAACAAATCCCCCTTTGCTTAAACTATTTGTCCATAACAAAAATGTGCTCGCAAAGAGTGTTTAACCGTGGGTTGCCTCTAAATTGGCCAGTTGTATTTCCTTTCGCAGGAAATTGCTGTTTCGGCGGAGTAGGACATTCGCGGGCAAAGTGGCCTGTCCCGCCGCAAGTGAAACAGATGCGTGGGCCGCCGGGTGCATTTCCGCCACGTCCGCGTTGTCTTCCGCCTTGGTTAAAGAAGGCACCAGTGTTTTCTAATGGTGTCCTCGCAGGCACGCCAAACTCGTCGGTCGTCACGTGCAAGCGGTTATATTCGCCTACCAGGCGTTCCTTGACCGCTGCCGCTGTGAACTCTGCGTCACCCCAATGGTAAACCGTCTGCTTGACCGGTTCATATTGGGGTGGCAGCAGGTCGAGGTATTGAAAGGCGTGAAACTCGTCCGTGATTGTAATTTTAACGTCGGCAAGTTGCACGACCTTTCGGTCAACTCGTGCGGTGAAAACAAACATCTCTTCGTTTTCATGCAACCGCATGTCCAAAAATTCCCTGCGAAGACGGGCTTTACGTGCCCGTGCGGTGGGCTGGTAGGCAGCTTTCAGTGCCTCCCACACCTCTTTAGCAGTGGCTTGGGCGACAGCCACGACCTGTTCGGCCTCGCCGCAAGCCAAACAAATGGTGGAGCGAGCCCTTTCCTCGCCCTTCTCAAAATCCCGAGTCTCTCGAAACGGTTATCCGGCCGGCGGCTCTTTCGTCTTGTCGATCACATGGCCCCACACTCCGTACGATTGGAGAAGGAGCTGTACTTGGACGCTCCAAGTCGGATAGTTGGTTCCGTCCAACTTTTTCACATCCTTAAAATCTGTTGTTTTTAGAAGAGATGAGGCGGGAAAAACAAAATAAACATCGTTTATTTGCAAGTGCAGCTTTGCACACGTAAAGGAAAAATTTACAAGTGATAAAAAAAAACTTAAAAGGCGATACATAAACTTGGGTTAAACAAAACCCGATAAACGAAATCTAACAAACAAAACAATGTCAAATACGGGATCTCATTTGATCCATACAGAAATCAATGTTCACTAATTTACAAACTGATAAATATCAAAACAGCAAAATGAACATTGAGAATAAACAGTAAACAATCAATCTCGGGGAATAAAAAGCCCAACAAGAGCCCCCCATTCTCCGAGATAATAAATAAATCTCAGTCGAAAAGAAACACAAAAACCCAAAAACAATATCGATAGTCAATTGGTTGCGGTACATAACAAGCAGTGATAAAAATCAGAATCAACCAATTGACAAATGCACATAAGCGGGATCCCGAAAAACTATAATCGAAATTACCGAAAGAAATGTTTGCACAAAAACTGCAAACGTGCGGGCGAGAAAAACTTCGTAAAAATGTCGGCGGGATTTAAATCGCCGGAAATCTTTCGTAAAACAAAAACGCCCTCGGTAAGCCAATCCCGCAAAAAGAAATAGCGCACATCGATATGTTTGGTCCGACGATTTTCGATATCATTCCTCGTAAAATAAATCGTAGACAACGAATCAGAAAACATCGTCGGAGTGGGCAAACGGAAAATTCGGGTCCGATCGATCGCGCCGTGGAGCCAAACGATCTCCTTCGCGCCATCGAGAAGTGCCAAAAACTCGGCTTCCATGATGCTTAAAGCGCAATAGCGCTGCTTACAGCAGCCCCAGGAGATGGGAACCCCGAAAATCGAAATCGTGTACCCTCCGAAGCTCTTTCTTGTATCTCGGTCCGAGATCCAAGAAGCATCGGAGTACCCTGACAGGATGTCTCCAGTGACCGCGGAAAGGGAAATCGAATAATTCCGCGTGTTCTTCAAATACTGGAGAACCTGAAGCAGAAGGGCCACGTGCTTTGAGGTGAAGCACGTGTTGTACTGGGACAACAAAATCACCGGAAAGAGGATATCGGGGCGCGTGCGAGAAGCCAAAAACAAAAGCGACCCAATGAGAGAACGGTAAGGGAACTCGTCGTCGTTCAGCACACGTTCTCTCTCTCTAGCGCAATTCACCATTGTGCCAACGGTGATCGGAACCCTGCACAGACGCTCGGAGGAAATTCCGAAATCTTCCGCGATCCGATCAATGTAATCGCGTTGATGAATGGAAATATGTCCACCATCGCGATCAAACTGGACGCCTAACAGCTTCGATACCGGACCAAGATCTGTTATCGTGAAAAATCCACGAAGGGCTTTAACAGTTCGGTCTCGAGGACCGGGTCCTTTGGTGAATAACACCATGTCATCGACATAAACCAGGATGACGGCATCGTAAGTGTCGGAAATGAAAACGCCATTCACACCTAGAAGCTTGTGAAAATTAATCTCCAACAAGACTTCGACGAGACGAAAATTCCATTGTCGCCCGCTCTGATGAAGGCCGTAAAGAGCCTTATGAAGCCGCCACACTTTCCCAGTGTTTTGAGGAGTTTCCCAGCCCCTGGGAATCCTCATGAAGATGGCTTCATCCAAGTTGCCATAAAGATAGGCACCCTTGACATCAAGGTGTGTGTCTAGCCAGCCTAAAACGACCACTAGAAGCACGAAAAATAGGCGTATCAAGACGTAATTGACCACGGGACTGAAAACCTCGGAATAGTCAACTCCGTACTTCTGGCTGAAACCCTGAGCTACTAACATCGCCCTGAAACGGCGCACAATGCCTTCTGCATCACGCTTGATGTAGTAGACCCATTTATTCCCCACAATGTTTACATCAGGAGGAGGTTTTTCAACTTCCTCGTAAACACCTCGCTCACGAAAGAGATCAAGCTCTTCCTCCATGGCTTTCTGCCAATGGACACGGTCGGGGCTAGAAATAGCTTCCTTGTAGGTGCGAGGAACCTGAGCAAACAAGGAATGCGCGTACCGTGGTGGTTCGGTAGAATAGCAATCCGCAAACGCTTCCTCTTCCGAAGTAGTGGGACTTCGAAGAAGGGAAACATTAGGATCTACCGGTGGGGGATCAACCATTTGAACTGGCACATTTTGGGTGCGAAAATCAAAAGAGTCACGATCGTATGCCAAACGATTATCGACGCAATATCGCTCTACGTCGCCATGACTCCGCAATCTGGTATGATCTGGCGGGAAAAAATACACATCCGTGTGACCCATAGATGCACCAGACTGCCGAATCACCTCAGAACGAGTCCACTTGCCCCCCACAGCCGGAGAAGCAGGCGGAGGCTGACGCAGTGGCGAGTGAACAGGAGGTGGAGGCAAAGGATGTGCTCTCAATGGGGGTTGCATAGCAATAGGTGAACCTGGAGGTGGAATTCCAGGAGGTGGAGGTCCTGGAGGTGGAAGTCCAGGAGGAGGCGGAGGAGGAATTGTAGGCGGTGGAAGACCACCCACAGGAGGACGCGGAGGAAGTGGAGGAGGAATTGGGTCAGAACCAAAATCCGGCTCGAGCTCCACCGATATCGCACCTTCATCGGTGATTTCGGTGCCCTCATAAAAACGAGGATGTCCCCACATACATTCCTCATCGAAACGGATATGTTTCGACTCGAAAACTTCTCTGCGCTTAGGGCACCACACGCGATAACCCCGCGTGCGAAAGGCATAGCCAACCACGACGCCAGTCCAGGCTCGGGATTCGAATTTCGAACCACGGACTTGCTTCGGGATGTGCACGAAACACCGTGACCCAATCACCTTAAGGTGTTTGAGTGGAACAGTCTTGCCATACCACAGACAATAGGGGACAAGATTGTTCAGAGACTTATGTGGGAAGCGGTTCTTCAAATAAATCATAGTAACCGCGAGCTCAGCCCACAGCACTCGAGGCAAAGACGTCGACAAAAAGAAAGAACGCACGCCCTCAAGTAAGGTGCGGTTAAGGCGTTCCGCGACGCCATTCTGCTCTGGTGTATAGACATTCGTGCGCTGTGCTTTGATGCCGCGCTGGACTAGGAAATTTTCGAAATTTTTGGAACAAAATTCCATGCCATTATCAGTCCTGACTGCTTTAATGCAGCCAGCCCCCCATAAAACCTCCATCCGAGCATGGAATAGCTTAAAAACCTCGAAAACTTCCCCCTTCGTTTTCATGGGCACAACAAAGGAGTAACGGGAAAAGTCGTCTACGATCGTCAACAAATAACGAGCGCCACCGATGGATGTGGTATTTGAATGACCCCAAACATCCATATGAAGCAAATCTAAAGGCTTCTTGGAAGAAATACCTTCCTTAATGCTTGGAAATGAAGCACGGGTGGATTTGGCGCGGGCACACACAGCACATGCTGGCAATGCGGAAGTAGAAATTTCTATTCCGGATGCATTCGGAGATTTCGCCAAGTGACGGATACCGTCGGCATTAAAATGCCCAAATCTCCGGTGCCAAAGCTCCAAATCAGACAACTTTCCCTTCGGGGGTTTGGGAGAAGAGGTTGAAACAAGTTCCTCGGCAAAAGTGACATGCCGGACAGGTGACTGCAAAGTCGACGCAGAAAGAACCTGTTTGGGAACTGGGGCGAATGTAGCCGCAGGAGGCTTCGCAGATGTAAGATCCGCGGGCAAAATATTCTGAAGGGAATATAAATCACCCTTCAGTTTGGCCGTCAAAAGAAATTGTTTGGCTTTATCATTAGGGTGATAAATGGACATAATACCATTCGCGGCTGTCAAATGCAGTCCGGCACGGTCGATCTTCGACAAACTCACCAAATTACGCGCGAAAGCAGGGGCATGCAAAACATTATGCATAGTCACGGGAAAATTAGACCCCCCAGCGCCGCCACGGCCAACACGCAACACCACATCTCCAATACCATCCACTCGAGAACGACCTTCACCTAAAATGATGAAATAATTGGAGACCGGCTTGTAATTGGTGAAACGATCACGCACTGGACACACATGGTCGGAAGAACCCGAATCGATGAGCCACTCATTCGATGAAGCTGAAGACACATTCGATTCCGATCGCGCGAAGAAATTGATCCCGGTCACCACATTCGAAGAAACAGTAGCCGTCTGCGAAGCACCACCACCGCGTCCACGCTTGCGGTTGCGCGAATTCGAGCGTCGACCACGATTGGCGGATGGAGCGGAAGAGGCAGCGCCTTGGACACGGGGTTTGGGGCACTTGTTCGCGTAGTGTCCCATTTCCTTGCAATTGAAACACTGAATTTGCGATAACGGCCGAAAAGGCTTATTCGGCGTACCCGAAGTCGAACTAGTAGACTGCAAACTAGTCGATGATCCCGAATCCGCATTCTTCATCTTTAAACGATTAAATTCCGAGAGAAGATGGTCGGTGACTGCCTTTAAGGTGAAATCTGCCTTAGACCAATGATAAATGGTCTGTACTGTCGCTTCGTACGAATCCGGTAAAAAATCCAGAAGTTGATAAGCGACATCCGAATCCGAAAATTTGACATCCAATTCAACCAAAACCGTACGGGCTTTGGTCACGCGGCTTACGAAGACTGACATATCTTCATTTGGAAGTAATCGCATCATGAGGAAATCACGGCGAAGTTTCGCAATTCGGGCAAGAGAAGTCGGTTGAAATGTGGCTTTCAATGCCACCCAGGCGTCGCGAGCGGTGTCCGCAGCGAGAACGATGTCCTGATACTGTGGCTCAACAAATAGGCCAAGCAATGCTTTGGCGCGTTTGGAGCGGTCATCGTGAAGTTGTTTCCTGGTCTGATCCCACGTATCATCCTTCACGGGAGGTTTTTCGTCAATAAACTGGTCCACGCCTTTCTCCAGTAATAAAAACTGGATATTCCTCGACCACGATTCGTAATTGTCCGAATTAAGTCGTGCAATGGAGAAATGATGCGTGGTTGATTTGTCAGATTCAGCCATCTCGAAGAGCGGTAATGAAGAGCGGTGTCACTTTGAGAAATGTCAACCGTGGCAAAGAAAAATGCAATTACGCGCTGGGAACCGATGACGATGTTCGAGGCGGATATCCAACGAATGGGCTATACAGGTTACTAGTTAACCCGTCTAAACAATGGCCGTTTAGGAGTTGTCGGGAATTAACGGCCCTGTGGCCCCCGGATACCCCACTGTCGGGCACGGCAAAATAAATACAATGGTCAAAGTGCAATGACCAAGGCAAGGAATCAAATCTGCAAAAATAATTAAACTTTTGCAGAATTAATCCCAGGATCCTACACAGGGTCCCCCAAAAGTTTCACAAAGTTTCACGACTGGGAAGGCGAAAAATATGAAAATAAGAAAACAAAAGAGGCGAATTAAACAAAATTCGCAGGAGATTCTCTGTTGCGCACACCGGGGTGCGAAAATCCTTCGAAATCGTTGAAAATCCTCGGCAATCGTCAGCCGCTTCGCACACGTCGTGCGGGAATAATCCAACCGAAAACAGCTAGAAAAACATATGAAAACATTAGAAATAAGTTCACAAAAGTTCATGTGCTGGGAAATTGTCGAAAAGTTCAAAAAATCGTCGTACACGGCCGCCTCGTGTTCGTAACCGGGGCGAACACGGAAAAACGACGAAAAATCGACGATAAATGCACAAAATAAATTCGACAGTACTCACAAATGCTTGTGAAAACAAGCATACAATCCAACAATCCCTGGCACAACACAAAAGCACTAAACACAGTGAAGATCTCGATGAATGTCGACTCGGAAATCCTCGCAATGCGCACGGGCTTACGGCGCAAAAACGATGAAAATCGGCTCGAAAAAATCGGAAATTACCACGAAAAGTACTCACAATTGTGTGCACAACACGTATACTGCTAAATACAAGCAGAACTCCGTCGCACTCGGACGAAAACACGGTGAGAAACGTCGAATCGGGCGGCGAAAATCATCGCGAACTCGGTTCATCTCGATCGGGCGCGTCTGCGGTGATCATCGGCGAAAATCCACGGAAATTCATCGGAAAAAGTACCCACGATTCTTCAACAAGGTTAGGACAGCACCCACGAAAATTTTCTGCATTAAAATCCGTTGGAAATTGCGGAAAAAGCATCAAATTCGTCGGGTGAGCGGGCGTGAAGAAACGAGGTCGGCCATTGTTCCAGGAATGAGCGATCGATGAGCGCGAATGAGGTGGCCGAAAATCACTGTAACAACTCGAAAAAATGGAGTAATTCGACTCAAAAAGCACTCACAGATGATGTTTAGTCCATATCCTCTGCTACCATGTTGTTTTTAGAAGAGATGAGGCGGGAAAAACAAAATAAACATCGTTTATTTGCAAGTGCAGCTTTGCACACGTAAAGGAAAAATTTACAAGTGATAAAAAAAAACTTAAAAGGCGATACATAAACTTGGGTTAAACAAAACCCGATAAACGAAATCTAACAAACAAAACAATGTCAAATACGGGATCTCATTTGATCCATACAGAAATCAATGTTCACTAATTTACAAACTGATAAATATCAAAACAGCAAAATGAACATTGAGAATAAACAGTAAACAATCAATCTCGGGGAATAAAAAGCCCAACAAAATCATCATGGCGGTCGTACGACGCCATGTCGAAAAATTTGCGACGAAATTCAGTGAAGAACCGAAGCACAAATCACACAAATCACGTAAATTCGTCGCACGGATGTACAAATAGCCCCCAAAAGGCAAGGAGAGCAATACACACTTCCCGGGGGTCAATCCTTTTAAGAAGGAGAAAATACTTCAATTGGGTACTCTACCAGCTTCCGTCCGAGTCACCTAGTGCCCGCGGGACGACTGGCTTGCCACGAGACAGCCCCAATTGAAAATGAGACTCCACGTGGGCGACTGCCCGAAGAGTGGAGAATATGCTAAATATCCCACAACAAAAACCTTAATATATAATAAAGTTTCATGACTGATAAATAAAGAAAAAAACACTTTTTGATGTGAAGCTGGCCAATTACGGGATCCGTGCGCCGTAATCGGTTTCCACGATGCGGTAAACGTTGCTCCAACGTTGTCGGTGCACGGAAATGGGCTGTCGTGCTTCCACTCGCACACCTCCGTGCTAAAGTGGGAATTATTGCTTCAAATCGTCGTTGCGCACGTCGCGCCTTCGTGCAAGGAACACCGGGGTTCAAAGCACGGAAATCAACGCCTGCACACACGCTTATCGTGTGCAAGTCTTCTCGTTGGTCGCAGACTTCTCTGCGCGTTGTGAAAATCGTCGTCCGCGACAAAAAATCCCAAAAGAAAATGGCCGCCGTCGCGAAAATCTTCGATGACGACGTCCAAACGTGCTTATTTCGCACGCAAATCGACAAATAAATGTCCTACCGTCCAAAATGATCCTGTTGTGTGCCTGATCGACCACAACACCGCTGAATAATTCCCACGAAGCGTCGGAATCCACACACTGCCGTAGAAATCACAAAAACACAAATTTCGACCGTCGTTTATTTCCACGACGTCGAAACGACGAAAAATACCGATTTTCGTACCGAAAATGTATCCAAATGTTCCGCTGATGGCGAGGAATTCTCCGCACACGTTGTTGCGACGATTCCACGTAGAAATCCGCACCGAAAACTCGTTTCTACGACGAGCTGGGCGGGCGCACACTCGGCGACTTCTCGTAGTCACAAAATGGCCGTTTCTTCTCCAAAAACGTCGTTGCCAGATCGTTTTTACCCTCTGCTACCACTTTGAAGAGTTGCGATGGCCTGTGCGCTGTCTAAATAACTCGAAACATTGTTTTGGCTTGGCGGATAAATCGGACACGCGTCCGCCATTTTCTTTTATTACAAAAGTAATGTATAACATAAAACCCGGTTCGAGGCTAATTGCCCTCGGTTTGAAACATAATGAAATGATAGAACAAATCAAAGCTTTGAAGCATTGATTCATTCTTTACAGAATGACAGAAGTAGTTAATAGATCAAACAGAACAGAATAAACAATAACTGCTCTTTTGAGCAGGCGACTAAGGGAGAAGCGCCATTGTAAATAAACGATCGGTCGCAACAACGTAACACGCATTGTATAAAAACAAGATTGACCGATCTCATACACGGGTCAGTAAACAACGGCGCATCAAATGCACTAAGCCAGAAAGGTGCATTTAAGAACACACGCGCATGGAAAGGCAAACAGCAAAACGCCAACCCAACATCTTCCACGGGGAGTAGGGATAAACCTGGAACAAAAGTTGCAAAATTGTCGGTAACTTAATATTATGGCACCGTAGATTGGCCAAAATTGTGTGACAAGTGTGTCGTGGCAATTATATTACTGCAATTGGCTCCATGGAAATGCTTCATGTTGATTTATGTGGGCCATTGAAACACGAATCCATGAAAGGAAACAAGTATATTTTTACTATACTCGATGATTTTTCTCGAGTGATTTTCACTCGTTTCTTGAAGAAGTCGGAGACAGTGGAAGAATTCAAAAAATTTTTATTACTTCATGAGAAAAGATTTGGAGTAAAATTAAAATGTTTAGTTCTTCCGTGGTAGGCGGGATCTTTTGTCAACGCAATAGCAGGTTGGTTGTCGCAGTATATGGTGACTGGTCGTTGAGGTTCTCGGATGTTTAAATCTTCCATGAAATTCTTTATCCACTTGGTGCACCGATAACAGACAAGCCATACAGGGAATTAATCGGTGCACTATTATATTTGGCGCAAGCCACCCGTCCAGATATTGCATATCCTGTATCATTTTTATCCCAGTGGTTGAGTGAACCGAGGCATGGGCACTGGATAGCCGCTCAGAGAATCTTGCGTTATTTAATCGCAACAAAAGATTATCGTTTATTTTACAGGAATGACTGGGAGGATTTGATTCGATACGCGGATTCATCGTGGAACTACTCTTGTAGCCTTGACGCCAAATCATTCACCGGCTTTGTGACCATGATGGGCGGCACTGCCATCACTTGGCAAGCCAAGAAATTGAAGCTTGTGTGCATGTCGACCTGCGAAGCTGAATTTTCAACTATGGTCAAACTTGGAAAGGAGGTGAGGTGGATAAAGAATTTCATGGAAGATTTAAACATCCGAGAACCTCAAAGACCAGTCACAATATACTGCGACAACCAGCCTGCTATTGCGTTGACAAAAGATCCCGCCTACCACGGAAAAACCAAACATTTTAATCGACGTGTGTCTTTCATCCGACAAGACATACAAGAAGGAATTTACCGGGTCGAATTTGTTCCGACCGATTCTATGTAGGCGGATCTGATGACAAAGGCTTTATCAGAAGTGAAGTTGAGACAAGATTGTACGAAGCTTGGTTTAATTGATATTTCTGAATAAGCATACGATTGAATTTATTAATTATTTAGAAATATTAATATGGGCGGCTATGTTGTATACTGTACAATCGCACGCTATTACAATGTTCACTATTGTATACCAAATTAATTGTTGTAATAAACAAGTCTCATTCTGAGTATGTACACTGTTGCAATGAAGATGTAATGCCGTGAGTTATTCCCTAGGTGGGTTCACACTTGGAAGTAAAGTAAGGGAAAATAAAGTAAGCTCAGATAAAGTAGAAGTAAGGTAACGCAAGTGTGTTCACACTTGTTTTGAGTTGAAGTAAAAATGAACCAATCACAATGGAATGCCAAGATCTCAATCCAGAACAACATCCAAATTGTTGGATCACCATATAAAAACATATAAAAACGAAGTGTTTCTAAATTTTTATTTCTTGTGTGGGTGCTTGTGTTTTTTTTTCTACCTCCCTGCGCGCCTTGTTAAAGCGATGTTTGGCCGCATTCAATTGCACAAATGCGGCCGATGTTCCGCCACATTTCCGCGATCGAATGCGGCCGATGTTCGGCCGCATTTGAGCGATTGAATACGGCCAATGTTCCGCCAAAATTCCGCGATCGAATGCGGCCGATGTTCAGCCGCATTTGTAGCTCTGTGGCGCAATAAATGCACGATAAATCGTGCTGGAAGCGTGAAAATAACGCGCTCACGGCAATGCATGAGCTGGAAAAATTGCCGTGATGCGTAAACGCGAGTTCGGGTCTGTATTGGGCCAGAAAACTTATAAAGACGTGTGGCACATAAACTAATACTGATAATTAACAAAATACACTTTAATTCGAGAAAACTTACATAATTGATCCAAAAACCATTGGAAAACATAGAGAAACACACTGGCTGTGTGCGCGGTTTCGTGGTCGAAGGCGCGGAAATCGGCTTATGCGAAGCACGCGTAGACTTGGCGACACGGCACGTGTTGCATGAAAGTTCCTGTCGAACAGCAGCTGGATCAAGTCCGTAAACCTGGGAGTTAGCAGCCAAAGTCCGCATGGCTTTGGTGTGCAGGTGACCCAGTCTGCTGTGCCACAATCCCGTGGCATCCGCGACGTTGACCGACGTAGTAACCGGTTTAGGAGGTGATGTTGCATTTGACTTAGCAACAGGAGGAGGTGATGTTGCGTTTGACTTGGCAACGGGAAGAGGAGAGGTGAGGGCATTGGAATACATCCGGATCTGTTGAGGTTGGGATCCGGGAATAGGAGCAGGACTGGTAGGAAAAAGTGAAGGGACCAGTAAGGTGTTGGAGGAGACGGGCAAGCGGAAATCGGTCATATTGTCAGCCGACTTCGTCTTAGCCTTGTTGGAAGGCTTGGGCAATGCGGGAAAGTCTTCTTCCTTTGTCACTAGAGTGGTCGGTGTCGGAGTCGGAGGCAACGATGAAACGGGTGGAGAACTCGAAACATTAGTCGGAGCGGCGAATGGCGAGATAAGCCCATCCACGAAATAAAGTCCAGACTTCTGTTTCGCCCGAAGAACACTTAGTTTGATGTCCGTTTCATACGTATGCAATTCCGAGTTGTGAATGTGGATGTGATGTCCGCATTTATCAATCCGAGAAACCGAGATTAAGTTGGCGCCGAAGTCAGGTGCGAATAAGACGTCGCGTAGCATTACGGTGCATTCGCAGCCATCGATGAGCGACTTGACCGGAACGTCACCTTTGCCTGTGACCTTCGAACTGCCTTGTCCTAACTCGATGTTGAACGGGACAACGGAAACAAAGTTTGTGAACCATGCTTGAACGTGCGAGACGTGGTCTGTTGCGCCACAATCAACGATCCACTCGTGGGATTGGAGGAAATGCACAGTCGGTGCTGTAACAACTGGTGGCGCAGACAAGAGGTACGCAGCATCACGTCGCGGGCGGGAAATTTCACGGTTTTGACCACCGGGTTGCTGAGAATTGGTTCCCTTCCGTCGTCGGCTTTTGCTGCGAGATCGACCTTGTAGTGCAGCTGCCGGTTGCTGTTCCTTCGATTGTCGGCGCGGAAAAGGGCATTTGTTCGCGTAGTGGCCCATCTGATCGCAATTGAAACAACGAATTTGCGATAGTGGACGAGGGTTGCGAGATTGACTGCGGTTGCGATTGTCCGCGGCGAATGCCGACGTCTTCTTCGCATCGTGGTCGGATTTCGACTTCAAACGAAGGTATTCCGACAAGAGCTGTTCGGAGACTTTGGCCGGGGTAAAATTCGCCAACGGCCAATGATAAATGGAGAACGTTGCCTGGTCGTAATCCGCTGGAAGAAAATCGAGGTACTGGTAGGCCTGATGTCGAGGGAGAATGTCCTCTCCGATGTCCTTCAATTGACGAACCATCAGGTCTACACGCCCCAGGAAATCGGGCATCTCCTCGTTCGGCTCTAGTTTCAATTGCAAGAACTGTCGGCGCATAGCTGCCTGACGGGCGAGTGAACTGGGGGCGTAGATCTTGGCGAGCATGTCCCATTGTTCCTTCGGTGTCTCGCAGCCATCGAGTGCCGACTGTTTGGCTTCGGATACCAAACAATAAATGGTTCCTAGGGCTCGTTCCTTCCGACGTTGATATTTGCGTTTCTCCTTGTCATCCGCCGTCTTCAGAAAATCCTCCTCGCCGTCTTCTGTGACGTGATGCCACAGGCCTTCACTTTTGAGCAACATCTTAACTGTTCGTTGCCATTGTTCGTAGTTGCCGGTCGTCAGGACCGGTACACGTCCCGACGTCGCTTCGGAAGCCTTTTGCATGATTGCGGAGGAAAAATCGTCAAAAAATTTCCGAAAATCGAAGCACAATTAACGAAATCGAAGCACTTTTCACTCGAAGCACTCGAAGCACTACCGACGCACACACAAACGTTGTTCGAAGCGGAAAGACCTCGACGGGGAGCCAATGCTAAAATTGGCTTGAAAACCTTAGACAAGTGTCCCCCTAACGTCCTTTATGACCACCTGGGGCCGCGGGAATGTTAGGTGGCGCAGGGCTCAGCCTTGTCTAAGAATACAGTGACGCTTGCCCAGATTTGGACGAAGGGCGCCAAGGATTCTAATTGACCCACACCAAAAAACTTAAAACTAACAAATAAATTCGAAATCTGAAATAAAAAGAAGGAGAAGTTGATGAATCTGTATGCACAGACGTCCCTGTGCACACCGCGCATAAAAAAAAGCGGAATTCTTCAAAAGATCGCCGACCGATTTCGAAAATCGGAAAAAAAAATCGCCGTCAGATTGTGAAAATCGGGAAAAACTTCTGAAAAAAATTCGCCGTACACCGGGGTACTAAGCGAGATGAAGTTCTATGTGGCCACACTGTACTCCGGGGTACAAAGTGTGTCGAGACATCGGAAATTCGGCGAAAAACTGGAAATAAACAAAAATTTCTGCACAAATCGCGAAAAAATCGCGAAATTTACGGAAAATTAGTGAAAAAAACGAGGCACTGGTGTCTTTCCAGGCCTCTGCTACCACTTGTAGCTCTGTGGCGCAATAAATGCACGATAAATCGTGCTGGAAGCGTGAAAATAACGCGCTCACGGCAATGCATGAGCTGGAAAAATTGCCGTGATGCGTTAACGCGAGTTCGGGTCTGTATTGGGCCAGAAAACGCGTGTACCACACTTATAAAGACGTGTGGCACATAAACTAATACTGATAATTAACAAAATACACTTTAATTCGAGAAAACTTACATAATTGATCCAAAAACCATTGGAAAACATAGAGAAACACACTGGCTGTGTGCGCGGCCATTTGCAATGTCCCAGAGACATCTGGTGGCCGAAAATGGAAACAATAATAATGAAAAACATAAGGACAAGATAGAGGATGCATGAAACCTAATGTATTGAGTACATTTAACCCGGTATCATGCATTCTCCTTACAAACAAGCATGAAAACACTGAATAACCCAGGAAAATGGAAACAATTACCGATAAATGATAAAATAAACATTTTAAAGCCATTTCACATCGAAAAACGATTTAATTAGGTGAAAAGCGGTTCCAAAGTCCAACAATTCCCTCCTTCGATGTAAAATGTCGGTGTTGAATGATCGAAAAAGTTACTTCGAGACGAAAATCCGGGATAATAAATTTCGAAGACGCTCTGAACTGAGCCACTTGGTGAAAATGTCGGATACATTTATCTCACCCGGAATCTTGCGGAGTTCGAAACAACCGGCAATATGCCACTCACGAAGCCAGTGAAACTTCACTCGAATATGTTTCGTTTTCGAGTTCTCGATGTCGTTGTTCGTGAACTGAATCGAGGCGAGGGCATCGGAAAATATGATCGGTTTCGATAATCGACGTAAAGGCGGAAATACTTGATAAATACTGTCCAACCAGTATAATTCTTTGACGATTTCGACTAATGCCACAAACTCGGCTTCCATGGTGGAGCAAGCAACACTGGTCTGTTTTTTGCAGCTCCAGCCAATGGGCACACTTCCGATGTAGACGATGTATCCGCCGAATGATCTCGATGTAGCGATGTCGGAGGCCCAAGAGGCGTCTGTGCAACCCCACAGTTGACTCGAATCGCATTTCGAAAGTTCGATGGAATAATCACTCGTATTGGCCACATATCGAAGAACTTGAAGCAAACACTTAATGTGGCTTTGGTCGTAGCAGTTGTTGTACTGAGAGAGAGCGATGACCGAGTATAAGATGTCGGGACGAGTGCGAGAAGCGAGAAAAAGTAACGATCCGATGAGCGACCGATACGGGAAATCCGGAAGATTGTCCAACGAGCCTTTCACGAGCGTGGTTCCCGGTGTAACAGGCACTTTAATGAGTGCATCGGACGAAACATTAAACTTTTTGAGGAGTTTATCGATGTAATTGCGTTGAGTCATGAAGACTTTCCCGTCACGACGCTCGAATTCCACTCCGAGCAACTTGGTTATCGGGCCGAGGTTGACGATTTCGAACTTGCTCGTGATCAATGCAAGAATACGGTCTCGGATGTTCTCCGACGCGTAAAATAAAACGATGTCGTCAACGTAAACTAACATGATGGCCGAATGTCCAAATGCGTAAACGCAATTACAAGCCGGAAATTTCTGGAATCCGAGTCCGGTTAACGTTTCATCGAGCTTTTGGTACCACATGCGCCCCGACTGATGAAGACCGTAAAGCGACTTGGTCAACAACCAGACGTTGTCGGGCGAGGAACATGTGGCACCGGCGGGAATCCGCATGTAGATTTCGTGGTCGAGGTCGCCGTAGAGGTAGGCACATTTCACGTCGAGATGAGTATCCCTCCATCCCAACAAAACGACCAGAAGACAGAAGAAAAATCGGATGAGCACGAAGTTAACTACCGGACTAAAAACTTCATCGAAATCAACGCCCATTGTTTGGCGGAAACCTTGTGCGACCAGTCTGGCACGGTATCGATGAATTGTCCCGGTGGCGTCCGATTTTAACTTGAAAATCCACTTGCAACCTAGGACTGTCTTATCCGGTGGACGCGGAACCTCTTTGTAAACCTCGCGCTTCTTGAAAGTAGAAAGCTCCTCGTCGATTGCTTCGGTCCATTTCGGTGCTTCGGGCAATTTAACCGCTTCGGCATATGTGGCCGGTTCCCGAAAACACATGAAGACACGATGAGGCGACGGTGGAACGTAGGGCATGTGGTGTTCCAAATTGCCGAAAAAAAAAATAGACTCGTCATACGGTAGCCGATGTGCGAAACAATAAGCGGCGATATCGTTTTGCGACCGCAAGCGGACACCGTGTTCCGGATAATAATAAACGTCGACCTTGATCTTCCCCGGGATTTGATCTTTCCGGAGATGTTCCTCTCTCCTCCATCCGCTGAAGGGCGAAACGCCGCCAATAAAACTCCAAGGGCAATGAAGAGCACGTAAAGGGGCCAAATTAGGCGTACCCGGAGCGGGAATAGGCAAGGCGGCCGCTTCGTCAAGAAGGTCGTCGTCAAAGTCAGAACCCTGTACAGACATCGCCGTGGTATCGTCAAGACATGGAAGAGTTGGGTAAGAGATCGAACGTCGCAGCTGGGATAAACGCGTGGAACGTATGGTTGGAGAAAATTGGCCATGTCCTGCAACGGTCGCTGCAGTAACGGAGTCATCGGCAGCGGTCACGGAGCCATCAGGAATAGCCTCACCATCCAGAGGCACGCTTGCAGCGGCGGACGGGGCAAATGAAGCGAAAGACGGAGCGGTCGAAGCGACAGACTGAGCACGACTGATAATTCCATCATCGTCACTACTGCCGGCGGAAGAATCGTTATCCGAATCGCGACGTCGTCGAGGCCAAGGTTGAGTTGGGAAATTATCATGAAAAGTGACACGCGACGGGGTGTGGCCACGAGCAGGCTCCTCCATGGGTGGAGCATTGTCATCCGGATCCGGAACATAAAAGGGCGAGCGCTTAAAGTTCTGCCGCTCGTCGATCTGGACGTGAACGGATTCGGTGACAGTATTCGTAGCCGGATTCAAAACTCGATAACCGCGAGTACCAGAAGCGTAGCCGACGAGAAATCCCTCCCACGCTCGAGGATCCAGTTTGTTGCGTCCAGGCGCGGTGAAGTGCACCCAGCACTTGAAACCGATTTTACGAAAATGTCTGACGGAGAGAGCTCGCTGGCGCCACAAAATGTACGGGATTTCGTCGTTGAGCTTCGAATGTGGACTTCGGTTCTTGATGTACACGAACGTCACAGCAAGTTCGGCCCAAAGCGTATGCGGAAATCCGGTTTCGGATCTAACGGAGCGGAGATAATCGCCCATCGTCCGGTTCAGGCGTTCGGCGACTCCATTCATCTGTGGGCTCGCGGGGTTGGTCCGTTGCGCAACAATATCCTTGTCGGCGAGATAACGGTCAAAATCCCTTGAAATGAATTCTCCTCCACGGTCGGTACGAATCGTTTTGATCCGGCAATCGGCTATACGTTCGACACCGGAAACAAAGTCTTTGAACGTAGCGAAAACATCGGATTTACGGGCAATCGGGAAAAGCCAGGCATACCTGGTGGCGTCGTCGATAATGGTGAAGGCGAAATTAGCGCCACCAATGGAAGGCAGTCTCGACGGGCCCCAGACGTCCATGTGAAGCAATTCAAGCGGTTTCGTGGTCGAAGGCGCGGAAATCGGCTTATGCGAAGCACGCGTAGACTTGGCGACACGGCACGTGTTGCATGAAAGTTCCTGTCGAACAGCAGCTGGATCAAGTCCGTAAACCTGGGAGTTAGCAGCCAAAGTCCGCATGGCTTTGGTGTGCAGGTGACCCAGTCTGCTGTGCCACAATCCCGTGGCATCCGCGACGTTGACCGACGTAGTAACCGGTTTAGGAGGTGATGTTGCATTTGACTTAGCAACAGGAGGAGGTGATGTTGCGTTTGACTTGGCAACGGGAAGAGGAGAGGTGAGGGCATTGGAATACATCCGGATCTGTTGAGGTTGGGATCCGGGAATAGGAGCAGGACTGGTAGGAAAAAGTGAAGGGACCAGTAAGGTGTTGGAGGAGACGGGCAAGCGGAAATCGGTCATATTGTCAGCCGACTTCGTCTTAGCCTTGTTGGAAGGCTTGGGCAATGCGGGAAAGTCTTCTTCCTTTGTCACTAGAGTGGTCGGTGTCGGAGTCGGAGGCAACGATGAAACGGGTGGAGAACTCGAAACATTAGTCGGAGCGGCGAATGGCGAGATAAGCCCATCCACGAAATAAAGTCCAGACTTCTGTTTCGCCCGAAGAACACTTAGTTTGATGTCCGTTTCATACGTATGCAATTCCGAGTTGTGAATGTGGATGTGATGTCCGCATTTATCAATCCGAGAAACCGAGATTAAGTTGGCGCCGAAGTCAGGTGCGAATAAGACGTCGCGTAGCATTACGGTGCATTCGCAGCCATCGATGAGCGACTTGACCGGAACGTCACCTTTGCCTGTGACCTTCGAACTGCCTTGTCCTAACTCGATGTTGAACGGGACAACGGAAACAAAGTTTGTGAACCATGCTTGAACGTGCGAGACGTGGTCTGTTGCGCCACAATCAACGATCCACTCGTGGGATTGGAGGAAATGCACAGTCGGTGCTGTAACAACTGGTGGCGCAGACAAGAGGTACGCAGCATCACGTCGCGGGCGGGAAATTTCACGGTTTTGACCACCGGGTTGCTGAGAATTGGTTCCCTTCCGTCGTCGGCTTTTGCTGCGAGATCGACCTTGTAGTGCAGCTGCCGGTTGCTGTTCCTTCGATTGTCGGCGCGGAAAAGGGCATTTGTTCGCGTAGTGGCCCATCTGATCGCAATTGAAACAACGAATTTGCGATAGTGGACGAGGGTTGCGAGATTGACTGCGGTTGCGATTGTCCGCGGCGAATGCCGACGTCTTCTTCGCATCGTGGTCGGATTTCGACTTCAAACGAAGGTATTCCGACAAGAGCTGTTCGGAGACTTTGGCCGGGGTAAAATTCGCCAACGGCCAATGATAAATGGAGAACGTTGCCTGGTCGTAATCCGCTGGAAGAAAATCGAGGTACTGGTAGGCCTGATGTCGAGGGAGAATGTCCTCTCCGATGTCCTTCAATTGACGAACCATCAGGTCTACACGCCCCAGGAAATCGGGCATCTCCTCGTTCGGCTCTAGTTTCAATTGCAAGAACTGTCGGCGCATAGCTGCCTGACGGGCGAGTGAACTGGGGGCGTAGATCTTGGCGAGCATGTCCCATTGTTCCTTCGGTGTCTCGCAGCCATCGAGTGCCGACTGTTTGGCTTCGGATACCAAACAATAAATGGTTCCTAGGGCTCGTTCCTTCCGACGTTGATATTTGCGTTTCTCCTTGTCATCCGCCGTCTTCAGAAAATCCTCCTCGCCGTCTTCTGTGACGTGATGCCACAGGCCTTCACTTTTGAGCAACATCTTAACTGTTCGTTGCCATTGTTCGTAGTTGCCGGTCGTCAGGACCGGTACACGTCCCGACGTCGCTTCGGAAGCCTTTTGCATGATTGCGGAGGAAAAATCGTCAAAAAATTTCCGAAAATCGAAGCACAATTAACGAAATCGAAGCACTTTTCACTCGAAGCACTCGAAGCACTACCGACGCACACACAAACGTTGTTCGAAGCGGAAAGACCTCGACGGGGAGCCAATGCTAAAATTGGCTTGAAAACCTTAGACAAGTGTCCCCCTAACGTCCTTTATGACCACCTGGGGCCGCGGGAATGTTAGGTGGCGCAGGGCTCAGCCTTGTCTAAGAATACAGTGACGCTTGCCCAGATTTGGACGAAGGGCGCCAAGGATTCTAATTGACCCACACCAAAAAACTTAAAACTAACAAATAAATTCGAAATCTGAAATAAAAAGAAGGAGAAGTTGATGAATCTGTATGCACAGACGTCCCTGTGCACACCGCGCATAAAAAAAAGCGGAATTCTTCAAAAGATCGCCGACCGATTTCGAAAATCGGAAAAAAAAATCGCCGTCAGATTGTGAAAATCGGGAAAAACTTCTGAAAAAAATTCGCCGTACACCGGGGTACTAAGCGAGATGAAGTTCTATGTGGCCACACTGTACTCCGGGGTACAAAGTGTGTCGAGACATCGGAAATTCGGCGAAAAACTGGAAATAAACAAAAATTTCTGCACAAATCGCGAAAAAATCGCGAAATTTACGGAAAATTAGTGAAAAAAACGAGGCACTGGTGTCTTTCCAGGCCTCTGCTACCACTTGTAGCTCTGTGGCGCAATAAATGCACGATAAATCGTGCTGGAAGCGTGAAAATAACGCGCTCACGGCAATGCATGAGCTGGAAAAATTGCCGTGATGCGTTAACGCGAGTTCGGGTCTGTATTGGGCCAGAAAACGCGTGTACCACACTTATAAAGACGTGTGGCACATAAACTAATACTGATAATTAACAAAATACACTTTAATTCGAGAAAACTTACATAATTGATCCAAAAACCATTGGAAAACATAGAGAAACACACTGGCTGTGTGCGCGGCCATTTGCAATGTCCCAGAGACATCTGGTGGCCGAAAATGGAAACAATAATAATGAAAAACATAAGGACAAGATAGAGGATGCATGAAACCTAATGTATTGAGTACATTTAACCCGGTATCATGCATTCTCCTTACAAACAAGCATGAAAACACTGAATAACCCAGGAAAATGGAAACAATTACCGATAAATGATAAAATAAACATTTTAAAGCCATTTCACATCGAAAAACGATTTAATTAGGTGAAAAGCGGTTCCAAAGTCCAACAATTCCCTCCTTCGATGTAAAATGTCGGTGTTGAATGATCGAAAAAGTTACTTCGAGACGAAAATCCGGGATAATAAATTTCGAAGACGCTCTGAACTGAGCCACTTGGTGAAAATGTCGGATACATTTATCTCACCCGGAATCTTGCGGAGTTCGAAACAACCGGCAATATGCCACTCACGAAGCCAGTGAAACTTCACTCGAATATGTTTCGTTTTCGAGTTCTCGATGTCGTTGTTCGTGAACTGAATCGAGGCGAGGGCATCGGAAAATATGATCGGTTTCGATAATCGACGTAAAGGCGGAAATACTTGATAAATACTGTCCAACCAGTATAATTCTTTGACGATTTCGACTAATGCCACAAACTCGGCTTCCATGGTGGAGCAAGCAACACTGGTCTGTTTTTTGCAGCTCCAGCCAATGGGCACACTTCCGATGTAGACGATGTATCCGCCGAATGATCTCGATGTAGCGATGTCGGAGGCCCAAGAGGCGTCTGTGCAACCCCACAGTTGACTCGAATCGCATTTCGAAAGTTCGATGGAATAATCACTCGTATTGGCCACATATCGAAGAACTTGAAGCAAACACTTAATGTGGCTTTGGTCGTAGCAGTTGTTGTACTGAGAGAGAGCGATGACCGAGTATAAGATGTCGGGACGAGTGCGAGAAGCGAGAAAAAGTAACGATCCGATGAGCGACCGATACGGGAAATCCGGAAGATTGTCCAACGAGCCTTTCACGAGCGTGGTTCCCGGTGTAACAGGCACTTTAATGAGTGCATCGGACGAAACATTAAACTTTTTGAGGAGTTTATCGATGTAATTGCGTTGAGTCATGAAGACTTTCCCGTCACGACGCTCGAATTCCACTCCGAGCAACTTGGTTATCGGGCCGAGGTTGACGATTTCGAACTTGCTCGTGATCAATGCAAGAATACGGTCTCGGATGTTCTCCGACGCGTAAAATAAAACGATGTCGTCAACGTAAACTAACATGATGGCCGAATGTCCAAATGCGTAAACGCAATTACAAGCCGGAAATTTCTGGAATCCGAGTCCGGTTAACGTTTCATCGAGCTTTTGGTACCACATGCGCCCCGACTGATGAAGACCGTAAAGCGACTTGGTCAACAACCAGACGTTGTCGGGCGAGGAACATGTGGCACCGGCGGGAATCCGCATGTAGATTTCGTGGTCGAGGTCGCCGTAGAGGTAGGCACATTTCACGTCGAGATGAGTATCCCTCCATCCCAACAAAACGACCAGAAGACAGAAGAAAAATCGGATGAGCACGAAGTTAACTACCGGACTAAAAACTTCATCGAAATCAACGCCCATTGTTTGGCGGAAACCTTGTGCGACCAGTCTGGCACGGTATCGATGAATTGTCCCGGTGGCGTCCGATTTTAACTTGAAAATCCACTTGCAACCTAGGACTGTCTTATCCGGTGGACGCGGAACCTCTTTGTAAACCTCGCGCTTCTTGAAAGTAGAAAGCTCCTCGTCGATTGCTTCGGTCCATTTCGGTGCTTCGGGCAATTTAACCGCTTCGGCATATGTGGCCGGTTCCCGAAAACACATGAAGACACGATGAGGCGACGGTGGAACGTAGGGCATGTGGTGTTCCAAATTGCCGAAAAAAAAAATAGACTCGTCATACGGTAGCCGATGTGCGAAACAATAAGCGGCGATATCGTTTTGCGACCGCAAGCGGACACCGTGTTCCGGATAATAATAAACGTCGACCTTGATCTTCCCCGGGATTTGATCTTTCCGGAGATGTTCCTCTCTCCTCCATCCGCTGAAGGGCGAAACGCCGCCAATAAAACTCCAAGGGCAATGAAGAGCACGTAAAGGGGCCAAATTAGGCGTACCCGGAGCGGGAATAGGCAAGGCGGCCGCTTCGTCAAGAAGGTCGTCGTCAAAGTCAGAACCCTGTACAGACATCGCCGTGGTATCGTCAAGACATGGAAGAGTTGGGTAAGAGATCGAACGTCGCAGCTGGGATAAACGCGTGGAACGTATGGTTGGAGAAAATTGGCCATGTCCTGCAACGGTCGCTGCAGTAACGGAGTCATCGGCAGCGGTCACGGAGCCATCAGGAATAGCCTCACCATCCAGAGGCACGCTTGCAGCGGCGGACGGGGCAAATGAAGCGAAAGACGGAGCGGTCGAAGCGACAGACTGAGCACGACTGATAATTCCATCATCGTCACTACTGCCGGCGGAAGAATCGTTATCCGAATCGCGACGTCGTCGAGGCCAAGGTTGAGTTGGGAAATTATCATGAAAAGTGACACGCGACGGGGTGTGGCCACGAGCAGGCTCCTCCATGGGTGGAGCATTGTCATCCGGATCCGGAACATAAAAGGGCGAGCGCTTAAAGTTCTGCCGCTCGTCGATCTGGACGTGAACGGATTCGGTGACAGTATTCGTAGCCGGATTCAAAACTCGATAACCGCGAGTACCAGAAGCGTAGCCGACGAGAAATCCCTCCCACGCTCGAGGATCCAGTTTGTTGCGTCCAGGCGCGGTGAAGTGCACCCAGCACTTGAAACCGATTTTACGAAAATGTCTGACGGAGAGAGCTCGCTGGCGCCACAAAATGTACGGGATTTCGTCGTTGAGCTTCGAATGTGGACTTCGGTTCTTGATGTACACGAACGTCACAGCAAGTTCGGCCCAAAGCGTATGCGGAAATCCGGTTTCGGATCTAACGGAGCGGAGATAATCGCCCATCGTCCGGTTCAGGCGTTCGGCGACTCCATTCATCTGTGGGCTCGCGGGGTTGGTCCGTTGCGCAACAATATCCTTGTCGGCGAGATAACGGTCAAAATCCCTTGAAATGAATTCTCCTCCACGGTCGGTACGAATCGTTTTGATCCGGCAATCGGCTATACGTTCGACACCGGAAACAAAGTCTTTGAACGTAGCGAAAACATCGGATTTACGGGCAATCGGGAAAAGCCAGGCATACCTGGTGGCGTCGTCGATAATGGTGAAGGCGAAATTAGCGCCACCAATGGAAGGCAGTCTCGACGGGCCCCAGACGTCCATGTGAAGCAATTCAAGCGGTTTCGTGGTCGAAGGCGCGGAAATCGGCTTATGCGAAGCACGCGTAGACTTGGCGACACGGCACGTGTTGCATGAAAGTTCCTGTCGAACAGCAGCTGGATCAAGTCCGTAAACCTGGGAGTTAGCAGCCAAAGTCCGCATGGCTTTGGTGTGCAGGTGACCCAGTCTGCTGTGCCACAATCCCGTGGCATCCGCGACGTTGACCGACGTAGTAACCGGTTTAGGAGGTGATGTTGCATTTGACTTAGCAACAGGAGGAGGTGATGTTGCGTTTGACTTGGCAACGGGAAGAGGAGAGGTGAGGGCATTGGAATACATCCGGATCTGTTGAGGTTGGGATCCGGGAATAGGAGCAGGACTGGTAGGAAAAAGTGAAGGGACCAGTAAGGTGTTGGAGGAGACGGGCAAGCGGAAATCGGTCATATTGTCAGCCGACTTCGTCTTAGCCTTGTTGGAAGGCTTGGGCAATGCGGGAAAGTCTTCTTCCTTTGTCACTAGAGTGGTCGGTGTCGGAGTCGGAGGCAACGATGAAACGGGTGGAGAACTCGAAACATTAGTCGGAGCGGCGAATGGCGAGATAAGCCCATCCACGAAATAAAGTCCAGACTTCTGTTTCGCCCGAAGAACACTTAGTTTGATGTCCGTTTCATACGTATGCAATTCCGAGTTGTGAATGTGGATGTGATGTCCGCATTTATCAATCCGAGAAACCGAGATTAAGTTGGCGCCGAAGTCAGGTGCGAATAAGACGTCGCGTAGCATTACGGTGCATTCGCAGCCATCGATGAGCGACTTGACCGGAACGTCACCTTTGCCTGTGACCTTCGAACTGCCTTGTCCTAACTCGATGTTGAACGGGACAACGGAAATAAAGTTTGTGAACCATGCTTGAACGTGCGAGACGTGGTCTGTTGCGCCACAATCAACGATCCACTCGTGGGATTGGAGGAAATGCACAGTCGGTGCTGTAACAACTGGTGGCGCAGACAAGAGGTACGCAGCATCACGTCGCGGGCGGGAAATTTCACGGTTTTGACCACCGGGTTGCTGAGAATTGGTTCCCTTCCGTCGTCGGCTTTTGCTGCGAGATCGACCTTGTAGTGCAGCTGCCGGTTGCTGTTCCTTCGATTGTCGGCGCGGAAAAGGGCATTTGTTCGCGTAGTGGCCCATCTGATCGCAATTGAAACAACGAATTTGCGATAGTGGACGAGGGTTGCGAGATTGACTGCGGTTGCGATTGTCCGCGGCGAATGCCGACGTCTTCTTCGCATCGTGGTCGGATTTCGACTTCAAACGAAGGTATTCCGACAAGAGCTGTTCGGAGACTTTGGCCGGGGTAAAATTCGCCAACGGCCAATGATAAATGGAGAACGTTGCCTGGTCGTAATCCGCTGGAAGAAAATCGAGGTACTGGTAGGCCTGATGTCGAGGGAGAATGTCCTCTCCGATGTCCTTCAATTGACGAACCATCAGGTCTACACGCCCCAGGAAATCGGGCATCTCCTCGTTCGGCTCTAGTTTCAATTGCAAGAACTGTCGGCGCATAGCTGCCTGACGGGCGAGTGAACTGGGGGCGTAGATCTTGGCGAGCATGTCCCATTGTTCCTTCGGTGTCTCGCAGCCATCGAGTGCCGACTGTTTGGCTTCGGATACCAAACAATAAATGGTTCCTAGGGCTCGTTCCTTCCGACGTTGATATTTGCGTTTCTCCTTGTCATCCGCCGTCTTCAGAAAATCCTCCTCGCCGTCTTCTGTGACGTGATGCCACAGGCCTTCACTTTTGAGCAACATCTTAACTGTTCGTTGCCATTGTTCGTAGTTGCCGGTCGTCAGGACCGGTACACGTCCCGACGTCGCTTCGGAAGCCTTTTGCATGATTGCGGAGGAAAAATCGTCAAAAAATTTCCGAAAATCGAAGCACAATTAACGAAATCGAAGCACTTTTCACTCGAAGCACTCGAAGCACTACCGACGCACACACAAACGTTGTTCGAAGCGGAAAGACCTCGACGGGGAGCCAATGCTAAAATTGGCTTGAAAACCTTAGACAAGTGTCCCCCTAACGTCCTTTATGACCACCTGGGGCCGCGGGAATGTTAGGTGGCGCAGGGCTCAGCCTTGTCTAAGAATACAGTGACGCTTGCCCAGATTTGGACGAAGGGCGCCAAGGATTCTAATTGACCCACACCAAAAAACTTAAAACTAACAAATAAATTCGAAATCTGAAATAAAAAGAAGGAGAAGTTGATGAATCTGTATGCACAGACGTCCCTGTGCACACCGCGCATAAAAAAAAGCGGAATTCTTCAAAAGATCGTCGACCGATTTCGAAAATCGGAAAAAAAAATCGCCGTCCGATTGTGAAAATCGGGAAAAACTTCTGAAAAAAATTCGCCGTACACCGGGGTACTAAGCGAGATGAAGTTCTATGTGGCCACACTGTACTCCGGGGTACAAAGTGTGTCGAGACATCGGAAATTCGGCGAAAAACTGGAAATAAACAAAAATTTCCGCACAAATCGCGAAAAAATCGCGAAATTTACGGAAAATTAGTGAAAAAAACGAGGCACTGGTGTCTTTCCAGGCCTCTGCTACCACTTGTAGCTCTGTGGCGCAATAAATGCACGATAAATCGTGCTGGAAGCGTGAAAATAACGCGCTCACGGCAATGCATGAGCTGGAAAAATTGCCGTGATGCGTAAACGCGAGTTCGGGTCTGTATTGGGCCAGAAAACGCGTGTACCACACTTATAAAGACGTGTGGCACATAAACTAATACTGATAATTAACAAAATACACTTTAATTCGAGAAAACTTACATAATTGATCCAAAAACCATTGGAAAACATAGAGAAACACACTGGCTGTGTGCGCGGCCATTTGCAATGTCCCAGAGACATCTGGTGGCCGAAAATGGAAACAATAATAATGAAAAACATAAGGACAAGATAGAGGATGCATGAAACCTAATGTATTGAGTACATTTAACCCGGTATCATGCATTCTCCTTACAAACAAGCATGAAAACACTGAATAACCCAGGAAAATGGAAACAATTACCGATAAATGATAAAATAAACATTTTAAAGCCATTTCACATCGAAAAACGATTTAATTAGGTGAAAAGCGGTTCCAAAGTCCAACAGCATTTGAGCGATCGAATGCGGCTGAATATCTCCCGCATTTGTGCGATTGAATGCGGGCGAACATCGATCGCATTTGTGCAATCGAATACGGGCGATGTTTGGCGAACATTTTTGTAAAACGTCGCGAAAACGTCGCGAATAATTAATAAAAATACCTCTCGAAAACGTCGCAAACACGTCGTGAATAACGAATAAAGATACATCGCGAATATTTCGCGAAAACATTGTGAAACCGTCGCGAATAACGGAATAAAAACGTTGCTAATAATGGCGGCGAATTTAGTCTCGTTCAGTCTCGTTTAATGTAACCTTCTCGCGAGATTAAGATTGTTCGTGATTGGCTGGAAGTAAGCTTGCTGCGTTGCATTACTTCCTACTTCAAAACAAATTTGAAGTAGCTTTTTGCTTACTTTACTGCAAAAACAATCCAACAATGCAATGCGCAGCAACATTGCGTTGCGTTACTTCCTAGTGTGAACACAAGTGTGAACCAACCTTTAGGGATTCTAAAACATTCCACAACATATACCTCCTTGTTTGTAAAATGATATTTTTTGTTATTCAAATTAGAAAACAAACTCTTGTCTGTTTAAATATTATGTAAGCCTAATTCATAAAAATAAAGGTGAATAATCAAAATCCCTTATTAATAAAAAATAATTTTACACATCTTATTTACAATCATTTACTACACATTTACAAAAGATTGATACTGTCCAAATATTTCCAACATATTTTCAACTCCTTTTCCGAAAGTTGGAAATTAATAATTTTATAATTTATTTCCAATACATGAAAAAATAGAAATTGAATTAATTTTTCAATGTAATTGAACGTTTTTTGTTGATCTAAAATTTTAAGCATTTAACTAAACTAATGTACGCTTGTTTTATTTATTTTCTAGTGAATCATTATGTTCATCCAGTTTAGATGATCAACAGATCGATGAGGGCATGGACTGTAAAGTTATACAGCTTATTCGTGATGATATTCTCCCTTTCTCCAGTACTATGCCAAAAGAGTTTATTTTAAAAATAATGGCACTTTTAAACCGTGGATCAATCCATTCTGCGACTGGCATAAATGTAACAGGTAATGGAAACTGAGGTTCTAACCCAATCTATTTTTTTATTTTAATGGGCAATAAAAAAAATGATGGGAGATAGCATGAGTTGTATCACGATCCCCATTTCATAGATGAGTGCCTCCAGCAGTTGCACTATTCAAGACTCATTTACAAGGCAGAAATTAATTGTTGCATTGAAAATGATGGTCTAAGGCGAATGCACATTGTGAATGTAAAGATAGAGAGCTTAGTTCCTTGTAAACATTGTCAGTTTCATTTTAAAAGCATTTTCATTTTTTTTTTATTATTATTCTACCCATCAATACGAAATGGGACAAAGCTCTTGCCTGTCTGTCCCAAAAGTTACAAATCATACAGGCAACAAGTAAGAAAATAAAAAGAAAAAAAAAACACAAATTGGTAGATCGGATTCCATAAATGAAATAGTAACATAACAATTGCTAAGCGCCCACCCAACGCAGTACAAAGGGGATACCCTTTCAATCCAAAACATGTAGCAGAGAAAGACACATTTGGTATAAAACCAAGCAGTGGAAAAGTTAATAGCGTGCGATGCTTCGCTCGCATTTACGTGCGCGATATTGCACGCACTCGGTATTAATTTTAGGCAGGTGAGTGTACTAAATGAAATGCTCATTTACAAAGCTTGCACTTGGAAAGCCGTACAAGCAGCCATTTTATTTGTAGGCTAATAGTTTGAGGCTATTTCCCCTCGATATGTTAAGAGAACAAATCAATTATCACCGTGAATTGATTTGTCCTTTACAGAATCAAATAAGGTAAACGGGCATAAACAATTGAAAACAAACCAAACTATAGATGCTCATTTGAGCCAACGACAATCAAGCCAATCATCACATTAAGTGAATCAGTTGGGATACCGTAACAAGCCTTATAAAAACATTATCAACTGATTCTCAATTCCGTGTCAACATGCGATGACGAACAAATTGCGTTGCAATCGCGCTAATACTGAAACGCGCGACGTAAATTGAAATACACCATACGATTGGTCAAATCTCTACAATTCCCCCTCTGAGCAACGTATGGTTATCATGGAATAAAAGATAAACAACAACAACCCTCTCACTGTAACATTAACTAGAATGCACCCCGAATATGTATTTACTAAGAGTTGTAAGGCGTGGACGTGCCAGCCATTTGGTTAGCATTGTCAGCCACATTATCTTTACCCATCACGTGTTGGATATTGTACACATTCTGTTCGAATAATTCCTTCAAAAAAAGATATTTGATTTCTATGTGCTTGTTAGCACGATTCTCAACCCTGTGTTTGCTGTATTGGATAGCAGCCGGTGAATCTGCTAAAATACAAGGTTGAACCAAACACTGCAAAAAATTTTGAATTTCCAAAAAAAAAGTCATTGGAAAGTTCATGGTGAAATTGGATAAATTCCAGTTTGGAAATATAATGGAAAGGAAATGTGAAATATTTTCTGGGAAGTTGAATTTCTGTAAATTTACAACACTGAAAGATGATGTTGTAAGTTTTTGTTAAATGTGTGGAAAGCTTATGTAAACTAGGTTTGGAAATTTAAATTTCTATAAATTTTCAACACTGAAAGATGATGTTGCAAATTATTGTAATTGTATGGAATGTTAATGTAAATTAGATTTGAAAATTTGTATTTCCATTCATTTCACAAGGCTAAAAATTAATGACTAAAGATCCTATGTTTCCAGCTTTTAAAATTTATGGGTTTATCACCAGATGGCGAACATAATTCAAAACTAATTCAAAATTTATATTTATTAAATATGGGATTGGTTTTATCATTTCTACTTCAACAAATAATTAGATTATTATTGTTAGAGTTGGATAAATTAAAAAGTTGACACAAATTTTTTAGTGTAACATTTTAATTTGATTCTAGAATTTGTTACACCATCATATTAATGCAAGTTTTAATCACTGCCTTCAGTTGATTTTGCTCATTTTTTGTATTAGGCTATGATTATAGCCTTGGTTTATGAATTCAGGATTCAAGATTATTGGATTTAAGATTTATAAATTCAGAATTCAGGATTCAGAAATGAATTCAGAATTCAGGATTCAGAAATGAATTCAGAATTCAGGATTCAGAAATGAATTCAGAATTCAGGATTCAGAAATGAATTCAGAATTCAGGATTCAGAAATGAATTCAGAATTCAGGATTCAGAAATGAATTACTAGTTGAGAAATATGTGTTTTACTGTTTGGAAATTTAATGTATCATGCTATGAAAAGTAGTTTGGAAACGGTTGCATTCAGTGTTGGAAAGTCATTGGAAATTTGATGTTTGTACAATTTAGAATATATAACTTTCGGGTTTGGAAATATCGCATTTCAGTTATATTTCCAAAATATTTTATCGACGAAAATCTAATTTTTTTTGCAGTGATGTCAAAATAAAATTTCATCAAATCGGATTCAAACACACGACGTAACCAGACAATTTCTTTGACCCCATCTACAATTGCCAGAAATTCTGACTCCATAATGGAGACGGAAATCATCCATTGTTTGTAACATGCCCATGAAATTGGTATGCCACCTATGAACACTGTATGCCCTCCAAAGCTTTTTCTCTCATCGAGATCAGTGGCGTAAGACGCATCAGTATATGCAACAATCTTTGAATCTTTGCATTTCCCTAAATCTATGGCATAATGTTTTGTCGCACGCAAATATTTCAGAACCTGAAGCAGCATTTTGATATGGCGATCACAGTGGGTTTCATTGCATTGTGAAAGGACAATTGTGGAAAACAATATGTCCGGTCTCGTTCGCATCGCTAAAAACAACAAACTTCCCACCAATGACCTGTACGGGAATGTAACGTTAGGAATTTCCTTCTTCTGCACACCCATTATCATTGTGCCTACTGCTCCGGGAATATGGGTCTTTGTGGTTTCATCTATTTTAAATAGATCACAAAGTTATTGTATACAAGGTGTCCCAAATGAACGAAGCCGGTCAAATAACAAAAAGACCATTTGAGTGAGATGAATGAAACAAATGTAGTACTAGTAAACTAAGTGAGGGCATTTCAAAAATGTAAAAAAAATTGACCTCTGACCTGTTCTTCAAGGTCATTCCAACTCTAACTTTTAAACTAAGACTGGTAGAGCAAAATTCTCAATTGAAAAAAGAAAGAGCACCTTCTGTTTAATAGAAAACTGCTCATCAAATCTACTCTAACACAATAACAGATAAAATTACAAAAAAAATAAATCATGAAAAAGTCTTGATCTTGGTTTTCTTTTTTGTATTTTTTGACTTTTTCATAATTTTATTTGTTAAATATCATTTAAAATACCAGTTAAATTAATAGCAATTCATGACTGCATAGTAATTGAATACAAAAAAGTCAAAAAATACAAAAATGAAAACCAAGATCAAGATTTTTCATGGATTTTTTTTTCGTGATTTTATCTGTTATTGTGTTAGAGTAAATTTGATGAACAGTTTTCTACTAAACAGAAGGTGCTCTTTCTTATTTCAATTGAGAATTTTGCTCTACCAGTCTTAGTTTAAAAGTTAGAGTTGGAATGACCTTGAAGAACAGGTCAGAGGTCAATTTTTTTTACTTTTTTGAAATCCTCTCACTTAGTTTACTAGTACTACATTTGTTTCATTCATTTCACTCAAATAGTCTTTTCGTTATTTGACCGGCTTCGTTCATTTGGGACACCTTGTATACAGGGTGGAACAAAAGTCTATTCCCCTCAAATATTTCCTCAGCAATTGCATCTAGGCCAACTTTGATGAAGCAATCGTATAGGAAGTTGGGTGAGAGCAATCCAATGATGTCATCAAATTTGACCTTAAAGGCCATTTTCAAGGTTATTCACTTGCTAACTTCTAAACCAATCAGGTTAGAGCAAAAAAGTCAATTACAAAGTTGTAGAGCACCATCAAATTAGTACTATCCAACTTATCTTAGTCATCATAAGTTAAATGTTTTCTTTTTAAAAAGGAGACAAATCAGAAAAAAATCAGCAATGTGAAATTTTTTAATCCTCGGAGGCATAAGGATAAAATGTGCCGTTCTGGTTTAAGCCATTACGGATTTATAGACAATGTTTAAGTCGATTGGTTAAAGCGCCATGTAGTTTGTTTTTAGGTCAGAACTAATTTTATTGAGGACGTAATGCCTAAACAATAAAAATAAATAGATTTGAACCATCTGGAGGTGGTTTTAATCACTACTGGTAAATGCGAAAAGCTGTTCACTGAAGTTCTGTTTACTAATACAGCAAAGCCAGCTTAAAAGTTATGCTGGAGTTTTAAGGGACAGAAAATTTCCAAGTTGAATATTTAATTAAATACATGATGAATCATTACAAATTTCACCTGAGATTTACTTTATTATCAGATAAACAAAGTCACAAATTTTCAGCAAAAAAAATTCATAGGAAAAAAACTTTTCTTATTCAAGAAAAAGCTTGTCCATAAATACGTATAGCCAAGGGTTAATCTTGTGATAAAATAATTATTGAGGCATTAAAAAAGGCAGTGGTTTTTCTTGTTTACTTGCATAATGATGCACATTTGAATACGTTTATTTAAGTAATTCAGTATTTTGTGAGGTAGCCATCGTATACAGAACTAGACAAAGCATGATGCCACAAGCATAAAAATACAAAGCATAAAATAAGTCATGCATGTGTCACAAAATATGCTCTTACAATACAAGAAGGATCAATCACATTTAAGTACACTTAGACTCATCAAATGTGATTGGTCTTACAAATCAATTTGCACAAATTCTATATATCTGTTAAGACAATTGTTACATGAAATAAAATACACTATTACATTTATACAGGGCTAACAAAATCCACAATTGTCAAAGTTACAAAAATGAATAACAGAAATTCTTTGATCACACCAAAAGCAAACAACATCATTTCTTATGTAACTCACAAAATGAAACTAATCAACACAACAATGGTTATTTTACACATTGTTAAAATATCGTTTCACAACAAATAGATGACTTCACATTTACCAAAACTAACAAGCGCCCCTTTAAATGGAAGGCGTCCATTAGTTGATGACAACAAAATAGCACTGTGTCATGGCAGCTACTAACGCTTACCTGTACTCGACCACGATCTATATAGATACTACAACCCAGTTGCAAAAATATACAATTACTCCATCTTTTCAAATAAAGTGCTTTTTCTTTTGATCACTGTGTAGTTATGAAATAGAAAAATTATCTGAAACCAACTGAACTAGGTTAATTAAACTCTCCTCTTTCAATGGAAAAAAAGTTTTTAACAATATTCAAAACACATTCAGAGTTATCTTTATTTTTGTAACTGTGATACATTTCAAAATAATCCAATCAGCTCATTCAAGTTTCAAAAATATACTGTACAATCAGTACTTTGTATTTCCTCTTTTAGCTTTACAAACAGATTTCATACGGTCAGGCATGGATAATACAAATTTAGAACATTGCTCAGGCGTAATCTTGTTCCATTCGTATTGTAAAACATTACACAACTCAGCTTTGGTTGTTGGTTTACGCAGTCGAACCTTTTTTTCATTATTCCCCAAACATTTTCGATTGGCGAAAGATCTGGACTATTTGGTAGCCAGTTTTGCATCTTCTTGATGTTATGACCATTTAACCAGTTTGTAGTTGATCGGGCAGTGTGACATGAGGCGCTGTCTTGTTGAAATGTAAACATGCCATCAGGATGGAGTTTCTCAATTGATGACAATAAGCGAGGCCGGGTCGTTTAGTCGTAATTCACCTAGTCGACGCCGTTTAGTCTACGCCGTTTAGTCGACCAGGTCACTTAGTCGACGATTTTTGACGACTAAGTGACCTGGTCGACTAAACGGCGTAGACTAAACGGCGTCAACTAAGTGATAAATAAAACAATTTTTTTTTGGATTTTAAAACTTTTCCTCTAAAAAAAACTCTTAAAAATGAAATCAATTTTTTTGTAAAATACGACTCTAATGGGCGCAGACATAGGCATAACCGCTCAGACACAACTTGGGTTTGCCTCGAATAGTTTGTGCCATTTCGATTGCCATTTTGCAGTGAATGATTTACTGACCAACACACAACTGCTTATATACCGATGAGACAAGCTAGTTACGTCGACTAAACGTGCGTCGACTAAGCGTAACGTTGACTAGACGTCACTTAGGAGTTGGTCGACTAGGCGACCAGAAGTAAGAACGTCGACTAAACGTTTGTCGACTAAACATTTTGCCGACTAAATGATCGTTTAGTCGCTGGCGTCGACTAGACGACAGTCGACTAAACGATTGGACCTGCAATAAGCAATCATTCAATATTTGCTGATATTTTGCAGCATTCACAGTCTTGTCAATAAAATTTAATTGGCCTACACCTCTGCTGCTCATAAAGCCCCATATCATTACAATTTGTGGAAATTTTACAGTTTTTTTGCGCACAACAATTCCTCGTTCATCACCGTAACAAACACAAAATCTGGATTCATCACTCCAAATGATGTTGTTCCATTCATCTATTGTTCAATCCTTGTGCTCATTAGCCCATTTTCTTCGCTTAGTAATGTGCAACTTTGTAAGGAGAGGTTTTTCTTTTGCATGGTAAAAACCATAACCCAGGCCTCTGAGTCGCCGTCGTGTTGTGGCATCAAAAACCTTTTTGCCGATAATTTTTTCCCATTCAACGGTAATTTCAAGTGTAGTGGCATGTCTTTTTTCTGTTAGCACTCAATTTAATGCTTTATCATCCTTTTTACTAGTAATTTTTGGTCTTCCAAGTGGTTTTGAAAGTGAAGATGTGCCTGTTATCCTCCATTTCTTTAATATTTCCAACCACCACACTTTGGCACACATCTAACCCCGAAGCTATAGACCTTGTTGATTGGTTTTTCAAATGTTTTTTTTTTATGATTAATTCACGTATTTCTTTACTGGTTGTTTTTCCCCCTTCCCATGATTGAGTTCAAGTTAGATTAACAGTTTGGAACTCGATTAACTTCTCCATTCAGTCAAATCAGTCTGTATTAGTTAATTTGCATATCTCCTTACAATTTATTTACAGTTTATTTATAATGACATCAATAACTAAAAACATTTTGTATACTGATTGTATATTTTTGAAACTCGAATGAGCTGATTGGATTATTTTGAAATGTATTAGAGTTACAAAAATACAGATAACTTTTGATGTGTTTTGAAAATTGTTAAAAACTTTTTTTCCACTGAAAGAGGCGAGTTTAATTAACCTCGTTTAGTTGGTTTCGGATAATTTTTCTATTTCATAACTACACAGTAATCAAAAGAAAAAGCATTTTATTTGAAAAGATGGAGTGATTGTATATTTTTGCAACTGGGTTGTACAGCATGGCCAGACGGTACATGTGTCCGACCGCGATTCGTTCGGATTCTGCAACAAGGCCAGACGACACATGAACCCGACCGCGACCTATATAGATTCTGCAGCATGACCAGAAAGCACAGGCTCCTGCATATCAAATCCAAGCCATGACACAATGCCATAGCCCGTATAGAACGGTCACTTTCGGGCTAACACACTAAATGCCTTTCCACATAATGACGTGATCTTTTCACCAGATACCCACTTAGTGAAAATATCAGCCACATTCCACTGGCCTGGGACCTTCGACAATTTAAAATAGCCCTTCTTAAACCAGTCACGTAGGAAATAGTATCTAATACGTATTGACTCTTAATCGTTGTGAGTGCATGTGAGAAGCCAAAAAGTCAGAATTGCTAAAACCACCATTCTAAGTCAGTGGTGGCTGACATCTTTATTCACTGTGAATCTAAAAGCAAGTGTTCTGACTTGAGATTTGTTCTTCTCAAATCTACAAAACATAAAAGATGAGTACAAATCAATTCATAGTGATGGTTGATTTGTTCTTTACAAAGCAAATTAAATAATCAACGATAAAACCAGCCTTAACAATGGATAAGCTGCTGGGGCAAACTAAACGATAAGAGCTCATCTGAGCAGACGACACAAACGTTAACCATTGCGAAGCATGCGCCAACCGTAACACCGAAACACGCGTAATACAAGTCAATGACAATTGGCGCCCGACATCGTGACAAGACTACAAAGGTAACGCAATGCGCCATTGTCGCACTATATCCGGAAACATGCGACATTTACAAGCTGGCACCATATGATTGCTCCAAATTCCAACAATACGAATGTGTTTTGTCTTCATATTTTCTATATCATTCGTGGCGAATTGGATCGACGACAAGGAATCTGAATATACAGGGTGGAACAAAAGTCTGTTCCCCTCAAATATTTCCTCAGCAATTGCATCTAGGCCAACTTTGATAAAGCGATCGTATAGAAAGTGGGGTGAGAGCAATCCAATGATGTCATCAAATTTGACCTTGATGGTTATTTTCAAGGTTATTCACTTGCTAACTTCTAAACCAATCAGGTTAGAGCAAAAAAGTCAATTACAAAGTTGTAGAGCACCATCAAATTAGTACTATCCAACTTATCTTAGTGATCTTAAGTTAAATGTTTTCCTTTTAAAAAGGAGACAAATCAGCTGAAATAAAGCTAGCCATTGTGACAAAACTTAAATTTCTATCACAAAAATACTAAATTACTTAAATAAACGTATTCAAATGTGCATCATTATGCAAGTAAACAAGAAAAACCACTGCCTTTTTTAATGCCTCAATAATTATTTTATCACAAGATTAACCCTTGGCTACACGGATTTATGGACAAGCTTTTTCTTGAATAGAAAAATTTTTTTTCCTATAAATTTTTTCTGCTGAAAATTTGTGACTTAGAAACTTTCTGCCCCTTAAAACTCCAGCATAACTTTTAAGCTGGCTTTGCTGTATTTGTAAACAGCGCTTCAGTGAACAGCTTTTTGCATTTACCAGTAGTGATTAAAACCACCTCCAGATGGCTCAAATCTATTTATTTTTATTGTTTAGGCATTACGTCCTCAATAAAATTAGTTCCGAACTAATAACAAACTAAATAACGCTTTAACCAATCGACTTAAAAATTGTCCATAAATCCGTAATGGCTTAACCAGAACGGCACATTTTATCCTTATGCCTCCGAGGGTTAAAAAATTTCACTTTGCTAATTTTTTTGTGATTTGTCTCCTTTTTAAAAAGAAAACATTTAACTTAAAATGACTAAGATAAGTTGGATAGTACTAATTTGATGGTGCTCTACAACTTTGTAATTGACCTTTTTGCTCTAACCTGATTGGGTTAGAAGTTAGCAAGTGAATAACCTTGAAAATAACCATCAAGGTCAAATTTGATGACATCATTGGATTGCTCTCACCCCACTTTCTATACGATCGCTTTATCAAAGTTGGCCTAGATGCAATTGCTGAGGAAATATTTGAGGGGAACAGACTTTTGTTCCACCCTGTATAATGGGCGTATTAACTCTGTCAAATAAAAGACGGTTCTCAAACAACGTTCTCACCCAGTATGCTTCTCGTACTGCATAAGCTAACGCCACTTATTCCGACTCTAAAAAGCTGCTAGCAACAACTGATTGCTTCTTGCAACCCCATCCAATAATGCCTCCGCCCAGACATATGATATATCCACCAAAAGTTTTGCATTCGACCAAATCCTATAGATGTTGAATCTTATTAAGGTGAGTCCAGCCAGGTATTCAATTTGTGCAAGACAGGCACAAAAACGTGCCTTCATCTTTATTGCTTGAAACGTTTTAGCAAACTGTGAACATTGAGTTCCAGGAGAACAAATCATACAATCATATCATGTGACATGTGAAACAGAGCAAGTCTTATGAATAAACAATAAATACATGATAAATCAATATATAGCAGACACGGATAAATAATAAAACAATGATTACATTTAATTACAAACAGCATTTGTGTCTGACTAGAAACTTAATTAATTCCACATTAAATCCTATTACATATAAACATACAATACACCAATGATAACAGCCGTTGATAGCGCACACTCTAACATTAGAAATCCCACAATGCAATCGGTTAAAGGAGGACGCCACTCGAAACGCAAATGCTGATTGCCGCAGTTGAGCACGCTAATCCAGAAACGCCTGCCCCAAAGTAAAGCTGAGACAATAATTGTCCCAAATATCTACATACGCCCCTCTGGACAACTTTGTCACAAATCGAAAATATGCCCACATAAGTCTGTCAGACGAGGGCGTGCCAACCATTTGGTTAACAGATCAGCCACGTTCAGTTTTCCAGAAACGTGCCGGATGTCGAAGACCTTGCTCTCGTACAAACCACGCAGGTAATAAAAACAAACTTCAATATGTTTGCTCGATTTATTCTCCACACGATTTTTACTATACTGAATTGCCACCGTGCTATCGGCCAAGATGCACGGCTACAGGTCACCAAAATAGTCGCGCATCACCGACATGTTAAAGAGTCTTTTGAGCCATATCAGTTCCCTAACCCCATCTACGATGGCCACAAATTCTCATTTCATTACCACTGACGTGGTCATTTTCTGTTTGCGACACGACCACGAGACCGGAACAGCACCCCCAAAGCTTCTACGTTGGTCTACATCGGTTGCGTATGACGCATTGGTAAATACCTTCAACAATACACTTTTGCATTTTGAAAGGTCGATGCAATAATCCTCAGTAGGCTTAAGATACCTTAGTACCTGTAGCAACATGTTAATGTGTCTCTGAGAATGCTTCTCATTGTACTGGGAGAGTACGATCGTCGAGAACTGTTGAGAATGATCTACTTATGTCACTTCATACAGTGGATGGATGCAATGTTGTTTGCGTGGTTTTTCAAAGCGTACGCTTCTGATTTAGTGCGCTAGTGATGTGCAATTGCTAAGATGGTTATATTTTGCGTTTGAACGGCCCAAAGTGTTTAATCGTGATAGTAATGTCGTTGTACGTATCATGCCATTTTTAGTTATCTTGCAGGCTTCACTGTTGCACATTTGTTGTTTTGTATTTCAAGGAAATTCAAAGTTGTATAAATGTGTGACGGTGACGACCACAACTCCCATTTAACAATGGTACCGAAGATAAGTCGCGATAAATAACAGTGAATATAATACAAGATAAATACAAGACAAGAATGGTTATCAATACATGACAGTTTATTGTTGGCAAACAATATAAATGAGCTAAGTTATACATAGGACTAATGCCGACATTTGGCAAGTTAACTGAGCTATTAAACTATACAATGAGTTGGCCCACTGGCCCTAAAATCATATCATTATGTGTCTGGAATATGGGAGCGGTTTTCCCATCGCTCGACCGGGTTATAGATGTCATCTAAGCCGGATGGCTGTTTCCTGGAGTCCGATACGGCTTCGCTGGTTCCTTGGTTAGCTTGTGTAAATCATCGCACGTCGATGAATCGAATGATCTGAGAGATGCGGTTGACTTTCGTGCACAGCCACAACTTTGGGAGGATATTGGTGTAAGTAAATGTGTTCATTTACTTACCAATATTCCAGTTATGAATTATAATTAATTCATAAGCGTTGTGAGTTTCTATTAGATATTTTGCCGATAAGTTGTTGTCAACTTATTTGTCGCATTTGAGTTCAATGTAAACATAATCAAGTCTTCTGACTTGATTAGTCAACTTTGTAGGACAGAGGGGCGCAGATATTGGCGAAATGTCGCCGGGAAGCGTGCAAAATGGCGTCGCAAATCTACGACGGTTAATTCCGATAACGAAAATGGCGTCGCCGATGTTCGCAAACGAGCGACGAACGATACGCATCCGTATCGTGAAATGCGCCGTGGAAATTCGCAATAAACAAGTGTTTTACACTTATACAAACGTGTAAAACCAGTTAAAGTAAAATATAACTCTATTTAATCATTGAAACATAAAAGAAACTTACATAATGGAGTGAAAATTGGCAGGAAAGCTCTAACCGAGGTGTCTGCCATCTTGGATTGGAAAAAAAACAATACAACTTGGGCACTCTGGTGCCAGATAACAGTATTAAAGTTAACAAAAGAATAAATCTCACAGATATAAACAGATATCATACGGAATTACATATGTGACAGTGCAAATCATACGGAATTACGTATGTGACAGTGCAAATCATACGGAATTACGTATGTAATAGCATGAAACAGTTAATAAATGCCGTATTCGACATATGCAAACAATAAATGTAATTAATACATTGAATTAAACATAGAAATATCGCAAATAACATTTGTTATCGACAAATATGTGGTCTTTTGACCAACAAATCCCCTCTTCGATGACAAATGAGGGAAAATACAAGCATATACTGGAATTACAGTCTAACACATTTAGAAAAGCAAATAATATGGGCGAATAATCAAGCCGGGTACTGAAATTGAAGAACTCTTCACTAAGAAAGCCCGAAAATTCCCACAGAACTTGATCATCCTCAACTTTGGGAAAAATAACTTAGGAATGTCATTGTAGAAGGAAGTGCAGTTCTATGATCGGAAGATGTTGGCAATCAGCGATCGTAGGCGTTCTGAACTGAGCCATTTTGTAAAAATGTCTGGAGTATTCAACTCACTATCCACTTTTCGGAGATCAAAGCGTCCCGCCGTGAACCATTCCCTGAGCCAATGATAACGAACGCGGATATGTCGAGTCTTCGAGTTCTCCACATCATTTGAGGTGAACTGTATGCTGGCCAGGGCGTCGGAATAAACGATGGGTCGCGATAGACGATTCAAAGCCGGAAACTGGGTGTATACATGATTCAACCAATACAGCTCCTTGACACACTCAACAAGGGCGATGAACTCCGCTTCCATTGTTGAGCACGCCACGGTTGACTGTTTTCGTCATGTGGATATTCGAATATTTCGTGTTGTAAAGGTCGATGCGCGAGGAGGAGGCAATTAATTTCACTCACCGGAACTGGTTTCTTTAGGATTTTCGTCGAAACGATTTCACTAATGGCCACCGGTGAATTAGATGGATTTTTTTATTCCTCCGGCGCAAATGGCAAAACCAGAATTGACTCTGACTTTTTCGCTTCTTCATAGGTCATGAACTTACGAATCTCGCTTGAGCCTGCCATACTCCATTGCTTTCTCGCATTGTCAATGTCTATACCGACCGCCGTACAAAAATCACGTCCGAGGAGCATATCCATCTTGGCATCGGGTAAAACCATGCAGATGAGTTTTACTATACCCATTGGAGCGCGTAAAGCGAGCTGCATCGATTTGGTGGAGGTTACTATCTCGCCTGATGCAACCTGTACCTGCTCATGGAGATGTACAAAGTCCAAACCCATTTTTTCGTGTAGTTGTTGACACACGTCCTCACTCATTACACAGGTTTGCGCGCCCGAGTCTAGAAGCGCTGTACAAGCTACATTAGCCCACGAAATCTTCACGCAAGGCGCTTCCTTGCACAAACGATCCCCGCGCGTTATCTCAATGATGGGTTCTTGAGTGTCTTTAAGTTCTTCATGGAACAACATGACGAAAGATACCTTCATAGGAGGGATCAATTCCTTTGGACTCTCAGTCGTCATCACACTAGAAGTAGACTTAATAATTGGTAGAGTTTTAGTAATTTTACTTACTGTTGTCACTTTCGAGTTTTTCATCGAAATTGCAGGTTGCAAATCTGTCAATTTCGGTAATGTCTCCGTTACAGCTTCAGAAACGGCAGTCTGCAGATCAGTCGCCTTTGTCGCTGATGTGATGATGGAAGACGATGATGAAATAACACTATCCACTGGTTTATACTCTGGAAGAGTAATAACAGTTGGAGATGTTGTTGAATTTGTTGACTTGTCATGTAAACTTGAATATATTGTGTAGTGGTGAGAATAACATCAGTTGTGAAAGGAAAACACAAACGCCATCTTGTCGTCTCAGAAACTAGAAACAGAGTGAGTTTTTTATTCACCTGTCAGGTGATCAACACTTACAAACATCGCCGCCTTTGGGCGAAATATTTAAACAATTCATAGTTAAAGCTGCAGACATTTGTGCAGTTAATACAGAATATAAACTAACATGTATACATAATAAATGACTGCATAACTTGACGATACGACACAAGATATATAACAATAGTACACCGGAACTTAACATTCGGCCCCCTCGTATCATCAAGTACTTAGATTACTGAGATTAATCAAAAAAAGATTACAAAATTGTATTAAGTCGGTTTTATCAACCGACTTTGTGAAGATATCAGCGTAATTTGACTTTGTCCCTACATGTATTATTTGAAGACCATCTCTCTTTACCAGCTCTCGTATAAAATGGTATCTTACGTTGATGTGCTTCGTGTTTCTGTTTTCGATATTCGACTTCGTGAAGTCGACGGTAGAGATGTTGTCGCATAGTACTCGGTGATAAAACTTGTTTGCCAAATTAGGCACAATCTCGTACAATACTCGAACAATCCACATGTAGTCTTTCACTGTCTCAGTGAGAGCTACATATTCCGCCTCCATAGTTGACAATGTCACGTTGCGCTGCTTGAATGTTCTCCAAAAGATGGGTGCATTGCCCAAAGTTATAAGGGTTCCGCCAACGGAAATTCGATCATCTCGATTGTTGGCGTAGTCTGAGTCACTGTAACCAACGACTTCGATTCGGTTGTTAGGGAATAACATGAGTCCAAGGTCCTTTGTGGTTCTCAGATAACTGAGGAGATCCAGTAATACAAGCCAGTGATCCCATCCTGGGTTGGATTGAAACTGACTCAAAATGTTGATTGCGTACGTGATATTGGGTCTTGTTCTTGATGCTATGAAGGCCAAAGAACCCAGTAAATTTCTGTATGGGATTCGCTCCATGATTTTGAAGTCTTCAATTGTGGTCGGACATTGTTGTTTTGTGAGGATGATTGACTTCACCATTGGTTGCGACCTGATTTTTACTGATCGCAAGTGATTGTCGAATCTTAACAGTACTTTGTTGATGTTTGTCCTTTGGTGTAAGATCATTAGCTGTCTGTGTGAGCAAAATTCCACTCCCAACAATTTCTTTGTCCGTCCTAAGATCACGAGGTCAAACTGTGTCTTGATCATGTTGAGGACCTCCATGGCATCCTCATGTCGCTTGCCAAAAACAACGATATCGTCGACGTATACGATTAAATACGCGATATCACCGAATTTATATACGCAGTTACACCAGTTTACGTGTTGTAGGCCAAGTTTCAGCAAAGTTTCTTCGAGTTCAATGCCCCATTCTCTTCCGGATTGATGTAACCCATATATTGCTCGAAGTAACTTGCAAACGTAATTTTCTTTCCCATGGCAAACGAATCCTTTGGGTTGACGCATATAAATCGTTTTATGTAGCTTTGCGTATAAGTAAGCACACTTGACGTCAGCCTGGATGTTTGACCACTTCAACATGCAAACAAGCAATGTGAATATAAAGCGCACGATTGAAAAGTCCGCTACAGGTGAGAAGGTTTCTTCATAGGACTCTCCATAGCTTGTGAAAAGTCCTGTGCTACGAGTCTCGCCTTGTATCGGGCAATCTCTTGCTTCTCATTCTGTTTAACGGTGTAAATCCATTTACATCCGATTATCTTTGTCTCGGGTGGTGGTGGAACCAATTCCCATACTTTGCGTTGATGCATTGTGTCAATTTCATCGCACATAGCTTGATTCCACTCTTCCTTCTCCGGCAGATTCTCTATTTGCTCAAAACGTGCGGGTATGAAAACTTCGAGATGATTTGCTTCGAAATCGAGGATTAACTCATCCAGATCTATGTCGAAGTCATCCGTCGTCACGTTTGATTCAGCGAGCTTCTTCTTTCTTTTGTCCTCGAAAAGGTGTTCGGGAACATGAAGATTATGGTCTGCACAGTAGCATTTGACATCAGGGATAGATCGCAGTTTTGGTTTATCATATCCCACAATGGTGTACTCATAATCTTTATGTCCTGTTGGTCTTGTCTTCTCTGTCTTTCTTCAGACAAGTGGAGGTATTATCAGAACTGGGTTCAAAGCATCAGCTCCAGGTTGTGCTAATATGCCTGGGAATTTTACTTCTGGCGGATTAGCATGCAGTTTCTCGTCAGGTAGTCTAAATTTCAACTTCACTTGAGGTAATTCTTCCTCCTCTCTCTTCTTGATTGGTTGCGGCGGAGGCAGCGGTGGTCTCACATCCTCATCGGAATAATATTGACGATCGGCATCATTGTCCAAGTTGTCGTTCAAATTATTAACGTATGTTGTATATTTTTCGGTAGGCCCAGCACGCCTTCAACTTCGCGCCTGCTTTCGATAAATTTGACATCACTTGTTTCAATTACTTTCGAAAATTCTGGCAACCAAATTCTATAGCCTTTCGTGACTCTGGGATAGCCAAGCATAATTCCATGTAGTCCCTTGTTGTCGATTTTGCAATCTCGGACCCTTTTCTGTACAAAGCACAAACTCCCAAATTTTCTCAAATGACGCAAAGATGGTTTCCGACCATAATAAAGCTCCATCGGCGTCTTTTCTGAGTTGAGCTTCGCAATTCTGTTTCTCAGGTAATTGAAGGTTAAGATGGCTTCGCCCCAGAATCGGTGCTCCAATTGTGCATCATAAATGAGAGCTCGCACCCCATTTGCCAAAGTTTGGTTAAGTCTCTCAGAAACGCCGTTCTGCTGTGGTGTGTATGCATTGGTCCTCTCATGATTAATTCCTTGCTCTTCAAGGTATTCTCCGAATTTGTTAAAGCAAAACTCCATGCCGTTGTCTGTGCGAATGGCGAGAATCGATTTTCCAAGTAGTCGCTCGATCCTTTTCGCATGTTTCCGAAATATTGTTACGTGGCTAAATGGGGATTGATTTAGTTCTACGTGACATGAAGTTAATCAAGAATGACACAGGGTTTTATATGTAAAATGCCTGTTGGCTTTATTATTCAAAGTCGGACATTTACTAATGTAAATGTTCGGTCATCAGCTCTTATTACATTTGTTCATTTATTAAACTTAAAAACACATAAATGGTTCATTCAAATAAATAAGGATGATGCTGTTGTCAATTCAATTCAATTTAGGAAACCTAGTCCTGCCTGACTGTCAACCGGCTGGCAGTAGTAGGTGAAGGTAAAAGTTTGAGAATCAAAAGAGATCTGAGCTCTCTGACTTAATCAACTCACTAAGTAAACTCCTATTCCCCCTATTAACTAAGTTGAACGGTCTGTGCATCTAATTAGGTGCACAGCGCCGTCTAGTGAGAATTCATTGCATTAAATGCCTAAACAGAGCGAGCAGAGCCAGCCGATACACGGTACGGCTCTACCGCGTAACAGCCCCCCCCTTTAATTTTTTCGGTCTCTCGAAAAACAATGAATTGTTCTAACTAACGCATCTCCTTTTACATATAGAATTTTCAAATCATAAACACAATTTTACAATTTTGAGAATCTCTTTTCATCATCCTTATTTTTACAAAAATATAATTTGATACACTCTTTCAATGTTTATAAATGTCATAATCTCTTTTTATTACATTTTTACATTGGAAACAATTTTCAAAGTTTAAAATTAATTAAAATTAACACTTTTCATCAATAATAACACTTTTTGGTTTTTTATTTTTATATTACTTTTTTTTCAGGTTTTCAATTTTCTATAAAAAAAAAAACACACACACAAAAAAATTCAAAATTCAAAAAATTCAAAATTTTCACAAAATTATTCCAATTTCCATTCATTATTTCATTTAACATTTCATATTGCACTAATTTACACTAAATTTAACAATTTTTCAACTAATTAGTCATCTGATAATATATGCACACACTAAAATTTCATTTCGAAGTTTTAACACAATTATTTAAGCCTAAATTTCCATTTCGCGATATTATTTTTTTTTCACAAAATTCGCGATAGATTCGTTTCGTTTTTAAGCTATTTGTTCGCCAAATTCGTTCAAAATTCACTCTCTTCACTTACGGAATCACACACAAATCAACCCTGCTGCTATTATTAATGCTTTTAGGTTTTCCTCGAGTCACTCAGTAAACCTGGTTCGTCTCAGAAAACCTCAACACAATCCACGATAGTCACGACGAGCCTGTTTGCGAAGGCGACGTGACCGGAAACTCTCGATTTCAGGTGGCGACGCATCATCGACTGCGTCAGCGACACCTGTCGGCGGTTCTTGAAGCTGATTTTCTTCGTTTTTCCGTTCGTCTTCATTTTGCCATCTTTCCATAATTTCTTTAGGTCCATAGAGCGCTTTTAATCGCTCTTTTTCACTTGGAATTGGGAAATTTGACGTTTTTATTGCGTTTTCTTCAGGTTCAAAGAGTGTTTTCAACAAAATTTGATCATCATCGCTAATAAATCGTTCTTTAGCGATTGGAATTGGCGAAATTGACGTGTTTTCTTCAATTTCTTGTTGCTTTTCACTTTGTGTTGCAATTTCATCAGCAAATGTGACTTTTTTAGCTGTCAATTCTTCTAATATTTCCGCTGGAATTTCTTCTCTGGGTTTATACGGTTTTAATCGTTCAATGTTGACAATATCTGTTTTCTTTCCATTTGAGCTTCTAATTTCGTAGTCATTTGGCGCGGTTCTTCTTACTATTTCGTATGGGCCTGAGAATTGTGGCAGGAGTTTTTCACTTAACCCAACTTTTCTATTGGGTGTTCTTAGGTAAACTAATTCTCCTGGGTCAAATTCCACATGAACTCGGCCTTGATCGAATCTTTTTCTGCTTTTTTCTCCTTGCCATTCCAACCTTTCATTTGCTATTTTCCTAGCTTCTCTGATGAATTTCGAGGTTCGCAAGGTGAATTCTTTTTGAGGTAAGTTGAGGTTTACGTCCACGTTCAAATCAACTTCATATCCTTTTAAAAGATAATAAGGTGTATATCCTGTCGTCTCATGCACACCGGTATTATACGAGAAAAGCAAAAATGGCAAAAAATCATCCCAGTCCCTCTGGTCCTTATCAACGTAAATCTGCAACATTTTTACAAACGTCGCATTGAATCTTTCTGTAAGGCCATTGGTCCTTGGATGGTAACCTGAAGTGGTTTTATGTAGGGCTTTAAACATATTTGATACTTCTTCCATCATTTTGTTTCTGTATTCTGTGCCTTTATCGCTCAGGATTTCTCTCGGACTGCCTTCCTTCAACATTAACTCATAAAGCAAAGTTCTAGCTGCTTCCAACGCTGTTGATGCTGGAGCTGCTCTAGCAATCACTGTCCGCGACAAATAATCTGTCATTACGAAAACATACTTGTTGCCCTTGTCGGAGGTCGGAAAACTTCCCAATGTATCGATTCCAATCCTCTCGAAAGGCTTAGATATTGTAGACCACGGCTGCATTAAACCTTTTGGCGGTGTTGTCATTGATTTCGAGCTCGCGCAATGTGGACAAGAAAGTACGTAATTTCTAACCGGTTTATATATCCGGGGCCAGAAGAATCTTGTTCTCATTCTCTTCCATGTTTTGTTTAGGGCCAAGTGAGCACCCGTCAGTCCGTCATGCATTTCTTCAAGAACTGCAGTTTTCAAATGCTGCGGAACATATAACAGATTTACTTCCGTGTCTAGGGAATTCAAAGAATTTTTCTTCCTAAACAACACATTGTCGAGAAGGACGGACTGCTTTAGAGGACGTCTTCTCTTCTTCGGAAGTTGCTCTACTTGATTCATTGCGGTGATCAATTCCAGTAGCTTCTTATCCTTACGCTGCTCAGCAGGAAGGTCGCGCTGTTCGAGTAAAAGTGAGGGAACTATTTCGTTTTCTTCCTCGCTTAAATCTTCTGGAATTCTGCTCAAGGCGTCGGCATCTTTGTGCGCTTTTCCGCTCTTGTGGATCACATCGAAATCAAAGTCCACTAGCTTTAAGCTCCATCTAGCTAGTCTGCCGTTGGGGTTTTTGACTGATTTTAGCCATTGAAATGCCGAATGGTCTGTAATAATCTGGAACTTCTTACCATACAAATAAGGTCGATACTTTTCAATTCCAAACAGAATGGCCAGACACTCCCTTTCTGTGGCATTGTAATTCTGTTCTGCTTGGCTGAGAAGTCTGCTGGCATAAGCTATCACATGTTCTTGTTTGTTTATCTTCTGTTTCAACACTGCGCCAAGCCCATATGCGCTCGCGTCTGTCGATACCATGAAGGGTTCTTCAAAATTAGGGTGAGCTAAAACTGGCACGGTTACTAGGGCGATCCTTAATGTTCTAAAGGCCTTATCATGAGGTGGGCCCCAATCGAATTTCTCGTCCTTCTTCGTCAAATTGACTAAGGGCTTGGATATGTCCGCAAAACCTGAAATAAACTTCCTGTAATACGAACAGAGCCCTATGAATCCTCGAAGAAGTTTGAGGTTAGTAGGAACTGGAAACTTAGCTACGGATTCCAGATTCCTAGGGTCTGGTGATATACCCTCGGAGTCCACTACATGTCCCAAATATTTGATGGTATTTGTCCCAAATGTGCACTTGCTCAACTTCACCTTTAAGTTAGATTGTCTAAGCTTGTCGAAAACGTTATCTAGATCTTTCAAATGCTGATCGAATGTTTTAGAGAAAATGATAAGATCGTCAATGTACGCGATACAAACTTTGCCGAGGAGGTTGCCTAAAACTTTGTTCATTAGCTTCTGAAAAGCTGCTGGGCTATTGCAGAGACCTTGGCCTAAGACATTAAATTCATAATGCCCGCTGGAAGTTGTGAATGCTGTCTTTTCTTTGTCTTCTTCATTGATCTCTACTTGGAAATATCCTTGAATAAGATCCATCATGGAGAAGAACTGTGCACCTGCCAGCTGATCTAAAGTGTCATCTATTCTTGGCAATGGGTACACCATTTTCTTTGTTATCGCATTCAATCGTCTCCAGTCGACACAAAATCTCCACTTACCATCTCTTTTCTTTATTAGTAATACAGGCGCGCTCCAGGGACTTTCTGATTCCCTTATCACTCCCATATCAAGCAATTTTTTTGTTTCCTCTGCTTCGACTTCTTTTTCCTTCATAGAACGACGATACGGTTGCAAATGTATTGAGTCATGATCTCCAGTATCGATTTTATGCTTATACACTTGAACTCTTCCCAAATCCTTGTCAGAAACAGCAAATCTGTCTTGATTCTTTTGAAGAAGTTGTCGCATTTGCTCTTGTTGGTCTTTATTCATTTTGTCTTTTGCTATTGAGGAGTCAAAGTCAAAACAGTGTACCTGTTTTTCGTCAAACACCCCAACATCAACCACATAAAAAGCTTTTGTGATTGCTGACTTCTCCTTCAGAAAGACTGTCTTCTTGGTTGGGTTAGCCACTCGAATGATGCCTTTGCCGTTCTTGAAATCTGTTAAAGTTTTACAACCTATCACAGCAAATCTATCAGTAACATTATGCAATGGTTGCACAAACATGTCCAATGTAATTGCTTTATTCAAATAGATGGGAACAATGCATTCGTGCATTGGTGGGATAGTGATGTTTTTCATTACCCTCGCAACGTAATTCTGATCAACAAAAGTTTTATTCATTGGAAATGACACTTCCTTTCCACTAGTTCGGCCCACAAAGATTTTTTGTTTGTCGTAGTCTAACACACACTTCGCGAACAGCATGAATGGGTCACTTAGCAGTAATTCATAATGAAATCCTTTAACAATCAGGACCTCGATCCTGTATGTTAATTCACCAATTGTAATGTTCATCTTGGTTTTTCCCATTGGAGTCACAAGTTCTCCGCTTACCCCTTGCAATCGAATGTTTGGGCTGGGCGGGTAATTCAACTGTAAAGCTTCAGCAAGCTCTTCGCTGATAATATTGCGTTTTCCTCCACTGTCCATAACTGCCTTGACTTCCATGTTGTTCACTATTACTGGAATTTCCAATAGAGATTCTGAAATGTTCATTTCGACCACGATTATCTTCTCTCTTCTACACATTCTTTTCTTCTTTGGATGGTAACATTTTCTTTGTGGCCGACCCACTAGTTTTCCTCTTCATGTTGACCTTGTTGTGAGTTCTGCTTAGGATTAGGGTTAGTTTTACCACCCCCTTGTGTCCTTTTCTTTTTAAACCACTTTCTGTTGTTTGGATTCCCTCTATTTTCTTGATATTGTTGTTCCTGTGGCGCAGCTGTGTTATGTCACAACCATAACGATGCCAACATCCACATGAACGCGTTGTTGTCGGACTGCTGTTTCACCGTTGTCTACCTCTGTTATATCTACCTCTAAAGTTCTGTCCGCGCTGCGATGCTGGAATATACCACTCGCCTTGTATGAATAGTGGGACCGCTTGTTGTGGCTCCACTGGCTCACTTACGAGCTTTTGCTGTTTTAATTTGATATTTTCAGCTAATAACTCGGCGTAGCTTACTGGTGATCCCCCTGTTCCAGACAGTGTACCTGTTGTCGTAGGGTTCACCTTTTCATCTACAACTTTTTTGAACATTGTGAGCAGTAGATCCGCTGGTTCTTCCATCTGGTGACTTTCATACAATTTAAGTCTCTGTTCCATTTCTTCTAACGTTGATGGAAATACTGTTATCATCATCTTCTGCATTGCTGGCTTCAAACCTTGGTAAACGTAATTTATTTTCTGAGTTTCCGTCATTTCTGGTAGAATAAACGCACATTCGGCCAAGACTTTCTTCATGAAGGCATCTGCTGTACCCTCTTTGTGTTTCATGAAGTGGAGAGTATTGTAAACATTTTCTTGGCTTCTGCAAAATTTTTTCTCGATCTGTGGTTTCCAATCCGTCCATTTCCATGTCGGATTCTTCTTAAATTGTTCCACAAACCATGCCAATCCATCAGTCTTTAAGGCTAATGCCAAATGTTTTACCCTCTCATCATCTGTTCCTATTGTAGCTTCATATGCCACAAGCCATTGGTCGATGTTGCCTTTTTCTGTATCATAAGTGACAACAGGTCGCTTCTGCACTACCAAACTCTTCAACAAGTCTGTGATGTCATCTTTGAAAAATTTGGTTTAATTAGGGTTGGAACTGGTTTAGTTTTTACTGGTGTAAATGTCTTTATTATTTCTTCTAAACCCTTTTGTGGAATTAATTTTATTGTTGAAGTAGCGAAATCCAATTTCTGTAGGATCGATTGAGGTTGAGATCGGACTTCCTTGTTATCTTCTTGAGGTTCAGTGTCAGATTCAGATCTAGTATTTTTACTTCTTCTAGTGGTGATATTTTTCAAATTTGGTTCAGGTGACTGCAAATTTTGTAGATCCTGAAGATTATCCAAGTTGAACTGTGACAATTTAACTGGCTTATCCACACTGAAGCCTTATATTGCACTTTTTTATTCACTTCACTAGCACTAATCTCTTTCTAAACACTGAATACACTAACACGAATTCATTACCTGAAAACTTAAAGTGTTATTAGCATATAATACATAAATATTACACTCAAAATTACAAAGAAAATAATCCAACAATAACATTTCAAAACAATTTTTCAATTCCTATAAATTCACAAAATTTCCTGTAAATAAATATCAAAATTAGTATTTATACACTATATATTTTATTAATTACAAATATAACAATTGTAAATCAATTTATTAACCCCTAATAAACAATTAAACTCTATTTTTATTTCCAAAATGCAAATTTTTTCACACAATGACATTAAATATTCAAGTTGTGACTTCACTTATTTTTACCAACTCTGAGTCATTCAAGATAATTGCTATTAAATCAGCAATTTTCACTATTTATATCTTGATTTTTAAAGAGATTTTTAAGCATTTTTAAATCCAATTTTTATAATTTTAACAATCTAAACGGGCTACAATCGAGACCGCATCTCCACCAGTTGTTACGTGGCTAAATAGGGATTGATTTAGTCCTACGTGACATGAAGTTAATCAAGAATGACACAGGGTTTTATATGTAAAATGCCTGTTGGCTTTATTATTCAAAGTCGGACATTTACTAATGTAAATGTTCGGTCATCAGCTCTTATTACATTTGTTCATTTATTAAACTTAAAAACACATAAATGGTTCATTCAAATAAATAAGGATGATGCTTTTGTCAATTCAATTTAGGAAACCTAGTCCTGCCTGACCGTCAACCGGCTGGCAGTAGTAGGTGAAGGTAAAAGTTTGAGAATCAAAAGAGATCTGAGCTCTCTGGCTTAATCAACTCACTAAGTAAACTCCTATTCCCCCTATTAACTAAGTTGAACGGTCTGTGCATCTAATTAGGTGCACAGCACCGTCTAGTGAGAATTCATTGCATTAAATGCCTAAACAGAGCGAGCAGAGCCAGCCGATACACGGTACGGCTCTACCGCGTAACAATATGTCGAATACTTCATCCTTTCTTTTCATTAAATAAACGGTGGAGTAGCGGGAATAATCATCCGTTATTGTGAGAAAGTACTTATTTCCCGAAAGCGTTTCTGTGCTAAACGCTCCGCACACGTCCATGTGAAGGAGTTCCAGTGGTCCTTTTGATCTAATTCCCGGTATGGACTTGTGAGAAACTGCCTTCTTCTTTGCCAAGTTGCAGACATCACATTGCGTTATAGGAACATCCAATAGTGGCAGCCCAATCACAGCTTCGCTTCTACTCATTCCCTGCACACTTGGGAAATGAATGTGTCCTAATCGTTCGTGCCACAATCTTGCCTCTTCTGGACTTGATTTAGTCTTGTTTGTGCCCGTTGGTTGTTCATTCTTCGGCTCGCCCTTCTGTTCGCCCACGTTGGCTTTATTCTTCGCTTTCCCTTTTAATTTGTCAATGTCGGGTTTTTGGTTGCTTATCCTGATATAGTAAAGTCTATCTTTCTTGACGCCTTTCATAAGTTGTCTTTTCCACTGTGGGTCGTATATCTTCACCAATCCTGAACCCACCGCGACTTTGCATCGTGCTTCGTCAATACATGGTCCTGACAGTAAATTCCTTCGTAGATCAGGCGCATAGTATACTTTCTTCAGTGTTATGGGGATTGTATCGTTCTCCATCAAACACATGATGCAAACATCCCCAACTCCTTGTATCTGGATTAGGGTCTTCTTGTCGACTTGACTAATTGTGCCAATCATCTCTTTGAAGTTGTCAAATTGACTTCTGTCCTTGCAGAAGTGTCCAGTCGCTCCCGTATCGTAAATCCAGCAGTTGCTGGCTTCACTGCACTGCAGCATTTCCTGTTCGCCTAACTCGGTGAGAAAACCGACATCTAACATGTTTGAGTCTAGTTCTTCAACTGTGTTGATTTTCATGTTATTGCTTGGCGTCAATTGCAACTGCACTGAGCAATCCTTGGCCCAATGTCCATGTTGGTTGCAACGGAAACACGGCCCCCGTCCCGTTGATCCGGTGCTGTTTCCTCTGAAATTCGTGTTTTTTCCGCCTCGCCAATTCGATCTCCCGCCTTTTTGTCCCGCATAATTCGCTTTATTGCTCTGATTATTGTTCTTTTGCTGGGATTTCGTTGAATTATCAGTGCCTTTGTTGGTGGAAGAATTTGGTCCGGTGCTGAAGGCATCTATAATTGGTCCTTGGCCTGAATCTCGTCTTTGTTGTGCGAGCCTGCCTTCTTCGGCGACCAATTCTATTTCAACCTTCTCCAACGTAAAATCCTTATCTTAACATTTCAAAACAATTTTTCAATTCCTATAAATTCAAAGTCAAAAAATACAAAAAAAAAACCAAGATCAAGACTTTTTCATGATTTATTTTTTTTGTAATTTTATCTGTTATTGTGTTGGAGTAAATTTGATGAGCAGTTTTCTGCTAAACAGAAGGTGCTCTTTCTTTTTTCAAATGAGAATTTTGCTCTACGAGTCTTAGTTTAAAAGTTAGAGTTGGAATGACCTTGAAGAAAAGGTCAGAGGTCAAATTTTTTCACATTTTTGAAATGCCCTCACTTAGTTTACTAGTACTACATTTGTTTCATTCATCTCACTCAAATGGTCTTTTCGTTATTTGACCGGCTTCGTTCATTTGGGACACCTTGTATATTCAAAATATATTGGAAATAAACACTGATATTGTTCATAAACAAGATGTCTTCTCTTTGTGAAATTGTCCGCTCGTATCTCTCGTTGTTTCAAATTACTCTCGTGCGTTATTGCTTTCCTGGATTCACTTTCACACTTCGCGTGTGGTTGAGGGGAATTTCCGCAGCCGTGGAACACTTGTCGATACGTTTCCCACTTGTAGTTAACGACACGTCGTCGATGCGTATCGCCACTTTCCAACGCCGGAACAAAATTCCCGAAAAACAGGGAAAAAAGTATAAATAAATGAAATATTTGATAATGTTCGAACCAATTATTGTTCCTCCGCTGTTTGGCATTTCGTTGTCGCCTCCAAATCCATGGAATCCAGGCACACACACAAGTTCGCTGCTTTTCCCATGGGCGCCGCCATGTTGGATGAAAAGAAAAGAAGACTTTTAGTGACCTCCAAACGACTGCAATCCTTTTCGAATCGTTCTAGATGTTATTCCTACGGTCTTGAGGCCCATAACCTTGTTGACTTGTCATGTAAACTCGAATATATTGTGTAGTGGTGAGAATAACATCATTTGTGGAAGGAAAACACAAACGCCATCTTGTCGTCTCAGAAACTAGAAACAGAGTGAGTTTTTTATTCACCTGTCAGGTGATCAACACTTACAAACATCGCCGCCTTTGGGCAAAATATGTAAAAAATTCATAGTTAAAGCTGCAGACATTTGTGCAGTTAATACAGAATATAAACTAACATGTATACATAATAAATGACTGCATAACTTGACGATACGACACAAGATAAACAGGGTGAACCAAAAGTCTGGATCATTACTAAATATTTCTGAAAGTGGTAAAAATTGTTATTATTTGGTACTATTTGTTATGATTTATCTTATTCTTATTAATTATATAGGGATTTGTTCTGTTCTTATTATCAATAGAGATTTATTCTGTTATAAGCTTTGTGTATAGATTTGTTCTGTATCTTGTTTTCATATGTTTTTCACCTATGAATAAAGTCATTCATTCACCTGTGTTAATATGTGTTAGGTGGTGTTTTTCCTTGCACAGGAGTGCATTTAATTCTCACCTAGTATGGTGAACATTATCAAAAATGCATCTAATTCAATGATGGCAAAGTATTAAAGTTGGGTGGGGCAATCTTTTGGTGACCCGAAATTAGACCTTGAGATGTTCCTTCAAGGTCATTTGAAAATTATCTCGGAAACCGTTAAAGATAGACAGAAATTTCCAATTGTAAACTTGTAGACCATCATTTGTTTAGTCTAAAAATGACTAACTCTCAAATCTTTTGTACTAAAAGATTTTAAGAAAATTGCAATTGAAAAAGTAGACACACGTCAAAGAATAACATGGCCAAAATTTGGAAAAGTGCCAAAAATGTGCTGATTAGATGTAAAATGACCCAAAAAATCGATTCCCCTGGTTAGAATTTGCATATCTGGCACCGTTGCAGAGATATGGGTAGAAAACTAAATTTTTTTATGACTTTTTCTTTTCAAAACTACTTTTTCAATTGCGATTTTCTTAAAATCTTTTAGTACAAAAGATTTGAGAGTTAGTCATTTTTAGACTAAACAAATGATGGTCTACAAGTTTACAATTGGAAATTTCTGTCTATCTTTAACGGTTTCCGAGATAATTTTCAAATGACCTTGAAGGAACATCTCAAGGTCAAATTTCGAGTCACTAAAAGATTGCCCCACCCAACTTTAATACTTTGACATCATTGAATTAAATGCATTGTTACCACTTTCAGAAATATTTAGTAGGGATCCAGACTTTTGGTTCACCCTGTATAACAATAGTACACCGGAACTTAACAGAATTAACCTGTTTGAAACTGTCCTCTTTCAGGTTAACCAATGGTGGAGCGCGTTGTTTGGATTTCAAACGTTTTGCGTGAGAGGCCGGTTGACTCATTTGCGGCCTCGTTCCACCGGCTTCCCGAACTTCAGGCCTTCGGAGTTTTCCGGTCTCTTATATTCCTTGAAGCAGACCGGACACAATGGATGCCAATTTGCGCTTTCGACCAAGAACCACCAATCCTTTTGGGTTTTCCTCCAAGCAGTGCCTCTTTCGGGGCATTTAACGGTGACAAGAGGTTTTGGCACCGGCGGAAACGTGACAATTGATGTGGAGCACACATGGTCCTTTGGGACGTCTGCAGGAGGTGTCAGAGCGGCTAAATTTACCTTAATTGTCGCCTTCTGTGCTGCTCCTGCGACAGTACTTTTTTTAGTGTCCGCTTCAGCATCCGTGTCGCTGCTGCTGCTACTCGAGTCGGGTTCCTGCACAGGTGGAGATTGTTCTGGTCTCGCCTGAACTGCAGCTAACTCGATTAAAAATTGTTTTCGATACCTCGCAAAACGTTTGACGTCGTGGGACACGAGAGATTTGATGTCATCGTCTCCTTTGGACTTCTCCACGGCCTTGTGCACCGTTGGACGTTGCGCATCACGTAGAGAGGGCATTCGTTGATCAGCCATACCCAGATCTTTGTATTCGTCTGCTCGAATGGTGTCCAGCTGTAGACGATTGTCGATGTCGTTTCCTCTTTGGATCGCCTCGTCCAGCGAGTTTACGTTCCATGCGCGCAAGAGATAAACTACCTCCGACTGCATCATGTTTTCAGCTTTTTCCCATTGGAGCTCTGGGTCGGTATAACCTGCAACTTCAAGATAATATACAATCTCACTTAAAAATGACATCGTAGACTCTCCGTTGCGCTGCTTTCGATTGGCTAGTTTCACGTTGGCCGCTGCCGTATTCATGGCTAAAGCTCGTCGAAATAAAATCTCAAAGTCCTTCCATGTTGTTGGTTTTGGTTTCAGTGCCAACCACCATCCTTGCGCCCTTCCACGTGTCGCTTGAATGACAAATACCTTCAAATATTCGTGCACCGGGGCCTGCATAGAATACATGTGCGCGTACAGCTGCGCAAGATAAAAATTAATATAATCAAGATCAGCTTTGTCTGGATCAAAACAAGTTGGTTTTCCGGGTTTGAAACAGCTTTTATCTTTACTTGACTTTTGTGCCCTTACTGACGGCAACGACAGCTTCGCCTTGGTGTTTGACCTGTCCCTCGAGAATCCCATTTTAGAATACAACATCGAGTTTATCAAATCTCGATTTGCCCAAGTGGAGTAATCCAATTGAACAGATTCTCTCGATGGAACCTGGGTGTAGGCCGCCGCCATTGCTGGCATTGGTGGCGCAGTCAGCGTATAAACAGCTGGCACAACTGCTGCGGACATCCTTGTCTGCTGGCCTCGGTGCTCCATTCCATGATGTTGGTGCAGACGTGCTGTGGGAAGTTCTGTTTCATATGGAGTCGAGTTGCCTGTAACTCTTATGGATCCATGCGAGGATCCACCGTCCACGGACTGTACAGTCCCTGTTTGTAGAGAGCAAGGGCCTTGTTGGAATATTTTGCGAATCGCATTCACTAGACCTCGTGTTTGAGCATAGTATTGGTTACGCAAGTCGGACATCTGCAAACCTTCCGATTGTAATGCTACGGGGCCCACTAATGCTCTAGACGACTCCGGACAGAAAAAAGATGGCGTCGCCAAAAAATTAGAAGGTGTCGACGTGGCAAAATTTACTTGAGGTTGCGCTCGCGAATTTGTGACAGCCGTTGTCGTGACATGAGTAGATGAAGCCGGCATTTGTTCCGCAATACTCACGAGCGATTCCTGCTGTTCGATACGACTTCTTCGTAATAGGTCGTGTTGTTGCCACTCTTGAAATTCCCTTTCTTCCTCTCGACGAGCCCTAATCCTCCGTTCGGACTGTTGCCATTCTTGCTCCATTTTGAGCTCACTGAAATCAAATGTATCGCGCGTAACGGGACGAGTCCCGTCACCTCCCAACTGTCTCGACATTGTGAAGAAAATGTGAAATGATTAATAAATAACTAAAAAAACTAACCTTTTCTCGCGTTTATGCCTTATAGGTGAGAGCAAATCCTGTCAGGCTCGTAGATTTACTCGTTTTGTGTCGTCGTCAAATGAGGATATTAGACGGTGAATAAACCTAAGCTCGCTGTAACACACATTATTTATATTCGACGGGCTCAATCTCATGTTGTGGGTCTTTACGTTTAAAAAGAATGAGTATACGCGGTGTAATTCATAAGCGGGTGGGCGTAGAATGTCACAGGCATGCAAAGTGATAAAAGGTGGGCAAAAAGCGGCGCTATTAAGAGTTATATTAGAAGTGCGCGTGTTAAGACGCAAACTAAAGGTTGAAAAACTCAGTTCAATCTAAGAGGTCTTAACTCGTTGAAAGAAGTATGAGAAGTGTGTTTGGATTATGAAAACAGTGATGAGGTAAACATGAGTCACATGGTTAGATCAATCAAAGTGGGTGAGGGCGTGAAAGGTATAAAATAAGGTTAATTGTTGGAAATAATAAGATGCGCGCGATGAAGCTGCGCATATTGTCACGTGTACGAACCGTGCCAATTAAAGCGCGATTCGTAACACGTAATTCGATTTATTATTGGTAAGTGTTGCTAAATTTCGGCCACAGATGGCGCTGACGGTTGGACTCCGTCATCGCCATGTGATGGACTGATCAATTAGATTATGGGGTTTATGGCAGATTTGCTATAAATAAGGAGCCCGCACTAAGACAGGTCTCTAATCACTTTTGCTTTTCAGGTCTAGAGAGTCTAATGTCGCCTCAATAAAGAGAGCGGCTGCCGACTATAAACTGCAACAATTAAACACGAATTAAGTTATCACACAGTTGTTTATAACCCAGTTAATAAAGGTTGTACATTTGATAAATGTAAAAGTGACAATCTATCCAAATAACATTCTAAACTGTTTTGAGAATAAATGTATCTGAATTTAAAAGGGATCGAACAAACTTCGTTTGTCCGGTCGAATAAAACTGAATTGAAATTAAGCATAAAAACAAATCTCATTCTTTCCTTTCACACTCACTAAACCCCAAATAAAATAACGTTGCGTGGAAACCTAATTAGGCCCGGAGTCCACGTAACAAATGGTGGAGATGCGGTTCTTTCCCCGGGACCAAAATTAGAATAAAAACCCCGAAATTAGAGTAAAAATCATTAAAAATCGTAAAATTTAGAGTAAAATGAGTGAAATTAGAGTTAAAATCATATAAAATTGGCAAATTTAGCTTAAAAATAGCTTTGAAAATCATATAAAATTTAGAGAAATCCCAACCTAATTTGAATATGAGTGATTCATTTGTGAAATTGATAGGAAAGTGAGAGTGAGTCATTGCTAGTGAATAAATAGGTCAATTGGATTGAAAAATTGGCAAAGTTTAAAAAATAAAATAGAATAGAATAGAAGTTTGAGTGTTTAAATTGGATAGATTTGCATTTGATTGATATTTACTGTGATATTTGACTTTGAATTGAATTAATATAATGTTATTGATTGAATTTTGATAAAATTTAATGAAATTGTATAGTAATGAAGAATTTAATTGTGATGTTAAGATAACATTGAATAATAATAGAGAATATATTGTTTATATTTATTAATGAATTTGCTTTTTTTTTTCCAGAGCATTTTTGTAAAGTGTTATTAATAAGAAATTTTTCCTTGAATAAGTGTTGATAAAATTTAGTAATTATGACCGTGAAAATGAATTGTTTTTTTGATATTTTTGTAATTATGACCGTGAAAATGTTTTTTTTTCTTGAATTCTTTTGTCTGTAAAAATTGAAGTGTTTAATTACTGATTTATTTTTCAGAAAGTGATAAGTGTTCTGTGTGCTAAAGAGTTATAGTGTTAATTATAATTCTGAAAGTAAATTAAAAGTGCTTCAAATCAAAGGATTGTGTCTTCGAACTTAATTATTTAATCATTGCGGAATCCAAACACTATAAACTGCCAGAGTTTGTAGCAGATTATCTGTTTTCAAAAAAGGAACCAGGAGAACCTAATACACCCAAGGAGCCACTGGATGATAAAGTAACTGGTCGGAAGTATAGATCAAAATCCAAAGGAGAACAAAAAATTCAAAAAAAGGAAGATCTTGAAACTCCCGAGCAGCGTAATAAAAGACTAATAGATCCAGGAGTGTATAATTGGTTATTGCCTGAAGAACAGTTAGAATTGGGTGATCTTTTGGAAAGTGTGCAGATAAATTTGGACAACGCATTTGAGGACGCAGCCCAAGAGATTGAGGACTCGAAAAAGCTTATTCAACTGGAAGTGACAATTAAAAGTGAACAATCACCAATTAAAATGGCAAATGCTTCACCAGAACTAGTAGCAATACAGACGGTATTACAAAATTTAGTGGTCAATAGAAGAAATCCAGTTGACTTCGATCCAGCGACAGGAAATATTGACACATGGCTGATCGGATATGAAGATACGATCGCCGATGACACAGAAAGGATTAAACATCTGTCAATTGTGCTGAAATCTTCCGCATCATCATGGTATTTGGATCAACTTCCACTGTATCCGACTAGAACATGGATTCAATGGAAAGATGCGTTGAAAGCGAGATTTAGACGACAAATAACAACAATTTTGTCGAAATTACAGGCAATGCAGCACAAAGATGGGACAGCTTTGGAACATATGCAGAAAATATTAAAAGAATGCTCTTTTGCGAGACCAGCGTTCACTGAAGAACAAAAGATATTTCATGTGTTTCAAGGACTTAAAAAGGTGACTAGAGATAAATTGGTAGTCAATTTTCCAAAGACATTGGATCAACTTACGTCTCAACTTGGAATATTGGAAGCTCATGCATTCAGTGAGGACCCTGCAGAAGTTTTGCTAACCCTACTGCAAAAAGCTGTTGATACAACAGGCGAGGTGAAACCAAGCTTGTTAGTTGAACCGAGCGACGTCAATAAAACCAAAGACGAGTTGTTAGCAGAGGTCAAAGTGCTAAGACAACAGCAGCAGTTTGGGGAAGTTCAATATGCAGAGGTTACTCCCGTCTTCTACCAAAACCAATGGTATACACCACATCCGAACCAGGCCCAGTTCTACAATAGAGGCAACTTTAGAGGACGAGCTGGATAACAACGGGGATGGTGGAACCAAGGAAGAGGATGGAATAACAACAAAGGTCAAAACAGAGGCAATTGGAATAATCAGTGGAATAATTCAGGTCAAGGATTCCAACAGCAATATCCACCACAACAGCAGTGGAATCCACCACAACAGCAAGGGAATCCACCACAAGGACAAAGACAACAGGGGAACCCAAATAACCAAGGCCATCCATTAAATCCAAATTACAAAGGTAAAAGATACGATCCAAATTACCAAGGCCGAGGAAATCGAGGAGCCCCACGTGGTGGACCACCTAATGCATCGGGAAACTAGAATGGCCACAAAGACGAAATAACAAGAAGAAAAGAAGAAAGAAAAAATTAGAAATCATCGAGTTACACGCTATGGACGAACTTTTGCAGATTCCAGTAGTATTAAATGGGATGGAAATCACTGGTGTCTTGGATTCTGGAGGTTTTCGTAACATCATTAGTGAAGATTTGGTGAGAACTCTGCAGCTCAAATATCAGCCCTGTCCAGGTGTTCGATTGAGAGTTGTGGATGGCTCATTGATAACCCCAGAAGGAAAAACCAGGATAACCATTGATGTTGGACAACAACAACACACCATCGACGTATTAATCGTTAATGGATTTGGACGCCATTTACTGCTGGGAGATAATTTTTTAAGATCTGCAAAGTGTAAACTCGATTATGACCAACAGAAGATCTTTGTAGGCCCAAAAGATGAACAACAAGAAGTTTTCCCAATGTCAAAGAATCATACTGATGTAAATTACATAGCCCGAGTTTTAAAGCCAATAACAATTCCAGCGTTACATGAATGTATTGTACCAATAAAAATTGCAAAGAAAGTAGATGATGAGTTATTTATAGAACCACTCAGTGGAGTAATTGACCGTTTTGGAGTAATTTGTTGCAAAACATTGACAAAATTCAGAAAAGGCGAAGGAGTTCTGCGTGTTGCGAATCCAACAAAAAAGACAATCTATTTAGGAAAAAACTCAGCAATTGCAAAAGCTTTTTATGTAATTGAGTCTGGCGTGCTTGATGAAAATAGAGATAATCAATTTGACTTTAGCACGGCCATGGCGAATGACAACATGACGCCATCACAACGAGGGCTAATGGTGCAGTTGCTGGAGAAGAATTCTGATAGATTTGCAAAAACTGACAATGATTTAGGCAGAGCTCACACGATAAGGCATCGAATTGATACTGGAGATTCTCCTCCAATCTATTTACAACCTTATAGACGATCAATTAAGGAAAAAGAAATTGAGGATGCTGAAACAAAGAAGTTACTTGAGCAAGGAGTCATTAGAGAATCCGAGAGCCCGTGGAGTGCACCAGTATTGCTCATCAAGAAAAGAGACGGCAAATGGAGATTTTGTGTTGATTGGAGACGGTTAAACGCAGTAACAAAGAAAATGGTTTATCCCTTACCACGTATTGACGACACCCTAGATCAATTAGCGGGTGCAAAGTATTTTTCGATGATGGATCTTATTCAGGGATACCACCAAGTCGAAATAGATGAACAAGATCGTGAGAAAACAGCGTTCACTACTTCAAGCGGACACTATGAGTTTAATGTCCTTGGAATGGGATTATGTAACAGCCCAGCCGCCTTTCAAAAATTGATGAACAAAGTGCTTGGTAACCTCCTGGGAAAAGTATGTATTGCATATCTTGACGATTTGATAGTGTTTTCAAAGACTTTTGACCAGCATCTTGTTGATTTGGAGGCAGTTTTCGAAAAACTTAGAACAGCGAATCTCAAAGTTAAGCTGAGCAAATGTACGTTTGCGACACACACCATTCGATATCTCGGACATGTGGTTGATGCTGAAGGTATTTCACCGGATCCCAGGAATTTGGATTCAGTCGCGAAGTTTCCGATTCCTGTGAACGTCAAACAACTACGTGGTTTTCTAGGATTATGCTCGTATTACCGGAAGTTCATCGCTGGTTTTGCGGACATTTCCAAACCTCTGGTGAATTTAACCAAAAAGGATGAAAAGTTTGACTGGGGACCACCCCACGACAAAGCATTCCACACGCTCCGAAATGCATTAATAACAGTACCGGTGTTAGCGCATCCAAACTTCGCTCAGCCTTTCATGGTTTCAACTGATGCAAGCGCATATGGTTTAGGAGCAATCCTAAAACAAAAAGTCAACAACCAAGAGCTTGTTATCGCTTATGCAAGTCGTCTAATGAGCACAGCTGAACAGAACTACACTGCAACTGATAGAGAAATGTTAGCCATCATTTTTGCAATAGAGAAATTTAGACCGTACTTGTATGGACAGAAATTCCAAATTATCACCGACCATTCTGCCCTCCAATGGCTGAGAGGAGTCCGAAATCCAAATGGACGTCTAGCCAGGTGGGCGCTGCAACTAGCTGAGTATGATTTTGAAATATTTCATAAAAGCGGCAAGAAACATACAGATGCCGATGCTTTAAGTAGGATCCAGGAAGAATTAAGTGAAGAAGAAATAGAAAAATTACCTTCGCTTTTCTTAGAAAACTTGGACCTCCCTGTTGAACAGAGGAAGGATCCCAAATTACTGGACCTCATAACAGCGCTAGAAAACCAAGAGCAACTTCCAAGAAAAAGAAGACGACCACTAAAACAGTTCGTTCTTCAAAACAAAACATTGTTCAGGAAGAAAAAACTTAACAGTTCCCTGAACATGGAAGATTTATTACTAGTAGTTCCAAAACAACTTCAAAAAGATGTATTGTATGAAATGCACGATGGATTACTAGGAGCTCATTTGGGATTGGCAAAAACGTGGAAACGAATAAGAACACGATTCTTCTGGACAAGAATCTACAAAGATGTCAGAAATTACGTCTTGTCCTGCCAACACTGCGCGAAAGCGAAAACAATGACAACGCCAGCTAAAGGATTAATGCAGCCATGGTCAACAGTCTCAAAACCTTTTGAGCGAATTGGAATAGATACACTTGGACCTTTTCCATTGTCACGTCTTGGAAATAAACATGTTTTTGTTGTAACTGATTATCTTTCTAGATCTGCAATAGCTAGACCAGCAGCAGTAGCTACAGCATTAGAAGCAGCAAGAACATTGCTTTATGAAGTTATTCTGAAAGAAGGCAGTCCAAGAGAAATCTTAAGCGACCGTGGAACGGAATACTGGAACAAAATGGTTGAAGAAGTCTCAAATATGTTTAAAAGTTTGCATAAAACTACGTCAGGATATCATCCAAGAACAAACGGATTGACTGAGAGATTTAATGCGACATTCGCAAAAATGTTGCAAAGTTACGTCAACGACGAACACACTGACTGGGACGAATTTCTTCCATTCCTTCTGTTTTCTTACAACACGGGCGTTCATGAAACAACAGGATATACACCACATTATTTACTTCGTGGATATGATGTGGATTTGACAGTAGATGTAAATTTGGACTTGCCACAGAAAGAATATACATTGAGAACAGCAAAATTCATTCGAGCAGCCAGGAAAATTGCAAATGAGAGACTTGAAAAACAATCTGCAAAAAGCAAGAAAAGGTTTGATGAAGATAGAGTCAACAAAGAGTTTGAACCAGGTGAATTGGTTTATCTGAAAACCATCAACAGAATTAGATTAAGTTGAATTATTTTATGATTTGATTGGAATGGTAGCATTGGAATAAAAGGGAGTAAAGTTAACTCCAGAATAAATTAAGTTTGTGTAATAATTATGAAACAGCTGAGTGATGACTTATGAAAGGTAGAAATAGCCGAACATTCTTTAAGAATGTCCAATTTAAAAGACACCTGTCTGGTATCGAAATTTGTATTTTGGGGTCCAAAACACAGCAAAAAAGGGAGTTGTCACGTGTACGAACCGTGCCAATTAAAGCGCGATTCGTAACACGTAATTCGATTTATTATTCGTAAGTGTTGCTAAATTTCGGCCACAGATGGCGCTGACGGTTGGACTCCGTCATCGCCATGTGATGGACTGATCAATTAGATTATGGGGTTTATGGCAGATTTGCTATAAATAAGGAGCCCGCACTAAGACAGGTCTCTAATCACTTTTGCTTTTCAGGTCTAGAGAGTCTAATGTCGCCTCAATAAAGAGAGTGGCTGCCGACTATAAACTGCAACAATTAAACACGAATTAAGTTATCACACAGTTGTTTATAACCCAGTTAATAAAGGTTGTACATTTGATAAATGTAAAAGTGACAATCTATCCAAATAACATTCTAAACTGTTTTGAGAATAAATGTATCTGAATTTAAAAGGGATCGAACAAACTTCGTTTGTCCGGTCGAATAAAACTGAATTGAAATTAAGCATAAAAACAAATCTCATTCTTTCCTTTCACACTCACTAAACCCCAAATAAAATAACGTTGCGTGGAAACCTAATTAGGCCCGGAGTCCACGTAACAAATATTTAGAGATGATTCATCAATGTTAGATGAAAAGAGAGATTGGGAAAAAATAAGAAAACTTAAGATTGGGTTAGTCTAAGTTAGAAATGAATAAAAAAGAAGGATGGGTAACCTGCCCGTGACAATAAAATGGCACCAGTCAAGACGAAACAGGTTATCATTTGGCTGCTGTGCTTGAACCAGTTGCATATGAAATGGGTGTTGTTTGTATGTTCACAAAATCCCCCAAATAGGTAAACCACAATCGTTAGCCAAATATCTAATGCTTTCATGTGGGTTAAAACAAAAAGCAGTGAGCACATCTTCATCTTGTACACCTAATTTTCGGCGTCCTCATTGCTGATGCATTTGAATTCGCACATTGCCTGTAGCACGTAAACGTTTTACAATTTTGCGAATAACAACATCTAAAGGCTGATGCCTTTTTGGAAAACAAGCTTTGTATTCACGCGCAGTCCGACGACTATTTTTTCCTCATTCACTATACATCACAATCATTTCAAATAACTCACTATTTGAATAGGTTTCCATTTTATTTGTACAATTGACATACAACAAATATGCAAATTAAAAGACAGTTTTGCCCAGCAATTATGTTTAAAGGATATGAAAGTTTAATTTTTTTTTCTTAAACATTTCAGAACGCATTTTAAGATATTGTATAATTGAGCAATTAAATAAATACATTTTTATTTAACCCTTCCAACCCGAAAGAATTGGCCTCCCATCTCCCTCTAAGATGGGCATTATATGACCCAGATTCTGCGCATGCGCAAAATCCGGGTCTTAAAGATTTCCGAAGGAATTTGGCCAACACGTGTGTTTTTGACAACAACAAAGATGGCCGCCGCGACACCTGGTGGCAATGGTTGACATTAGCGGAGCCTGCTGATGATCATGATTTATGTCCTTTGGACTCCTAAGATGGGTCTTTTTTGACCCAGTTAAACTTTGAGTTCAAATTATAGAAAAACTTAAAAAATTAAAAAAGTTTCAACTGTGGTATAGTGTCTAGTGATGTTTCAAAGGAATAGTCAGCAAAAATCAGAGAGAAAAAAAAATTATTTCTTATAAAAATAATGATTTTTTTAAAACAGGGTCACAAAATGACCCATCTCAGGGTTGGAAGGGTTAATAGTTTTGTAGGAAAAAAAAATTGATTTTCATCGTTTGGGACTAAACAAATGATGCTTTACAATTTCACAATTGATATTTTTCAGATTGCATTGTTACCTTTTAGTTACAATCCAAAAAACCATGCTACATTGTTGAAAACCCAAATTTGTGTTGGTTAATGAATTGCCCATCCCCTGTTTACTCTAGATTCGTGAACACAATCTGTGATTATTACTTAGTTGCAGAAATATTTGACTGCAAACACTTTAAAGTGGACACTGTTTAATCCTTTTATATAAATGAATTTAAATAGTATTGATATCAACTTAGAACTTACATTTTGCCTTTCTATTATAGAGTCTTCAAGCAAATTGCGTGAGGAGTTTGCCAAATTATGTTTTGACACTCTCTTGCAGTTTTCTTTTATTGGTAGTAAACACATAATTGAAGCAGACAATACCATTATGAGTAAACTGGCAGTCACTTCACTTCTTCAACGATTTGAAGATGTAATAAAAAGATTTGTTGATGATGAGAAACTAAATGGAAAATGTCCTTTACCTAGGTACAGCAACTAAAAAATCAAAATCATTATTAAAAACACTTTTTCATATTTTATACTAGGCATAGAATGGCAGAAATTTCCTTTGTACTAAAAGCTGTATCAACTTTAACAGCATGTTTAAAAAAGGCACCTGTAGAGAAAGGTAATTTTCTTGAAATTTAAGTTAATGGAATAAATGTCATTTCTTTTTTTATTTTCTTGATAAGTAATTAATTAAGTTAACTGCAGGTTGAGTATCCATTATCACCTTGCGCTGATAATTTCTGCTTGCATCCAAGCAGAAATTTTCAGCGCAAGGTGCAGAAAAGGTAAGTGATGAGAGAAAAAAGATAGGTTTAAAGTAAAAACCAGATAATGAAAAATAACTAAAAGGTGAAATACGAAATTTAAACAGAAATAGCAAATGCAACGACAGTAACACATTTGTACCATTATAAAAATATGTTTGATAATAGAGAGTTTGCGATTGCCAATTGTTCCTTATAATTATGAGTTACAAGCTCATAATTATAATTATAATTCCTTGTTGAAATAGGCACTTGCGGTACAACAAATATATTTTATAAATTATACTTATAAAATATATTTGTACTGTTCACTGAACAGTACAAATCCCTTGCATCTTGCATGTAATGGTAGAACAAATCCATATGCAAAAGAAAATGAAAATCTGTAGTTTTACTAATTTGACATTTTTCAGATATAAAATTGTCTTTCAGTTTATTTATTTGCTTACCTGGAATGATTTTAGTTGTTTCTATTCTTTGATGACAGAAAGAAATTGTGATTGAGGCTGAATGTTTAAACAGGTCAGGCAGCCATTTTGAATTTCCATCTGAGTGGCTCCCTTATTTTACAAAATAGTGTAAAAGTTGAGGAGTTACGTTATGTTATAAGTCCATTTTTATAATTACGAGCTTTTAACTCATAATTATAAGGAACAATTGGCAACCGCAAACTAATATATTTCATTATAAATTACACAATAGTCACAATTTATAAGATAATTAATGATGAATCACGGAGAAAAGATAAACAAAAGCTAACAAGATTTTCGTTTCATTGGAAACTGTTGGAATGTTGTGTTTACAGAGTACATTGCAGTATGGAAATGTGGTATTCTGTAGTGTTGTGCCACATGTGTGGTGCCAATGATTATTTAGTCTCAACTATGTAGTGTCATATATCCATGACCACCCCATGTACAGTTTTAATCCCCAGTCCGAATAAAGCCACCCATAGAGTAAGACGTGCTCTGAGTCTCTCCTTCAAGTCAACCCACATCACTAACAGAAACATCCACAAGTGCCGGGTGGCGTCATCAATAACTGTGAAGAGATATCGCGCACCACCGGAAGAGGTTGCACATGCTGGCCCCCAAACGGCCATATGTAATAATTCAACAAAGCATGAAGACACAGGTCGATGATCTGGCAGATGAGACTAGCATGTGGATTTAGCAATCCATCAGTCGTTGCATGTGAGTTGTTGCGAGTGCAATAATGGTTCTTGTGGCTGGTTTTCTCTCACCAGAATGTCTTGCTTCTTTAGTAAGTTTGCCTCGATTTATTTTCTCAGTCTGTGAGGGTTTTGTTCCGTGATCTTGTCCTCGAGTTTAGCTTTCCCATGTTTTTATAGACTTCTTTGACGTTTCAGATTTCGTTTCCCGCTTGTTGGCCTGCAATGGTGGGCCTCGAACGAGGCCCGACCTCATCCCACTCTTTCGGGTTTTGTTTTTGCGTTTTCAGGCCTTGTTGTTCGCTTTCCCCGATGTGTCACTTGCCGTTTGTTTATTGACTTTAAGCTTGTGACTGTAGTTTAGTGTTAACCGATTGCCGAATCTCGTTTTGTTATCGTATTCAATGTTTTTAGTCCTGTCTCTTGCGTGGGACATCTGGTGACGAGGTGAAGAAGTTTATTCTTTGTCTTTATTCCCGTTTTATTCGGTTTTAGACTTCTAAACCTGATGTTTAGAAAGTCTCATGAAACGGCTCTGTCTGTCCGTCTGTCTGTCCGCATCCATATCTCAAAATCTATAGTAGGTGGAGACAAACGGACAACGGCAATAAATTCAGCGTACCTGTATTAGTATCCTAGGGTCTTTTCGGAATTTTCCGACCTCTGGTTGAATTAATAAACACGATTTTGTACACTTTTAGCCGTCTAATAATACTACTTCCGTCCGCGCACCGGAAGTTGTAACATTGTGCTAGCGCCTCCTGGCGGATACCGTGAGTTATGAAATCTTCGTTGCGATACGTTTTTTGATGTTTACTATATGGAAATGAGGTCCAAAAATTCTGGAACCAAGCCCAATCAATTGGAAATCCAAATCTGCATGACCCTGTATATATTTTTTTTTATTTGGTCGAAAAAAAAGTAGCATTACGATCCACCAAAGTCGGCGATCGAATGAGAAATTCAGGGTGAAATTTGAAAATGTTCGTGGCGATTCGATTTTTGATGTTTTCTATGTCGTAATGAGGTCCAAAAATTCTAAAACCAAGCGGACAATTGTGCACAAGCCTGTATTTTTTCTATTGCAATTCGGTCGTGATTACAGATGTTTACTTGTTTCTATTGTTTTACCATTCACGAGACTTGCTGCTCGTGAATTATGTGTATTCTGTATTATTACAGCACTGTTGAACTTGTATCTGACGAGTAAACATCGTTTTTAGATTGTCCCCTTTTTTCTTTTGTTCTTCTGCCGAGTGCGCGTGCTTTTCCCATTCGATTCAAAAGCTAGGCCTAACGATGTCTTACCGTTTAACATTTGAACGGGAGTTCCACTACAAGGGAATTGTTAACTTCTCGTACTTATTGTTTACTATATGTTTATATCGTATTATCAAACGATAATGTTCTCAATTTATTGCATGTGAATTTATCTGCTTTTGTAATTCAGCAACACAAGTGTTTACAAATGTCTCACATATTTAACTAATGTAATATGCCTATAGGTGGCGCCGTATACTTAGGGAGTCACATGATGACTTGAGAATAAAACTCACTCTATGTTTGAATTCACACCTGTGAACACCTGGCTGTTTCTTATCATTGGACATTTTCCACACCATTGCAGATCAATGCTATCCACACAAATTTATAAACAATTCTAACAAGGTTATGGGCCGGTATAAAGCAGGAAAAGTGTCCAGAGTGATTTTGAAGCAGTTTGAGTCATTTGAGGTCAGCAGTGAAAATTTCCTCATTTTCATCCAAGATGGCGGCGCCCATGGTGGATGTTAACAATCAGTGTTTGTGCCTGGATTTTACGATTCTGCAGCCAACAACTAGATGTCAAAGGGCGCAGGGACAATAATTGGTTCGAACAATATTAGATTTTTCATTTATTTATATTTCTTTTCGCATTTTTCGGAATTTCATTCCGGTATTGCGGGACGCAATACGTTTTGGCAACTTGTCGTCAAATTTTGGAGCGGAGAAACGACTGGACGACGTTTACACAAGCGGAACAATTCTCGTCAACCACACGCGAAGTGTGAACGGGAATCCAGGATAACACGAGCGGAGGAAAAGAATTTTCACGGAAACCAGCTGGAAATTAATGAACAATTTGCGAAATCAACACAAGACGGGAAACAACGAGAGAGGACAACTGCCAGCTGCAAAATACAATGAGAAACACAGCTAGAAACGTCTGGAAGACACCATTCTCGAACATTTTCGTTATATTTTCGTTATATTTTCGATATTGTGATATTGCTAGCTTAGTGTTGTAACAGGATTTACTAACTTAGTTTAAGAGCGAACTAACCTCGCAACACTGCACCTAGTTGCGAAAATTCAGTACAGAAAGTGTTTTTGGGGTCATTTGTGTGAAACGTGCCACTTTATACAACGGAAAAACGCAATGAAGTCGGACAAACTCGAGAGGAAAGTGACATTGCTAAACAGGACAAATTACGACACGTGGAAACAGCAAATGAAGGTTTTGCTGATGCACCACGGTTGCTGGGCCTTCACCGACGGTTCAGAGGAAGCTTTGGTACCCGGAGCATCATGGCGCGATCGTTCCGATTACAAGCTCAGAAAAGGACGGGCTTTTAGCCTAATTTACTATTCCATAGAGGAACAATACCACGAGTTGTTAAGCGGAATAGAAGACGCGAAAAAGGCGTGGGACACACTAAAGGCGAATTTTGAACCGGTCTCACGTGCACGGATTATACGTTTACTGGACGAATTTTTCAGTTTAAAATTCGATCCAAACACAGAAACAATTGGTGTTTTTGCCGCAAAAATAAGGAATGCTGCAAAGAAGCTCGCCGATGTGAAACACCAATTAGACAATTTGTACCAAGCGTTTCAGCTCATTAGATATCTGCCGCAAGAGTACCAGTCCATAGTACAGGCCATCTACAGATGGGAGGATGTGAATTTCACGTTAGAAAAGGTGGAAACCGAGCTTGTCGCCGAAGAAGGACGTCTTGCTCAACAGAAAAGAGATTCGGGCCAGGGGCAAATCATAGACGCCTTCAGCACAGGTCCTACCAACGCTAAAAGTAGTGAAAATTCTTCAAAACCTCAACAACAACAACAAGGGAACTTTGGACAAAATAACCGAGGCTACCAGGGCGGACAAAGGGGCAGCAAATCAAATTATCGAGGAGGAAAAAACACAAGAGGAAATTTTCGAGGAAATACGACCGGGTCAACGGGACGGGGGCCGTGTTTTCGGTGTAACCAACATGGGCACTGGGCAAAGGATTGCACGGCTCAACTACAATTACTGCCGAATACCAATATGAAGTCCAATACGGTCGAGGAACTCGATGACACCATGCTAGATGTTGGATTCCTCACGGAACTGGGAGAGCAAGAAATGTTACAATGCAGTGGAGCAAACAATTGTTGGATTTACGATACGGGTGCCACCGGACATTTTTGCAAAGACCGAGCACAATTCCATAATTTTAAGGAAACAACAGGAACAATTAGCCAGGCAGACAAGAAAACATTAATACAAATACAAGGAGTCGGGGATGTTTGCATCATGTGCCTAGTTGGAAATGACACAATTCCAATCACGCTCAAAAAGGTCTATTTTGCCCCGGATTTAAGAAGGAACTTGTTATCAGGACCGTGCATTGATAAAGCACGATGTAGAGTCGCTATCGGTTCCGGCTTGGTAAAAATTTATGATCCACAATGGAAGAGACAGTTAATGGAGGGAGTTAAAAAGGACAGACTCTACTACATTCGAATTAGCGAAGAAAAACCAGATTTTGAGAAATTGAGGGAAAAAGAGAGGAACAAAGCAAATACTAGTGAAGAAAAGAAACAGCAGCCTGCTGGATCAAACAGGAGTGCGTCGAGCCCGGAGGAAGCAAGACTTTGGCACGAACGTTTAGGTCACATCCATTTCCCCAGCGTACAACAAATGAGTAAATCCGACGCAGTAGTTGGTTTGCCCGTGCTGGATGTGCCCATCACACAATGCGACGTGTGCGATCTCGCAAAGAAGAAAGCAGTGTCACACAAATCTTTGCCGAGAATCAGGTTGAAGCAGCCACTCGAACTTTTGCACATGGACGTGTGCGGAGCCTTTGGGACGCCTACGCTTTCAGGGAATCGATACTTCCTCACTATTACGGACGACTACTCACGCTATTCGACAGTGTTTTTGATGAAAAGAAAGGATGAAGTGTTCGACTTATTTCGGAAATATGCGATGCGTATAGAACGTTTACTTGGGAAATCGCCTTACTGCGAATTATTGATCGCATAATTTCGCTATTAACTTGGACAACGGCTGGATCCACCTCGCGAGACTGCACATGGATTCTCCCCTGCACACCGGGTGCTGCACGGGCCCCACCCAAAATTATCTCACTTGGCGTTAGAATTAAAGACGCGTCTCCAGTGGAACGAGGTATAATTTGGGGAACCGTCTGCCCCGACACGCCCAGGAGGATATGAGGTTCTTGTGGCGGCGGAATTAACGGAATTCCACCCACCAATGGCGGTTGTCGAGCAGCACAGCTCTCCACCACTTTTCTAACCCGTTCGACCGTATCCTCGGCCCAACCATGCAATTGTGCATTTATGGCCCGATCCAGTCTCGCGGAAATTGCCACCTCCATATCATGGAGATAAGCCCCCAAACCAGGCATCTCTGGCGGCGCTTCTGATTCATTTCTTATTGGAGCCGAAGCAATGTTTTGCAAACGCGCTGATTCTTCCAACTCAGCTATAATGCTGGCCGGAGTTACAGTATGCACGCTTATCGGCCCCTCCAATGTGGGGTTTATATGTCTTTCCATGGAGCTAGGCTGGTCAGTGGAATCTGTTGGTATTTCCTCCAGCTTCCCACGGAGAGCGCCCGGCCTCAAACCGCATATCCGCTCTGCCTCCTCATGCCGCTGTCTCTCCCCGCGTAAACGCACAGGATCCCAGCGATCGATGAGGTCAGAAAACATCCCTCTCTTTTTCTCGGGAGTTCCATCCTTATTCGCCATGTTCGCGAGATAATAAGGGTAATAGCAGCTCACTGCAAATGATGCGCACCGTAATTAAACGGTACGCGAGTACTATGAAAGGTTAGTTACTCTGAAACCTTCCTTTCGGCAAAATAGTCTCTAGAAAACGCCACTAATGCTTGTTAAATAGCAACTAGTTTATATGCGCTAGACTCAAAAAATTCCAACAGGTCCCGGGTTTCGGCATCACGTATCATGAACTGGTTGTTTGGATATCTTAAACCGCGTTTGAAAGACGCGCCAGTACGATTCTAGGAGAGCCTGGTCTCGAATAAGAGCCCGGGCAACGACAAGCAGCCTGAAGGGTGGCGGCAAGCTTGTCCTCTTACTCGATCATTATACAAATTTTAGCCGGGTCTGTTGGAATTATAAAATGGAAGAGAAGGATGCACACGCGCGGACTTGACAACGCTAGCGTGGCCTATACTAAGTTTGGTTGGGGCCCCTAATGGCGGAGCGACCAAACCGAGCAACCGCGCACTAAACGCGCGCAAAAGACAAAATAACAACTCGGTAGCTAATCGAACCAAATCTCTAATCCTTCGGCGTGTATCAGCGGCATATAAAACATAATAATGAAAGGTCAACGAAAGGAAAGGAATTGAAAGATGACACGCGGAATTAAACACGCGATATGACCATGAACATACTCAACATGCGTAAATCAATGGCATGGAGTCAATACTGTGAGCAAACACAGGAGAAAGGATGCCAAATGCTCCGGCCAGTTAAGGCTCTTACTAAGCTCATGGTCTTGTACCTTCTGATTGAATCTGCCTTGAAACAGCTCTGAAGTAAACTTGGGCCAGATCCAATACAGAATTAGAGGTAAAGCCAATGAGGTGATCAAATCCGAGCCAATCAAACGCGTTGGTGAATAATTAACGCGATGACTAAGCGTGAGTAACTCTAACATTTAAATCAGGATGGATAAACTAAGTGAAATCAGGAGGGGTAACAGTGGGAAATACCTAACTTAGACCAGTCAGATGTGGCTGAATTGAGCCACTCCAGACTGAGTCAAAGGATGAAAATGAATACAAAATGAGGTGAAAAGGTAGGAAAACTCAAATATTAAGTTTAAGGATTTATTAAGAGTTTAAACAAAACAATGGTTAGGAACACACGGAAAACGCATAGAAACACAACAATTTAACAGGATTGCAAAGCGCGTTAATGCCGGGCCGTGACTATTAGTATGCGATTAATTATTTTGTCCGTTTCCCCATGCATTTCTGGATAGGCATGGCAGATATGTGTGTTGGCATCCTTTGGATACCCGTGTAGCGCATATTAATGCTACTCTTATGTGTTAACACACATATTCTATGTTTCTTGTGTCGTCTGCTTGAGAGAGCGATAAATGTTGTTTTCCGTGTTGTTTATCGGTTAATTATGCCTAGGTTAACAATTACTTATATTGTAAAGAACAAATCAATGCTTGTTGCTATTGATTTGTCCTATTGTCATATTTTGTACGGTTTGAGACCAATTAGCCTCAAACCCAGTTGCTTTTATGCTTTCATGTGATTAAAACATGGCGGGCGCGAAGTGCGAGCTCCCCGCACATTTTAAGCTGGTTTCAACTCCTTTCCGATGTTTCCTGGCCTCCACGGACTTATCAAATGGTAGCAGAGGTCTCACGATCGGGCCAACAGGTTATTGACGAGTTCGTGAGGTTTTTCGGGCGAAAACGAACGTTGGAAGTTCGTCGCAGATCGTCGCCGAGACGTATCGCCGAAAACCGGAATTTTTCGCGAAGGACAGCCGTGACGACGTGTGCGGACAATTCTACAGTGAATTTGGAGCAAAACGGTGTAAGGAACATTGCATTTCGTTTATTTTTCGCCGATATAACCGAGTTTTTCTCGGGCGGCGCCATTTTTGTTTGCGAAGTTAGCGTGTCTACGAGTGTGTACGGAACGACACACGCACGCCCAACGTTTCGACGAACGAATACGTCGATTAGCCGCCGCATTTGGTGTCTTTCCAGCGTGGGAACGTCTGGAAACCGTCATTTTGCGAAGAAATCGTCGCGAATCGACGATTGTTGCACCGGCAGCCATTTTCGTTGGATTTTTCGTCAAGAACGACGAGATTCAACTCGCGGATTTAATCCGGCGATCACCGAGAAGTCCTGCACACGATAAGCGTGTGTGCAGGCGGTTATTTCCGTGCTTCGCATCCAGGAAAGCGGGTACGAAGGCGTGGACGTACGCAACATCGATTTTGGCCGATACACGGAAGTGTGTACGCGGTCTGCACGTCAGCCCAGTTCCGTGCGAAGACAACGTGAAGCCGACGTTTACTGCAACGTGGGAACCAATTACGACGCAAGGATCCCGTAATTGGCCAACTTCACATCTGAAAAGTGTATTTTAGTTGCTATTTTCGTGAAACTCTGTTAATTCTTAAGGTTTTTGTTTTGGGGTCCTTTTGTTTATTCTGCACCCTTTAGGCAGTCGCCTACGTGCAGTCTCATTCCGGTCTGGGCTTGTCCGTGGCCAACTAGTCGTCCCGCGGCCCCCAGGTGGGTCGGTCCGAAGCTAGTAGGGCGACCAGATTCGGGTTTTTCACCTCACTTATTGAGGTGCCCAAAGGGAAGTTTGTGATTGTTTCGCCTTCAATTTTTGGGGGTGTTTTCGCTTCTCTGCACGGCATATTCACCGGAATTGTGAATATTAGTGTGTGTTTTCATCAAATTGGTGAAATTTTCGAGTGTTTTTCGCCGAAATTTGTGAATTTTGTGATTTGTGCATCGATTTTTCACCAAATTCTTCACCATGTCGAATTGGGACCGACATGATGATTACAAGGATGTACGCAAACTGGACGGCTCCAATTATCCCACCTGGAGCATGCAGATCCAGCTTTTGCTTCAATCATACAGTGTTTGGGGACATGTGACCGGCAAAATCAAGGAACCGCCTGCTGGATCGCCGGCAAAGGAAATTCGTGACTACGAAAAGGGCGAAGAAAAAGCCCGCTCCACCATTTGTCTGGCTTGCAACGAACCACAGCAAGTCGTGGCTGTGGCCCACCCAACCGCGAAGGGTGTGTGGGAAGCGCTGAAAGCGGCTTACCAGCCGACCACGCGCGCACGCAAAGCCCGACTCCGGCGGGAATTCCTCGATATGCGTCTACGGGAGGATGAAGAGATGGTCGTCTTTACTTCCCGTGTCGACCGGAAAGTTACACAACTCGCCGACGTGAAGATTGTGGTCTCGGTTGAGTTCCACGCTTTCCAGTACTTGGACCTTTTGCCGCCCCAATTCGAGCCAGTCAAACAGACAGTGTATCACTGGCCCGACCCGGAATTTACGGCCGCTGCCGTGAAAGAAAGACTTTTAGGCGAGTATAATCGCCTTTACGAGAAGGGGGACGAATTTGGAGTGCCCAACCCGACACCGTTGGAAAACACTGGAGCCTTCTTTGGCGGAGGCAGTGGTCAACGTGGACGCGGCGGAACCGCGCCCAGTTCCCCACGTGTGTGTTTTACCTGCGGTGGGACAGGCCATTTTTCCCGCGACTGCCCTTCTCCACCTAAACAGCAACTTACTGGAAGAGGCGGATCAACAGGACAGTTTAGGGGCAATCCACGAGGAAAATCACGTGGAAAAGGCCGGCAAAAGGCCGCCGTCACCCAAATGAATATTTTTGATGACGTCCCCATCTCTTACTTCTCCGCAGCGATTTCGAATCAAGAGCAACCTCCTGTCGTATCGCTGGTGTCACATGCGAACTTTGATTCGCAATGGTACGTCGATACAGGAGCGACAGACCATTTCTCGTTCAACAAGTCCTGGTTCTCCGACTTCAAACCATTAACTGGTTACAGCGTCCAGCAGGGCGAAGGAAAGTCGAAAATCGAGGGCATCGGGACTGTGACATTAATATCTTTTTATGGACAAAAGAAACGGGAATTACAATTGAAAAATGTCTTCTACGCTCCAAACTTCAGAAAGAATCTGATTTCATTAGGTCGTGCAGATGAAGCTGGGGCTACCACATTTGTAAAGAATGGAAAAATGTCCATTTTTCATGACAGTATTGATGCGCCTTCTATCACTGCGACACGTACGAGTGATAGAATGTATAAAGTCAATTGTCAAGTGAATACTGCACACATTGTTAACGCTGCTGCATTACCTGCGCAACAGAATGCGGCGGTGGAGCCTAGTCCACCTTTAAAGGGTGAAGAAATTGTTAATTCATTACTAACTCATTTAGATTTTAAGACTGCATTAACCCAAAATTTGAGTAAGACAGGGAAACCTGCAATTGCGAATAAGGGGCAAGTGACTGCTGCGAACAATGCGCCAGCGATCGTTGCGAATAATGCGAGTCCGAAACAGAAATTGAACGTTTTGAATAACACACACACTGGCCTGGTAGTCAACAATGGGAATAAATCAAAGACTGCGAAGATTTCCAAACAAGGTGTGCAAAACAGTTTGAAAGATAATGGTGGGAATAAGGCTCTTATTAAGCCTGACAAACCTCAAACGATGGATGTTTGGCATTCACGTTTTGGGCACCTTAATGCGAAAGGGATTGCATTGTTGGAGAAATCCGATGAAGTATTTGGGCTGAAACTTTCCAACAATGAATTGTCGGCTTGCGATGCTTGTTCGAGGGCGAAAAGCACACGTGCAAGCTTTCCTCCCATTATTAATATCTCCACTAAAGGGATTTTGGAAATTGTTCACTTAGATGTTTGGGGGCCCTCACCGGTTAAGAGCATTGGTGGGGCATTTTATTACCTAATTATGGTTGATGATTTCTCCCGACTGATGTGGATTATCATCATGAAAACGAAAGATGAAGTTTTGGGTCATTTCAAGAAGTGGTTGACGGAAATTGAACGGCTTACTTCTAAAAAGGTCAAAGCCATTAAAACTGACAATGGTGGGGAATTCATATCGAAACAATGGAATGCTTATACTGACAGCATTGGGTTGAAATGTATGAGGACGAATACATACAGCCCCGAGATGAATTCGGTTGCTGAGCGAGCGAACCGCACCATTCTTAATGGAATCCGGGCTTTTCTTTTTGAGAATAATTTTTCCCCAACTTTGTGGGCAGAACTTGCAGTTTCTGTCGTTTATTTGAAAAATCGATTCCCACACACGGGATTAGGAGGGAAAACACCTTACAATGTGTTTTACAATAAGAAATTGTCCCTGCGTCATGTCAAATGCATTGGGGCATTGACATATGTCCACATTCCTTCCCAGACAAGGGGTGGGAAATTGAAAGAAAGGGCGTGGGCAGGGGCATTAATTGGTTATGCGGCTTCCACCCGTGGGTATCGAATTTGGGACCCGAAACGGAACCAAGTGTTCCTCTCGAAACATGTCAAAATATTGGAACAGAATTTTTGGTATGAAAATTTGAAAATTCCTCCCTCGAGCCCCTCATATTTCGACAGCGTGTCTGATTCTTCAAACGAGGATGGCTCCTCGTCAGACGACGACAGCGTTCATGGTGGCCCCCTACCGGAAGCAGTGGTTCCCCCACCCCCAATTCAGGAACCTGCGCCCGAAAAGGCACCTGAACAAGTTGAGAACGCTGGTGTCGTGGAAGATGTCATCGAGGATATAGTGCAAGATGTCCTTAGAGATGCAAATGTTGATGAAATTGGTGGGGCAAAGGGGGACGATGAGAATTTCTTCAGTATTTACCCCGATGACGAGGATGAAATTGAGGATCCTGATGCGAGTCCTCAACTATCCCCCCGAACGTCACCTACACCTGTGCGTCGTAATCCCCCACGAAAAGGAAAGGATACAGGGGAACGCACAGTTCCAGCTGGTGGGTTATTGCCGTTGGACATGTCTAAATGGCAAAGACGGCAGTCTGTGCGAAAATCAGGCGCAACGGCTGGACAGGTTGATGTTTATTACATTTCACCAAAGCATGACAGAATTCGAAGTCGTGTTGAAGTTGTGCGGTGGTGTCGGGACGAGGGATACGAGTATATCTCGGAATTGTTCAACTTCAAAGACATCAATGTCGGTTTTGCTGGTTGCTGCTCTGTAGAGCCTGACACCTACGAAGAGGCTGTGACAGGTGTTGGGAAACCTGATTGGGAAAGGGCAATGGAGGACGAAATCGACATCTTTAAAGAACGAGAGGTGTATGTCGAGGTTGACAAAAGTGAAGTCAAGGATAAAACCTTGCTAGGATCAAAGTGGATTTATAAACTCAAAAGGGATCATACGGGTGCGATTAGCAGATATCGTGCTCGTCTTGTTGCACAAGGGTTCAAGCAGAAGCCCGGCATTGACTTTACGGAGGTCTTCTCCCCCGTAGTCAACTTTGTGATGGTCATGATGTTCTTTTGTACTCTTGTAGTATTAAGGAGCTGGCGTGACTTACACCTTGACATCAAGGCCGCATATCTATATGGGGACCTCGATGAGGTGCAGTACATCAACATCCCCAAGGGATATCGAACACCTGAAAACCAACACAAATGTTGGGAGTTGAGAAAATCTCTCTATGGGCTTCATCAGTCTGGTCGTATGTGGTACCAGCGCTTACACGACCAGCTGATTGAAATAGGTTTTGAACCGGTTTTGGGTCTTAACTGTGTGTATAGCTTGGGTTCGGACGCCATACTCATCTTTTACGTCGACGATATTGTATTATTTTCGAGGGATGAGTTGGCAGAAGAGTGCGTTTTAGAATGGATTCAACAATCCTTTGAGATTGTCAATTTGGGCCCCGTCACCCTTTTATTAGGGATTGAGTTTTGTAGGGACGGGGGGAATATCCTCATTCATCAACGCACCTATATTGCGAAGCTCTGCAAGCAATACGGTATTGACCCATCTCACCGTGTTAGAGTGCCTGGCACGCCCGGCACTATGATCCAAAAAGTCCAAACGGGAGAACGTGTTAATTCGAGTTTTCCATATCGGTCTCTTGTCGGAAGTTTGCTCTTCATCGCAAGTCGCACAAGACCCGATATCTTGTTTTCTGTAATTGTATTGTCTCAATACAACGAGACTCACTCGACACGACACGTAAACATGCTGCTTCAAGTGTTGCGTTACCTGGCTAATACGCCGAATTTCTCCATTAATCTTGGGAACTGTCAAAGTGACAAGTTAACTGTTTACACAGATGCGTCTTACGCGCTGGACCAAGACAAGCGCCGAAGTTTTGGCGGGCACATTATCTATCTGGGTGGTGTCCCCGTCTCCTGGAACTGCCATAAGCAGACCATTACCGCTCTTTCCATTATGGAAAGCGAATTCTTGGCGGTTGTGGACGGTGTGAAGGAGATAATTTGGTTAGAACGCATATTTGACGCGGAAGTGATGATTGACGGGTTTGACCGGGAAATACCATGTGTTTATGCCGATTCGATGCCTGCGATTCAATATGCGAAAAACCGCATAGAAAATCGCGCAAACAAACACATAGACGTGAAATTGCATTTCTTGCGCGACTGGTTCGAGAAAGGTGTTTTTCGAATCAGGCACATCCCAGGGACCCTCAACGTCGCGGACATTATGACAAAGTGGTTGTCCCGCGCAAAATTGGACGCGTTGTGCGAGCACATTTTTGTCGCGACAAATTGATTAATCGAAGGGGGATTTATTAGTATGCGATTAATTATTTTGTCCGTTTCCCCATGCATTTCTGGATAGGCATGGCAGATATGTGTGTTGGCATCCTTTGGATACCCGTGTAGCGCATATTAATGCTACTCTTATGTGTTAACACACATATTCTATGTTTCTTGTGTCGTCTGCTTGAGAGAGCGATAAATGTTGTTTTCCGTGTTGTTTATCGGTTAATTATGCCTAGGTTAACAATTACTTATATTGTAAAGAACAAATCAATGCTTGTTGCTATTGATTTGTCCTATTGTCATATTTTGTACGGTTTGAGACCAATTAGCCTCAAACCCAGTTGCTTTTATGCTTTCATGTGATTAAAACATGGCGGGCGCGAAGTGCGAGCTCCCCGCACATTTTAAGCTGGTTTCAACTCCTTTCCGATGTTTCCTGGCCTCCACGGACTTATCAGTGACAAGCTCCTTTCTGGTGGTATTTTCTAGTTCGAGTCGTCGCTGACGGTGGTCCGGGAGAGCAATCATTCTCTTCGTCATTAAAAAATGAGCCGGTGTCAGAGGTGGTTTCTCTGATGGGTCGTCTGATACGTAAGTGAGGGGGCGTGAGTTGACATTGACTTCAATTCTCACGAGTGTCGAAAGTAATTGTTTGAAATTGAGGCTGGAATTTCCCAAAATTTTCTTCAAACTCAGCTTCACGGTTTTTACCAACCGCTCCCAAAATCCCCCCCACCAAGGGGCGAGTTCCACGATGTATCGCCAATCAATGTTATTGGTGGTGAGATGATTCTGAAACGGAGTCTGCATTATCGAGTCGTAGAGAAGTTTCAAATTCTTTTTGGCGCGCTTGAAAGTCTTCGCATTGTCGGACATAATTATTCGGGGAAGTCTGTAGCAGAGGAGTGCGCTCACAGTATGAAATACTGTGTGTGGAAGCGAATTTAAATGCCGAAACACGGCTAACATGAGCGCAATGACGTGCGCGCACCTCCAGCGCTTGAAAATGGTGGAAAATAAAGTCACTGCACTCTAAAGTGCTCATATGTGACAAACACAATGTAAAAATAAACTAAATGTTTAATAAAAACGAAAATGCTTACATAATTTGGTCCATTTAGGTGGAGAAAATACATGAGTGCTTGCTGGCATGCAAGCGGCCATTGTGATTGTGAAAAACATACATGCACACCATCTGGTGTTAATAATAAGTAATACAAAAGCAAACAGTATATAGGCAGCATTATGCCCAATGTTAAATAATGAAAAGAAGTCTAAATAAATACACTAAGCTGCATAATGCAGTAATACATTAAGAAACACACGTAATGGATACGGAGGACTATTTGGTATTGGAAAACAACAATTTCCCCCTTCAATGGCAAATAGCCGCAAAAATAAAGAATAAGTTAGGGAAAAACTTTAAATGTAACTTTACAATATAAGGAATAATAAGGGAAAACAATAATTCGAATCATCGAGCCGGGTACTGTTATAATTGTCGCTACGGAAGCCCGAAAATTCCCACTGGAACTCGATGATCCTCACATTCGGGTAAAACTAAATTAAGAATGTCACGATAGGTTGAAATTAAAGATCCGAGAAATTAGCAGTCGGAGTTGCGCTGAACTTAACCATTTGGTGAAAATATCTGCTACGTTCATTGGTCCGGGGATTTTGCGCAGATCAAATGCGCCATTCGTGTACCATTCCCGTAACCAATGATACTTCACTCGGATATGTTTCGTTTTACTATTCTCCACGTCATTTGATGTGAATTGGATGGAGGATAGCGCATCGGAGAACACTATTGGTCGTGATGATCGGTTCAACATCGGAACGGAACTGTAGACGTAGTCCAGCCAATAAAGTTCCCTGACGCAATCAACGAGGGCTACGAATTCTGCCTACATCGTTGAGCACGCCACACTGGTTTGTTTACGACAACTCCACCTGATGGGGACATTTCCAATATAGGTAATATATCCACCGAAACTTAATGACGTGGTAATGTCCGTGGCCCAGGATGCGTCGGTATATCCCCAAAGCTGTCCACTAGCGCAGTTTGAAAGTTCAATAGCATAATCAACGGTATTTCCCACATAGCGCACAACTTGCATTAAAGCTTTAATGTGGGTGTGATTGTAGCAGTTGTTGAACTGGGATAACAATATCACCGAAAATAATATGTTGGGTCGTGTCCTCGACGCGAGGAAGAGAAGAGAGCCAATTAACGAACGATAAGGAAATTCAGGCATGTTCCAAGTGGTTTTTAAACTTCAACAACACTTTGTTCACGTACGCTCTTTGATGAAGAACTAATTGTTGTTTGTGCGAGTGAAATTCGACTCCTAGCAACTTCTTCGTTTGTCCGAGGATCAATAAATCAAATTGCGTTCCAATCATGTTGAGTATTTTCATCGCATCTTTGTACTGCTTTCCAAAGACAACGATATCGTCAACGTAGACGATTAGATGCGCAATATCTCCGTATTTATAGACGCAATTGCACCAATTCACGTGTTCAAGTCCTAGTTTCAACAAAGTCTCCTCCAGTTCTATTCCCCATTCTCGCGCTCATGCATGGTGTCAATCTCGTCGTTCATCGCTTGGTGCCATTCATTCCTTTCGGGTAAAGTCGCGATTTCCTCATAACGTACAATAACGTGGACTTCTAGGTGATTGGCTTCGAAGTTGATATTCATATCATCAAAGTCCACGTCAAGACTATCTGTCGTCGTATTCGATTCTGAGGGCTTTTTCTTCCTTTTGTCCTCAAACAGATGCTCAGGAACATGAAGATTGTGGTCGGCACAATAACGCTTTACGTCTGGTATTGAGCGTAATTTGGGTTTGTCATAACCCTGGATCGTGTACTCGACATCCTTCTGTCCAGTTGGTCTGATCTTCTCTGTTTTCTTCCAAATTAGTGCAGGAATTGTTGCAACTGGAATCAAAGGTGTTTGCCCAGGTTGTGGCAAAACATTTGGAAGTTTCACTCCTTGTAAATTATGTTACAACTTCTCGTCTGGCAGTCTAAATTTCAATTTAACTGGAGGCAGTTCCAGTTGTGGGTCCTCCTTCTTCTTGACTGGTACTGGCGGGGGTAGCGGCGGCCTCACATCTTCATCCGAATAATATTGGCGATCATTGTCTATGTCCAAATTGTCGTCCAAATGGTCGATGTAAGTCGTGTATTTTTCTGGTAGGCCCAGCACGCCTTCAACACCGCGCCTGCTTTCTACGAATTTCACGTCGCTGGTTTCGACAACCTTCGAAAATTCCGGCAGCCATACTCGATATCCTTTCGTGATTCTCGAATATCCGAGCATAATTCCATGCAAACTCTTGTTGTCGATTTTGCCATCTCGAATTCTTTTTTGCACAAAGCATAAACTCCCAAACTTTCTCAAATGTCTGAGTGATGGTTTACGTCCGTAGTACAATTCCATCGGCGTCTTGTCCGAATTCAGCTTGGCGATCCTATTCCTGAGGTAGTTAAAAGTCAAGATGGCTTCTCCCCAGAATCGATGTTCCAAGCCGGCATCGTAGACAAGTGCTCGCATCCCATTTGCTAGTGTCTGGTTCAGTCTCTCGGAAACGCCATTTTGGACAGGAGTGTACGCGTTAGTCCTTTCGTGGGCGATTCCTAGTCCTTGGAGGTACTCTCCAAACTTGTTTGAGCAGAACTCTATACCGTTATCCGTACGAATTGCTAGAACCGATTTTCCAAGCAATCGTTCTATACGTTTCACGTGCTTTTGGAAAATGTCAAATACTTCGTCCTTCTTCTTCATTAAGTAGACTGTTGAATAACGAGAGAAGTCGTCCGTGATAGTTAAGAAGTATTTGTTTCCCGAGAGCGTTGGTGTGCCAAATGCTCCGCATACATCCATATGCAACAACTGTAGTGGTTCTGTTGATCTAATCCCTGGTATCGACTTGTGTGAGACAGCTTTCTTCTTTGCTAACGTGCAAACATCGCATTGCGTGATTTGGACATCGAGAATTGGCAATCCAATCACTGCACCTCCTTTGCTCATTGCTTGCACGCTCGGAAAATAGATATGGCTCAGCCGCTCATGCCAAAGTCTTGCCTCCTCTGGATTAGACGCACTCTTTGTTGTACTCTGTGTTGAAATAGTTGGCTCTTGTTTCTTTTGTTCGCCTTGTTATTCGCTTTTTGTCGTAACTTTTCAAAGTCGGGCTTTTGGTCACTCAGTTTGATGTAGTATAGACGATCCTTCTTCACGGCTTCCATCAACTGCCTTTTCCACTGAGGATCGTATATCTTGACCAGTCCCGAGCCAACAGCGACTTTGCATCGTGCTTCGTCAATGCATGGTCCCGACAATAAGTTTCTTCGCATATCCGGCGCATAATAAACTTTCTTCAATGTGATTGGAATTGTCTCACTTCCAACCAAACACATCACGCAAATGTCCCCGACGCCCTGAATTTGAATTAAAGTTTTCTTATCCGCTTGACTTATTGTTCCTGTGGTCTCTTTGAAGTTGAAGAATTGATTCCTGTCTTTGCAGAAATGTCCAGTGGCCTCGGTGTCGTAGATCCAACAGTGGTTGGCTGCGCTGCACTGTAACATCTCTTCTTCGCTCAACTCGGTGAGAAAACCGACATCGAACATGTTAGTGTCCAATTCCTCGACAGTACTCGTGTTTTGGCTGTTATTCGACGGTAATTGCGCTGTGCAATCTCTCGCCCAGTGCCCTGGTTGATTGCACCGAAAACACGGCCCCCGTCCTGGTGATCCGGTCGTGTTTCCGCGAAAACTTCTCGAATTTTTGCCGCCTCTGAAATTCGATTTGCCACGATTTTGTCCGCCTTGAAAACCACGATTGTTTTGGCTATAATTTCCTTGTTGTTGGGATTTCTGAGAGTTGTCGCTGCTCTTTGTGTTCGGGTTACTTGGGCTTGTAGCAAAAGCATCTATGATTTGTCCCTGACCAGAATCTCTTCGCTGTTGCGCCAATCTGCCCTCTTCAGCGACCAATTCCGCTTCGACTTTCTCTAACGTAAAATCCTTATCGTCCCAACGATAAATACTCTGCACAATTGACTGGTATTCTTGTGGCAGGTATCGGATCAGCTGGAAAGCCTGATACAAATTGTCCAAGTCATGTTTGACGTCGGCTAGTCGCTTCGCTGCATTACGTATCTTCGCCGCGAACACGCCAATCGTCTCCGTTGCTGGATCGTATTTTAAATTAAAGAATTCATCCAGCAGGCGTATTATTCTCGCCCTCGAGACCGGTTCGAAGTTAGTTTTCAGCGTGTCCCACGCTGTTTTCGCATCCTCGGTCCCGCTGAGCAATTCGTGATATTGCTCCTCAATGGCGTAATAAATTAGGCTGAATGCTCGTCCCTTCCGTAGTTGATAATCTGAACGATCTCGCCAAGATGCTCCCGGTGCCAGCGCTTCTTGTGTTCCATCGGTGAAGGCCCAACATCCGTGATGCATCAACAGCACTTTGATTTGCTGTTTCCACGTATCGTAGTTCGTTCTGTTCAAAAGTGTTATTTTCCGCTCGAGTTTTTCCGTGTCCATTGTGAATTTAGTGTCCAACACACGAGAAACACACCAAAAACACGCACTAATTCTCTCAAAAACACTTTGAAATACTGGTAATCGCAACTGGGTGCAGTGTTGCGATGTTAGTTCGCTCTTAATACTATGTTAGTGTATCCTGTTACAACACTAAGCTAATAATGGTATTCAAAAATAGAAAAATGAAATAAACGAAATAAATTGTTCATGTGTGATGTCTTCCTGCTGTAGATAAACCGCTTGTTCTGTGTCGACAGCTTCGAATCACACTTCGCGTATGGTTGAGAAAAATCATCGTCCTTACGTATTGTTGATTTTTCCTCGTTTTTGGCAATTGTTCTCCGTTCCCAGCTCGTTCACACTTCCCGTGTGGCTGTCGAGCGTCGTTGTCTTGACGTATCTCTCGTTGAATCGTCTTCTCGACGAAAAACCCGATAACACGTTGACTTGACGTATCGCGCCTCGCGATATCCGGAAAAATCGTCCGGAAAATGCCAAAAAAAAGCTTATTAATTGAATGTTTAATAAAGTCCGAACCCAATTAGTGATTCTGCGTTGTTTGATGGTCAACAGTTGCTCCAAAAACCGTGGATCCCCGGCACGAACACAGGCTGCTGGTTTTCCTCATGGGCGCCGCCATTTTGGATTTGGAGGAGAAACGCCTTCTTTTTCACCTGTTGTTGACTTGGAATGCTTTAAATCACTCTGGATGTTTTTCCCACGTTGTTTGTGGCCCATAACCTTGTTGTGTGTTGCTATAAAACAACTGCAAACTTGTGTAGACAGTGGCTGAGAAAAACATTAGTTGTGGAGACAAAATGACACATCATCCTTGCAGGTGAGAATCAAAACATCAAGTGCATTTTATTCATTGGTCACCTGACCTCATACAAAAAGAGCCACCTGTTGGCAGCATATAAATACTATATGTAAACAAATGCCGCGATCATTTGTGCTGGCTAAATACAAGCATTAACATTGGACAAAAGATAATACGATACACACACACATATACGCATTCAATTGGTAATTAATACACACGATATCTTAACAAACGTCACCTCTAGAACGTAGTCGGAGTCCTGCTTCTGGGAAATAATAAACATCTGTTTTTAATTTGCCAGGTTCCTGCACTTTGCGCAAATGTTCCTCTCTTTTCCAATGTCTGCACACCGAATCGCCTCCAACATAACGCCACTTATACGCAGTTGCAGCTCCCGTTGGAGGTGGACCATGCTGTGCTGCTGGATGGGCTTGTGGCGCATTGCCACGAGAACCTCGACGAGCGTTCACGAAACGTAATGGTGAACCCGGTGGTGTTCCTGGCGGTGTGTGAGTCGGCGTAGTACCTGGTGTGATAAGTGGGCTTGGCGCTCGAGATGTCACAGGAGAAATTATTGGAGATTGGACAGGTGTTGGAATTTTAATCGGAGACCCTGGTGGTGTCCGGGCTTGAGCGCCTGGCGGAGCCGAATCGTCAGAGTCATAGTCCGTGTCACATTCATCTTCTGAATCCGGAAATTTGGGCCAATCTGTGTATTCCAAGTCGTCTTCAAACCTCACTTGCGGTTGTGAAATGCGCAATGGTTGATAAGTTTGCGACGATTGATGCGTTTAGTCCATATCTGGCCCCATCCACGGTTCCTGAGGACCTCGGTAATAATTGGAACGTTTGTAGGATTGCCGTTCATCAATTTGAACATGAATTGATTCGATAACTCTATTGTCTTTTGGATTCCAGATGCGATAACCTCGCGTTGTGGTGGCGTAACCAACTAAATAGCCCTCCCAAGCTCGTGGATCCAATTTGTCCCTGCCAGGCGCTGTATGATGGACCCAGCACTTGGAGCTTAACTTCCGAAGATGTCGGAGTGAAAGGGCACGTCGGCGCCACAAAATATAGGGCATCTCATTTTTAAGGCGTGAATGAGGGCACCGATTCTTGATATACGAGAATGTCACTGCGAATTCCGCCCAAAGTTCATTCGGAAGTCCAGTTTCATCTAGGATGGCACGCGTGTAATCCGCCATTGTGCGGTTTATTCTCTCAGCTGTGCCATTCATAGCGGGGCTATGGGGATTGGTCCGCTGGGCTTGAATCCCGGTCTCTTTTAAATAGCGGTCGAATTCGTTTGATAAGAACTCCCCTCCTCGGTCGGTTCGGATGGCCTTGACTCGCTTATTAGTCACTCGTTCAATTCGTGTGACATAGTCCTTAAAGAGTCCAAATACTTGGGATTTCTGGGCCATCGGAAATATCCAGGCATAGCGCGTGGCATCGTCGATAATCGTTAGCACATAACGCGCGCCTCCGTAGGAAGTCGTTCTTGAGGCTCCCCACACGTCCATGTGTAGGAGATCTAAAGCCTTGGTTGAGATAGGATGCTCATCCGGTTTGTGAGAAACACGGGTGGATTTTGCAATTCTGCAATGATTGCAAGAAAGTTCTCTATTCACTTCTGCCGGTGTTACTCCATACACTTGGTCATTTTCGGCCAGAAGTTTCATAGCATTGGTATGTAGATGACCCAATCTGCTGTGCCATATCCCAGTCGCATCCTTTTTTACCGTAGGCGCTGCAACTTTCTTTTGATTCGCCGACTTTGGATTCGGTTGGGAAGTTGGAGGAATTGCCTTTAATGTATCGGCAAAGGATGGGACTTGCGGTAATGGATTGGCAGGAACAGGCACAGTAGATGTCTTGGATTGGTTTGTTTTGGTAGGAGCAGGCGGAGGAATTTCTTTTGGCAAAGGAGGGAATTCGAGCCGAAAATCAGTAAAGAGTTCAGGATCTTTCGACTTTTTCTTTGTCCTTGGATACTGGATATAATCCTCTTCTGCCGTAACTAATGTTCGGGTCGGAGCGGTCGACTGCGCAATAGGCACATCCACTGTTGACATCAGTGTTGAAGGTGGGCACAAGCCGTCGACATAATAAAGGCCGCTCTTTTCTTTGGCCCGAAGCATTGGATGCTTAATGTCGGATTTGTAGACATAGACGTCTCCATTCCAAATATGGATGTGATGTTTAGTTTTGTCCATTTTTGACACTGAAATCAAATTCGCCTCAATTTTTGGCGCATACAACACATCTTGGAGATTTACGACACATTCTACGTTGTTGATCATGGAGATAATTTGGACTTTGCCCTTTCCAAGAACTTCGGAATGTCCTTGACCTAATGCGATGTTGAAGGGCACAACTTTGACAAAGTCCTGAAACCATGCTTGAACGTGGCACACATGATCGGTCGCCCCACAATCCACTATCCATTCATGTGATTGCATGAAGTGAATTGTGGGCAACTGTTGCGGAGCACTGGCGAAAAAGTTCGTTTCCCGCCTTGCGCTGGAATTCCCCCTTGGCCTTGAATCATCTCGGTTAGAGTTCTTGTTGCGTTTACGGCTAGAACTTCTGGGTTTCCGTTGGAAATTGGCAGCGGGTTGATTCTTGTCATCTCGGCGAGGCGGTAATGGACATTTATTAGCATAATGGCCATATTCCTGGCAATTGAAACACTGCACCGAAGATAACGGTCTAGGGGGTCGAGAACGATTTCTACCACGCTGTTTTTCACCAGCATAGGCACGTGATGTTTTCGAATTGTCTATATCGCGTGAATCTATAGCTTTGAGTCGCATATGTTCCGCAAGCAATTGTTCAGACACTTTCTTTGGTGTAAATTCGGCATTTGGCAAGTGATATATTGTGAAGGAGATCTGTGAATATTCACTAGGCAATAAATCCAAGTACTGGTATGCGTGATGATCAGGCGAAGTTGTTTCTCCGATGTCCTTCATCTGGCGGACATGATAGTCAACGCAACTTAAGAAATCGGCCATGTCTTCGCCTTGTTCTAGGCGCAAATTCAAAAATTCGCGGCGCATGGCTGCCTGTCGTGCGCGAGATGATGGCGCATAAATGTTGGCTAAAATGTCCCATGCTTCCTTCGGGGTTTTACAATCATCTAGCGCAGACTTCTTCGCCTCGCTTACAGAACAGTATATTAAGCCTAATGCCTTGGCTTTACGACGCTTGTATTTCTTCTTTTCCTTATCACCGGCGGTTTTAAGGAATTCTACCTCTTCTTCTTCCGTCACATGTTCCCACAATTCCTCACTTCTCAGCACCATGCGCATTGAGCGCTGCCATAGTTCGTAGTTTCCTACGCTGAGAATGGGAAGGCGTCCGGAATTAGCTTCGGCGGATTTTGCCATAATGACGTGGAGCTACGAAACAATCCGAAGCGAAGCACACTGGATGGAGAATGTTACAATCGATGCACTTGACGGTCTCGGAGCACAATATCGCGTTGCACAACACAAATACGGCGCACAATTCGAAGCACTGTCAAAGCGGATATCAATCGAATGGGGATGCCAATGCTACAATTGGCACAAATAAGCTCAATCAAGTATTCCCCTAACGCCCTTTGCAAACCGCCTAGGGCCACGGAAACGTTAGGTGGCGCAGGAATAGCCTTGATTGAGAATGAGTTAGTGCAGTGGCTCGACTGAAACCGAAGGGCACTAACTATTCTAAGGGACCCACAAAAACTTAATATTATCTTAGGTGGTAACAAGCTAATTACGACAACTAAAAGGCAATATTTAATTAATGTGATGAGACGTTGCGCCAATAATCGGGAATCTAAAATGGCGTTGATGCGCATTAAAATGCGAAAATGGTCGAAATTCGTCGTTTTTCTCGCTGAAAAATTCGAAAATCGTCGTGACAACGACCGTACTCTGTGTACGAGGTCGGGATATTCCAGAATTCGTTGTTCACACTGCGTCCAGTGGGTTTCTAACGTCGAATCTCGTCGGAAAATGGCGAAAACCTGAAAATAAATTGAAATTTGTCTCGAAAATTGCGAAACCCGCAGAAATTCGGACGAAATTAAATGAAAAATCGTAGAGCTGGTCGTGCAGACTACGTGAGAACGTCGGCGTGTAGTCTCGAACGTTCTAGAGACGAAAATCGTCGCAAAAATCGGCGCAATCTGCAAATAGAAAATTTATCGCAAATTTGCGAATTTTGCAAAAATGGCGATAAAAATTAGCGGTTTCGGCGTGCTGCAAGGATAGCAACCACCCTCTGCTACCACTTGTAGCAGAGGAGTGCGCTCACAGTATGAAATACTGTGTGTGGAAGCGAATTTAAATGCCGAAACACGGCTAACATGAGCGCAATGACGTGCGCGCACCTCCAGCGCTTGAAAATGGTGGAAAATAAAGTCACTGCACTCTAAAGTGCTCATATGTGACAAACACAATGTAAAAATAAACTAAATGTTTAATAAAAACGAAAATGCTTACATAATTTGGTCCATTTAGGTGGAGAAAATACATGAATGCTTGCTGGCATGCAAGCGGCCATTGTGATTGTGAAAAACATACATGCACACCATCTGGTGTTAATAATAAGTAATACAAAAGCAAACAGTATAGAGGCAGCATTATGCCCAATGTTAAATAATGAAAAGAAGTCTAAATAAATACACTAAGCTGCATAATGCAGTAATACATTAAGAAACACACGTAATGGATACAATGGACTATTTGGTATTGGAAAACAACAAAGTCCTCGTCGTCCAGTGCATCTCGTAAATGCATCTATAAATGTCTCGCTGGTCAAATTTGACACCAGTTCGAGATGTACTCCTCTCGTAACGGCACATGTAAAAAGTGCAACGTAACTCTTGCTGCCGTCTTTTAAAATCAATGGTCCCGCGAAATCCACTCCTGTTACCTCGAAGGGGTCGCTTGGTTCAACACGATCGTTTGGTTGCGGGATTCCATACTCTATATCCCCTTGTAGTGAATGCATACCCAACCAGTATGCCCTTCCATGCTCTTGAGTCAAGTTTCCCATCTCGTTTTGGTTGTGGAATATGCAAAAAGCATAAAGACCCAATGACACGCAAGTGTTTCACTGCCATGCTCCTTTGTCTGAATTTAATGTAAGGAATTTGTTCTTTCGCGAATAAATGAGGATATCTGTTTTTCAAATAAATGTAGCTAACAGCTAATTCTGCCCACAAAATCCACGGCAGGTTAGTATCCTCGATTATTGCGCGCACATTGTTAAATATTGAGCGGTTTAATCGCTCCGCAATGCCGTTCATTTGTGCTGAGTACGGGTTTGTCCTTTGGGCACCAATGCCCTTCTGTTGGAGAAAAGAATCGAATTCCTTGCTACAAAACTCTCCACCCCGATCTGTTCTGATTTCATGTACTTTTCGGTTTGAACGGCGCTCAATGCGCGCCAAGAAAGTTTTGAAAATTGGAAAAGCCTCGTCCTTCGTTTTCATAGGGTAAACCCACGAGAATCGCGTTGCATCGTCGACTATACACAGTATGTAACGAGCACCTCCCAGGGATGTAGTGGGACAAGGACCCCACACGTCTAAATGCAACAATTCAAGTGGTCCCCCACGCTCGCGATCGTCTCTAACTTTGTAATTAGCACGGGTAGACTTTGCTATTCGGCACGAGTCGCATGCAAAATTATTCAGACTCCCTGTGAAATCTAATCCCGTTGTCTCTTCACTTTTCAACAATGGGGCTAATCCCTGTACGTGCATGTGCGCGAAGCGCTTATGTCACATATCAATTGAAACTGCATAACTTTGCACAGTGGGTGCAGGTTGTTTGTAAACTGTCTCATAACTTGGACTCTTGCTCTGTAATTGTTCAATACGTTTTACATCTTGTGAACTTTTCAAATTTTTTACAACCTTTTGTTCAATCAATGGCAAAACACGTGTAACATTTTGTGAAATTAAATTCAAATTATTAACAATGGCATTTGCCACATTCTCATTCATTTGAACTTTTCCTTGGACACGATACAATTCATCTGTCTGCCTGTTTGCTAACAATAAACACTCCTTATTATTTTGTAAATACACTTTCAACACGCCATTGTAAATGTGTTGATTGAATCCTGCCTCATCAATTTTACCACTGGAAATCAAGTTACGTTTAAACCCCTGGACAAAGTATACATTCTTTAAGTCCACATGGTTGTAGATTCCATTTGCAACTGTGCTAATGCACACAGCACCACAGCCAGTAATACTAGCCGTGCCCTGACCCAATTGTAATTTGGTTGGAGGTAATGACTTAAAAGTCTGGAAATATTCCAATTTCCCGCATTCGTGATCTGACGCACCGGAATCCACAAACCATGCGTCCTCATCACACACGTTTCCAATTGAATTGGACACACTTTCCTCCATAAATGATGCATAAAAGGCTCCACGTAAACCTCTGCCTCGTTGGGGCTGTCCGCGCCCTTTGCCACGTCCACGTGTGTTGTCCTGTTGTTTCGGGTTCGGCATTTGGCAATTCCGGGCAATATGCCCTTTCTCGTGGCAATTGTAACACAAAATATTTGAAAAATTGTTCTTACCGCCTTTGTTGTCTTGCTTTCTCTGTCCTTGTGGATTGTTGGAAGCACTAACACTGAGTGCACTCGATTCCATCGCTGACGCACTAATTCCGGTCGTGTATCTGCGTCGTGCGCTCTCTGCTAACAATGCGGCCGACACCTTGTCAAACGTGAAATCCCCGTCGCTCCATTGATAAATGGCTTGCACTTGATGTTCATAATCCTTTCGGATTCTATTTATTAAAGTATAAGCCTTCACCTTATCGTTGGGTTCCTGTTTTATTGATTTCAGCTCGTCCGCCGCTAATTCGACACGTGTAATGAACGTATCCACTTCTTCTTTGTCGCCGCAACGGATTGTGTAAAAATCCTCGAGAATCTTTGCATTTCTCGCGACTGACGTGGGTTCGTGCAGCTTTTTAAGGTATTCCCATACCTCTTTTGATGTATCAAGTTTAAGAAGCGACGGCTTCAACCTGGTCGCGACGCTGTTGCACAAAATTCCGCCCGCGCGAGCTTTCCGCTTCTCGTATTTTGCCAAATCCGTTGCCGACGCTCCAGCATCTGGTGCTTTCAGTGTTCCATCGTGGAATCCCCACAAGTTCAGTTCTTGTAGCAGTAGTTGTACGTCTACTTTCCACGTCTCGTAGTTCATCTTGTCCAGCGGCGCAATTCCCGCTGCCGCCGACGCCGTACTTCCTTTCGACGCCATTTTTCCGCCGTATCGTCGCTAATTTCCGTCGATATCGGGTTTTAGCAGAACCATCTTCTGCTACCATGTAGGACACTCGTCAAAAACTAATCAAAACGCAGTGGAAAATAACGAAATACCCGAAAAAGAATGTCCTATCCGTAATGTCGAGAACCGTCGGGGCGCGTATCGTTGGGCTTTCCGACGTTGCTTCGTTGTCGATGGCGTATACGTCGTCGTATCGTTCGCCACTTGCGACGTGTATTATCCGAAAAGAATAGCGAAAATAATTAAATAATGTGCGAATAAATGTACTCACATGTGATAATGTTTGATAATCACATAATAGTCCAGTTGGAAACCAAGTTCAAGTTCCACACTAAATGTTGTTTCCAAATATAGTGAAGTCTGTGTTTTAAAAGTTCCTAAAACAGTCTGTTTTGTATACCTGGAAAATAGGTGAAATTCATCTGATGTAAGCCTATTTTCATGAATAGCTAATTAGGTGTTTGGAGTGGAAAAAACACACAGTTGTTGATGAAAACTAAAAACCGAATGATGAAGTTTTATTCATGTGACGTATTAACCCTTATACAAAGAACAAATCTCAACATAAAAGTATAAAAGAATAAATAAAGATATAATCTTGAAATCTGATGATGTCACTATCGTGACATCATCACTGCACACTAGTATAATACGAGAACGTTGTCGCATTGCACACAGCGCCCTCATACCACACACGAGTAGTAACAAATTGACACAATAAATCATATACATCGGAATCCATTCACATAACTGACAATTTGAATTGGACAAATATAATACCACTACAATACATCATACATATTATACGCTGGTACACGCAGTACGAATTCCGACTAAACGACAACAAATTCTTATTTCATACGTCTCAAACATTCTTACAATACAATATTTTCGTGTAACAATTATCACTATCTATAACAGTTAATGCGTAGAATTCCATCGGTGTCGCAGATGAGGTTCACGTTCTTCAGCATCGAGTCGGGGGGTACACGTTGATTTTTTTTTAGGCAAATCTTTTCCGTGGCGAAGCGACAACTTTGTAAGTTCAAAATCCACTGTTTCTCGGCGTTTCTGATTTCCTGAGCGCTCAAATTTCCATCGTGTTTCTCTCGGTCTTCTGTTTTTGTGCGACAGTTGTGGACAAAACGTATCAGATAGGCGGTAACTCGTATCGCCTTGGCCCATGAACCAAATCGATTTGGCTCGATGAGCGTTTCGATTTGAAACGCTGGAATCAAATTTACTGAGGTTGCGCTTGTAATTTCTTCGAAGTCTTCGAATTCGGTTATTTCTTCAGTAGAAATATTATTTGGCCATTCTTCCGGTTCTTTGGTGAGCCAAGAAGGTCCATTTATCCATTCTTCATCTTCTATTAATGTTTTGGCAAGAACTCCTCTGGTCAACTTGTCCGCAGGGTTGTCCTTGCCTGGCACATGACGCCAGTCGTCTGGATTCGTGTTTTCGATGATTTCCCGTACTCGATTTGTTACGAAGGGGTGTGACTTGCGTTGATGGTTGCGAATCCAGAAGTAAGTTATACTGGAATCGGTCCAATAAGTGGCAGAGTCAGTCGTCAAAAAATTCAGTTTCTTCGCAATTCTCGACAGAAGTAGGGCCCCCATGAGTTCTAGTTTGGGTAGAGTCAATTTCTTTAAAGGGGCCACTCTGGTTTTCACTAGGCACAGACTAGTCACCACTCGGTCTTGGTAAACTGTTCGTAGATAAACTACAACGCCGCAGAAAAAATGAAAATCGCGTCAAACTGGAGTCTAGGCCGTAAAGCGATTTGAGAAGAAGCCACACGTTGTTTGGATCGGTGCATGTGGCACCTGCAGGGATTCTCATGTATACTTTGTGTTTTAACTCGCCATACAGGTACGCACATTTTACGTCGAGGTGTGCGTCTTTCCAGCCTCGCAACACAACCAGGAGACAGAAAAATAAACGAATCAGCACGAAGTTCACGACCGGGCTAAACACCTCATCGAAGTCCACGCCGAGGGTTTGGTAAAATCCTTGGGCAACCAGGCGAGCACGATGACGAGTGACGGTTCCGGCTGCATCGGTTTTTAGCTTGAAAATCCATTTACAACGGAGAATGGTGGTGTCCGGTGGTCGGGGAACTTCGGTGTAAATTTCTCGTTCTTTGAAAGTGTCCAATTCTTCTTGAATGGCTTCCCGCCATTTCGGAGCGTTGTTGAATTTTGGAATTTCGGCGAATGAAGCCGGCTCAGTTCGGCATAAATGAGCCGCATGACGAACACCCGGAAGAGTTGGTAACTTATGCTCGAGATTTCCAAAGAAGAAAAGTCCGGGGTCGTAATCAATATTGTTCAACATACAATACTCCTCGATGTCGTGGTAAGATCTTAGACGGATCTTCGGAGTTGGAAAATAATAAACGTCGATTGCGATTGATCCGGGTTTTTGATCCTTCCGCGCGAATCCGGTGAATAACCGGTCGGAAGCGTGCGTATCAACGCGAAATGGTGTCGTACTTCGCGTACGAACGTTCGCGAAACGTATCGGGCAGATACGCATAAGGCGCGCGGCAAATGGCCGCTTATAGTCGCCTAAAAGCACTGAATGTGCTTAATAACAATGAACGAGGTTTAAAACAAAATACACTTTAATAAAAAGAGAATACTTTACATAATGTTTCCAAATGAAGAGAGAAAATAGCCAAGCTGCAGTGGCTCACGTGCAGCGCCATGTTGGAATCAGAGAATAATGTAGAGTGGCACCTAGTGCCAGAAATTGACATTGAATATGAACAAATCATTTGATAATAGGACAAATCATAGCAGAATGTGATAAAAGTATGGAATTACATACGAGACAGCGCTAAATTAATGTTAACATCGAAAACAATCAAGTAATAACTAATATGCGCTGAATATCTAAACCTAAAGGGAAATCAAGAAGAAATAAAATATATTCATTGATAATATTTGGTCTTTAGACCAACAAATCCCCTCTTCGATGGAAATATTTATCAGGGGATCAGATAGACGTGTACTGGAATTACAGTTGATAAAGTTCGAAAAATAAATAATAAAGTCGAATCATCGGGCCGGGTACTGTGATTGAAGAACTCTTCCCTAAGGAAGCCCGAAAATTCCCTCGAATACTCGATGATCCTCAAAGTCGGGTGAAACGAAATTAGGAATGTCACGATAAAGTTTATACTCGGAAGATCTTCGAGGTTAATGATCGCAGACGTTCGGATGAAAGCCATTTCGTAAAAATGTCTGCGATATTCACTTCGCTGGCAACTTTCCGAAGATCGAAGACTCCTGTCGTATACCACTCTCTGAGCCAATGGTACTTCACGCGAATGTGCTTTGTTTTCGCATTTTCGATATCGTTGGACGTAAATTGTATGGAGGCCAGAGCGTCGGAATATACGATAGGTCGAGATAAACGGTTAAGAGTCGGGAATTCGGTGTAAACGCTGTCCAACCAAAAGAGTTCTTTCACGCACTCAACCAGGGCGATAAATTCCGCTTCCATGGTTGAGCCTGCGACGGTCGACTGTTTACGACAGGACCAACCGATGGGGACGTTGCCGATATACACGATGTATCCTCCGAAGCTCAAAGATGTTTCCGGATCGCTCGCCCACGATGCGTCGGTGAAAGCCGATAACTGACTCGAAGCACAGCCGGATAACTCGATACAAAGTTCTGCGGTGTTTGCCACGTACTGCAAAACTTGGAGAAGGGCACGGATGTGGGTTCGGTTATAGCACGTGTTGTACTGTGCCAGAGCGATGACGGAATAGAGTATGTCGGGACGAGTTCTCGATGCCAAAAACAGAAGTGAACCGATTAGTGATCGGTATGGAAAATCTTCCAAGTTTTCGGTCGATCCTCTGACGAGTGTCGTTCCCGGGGTCACTGGTGTCTTGACGAGATTATTGGTCGACGCCCCGAATTTCTTAACAAGTTTGGCGATATAAGCACGTTGCGTTATGAACGTGCGTCCGGCGTCGCGGATAAATTCGACGCCTAATAGCTTCGTGATCGGACCGAGGTTGACTATATCGAATTTCGAAGAGATGAGACGGATTAGCTGATTGAAAACGCTGTCGGACGCGTAAAACACGACGATGTCGTCCACGTAGACCAGCATAACAGCTGTATTCCCGAACACGTAAACACAATTACATGCTGGCAGTCTTCGAAATCCGAGGGCCCGAAGTGTCTCGTCGAGTTTCTCGAACCATTGTCTCCCGGATTGGTGGAGGCCGTAAAGCAATTTGAGAAGAAGCCACACGTTGTTTGGATCGGTGCATGTGGCACCTGCAGGGATTCTCATGTATACTTTGTGTTTTAACTCGCCATACAGGTACGCACATTTTACGTCGAGGTGTGCGTCTTTCCAGCCTCGCAACACAACCAGGAGACAGAAAAATAAACGAATCAGCACGAAGTTCACGACCGGGCTAAACACCTCATCGAAGTCCACGCCGAGGGTTTGGTAAAATCCTTGGGCAACCAGGCGAGCACGATGACGAGTGACGGTTCCGGCTGCATCGGTTTTTAGCTTGAAAATCCATTTACAACGGAGAATGGTGGTGTCCGGTGGTCGGGGAACTTCGGTGTAAATTTCTCGTTCTTTGAAAGTGTCCAATTCTTCTTGAATGGCTTCCCGCCATTTCGGAGCGTTGTTGAATTTTGGAATTTCGGCGAATGAAGCCGGCTCAGTTCGGCATAAATGAGCCGCATGACGAACACCCGGAAGAGTTGGTAACTTATGCTCGAGATTTCCAAAGAAGAAAAGTCCGGGGTCGTAATCAATATTGTTCAACATACAATACTCCTCGATGTCGTGGTAAGATCTTAGACGGATCTTCGGAGTTGGAAAATAATAAACGTCGATTGCGATTGATCCGGGTTTTTGATCCTTCCGCGCGAATCCGGTGAATAACCGGTCGGAAGCGTGCGTATCAACGCGAAATGGTGTCGTACTTCGCGTACGAACGTTCGCGAAACGTATCGGGCAGATACGCATAAGGCGCGCGGCAAATGGCCGCTTATAGTCGCCTAAAAGCACTGAATGTGCTTAATAACAATGAACGAGGTTTAAAACAAAATACACTTTAATAAAAAGAGAATACTTTACATAATGTTTCCAAATGAAGAGAGAAAATAGCCAAGCTGCAGTGGCTCACGTGCAGCGCCATGTTGGAATCAGAGAATAATGTAGAGTGGCACCTAGTGCCAGAAATTGACATTGAATATGAACAAATCATTTGATAATAGGACAAATCATAGCAGAATGTGATAAAAGTATGGAATTACATACGAGACAGCGCTAAATTAATGTTAACATCGAAAACAATCAAGTAATAACTAATATGCGCTGAATATCTAAACCTAAAGGGAAATCAAGAAGAAATAAAATATATTCATCGATAATATTTGGTCTTTAGACCAACAAAAATGTCTCAAACTCGAAATCTGCATCTGCCATTTCTTCCAGTCGTTTATCAAGTTGTCGGGGAGTATGACATCCCAATCAACACCTAACTTCCAGAGTTCTTGCAGAAAAAACTTCCCTGTGATGGTGAACGGGACAAGAAATCCCAACGGATCAAAAATCCTAGCAATAGTCTTCTCGTTTCGTGGTTTTCGAAGTGGGAGGAATGTCAGCCCAATCGCCAATCTCGACATTCAATTCGTCTTTAACGAAGTTCTAATGCAAACCCAAAACTGACGTTTCTTCTTTTTCGGGCTCTGTCGTCGCATCAACGAGGTATTCTTTACGGAAAAGTTTACGAAGTTCGGGCGAATTGCTTTGCCATTTATGCAACATTAGGTGTGCGCGAGACATGATGACGCGCGATTCGATAAAAATTCTCAGTGCTTCGGCCAACGTTTTCAGGCTGTCGATCAAATCGTCGACGTAAAAACGCTCTTTTAATCTCGGAGCGGTGATCGGGAACTTTTCGCAGGAACGGTCGAGGTGAATAATTATTGTCCCGTTGAGTAGGTAAGGGCTTGAAGTGGCGCCAAACACTACGCGCAATTGTCTCATTTTTCGAATTATAACTGGGTCTGTTCCATTCCAGTCTGGTTGAACCCACAAAAATCGTACGTAATCGCAGTCGGGTTGTGCAAGCAATATTTGTAGAAAGACCTTCTCGATGTCCGAAAGTAGGGCGAAAAATTCCCAACGGAAGTAAATCAACATCTTCACAATTTCGGGCAACAAGTTCGGTCCTTTATCGAGACAATCGTTGAGAGAAAGTTCTTTTTGTGCATTTGAGGAGGCGTCGAACACAATTCGAACTTTAGTGGTGGTTCGATTTTCTTTCACGACAGGTCGGTGTGGCATGTAATAACAGTTCGGGTTGTCGGGGTTAGAGCACTCCTCAATGACGCCTTTTTGTAGCTGGTCATCGAAGATCTTTTGGTACGCAATTCGGACTTTGCTGTAGTCGACGGATCAAGTTCCAAAAACGGCGCTCGGCGATTCGATAATTGTTCGCCAATTGTTGTTTATCAATGATCCACGGAAGGGCCACTTTATATCGTCCCTCGCGTGTTGTGGTGGTGTCTCGAAAAGTTTGGAGTCGGTTGTCGTTCTCGTTGCCGTCGTCATTAAATGTTTCGTGTCTGATGCCAATTGACTCCAATTCCCAAAAATTTCGTAAGTAGTCATCGGTAGAAACGTTCTGGTGCTCACTAGTGGACACCTGCATCGCCGGAGGTCATGTTAGGTGAAGAACCAAACGGAAGCCATCCAAAAATCGTTTCTACTGCGCAAAGTCGTTTTTCTAGTTTCAGTGAATTCCCGGTCAAAATTTCGCCGTAAAAATCAGCACCTAAAAGGAGAAGAATTTCAATATTAATACTTGGTTCATTGAATTTAATTCCCTTCTGTTTTAGGCTGGCTCGCAAGCTCGCCGTCAACTCGAGGGATACAGGATGGGTAATTTTTTCTGTCTCCAAGGCATGGAGTTCACATTTTTTTGATGCATCGTCACAGTTTGAAATGGTCACGTTGTATTTATGACGGACCGATATTGTGGGTTCGTCGTCGAATTTAGTTATTTGGACAATGGATTTTCCTCTCAATTCAAGTTCAAGTTCGAGTGCCAAGGAAGTCACAATGTACGATGATGGACTTCCAGTGTCCAATAAACAGTTTATAACCCGTTCACGGCCATGATGAGTGACTTTCACGGTGAATACAGGCATCACCGCATTTTTCAGATGAACGGTCTCAACCGTATTCGTTCGAGTCGTTGTCGCAATCGTATTCGGGTCTGGAGTCGGAAACGGAGTATTTTTTGATGACTCGATAGTCGTCAAATCGGTGTCACAGACCAGCGTGTGGTGTTGTCGGTGACACTTGTCGCAGGTGGATCGAGCAGGGCATTCACGAGCAACGTGTCTCGTCTCAAGACATCTAAAGCAACGGCCATGACTTTTGCACGCTGATTTTCGGTCGGCAATTGAGAGCGGGCATGCTTCCTTCTTGTGATCATTTTTGCTGCAGAAAAGGCAGCTGTCGATTCGTGCGGTGAGCACGGAGGTCGTTGATTTCGGTGTAAACTGTCGTTTTTCGTTTGTCGTTTTCTTCGAATCACAGCCAAATTTATTAGATTTTTCTTCAGTCGTCTTGCGCGCAATCTGCGTCGATACTGTAGCAGAGGAGGAGGCGCTTGGCGGTCTGTACGACCGTGTGGAAGCGTGAATAACGCGAATGCGCGGCAGAAATGGCGGGCGCGCGACGTCGCCGCTAATGGCGAATAGAAAAGAACTGCCACACGTGGAAAACGTGCTTATTTGCAGTCAAACAACAACTAGGCAGTGACGCACTCAACGAGGGCAACAAATTCCGCTTCCATCGTTGAGCACGCCACGCTGGTTTGTTTTCGACAACTCCATCCGATGGGGACATTTCCAATATATGCAATATATCCACCGAAGCTTAATGACGTGGTAATGTCCGTGGACTATTTGGTATCGGAAAACAACAGATACGAGGTACGACGCGAACAGATCGGGCTTTTCTTGTGTGAAAATTTCTTCACGAATCGAGTCTAACAGTTCGGTAATTGGAAACACGTACATGCCTTTGCGTTCGCCCGTGTAACGGGTTACCCACTGGCGAGGCATCGTTGCCAGAATCATCGGGCTTACGGACTCGTTGAGTGAGTCTTCAGACATCTTGGCACCTCGCAGTCCTCGTACGTGGCTCTCGCTGTCGTCGTAGATGCGTTTCAGGCCGGCGACGTCGTTGAGATATTTGATCGGGGTGGCGCAACGTAGAGCGGCCAAGTGCGCTTCACGGATGGCGTACACGTTGCCAAATCGTTCGGTGAGTAAAGTTTTTGCACTCAAATAATTCAGGTCCGTGACGGCGAGTCGCTTCACCACATTTCCCGCCTCTCCGGTCAGCATTCCTTTCAAATAGACGAGTTTGGTGGAGTCGTCCAAGCCTGTATTTTTGTCGACACTGGCCGAAAAATGTCCCCAAAACTCGTTCCAGTCCGTCGCTTTCCCATCAAATTTCATCGGGTCGAATTTCGGCAATTTCATGGTGAGATTGTTGGAACTCACGCTGCTTAAGGAGGTCGAACGGGGTATTGTTGTGGGATTCAATTTGTCATCAATGGCGGTCAAACAATCAGTCACGCTCTCAAAATATTCCTCAGCCTGCACCATGTCAGCATCCAATTCATCACCATCTGTCAACAATTCAAGAATTTTATTATCCAATTCTTTTAAGTCAGTTCTTTTTATTTCCAATTGGCTTTTGAGTTTTTTCAAAGCCAACATATTGTTACGTGGTAGAGCCGTACCGTGTATCGGCTGGCTCTGCTCGCTCTGTTTAGGCATTTAATGCAATGAATTCTCACTAGACGGCGCTGTGCACCTAATTAGATGCACAGACCGTTCAACTTAGTTGATAGGGGGAATAGGAGTTTACTTAGTGAGCTGATTAAGCCAGAGAGCTCAGATCTCTTTTGAGTCTCAAACTGTTACCTTCACCTACTACTGTCGGCCGGTTTGCGGATCGACAGGACTAGGTTTCCTAAATTGAATTGAATTAACAACAGCATCATCCTTATTTATTTGAATGAATCATTTATGTGTTTTAGGTTTAATAAATGAACAAATGTAATAAGAGCTGATGACCAAACATTTACATTAGTAAATGTCCGACTTTGAATAATAAAGCCAATAGGCATTTTACATATAAAACCCTGTGTCATTCTTGATTAACTTCATGTCACGTAGGACTAAATCAATCCCCATTTAGCCACGTAACAACTGGTGGAGATGCGGTCTCGATTGTAGCCCGTTTAGATTGTTAAAATTATAAAAATTGGATTTAAAAATGCTAAAAAATCTCTTTAAAAATTAAGATATAAATAGTGAAAATTGCTGATTTAATAGCAATTATCTTGAATGACTCAGAGTTGGTAAAAATAAGTGAAGTCACAGCTTGAATATTTAATGTCATTGTGTGAAAAAATTTGCATTTTGGAAATAAAAATAGAGTTTAATTGTTTATTAGGGATTAATAAATTGATTTACAATTGTTATATTTAGAATAAATAAAATATATAGTGTATAAATACTAATTTTGATATTTATTTACAGGTAATTTTGTGAATTTATAGGAATTGAAAAATTGTTTTGAAATGTTATTGTTGGATTATTTTCTTTGTAATTTTGAGTGTAATATTTATATATTATATGCTAATAACACTTTAAGTTTTCAGGTAATGAATTCGTGTTAGTGCATTTCAGTGTTTAAAAAGTGATTCAGTACTAGTGAAAGTGATAAACAGCGCAATATAAGGCTTCAGTGTGGATAAGCCAATAAAATTGTCGCAGTTCAATACAGATAATCTTCAGGATTTGCAAAATTGGGAATTGCCCAAACCGGATTTGAAATTTATCGCTACTAGAAAGAAAAGGAACACTGGATCTGAATCCGACACTGAAACTCGGGAAAATAAGGAAGAGGAAGTCCGATCTCAACCTCAACCAATCCTACAGAAGTTGGATTTCGCTACTTCAACAATAAAATTAATTCCACAAAAAGGTTTAGAAAAAATAATAAAGACATTTACACCAGTAAAGACTAAACCAGTTCCAACCCCAATTAAACCAAATTTTCCAAAGATGACATCACAAACTCCAACGGACGTATTGACCGACTTACTGAAGAGTTTGGTAGTGCAGAAGCGACCAGTCGTCACTTATGATACAGAAAAAGGCAACATCGACCAATGGCTTGTGGCATATGAAGCTACAATAGGAACAGATGATGAGAGAGTAAAACATTTGGCATTAGCCTTAAAGACTGATGGATTGGCATGGTTTGTGGAACAACTTAAGAAGAATCCGACATGGAAATGGACGGATTGGAAACCACAGATCGAGAAAAAATTTCGAAGAAGCCAAGAAAATGTTTACAATACTCTCCACTTTATGAAACACAAAGAGGGTACAGCAGATGCCTTCATGAAGAAAGTCTTGGCCGAATGTGCGTTTATTCTACCAGAAATGACTGAAACTCAGAAAATAAATTACGTTTACCAAGGTTTGAAGCCTGCAATGCAGAAGATGATGATAACAGTATTTCCATCAACGTTAGAAGAAATGGAACAGAGACTTAAATTGTATGAAAGTCACAAAACAGAAGAACCAGCGGATCTACTGCTCACAATGTTTAGAAAAGTAGTAGATGAAAAGGTGAACCCTACGACAACAGGTACACTGTCTGGAACAGGGGGATCCCCAGTAAGCTACGCCGAGTTACTAGCTGAAAATATCAAATTAAAACAGCAAAAGCTCGAAAAAGAGTCAGAAGAGCCACAACAATCGGTTCCACTATTCATACAAGGCGAGTGGTATATTCCAGCATTGCAGCGTGGAAATTCCTTTAGAGGTAGATATAACAGAGGTAGACAGCGGTCAAATAGCAGTCCGACAACAACGCGTTCATGTGGATGTTGGCATCGTTATGGTTGTGAACATAACACATCAGCGCCACAGGAGCAACAATCTCAAGAAAATAGAGGGAATCCAAACAACAGAAAGTGGTTTAAAAAGAAAAGGACACAAGGGAGTGGTAAAACTAACCCTAATCCTAAGCAGAACCCACAACAAGGTCAACATGAAGAGGAAAACTAGTGGGTCGGCCACAAAGAAAATGTTACCATCCAAAGAAGAAAAGAAAGAGTAGAAGAGAGAAGATAATCGTAGTCGAAATGAACATTTCAGAATCTCTATTGGAAATTCCAGTAATAGTGAACAACATGGAAGTCAAGGCAGTTATGGACAGTGGAGGAAAATGCAACATTATTAGCGAAGAGCTTGCTGAAGCTTTACAGTTGAATTACCCGCCCAGCCCAAACATTCGATTGCAAGGGGTAAGCGGAGAACTTGTGACTCCAATGGGAAAAACCAAGATGAACATTACAATTGGTGAATTAACATACAGGATCGAGGTCCTGATTGTTAAAGGATTTCATTATGAATTACTGCTAAGTGACCCATTCATGCTGTTCGCGAAGTGCGTGTTAGACTACGACAAACAAAAAATCTTTGTGGGCCGAACTAGTGGAAAGGAAGTGTCATTTCCAATGAATAAAACTTTTGTTGATCAGAATTATGTTGCAAGGGTAATGAAAAACATCACTATTCCACCAATGCACGAATGCATTGTTCCCATCTATTTGAATAAAGCGATTACATTAGACATGTTTGTGCAACCATTGCATAATGTTACTGATAGATTTGCTGTGATAGGTTGTAAAACTTTAACAGATTTCAAGAACGGCAAAGGCATCATTCGAGTGGCTAATCCGACCAAGAAGACAGTCTTTCTGAAGGAGAAGTCAGCAATCGCAAAAGCTTATTATGTGGTTGATGTTGGGGTGTTTGATGAAAAACAGGTACACTGTTTTGACTTTGACTCCTCAATAGCAAAAGACAAAATGAATAAAGACCAACAAGAGCAAATGCGACAACTTCTTCAAAAGAATCAAGACAGATTTGCTGTTTCTGACAAGGATTTGGGAAGAGTTCAGGTGTATAAGCATAAAATCGATACTGGAGACCATGACCCAATACATTTGCAACCGTATCGTCGTTCTATGAAGGAAAAAGAAGTCGAAGCAGAGGAAACAAAGAAATTGCTTGATATGGGAGTGATAAGGGAATCAGAAAGTCCCTAGAGCGCGCCTGTATTGCTAATAAAGAAAAGAGATGGTAAGTGGAGATTTTGTGTCGATTGGAGACGATTGAATGCGATAACAAAGAAAATGGTGTACCCATTGCCAAGAATAGATGACACCTTAGATCAGCTGGCAGATGCACAGTTCTTCTCCATGATGGATCTCATTCAAGGATATTTCCAGGTAGAGATCAATGAAGAAGACAAAGAAAAGACAGCATTCACAACTTCCAGCGGGCATTATGAATTTAATGTCCTCGGCCAAGGTCTCTGCAATAGCCCAGCAGCTTTTCAAAAGCTAATAAACAAAGTATTAGGCAACCTCCTCGGCAAAGTTTGTATAGCGTACATTGACGACCTTATCATTTTCTCTAAAACATTTGATCAGCATTTGAAAGATCTAGATAACGTTTTCGACAAGCTTAGACAATCTAACTTAAAGGTGAAGTTGAGCAAGTGCACATTTGGGACAAACACCATCAAGTATCTGGGACATGTAGTGGACTCCGAGGGTATATCGCCAGACCCTAGGAATCTGGAATCCGTCGCGAAGTTTCCAGTTCCTACTAACCTCAAACTTCTTCGAGGATTCATAGGGCTCTGTTCGTATTACAGGAAGTTTATTCCAGGTTTTGCGGACATATCCAAGCCCTTAGTCAATTTGACGAAGAAGGACGAGAAATTCGATTGGGGCCCACCTCATGATAAGGCCTTTAGAACATTAAGGACCGCCCTAGTAACCGTGCCAGTTTTAGCTCACCCTAATTTTGAAGAACCCTTCATGGTATCGACAGACGCGAGCGCATATGGGCTTGGCGCAGTGTTGAAACAGAAGATAAACAAACAAGAACATGTGATAGCTTATACCAGCAGACTTCTCAGCCAAGCAGAACAGAATTACAATGCCACAGGAAGGGAGTGTCTGGCCATTCTGTTTGGAATTGAAAAGTATCGACCTTATTTGTATGGTAAGAAGTTCCAGATTATTACAGACCATTCGGCACTTCAATGGCTAAAATCAGTCAAAAACCCCAACGGCAGACTAGCTAGATGGAGCTTAAAGCTAGTGGACTTTGATTTCGATGTGATCCACAAGAGCGGAAAAGCGCACAAAGATGCCGACGCCTTGAGCAGAATTCCAGACGATTTAGGCGAGGAAGAAAACGAAATAGTTCCCTCACTTTTACTCGAACAGCGCGACCTTCCTGCTGAGCAGCGTAAGGATAAGAAGCTACTGGAATTGATCACCGCAATGAATCAAGTAGAGCAACTTCCGAAGAAGAGAAGACGTCCTCTAAAGCAGTTCGTCCTTCTCGACAATGTGTTGTTTAGGAAGAAAAATTCTTTGAATTCCCTAGACACGGAAGTAAATCTGTTATATGTTCCGCAGCATTTGAAAACTGCAGTTCTTGAAGAAATGCATGACGGACTGACGGGTGCTCACTTGGGCCTAAACAAAACATGGAAGAGAATGAGAACAAGATTCTTCTGGCCCCGGATATATAAAGACGTTAGAAATTACGTACTTTCTTGTCCACATTGCGCGAGCTCGAAATCAATGACAACACCGCCAAAAGGTTTAATGCAGCCGTGGTCTACAATATCTAAGCCTTTCGAGAGGATTGCAATCGATACATTGGGAAGTTTTCCGACCTCCGACAAGGGCAACAAGTATGTTTTCGTAATGACAGATTATTTGTCGCGGACAGTGATTGCTAGAGCAGCTACAGCGTTGGAAGCAGCTAGAACTTTGCTTTATGAGTTAATGTTGAAGGAAGGCAGTCCGAGAGAAATCCTGAGCTATAAAGGCACAGAATACAGAAACAAAATGGTGGAAGAAGTATCAAATATGTTTAAAGCCCTACATAAAACCACTTCAGGGTACCATCCAAGGACCAATGGCCTTACAGAAAGATTCAATGCGACGTTTGCAAAAATGTTGCAGATTTACGTTGATAAGGACCAGAGGAACTGGGATGATTTTTTGCCATTTTTGCTTTTCTCGTATAATACCGGTGTGCATGAGACGACAGGATATACACCTTATTATCTTTTGAAAGGATATGAAGTTACGTGGCTAAATGGGGATTGATTTAGTCCTACGTGACATGAAGTTAATCAAGAATGACACAGGGTTTTATATGTAAAATGCCTGTTGGCTTTATTAATCAAAGTCGGACATTTACTAATGTAAATGTTCGGTCATCAGCTCTTATTACATTTGTTCATTTATTAAGCTTAAAACACATACAGTGCGCGCCAAAAAGATGAGTGCACCCCATTTTTCCTTCATTTTTCAGCAATGCGCGCGTGTTGAGTGTTGAAATTTTAAACAAAGATGCAAAATCATAACAAAATAAACTGCTGAAACAATTGGAGCGATTGAGATACAAACAAAAAATTTATTACAAAAAAATGAAAATAGAGGTGCGACAAAATGATGAGTGCACTACAATCAAACTTCAACAGTAAGCAAAATAGTTAAGACAATGAACTTGCATGTATAGATGGTGATAAATAGGTGATGTTGGATGAAAACTGTCAAAGCAGATTTTTAAATTGTCCATTTTTAAAGCCTCCACATCACTCTGAACTCCCCGACCCTTAAATTCAGGAAATATGAAATTTTATTGTAATAATGAATTTCTGAAAACACTTTTTAGACTAATTGGGGGTTCCTAATGCATAATTTCATAATATTTTTTAGGTTGGGACTCAATTTCTGTGCTAAAACACAACTTGAATGGAAAAGTTGCACATTGACTGGAGCCAAATGACAGAATTTTGCCTTTGTAACTTGTGTTAGGCTAGCAGCAGGCTTAATTTCAAATAGAATACAGCTTTCCTGCTCATCTTGTACTATTTTTATTTGGCTTAAAAATTTACAGGACTCAGCACACCACCCGCAGAGAATCATAAAAATTGCCCATTTGAGTACAGCAAGAAAACAGAATGTTCTAGGTGCATTAATAAACTCTGTCATGGTTTTGGATGAAAAAAAAATCAATCCAGATGCATTGAGAAGTGATTGGCATCCCAAACCACGAACAAATTGCCCAAAACGAAAGCAAAAATTGTTTAAATAAAACGTTTTATAGTTTCTCGAACCCCTTATTGTCCTTGTGTTGTTTGACCACTGGTTGTTCCTTCCCAAACTCGAATATTCCGGCACGAACACGAACTAGTTGCTTCACTCATGGGCGCCGCCATGTTGGATGAGGAGGAAAACTTCTCTGCCGACCTCGAAATGACTTGCAAATCACCGTGAACGTTTTCCCAACGTTATTGTGGCCCATAACCTTGTTAATTTGTGGCATAAAGTTGATTATCTTGTGTGAATCAGCAATGGTGTGGAAAACATCTAATGTGAAATGAAAAGCAAGCCATCTTTACTTGTCTAAGGCTGAGCAGCAAGTGAAGTTTATTATCCAGTCATGTGACTGGCCAAAACATAAACAACGCCCCCTTTGGGCAAAACATACAAACTGCATGTAAACAAATACTGCATCCAGCCGTGCAGGTAATTCATAACACTAATAATCGAGTAAATACAATGCAACAAGTGTCATCGCTTGATGATATGACATAACAGTATACACTAAAGCATAACATTCGGTCCCCTCATATTATCAAGCACTTAATACATCGAGATTAATTAAAAAACGATTACAAAACTGGACTAAGTCTGTCTTGTCGACGGACTTGGTAAATATATCAGCGTGGTTTGACTTTGTCCCCACGTGTAACACTTGGAGATTGTCCCTTTTCACGAGTTCTTGTATGAAATGGTACCTGACATCGATATGTTTTGTTTTTCTGTTCTCGATGTTCGATTTCGTAAAATCTACCGTGGAGATATTATCACAAAATACTCGGTGATAAAATTTATTAGCTAAATCGGGAACTATCTCGTATAACACTCGAACGATCCATATGTAGTCTTTCACTGTCTCTGTGAGAGCTACATATTCCGCCTCCATAGTGGACAATGTCACGTTGCGCTGTTTGAATGTTCTCCAGAAAATTGGCGAATTCCCCAATGTTATAAGAGTTCCGCCAATTGAAATCCTATCGTCTCGATTGTTGGCGTAGTCAGAGTCACTGTAGCCAATGACTTCAATACGGTTATTAGGAAATAACATAAGCCCATAGTTCTTCGTCGATCTTAAGTAACTAAGCAAATCCAATAAAGCAAGCCAGTGTTCCCATCCTGGGTTGGATTGAAACTGACTTAAGATATTGATGGCATAAGTCATATCAGGTCTGGTCCTTGATCCTATAAATGCGAGTGATCCAAGCAGATTTCGATAAGGGATTTTCTCCATGATTTTGAAGTCCTCAATGGTGCTTGGACATTGCTTCTTGGTGAGAATCGTTGATTTGACCATTGGCTGCAACCTGATTTTTACTGATTCGAGATGGTTTTGAAACCTCAGTAGCACTTTGTTAATGTATGATTTTTGGTGCAAAATCATACGTTGTTGATGTGCGTAGAATTCGACTCCTAATAATTTCTTGGTCTGTCCAAGTATCACGAGGTCGAATTGCGTTTTGATCATGTTGAGAACATTCATTGCATCTTCTTGTCGCTTGCCGAAAACAACAAGATCGTCGACGTACACGATCAAATACGCTACATTTCCAAACTTATATACACAGTTGCACCAGTCGACGTGTTGTAGGCCAAGCTTGAGTAAAGTTTCTGTAGCAGAGGAGTGCGCTCACGGTATAAAATACTGTGTGTGGAAGCGAGTTTAAATGCCGAAACACGGCTAACATGAGCGCAATGACGTGCGCGCACCTCCAGCGCTTGAAAATGGTGGAAAATGAAGTCACTGCACTCTAAAGTGCTCATATATAGCAAACACAATGTAAAATAAACTAAATGTTTAATAAAAACGAAAATGCTTACATAATTTGGTCCATTTAGATGGAGAAAATACATGAGTGCTTGCTGGCATGCAAGCGGCCATTGTGATTGTGAGAAAACATACATGCACACCATCTGGTGTTAATAATAAGTAATACAAAAGTAAACAGTATAGAGGCAGCATTATGCCCAATGTTAAATAATGAAAAGAAGTCTAAATAAATACACTAGGCTGCATAATGCAGTAATACATTAAGAAATGCGCAAAACAAGTACGGAGGACTGTTTGGCATCGATAAACAACAATTTCCCCCTTCGATGGCAAATAGCCGCAAAAATAAAGAATAAGTTAAGGGAAAAACTTTAAATGTAACTTTACATAGAATAATAATAATGGAAATAATAATTCGGAACATCGAGCCGGGTACTGTTATATTAATCACTACGGAAGCCCGAAAATTCCCACTGGAACTCGATGATCCTCAAAATTCGGGAAAAACAAAATTAAGAATGTCACGATAGGTTGAAATTGAAAATCCGGGAAATCAGGAGACGCAGTTGAGATGATCCCAACCATTTGGTAAAAATGTCTGCCACGTTCATTGATCCGGGGACTTTGCGCAATTGGAATGCACCTGCTGTGTACCATTCCCGAATCCAATGAAATTTCACTCGGATATGTTTTGTTTTACTGTTCTCCACGTCATTTGATGTGAATTGGATGGAAGAAAGCGCATCGGAGAACACTAAAGGTGGTGAAGATCTATTCAGCATCGGTACGGAACTGTAGACATAATCCAGCCAATAAAGCTCACGGACGCACTCAACGAGTGCGACAAATTCCGCCTCCATCGTTGAGCACGCCACGCTGGTTTGTTTTCTACAACTCCATCCGATGGGGACGTTTCCAATATAAGCTATATACCCGCCGAAACTCAAAGAAGTGCTGACTTCGGTGGCCCAGGACGCGTCAGTATATCCCCATAGTTGTCCATTGGAACAATTTGACAGTTCAATTGCATAATCCAAAGTATTACCTACATAGCGCACAACCTGCATGAGCGCCTTGATGTGAGTGTGGTTGTAGCAATTGTTGAATTGTGACAACATTATCACTGAGAATAATATATCAGGTCGTGTCCTCGATGCGAGGAAGAGAAGAGAGCCAATTAACGAACGATAAGGAAATTCTGGCAAGTCCTCTTTCGACCCTTTGACGAGCGTCGTTCCTGGTGTTACTGGGACCTTGATGAGTTTATCGGCGACAATTTCAAATTTCTTAAGAATCTTCTGTATGTATGCACGTTGGATGATGAAGATTCCCTTGGGAGTACGGATGAACTCTACACCTAAGAGTTTCGTAATTGGTCCTAAATTCACGACATCGAATTTGGTGCTAATGAGAGCAATTAATTGCGTCAGGATGCTATCCGTCGCGTGAAATAGTACTATATCATCGACGTATATTAGCATCACGGCGGAAGTTCCGTATATGTACACACAGTTGCACCCTGGTAATCTGCGAAATCCCAAATCGCGCAATGTTTGATCCAGTTTTTCAAACCATTGGCGCCCGGACTGATGGAGTCCGTAGAGCGACTTTATCAGGAGCCATACGTGATTTGGATTTGAACATGTTGCGCCAGCTGGAATGCGCATATATACTTTGTGCGCAAGATCGCCGTATAGGTACGCGCACTTCACATCTAAATGCGCGTCCTTCCACCCTTTGAGGACTACTAATAGGCAGAAAAATAGGCGTATGAGAACAAAGTTGACAACAGGGCTAAAGACTTCATCGTAGTCTACACCTAACGTCTGACGAAAACCCTGTGCCACTAATCTGGCGCGATATCTTGCTGGCTTGCCTAGAGCATCTTCCTTCAGTTTGAAGAGCCACTTGCACCCTAATATGGTTGTATTTTCCGGTTTTGGGACCTCTTCATAGACGCCTCTTTTTGCAAAAGTGTCTAACTCTTCATTAATGGCTTCCTGCCATTTGGTTGCATCCGGAAATCTTACAGCCTCTGCGTAACTTGTGGGATCACGACGACAAAGGTGCACTCTGGGAAGTGGTTGCGGAAGATCCTCCAATTCATATTCCATATTGCCAAAATAAAATAGTTCAGGATCATAAGGAATGTTATTCATGTGACAGAATTCCTCAACGTCACCTCTAGAACGTAATCGGAGTCCTGCTTCTGGGAAATAATAGACATCTGTTTTTAATTTGCCGGGTTCCTGCACTTTGCGCAAATGTTCCTCCCTTTTCCAGTGTCTACACACAGTATCTCCACCAATGTAACGCCATTTATATGCAGTTGCAGCTCCAGTTGGAGGTGGACCATGGTGGGCTGCTTGATGAGCTTGTGGCGCATTTCCACGAGAGCCTCGACGAGCATTTACAAAACTCGGAGGTGAACCAGGTGGTGTATGACTTGGTGTATTGCTGGGAGTAATAACTGGACTCGGCACCGGCGTTATTACTGGAGTAATTAGAGGAGCTCGAATAGGAGATCCCGGAGTTGGAGTGGCTGGCGGAGTTCGGAATTGAGCACCCGCTGGGGTCGAATCGTCAGAGTCATAGTCCGTATCACATTCATCCTCTGAATCCGGAAATTTGGGCCAATCAGTATATTGTAAACCGTCGTCAAACCTCACATGCGGTTGTGAAATGCGCAATGGTTGATAAGTTTGCGATGTTTGATGCGATTGGTCCTCATCTGGTCCCATCCACGGTTGCTGCGGACCTCGATAATGGTTGGAACGTTTGTAGGATTGCCGTTCGTCAATTTGGACGTGAATGGATTCGATGACTTTGTTATCTGTTGGATTCCAGACGCGATAACCTCGCGTTGTCGTGGCGTATCCAACCAAATAGCCCTCCCAAGCTCGTGGATCCAATTTGTCCCTGCCAGGAGCCGTGTGATGTACCCAGCATTTGGAGCCTAACTTCCGGAGGTGTCGGAGCGAAAGGGCACGTCGTCGCCACAAAATATAGGGCACCTCATTTTTGAGACGAGAATGAGGGCACCGATTCTTTATATAAGAGAAAGTCACTGCGAATTCCGCCCAAAGTTCATTCGGAAGTCCGGTTTCATCCAGAATAGCACGCGTGTAATCCGCCATTGTGCGATTTATGCGTTCCGCTGTGCCATTCATAGCGGGGCTATGTGGATTGGTCCGTTGGGCTTGAATCCCAGTTTCCTTTAAATAGCGGTCGAATTCGTTTGATAAGAACTCCCCTCCTCGGTCAGTTCGGATGGCCTTCACTCGTTTGCCTGTCACTCGTTCGATTCGTGTGACGTAGTCTTTGAACAATCCAAATACTTGGGATTTTTGAGCCATCGGAAATATCCAGGCATAGCGCGTGGCGTCGTCGATAATCGTTAGCACATAACGCGCGCCTCCGTAGGAAGTCGTTCTTGATGCTCCCCACACGTCCATGTGTAGGAGATCTAAAGCCTTTGTAGAAATAGGATGTTCATCAGGTTTATGGGAAATGCGCGTTGATTTCGCAATTCGACAATGATTACACGAAAGTTCCTTGTTCACTTCTGCCGGTGTCACTCCATAAACTTGGTTATTTCCGGCCAAAAGTTTCATTGCATTGGTGTGAAGATGACCCAATCTGCTGTGCCATATCCCAGTCGCATCCTTTTTAACCGTAGGCGCTGCAACTTTCTTTTGATTCGCCGACTTTAGATTCGGTTTGGAAGTTGGAGGAATTGCCTTTAATGTGTCGGCAAAGGATGGGACTTGAGGTAATGGATTGGTAGGAACAGGTACAGGAGGTGTCTTGGACTGGGTTACTTTGATTGGTGCAGGTGGAGGAATTTCATTTGGCAAAGGAGGGAATTCGAGCCGAAAATCAGTAAAAAGTTCAGGATTTTTCGACTTTTTCTTTGCTCTTGGATACTGGATGAAATCCTCTTCTGTCGTGACTAATGTTCGGGTCGGAGCGATTGACTGCGCAATAGGTACATCCACTGTTGACATCAGTGTTGAAGGTGGGCACAAGCCATCGACATAATAAAGGCCGCCCTTTTCTTTGGCCCGAAGCATTGGATGCTTAATGTCGGATTTGTAGACATAGACGTCTCCATTCCAAATATGGATGTGATGTTTAGTTTTGTCCATTTTTGACACTGAAATCAAATTCGCCTCGAATTTTGGCGCATACAACACATCTTGGAGATTTACGACACATTCTACGTTGTTGATCATGGAGATAATCTGGACTTTGCCCTTTCCTAGAACTTCGGAATGTCCTTGACCTAATGCTATGTTAAAGGGCACAACTTTAACAAAGTCCTGAAACCAAGCCTGGACGTGGCACACATGATCTGTTGCCCCACAATCCACGATCCATTCATGTGATTGCATGAAGTGAATTGTGGGCAACTGTTGCGGAGCACTTGCGAAAAAGTTTGTTTCTCGTCTTGCGCTGGAATTCCCCCTTGGTCTAGAATCATCTCGGTTTGAGTTCTTATTGCGTTTATGGCTTGAACTCCTCGGCTTCCTTTGAAGTGAAGCTGCCGGTTGATTCTTGTCATCTCGGCGCGATGGCAAAGGACATTTATTTGCGTAATGGCCAAATTCCTGGCAATTAAAACACTGCACCGAAGATAACGGTCGAGAGGGACGAGAACGATTTCTCCCACGTTGCTGTTTTTCACCAGCATATGCACGAGAATGTTTTGGATTGTCCACGTCGCGTGAATCCATAGCTTTGAGTCGCATATGTTCCGCGAGTAACTGTTCGGACACTTTCTTTGGTGTGAATTCACCGTTGGGCAAGTGATATGTTGTGAATGAAATCTGTGAATATTCACGAGGCAATAAGTCCAAGTATTGGTAAGCGTGGTGATCAGGCGAAGTTATCTCTCCGATATCCTTCATTTGGCGGACATGATAGTCAACGCGTCCTAAGAAGTCGGCCATATCTTCGCCCTGCTCTAGGCGCAAATTCAAAAATTCGCGGCGCATGGCTGCCTGTCGTGCGCGAGATGATGGCGCATAAATGTTGGCCAAAATGTCCCATGCTTCCTTCGGGGTTTTACAATCATCTAGCGCAGACTTCTTCGCCTCGCTTACAGAACAGTATATTAAGCCTAATGCCTTGGCTTTACGACGCTTGTATTTCTTCTTTTCCTTGTCACCCGCGGTTTTAAGGAATTCTGCCTCTTCTTCTTCAGTTACGTGTTCCCATAACTCTTCACTTCTCAGCACCATGCGCATTGAGCGCTGCCATAGTTCGTAGTTTCCTACGCTGAGAATCGGAAGGCGTCCGGAATTGGCTTCGACGGATTTTGACATAATGACGTGGAGCTACGAAACAATCCGAAGCGAAGCACACAGGACGGAAAATGGTACAATTGATGAACTTGACGGTCTCGGAGCACAATATCGCGTTGCACAACACAAATGCGGCGCACTATTCGAAGCACTGTCAAAGCGGATATCAATCGAATTGGGCAACCACTTCTGAAGTGGTCAGATAACCCTAGCCAGCCAACACACAGGGGTCCGTTCGCCTACCTGGAGGCGCGGGAGTACCTGCTGGCCGCGGTAAGCACTGGCTAGGAATGAGTTTGTGCGGTGGTTCGACTGAACCGGAGGGCACAAACTATTCTAAGGGACCCACAAAAACTTAATACTATCTTAAATACTAACAAGCTAATTACGACTACTGAAAAGCAATTTTTAATTAGTATGATGAGACGTTGCGCCAATCTAGAGATGAAAATGGCGTAGTTGCGCATTTAAAATGCGAAAATCGTCGAAAAATTGTCGATACAACGACCGTACACGGTGTACTAAGTCGGGAATTAGTCCAAATCGTCGTTCACGCTGTGTAAAGCGGGTTTCCAACGTTGATTCTCGTTGGAAAATGGCGAAAATCTGAAAATAAATTGGAATTCGTCTCGAAAATTGCGAAACCCGCAGAAATCCGGACGAAATTAAATGAAAAATCGTAGAGCTGGTCGTGCAGACTACGTGAGAACGTCGGCGTGTCGTCTCGAACGTTCTAGAGACGAAAATTGTCGCGGAAATCGGCGCAATCTGCAAATAGAAAATTTATCGCAAATTCGCGAATTTCGCGAAAATGGCGATAAAAATTAGCGGTTTCGGCGTGCTGCAAGGATAGCAACCATCCTCTGCTACCACTTGTAGCAGAGGAGTGCGTTCACGGTATAAAATACTGTGTGTGGAAGCGAGTTTAAATGCCGAAACACGGCTAACATGAGCGCAATGACGTGCGCGCACCTCCAGCGCTTGAAAATGGTGGAAAATGAAGTCACTGCACTCTAAAGTGCTCATATATAGCAAACACAATGTAAAATAAACTAAATGTTTAATAAAAACGAAAATGCTTACATAATTTGGTCCATTTAGATGGAGAAAATACATGAGTGCTTGCTGGCATGCAAGCGGCCATTGTGATTGTGAGAAAACATACATGCACACCATCTGGTGTTAATAATAAGTAATACAAAAGTAAACAGTATAGAGGCAGCATTATGCCCAATGTTAAATAATGAAAAGAAGTCTAAATAAATACACTAGGCTGCATAATGCAGTAATACATTAAGAAATGCGCAAAACAAGTACGGAGGACTGTTTGGCATCGATAAACAACAGTTTCTTCAAGTTCAATGCCCCATTCCCTTCCTGACTGATGCAGACCGTAAATTGCTCGTAGTAACTTGCAGACGTAATTTTCTTTGCCGTGGTGCACAAATCCTTTGGGTTGTCGCATATAAACTGTCTTGTGCAACTTCGCATATAAGTAAGCGCACTTGACGTCCGCTTGAACATATGCCCATCCCAACATGCATACGAGAAGTGTGAACATAAAGCGCACAATGGAAAAGTCTACGACAGGTGAGAATGTTTCCTCGTAGGACTCGCCATAGACTTGCGAAAAGCCCTGCGCCACGTTTCTTGCCTTGTATCGCGCAATTTCTCCCTTGTCATCCTGCTTGACTGTATAGATCCATTTGCATCCTATGATTTTCGTGTCGGATGGTGGTGGAACCAACTCCCAAACTTCTCGCTCGTGCATTGTGCCGATTTCATCACGCATAGCTTGGTTCCACTCTTCCTTTTCCGGTAGAGCGGCTACTTGTTCAAAGCGCGTGGGTATGTTGACTTCCAGATGATTCGCCTCGAAATCGAATGTCAACTCATCCAGGTCCAAATCAGAATCTTCCGCAGTCACATTGGATTCAGAGGGCTTCTTCTTCCTCTTATCTTCGAAAAGATGCTCGGGAAGGCGGAGATTGTGATCCCTGCAGTAACGTTTGACTTCGGGTATCGAACGCAATCTTGGCTTGTCGTATCCCTGGATTGTATATTCAATGTCCTTTTGTCCAGTTGGTCTTGTCTTTTCAGTTTTCTTCCAAACAAGATGAGGTATTGTTGGTACTGGATTCAAAAGATCTATTCCTGGTTGTGGTAAAATGCCTTGCAATTTTACACCTGCTTCAGCTCCTGGTATGTTAGGTTTTGGTTGAAGTTTTTCATTCGGCAATCTGAATTTCAATTTCAGTTGAGGTATTTCTTCTTCCTTTTCCTTCTTAATTGGTTGCGGCGGGGGTAGCGGTGGTCTAACATCTTCATCCGAGTAGTACTGACGATCGTGGTGGTCGTCCAAATTATCGTTCAAATTATCAATAAACGTTGTGTATTTTTCGGGTAGGCCCAGCACGCCTTCAACTCCGCGCCTGCTCTCGACAAACCTCACATCGCTTGTCTCGATGACCTTTGAAAAGTCCGGCAACCAAATCCTGTAGCCTTTTGTGATTCTGGAATAGCCGAGCATAATTCAATTTAACCCCTTATTGTCGATTTTTCCATCTTGCACTTTTTTCTGCACAAAGCATAAACTTCCGAATTTCCTCAGATGGCGTAAAGATGGTTTCCGACCATAGTAAAGCTCCATCGGCGTCTTTTCCGAGTTGAGCTTCGCAATTCTGTTTCTCAAATAGTTAAAAGTCAATATTGCCTCCCCCCAAAATCGGTGCTCTAATTGCGCATCATAAATGAGAGCTCGCATCCCATTTGCCAAAGTTTGGTTAAGTCTTTCAGAAACGCCGTTCTGTTGGGGCGTGTACACATTCGTCTTTTCATGTGTAATTCCTTGTTCCTCGAGGTATTCTCCAAACTTGTTGGAACAAAATTCCATTCCATTGTCTGTTCGAATTGTTAAAACCGATTTTCCCAATAATCGTTCTATTCTTTTTACGTGTTTTTGGAAAATGTCAAACACCTCGTCCTTCTTTTTCATGAGATACACGGTTGAATAACGGGAAAAATCGTCCGTTATTGTGAGGAAGTATCTATTCCCCGATAGTGTTGCTGTGTTGAATGCTCCGCATACGTCCATATGAAGTAGTTGTAGTGGTTCCTTGGACCTAATGCCCGGTATGGACTTGTGAGAAACCGCTTTCTTCTTCGCCAAACTGCAGACATCACATTGCGTGATCGGAACATCCAATAATGGCAGTCCAATGACAGCTTCGCTTCGACTCATTCCCTGCAAACTTGGGAAATGAATGTGCCCCAGTCGTTCGTGCCACAACCTCGCCTCTTCTGGGCTCGACTTAGTCCTACTTGTGTGTGGCAATTCTTGTTGTTTCTGCTCGTTCTTTTGTTCGCCCACATTGGCTTTGTCCAATTCTTTTGCTTTTAGCTTCTCAAAATCGGGTTTTTGATCGCTGAGTTTGATATAGTACAGTCTGTCCTTCTTTACACCTTCCATAAGTTGTCGTTTCCATTGTGGATCATAAATTTTGACCAGCCCTGCACCAACAGCGACCCTGCATCGTGCCTCGTCAATACACGGTCCCGACAGCAAATTTCTCCGTAGATCAGGCGCGTAGTACACTTTCTTCAGTGTTATGGGGATTGTTTCGCTCCCGACCAAACACATGATGCAAACATTCCCAACTTCTTGTATCTGGATTAGGGTCTTCTTGTCGGCCTGACTAATTGTTCCACTCATCTCTTTAAAGTTGTGGAATTGACTTCTGTCTTTACAGAAGTGCCCCGTTGCTCCCGTATCATAAATCCAGCAATTACTGGCTTCACTGCACTGCAGCATCTCTTGTTCACCTAATTCGGTGAGAAAACCAACGTCCAACATGTTCGTATCCAGTTCCTCGACGGTATTCGACTTCATGTTGCTGTTTGGAGCCAATTGTAATTGTGCCGTGCACTCTTTGGCCCAATGTCCGTGTTGGTTGCAACGGAAACACGGCCCCCGTCTCGTTGATCCGGTGCTGTTTCCTCTGGAATTCGTGTTTCCTCCGCCTCGCCAATTTGACTTCCCGCCTTTTTGTCTCGTGTAATTGGCTTTGTTGCTTTGGTTGTTATTCTTCTGCTGGGATTTAGATGAATTGTCGCCATTTTTCGCACTTGTTGAACCAGGTCCCGTGCTAAATGCATCCACGATCGGTCCTTGGCCAGAATCTCTTCTTTGTTGCACAAGTCTGCCCTCTTCGGCGACCAATTCGATTTCAACCTTTTCCAAAGTAAAGTTGATATCTTCCCATCTATAAATCGCTTGAACGATCGATTGATATTCCTGTGGTAGATATCTAATGAGTTGAAATGCCTGGTATAAATCCTCTAGCTTGTGTTTCACATCTGCTAATTTCTTCGCAACATTTTGGATTTTTGCGGCGAAAATACCAATGGTTTCCGTCGCCGGATCGTATTTCAAACTGAAGAATTCGTCCAGCAGACGTATAATCCGCGCCCTCGAGACTGGTTCGAAATTGGTTTTCAGCGTATCCCACGCTTTCTTGGCGTCCTCGACCCCACTGAGCAGCTCGTGGTACTGTTCTTCTATCGAGTAGTAAATCAAACTAAATGCGCGGCCTTTCCGTAATTTGTAGTCCGAGCGATCACGCCATGACGCTCCGGGTGCCAACGCCTCTTCGGTTCCGTCAGTAAATCCCCAGCAACCGTGATGCATGAGGAGAACCTTGATTTGTTGTTTCCAACTGTCGTAGTTCAGTCTGTTAAGCAGTGTAATTTTTCTTTCCAATTTATCCGTATCCATGCTGTCCTTTTGATTTGAACTTGTTGAAAAATCACACACTCAACTAGTATAACTAGACTGACTAGTATGACTAGTATAACACTAAAGTGTTAATCCGCACACACTCAACTAGTATAACTAGACTGACTAGTATGACTAGTATACCGTACTGCCTTGATTTAACGCCGGTCGTATCTAAACGCCGGCTCCTGATTAAACGCCGGGCAAACTCAGAACGAAAAGGCAATAAACGCCGGCCTTAAATAAACGCCGGGTTTGTTTAAACGCCGGTTTTAAACGTTTTTTAGACGAATATACGGTAATTTAACGTAAATGATTGGGTGGCGGCAGTAAAAAAACCTTTTTTTTTCGTTAGACGCCCGGCGCGAATAATCGCCGGGCTTTGAATAATCGCCGGAGGGGTCGACTTGGAAAAGTAAATAAACGCCCCGGCGTTAAATCGAGGCAGTACGGTAACTGTGCACACAGTTTTCCCCCAAAAATTTATCCTAGCACACACTAATCTAAGAACAGTATTAAATGATAATATTCGAAAAATTGCACGAAAATTGTTCTTAAGTGTTGTCTTCTCCTCGTAACTCGTTCGCTTGTGTCGCGCCGTTTCAAATCCTCGCAAATTGTTCACTAAATCGTTCGCCGTTTTCCAATTTGTTCCTCGACGATTTCAGTTCACACTTCACGTGTGGTTGGCTGGAACAGTCGGCGTCGTATCGGAAACGTTTCTCCACCGAAAATATCGTCTCGTTGACGATACGTATTGCGCCTCGCAATACGGGAACAAATTGCCCAAAACGAAAGCAAAAATTGTTTAAATAAAATGTTTTATAGTTTCTCGAACCCCTTATTGTCCTTGTGTTGTTTGACCACTGGTTGTTCCTTCCCAAACTCGAATATTCCGGCACGAACACGAACTAGTTGCTTCACTCATGGGCGCCGCCATGTTGGATGAGGAGGAAAACTTCTCTGCCGACCTCGAAATGACTTGCAAATCACCGTGAACGTTTTCCCAACGTTATTGTGGCCCATAACCTTGTTAATTTGTGGCATAAAGTTGATTATCTTGTGTGAATCAGCAATGGTGTGGAAAACATCTAATGTGAAATGAAAAGCAAGCCATCTTTACTTGTCTAAGGCTGAGCAGCAAGTGAAGTTTATTATCCAGTCATGTGACTGGCCAAAACATAAACAACGCCCCCTTTGGGCAAAACATACAAACTGCATGTAAACAAATACTGCATCCAGCCGTGCAGGTAATTCATAACACTAATAATCGAGTAAATACAATGCAACAAGTGTCATCGCTTGATGATATGACATAACAGTATACACTAAAGCATAACATATCGTCGTTGTTGTATCGTCGGGGTTGCGTATTGTTACGTGGCCAAATGGCCAATAGTGACCACGTAACTTTACTTATTTTAACTGTTTACTAAACTGAGTTAAGCTCAGTTACTAAGAGTGAGGTAAATGAAACAAAGCCAGAGTTTAAGATTGAAAACAATACAGTGTCTTTATTCTTTAATTCAAACACTTAAATCATAAATACAAAATGTGAAACTAAATCTAAACTAAACCTAATAAATACTCTAAGATATGATTAACACTTTGATTCAATTTGGAGGGAAACAATCACACCATGCCATTTGCTGGCTGGTGCTAACTGTTTAGAAGCCCGGGATGGACTGAGCTCCAAGAGCCAAAGTGGCTCTTTTATACCTAAGTCACCCCCTGAGTTTAATCCAGATTGACCAGCCCGTGATGTCACCATCACGTACGCTGGCTAGTGATAGCTTTTGACAACTTCTTCAATTCTAGCGCTGGTTTGAGCTGGTCGGCAGACGACGCAACTCAACCGCGTGACAGCCCCCCCTTTAAATTTTTTGGTCTCCAAAAACCAAAGTTACTTAGAATTTAAGCCAATTATTTTATATGCCAATCATACCTTAAAACAAAACAATCAAATATATGAGTCCCACCCCAGTGTTAATCATATCTTTTACAAAGTAAAACAAAATTCAACATTTCACTAAAAAAAAATTACAATGAAATTCAACACTTTACTCTTCAAAATAACACTTTTTGGATTTTTCTACTCTTTTATATTACTTTTTTTTCTTCGGGTTTTCTAACATTTTCTATATAAAAATATGAGATTTATATCTCAAATTAAAATACACAAAAAAAACAAAGTATTTAAAATTAAAAGTTCATGGAAAAGGAGCTTTTAGCTTCTCTTTTTCTTCTTCGAATGGTTCCAAAGCCTTCTGATGCAACTCGTACACAATCCGGTGGCGTAGATGAATCGGATGCGCATGGCGCATGTAGTCTCGGTCCACCAGATAAAGAAATAAATTAGAATTCGCTTGACCAATATCAATTGTAATTCAATGTATTCCTTATTGATTTCATCTATTGCAACTACAATTTTAATTGTTTAATAATACGTACTGTCACACACGAGCTTTCTAAATATCACGTTGTTAAGTTCAATTGAAAATTTTCTCCGGTCACAACAATATGCTTGTGTTCCCTTTGAAAAAGTTCAGTAGAATGTAGTGTAATCGCGTCGTGCCTGTTTGCGTAGGCGGCGTGACCGGAAACTGCCAACTTCAGGTGGTCGCGCATGCGCGTCGTTGTCGACCGCACTTGCGACGCCTGGTGACGGTTTCGGAAGTTGATTTTCCTCATTTTTCGCCGGAAGTTCATTCTCGAATAAGCCTCGCAACGATATTTGATCGGCATCGTCGATGAAACGTTCCGTAGCTGCAGAAATAGGTTTGTTTGACGAATTTACGTTGTCTTTTGCGATAATTTCATTTTCGCTGTCTATTTCCTTCAAATCCTCAGCAAATGTAACTTTTTTAGATGTTAAAGGCCTCATAATATCTTCTGAAAGTTCTTCTCTCATTTTGTACGGTTTCAGTCGCTCTATGTTCACAATGTCCATCTTTTTGCCTGATAAACTTCGAATTTCGTAGTCATTCGGCGCTGTTCGTCGTACGATCTCATATGGCCCAGAGAATTGTGGCAAGAGCTTTTCACTTAAACCAACCTTTCTATTTGGTGTTTTCAAATAAACTAGCTCTCCTGGGTCGAATTCCACATGTACTCTGTCCAAATCAAACCTTTTCTTGCTCTTCAAACCTTGTTCTTGTATTCTTTCATTGGCAATCCTCCTTGCCTCCCTGATAAATCTGGAAGTACGCAAAGTGAACTCCTTGCGAGGACGATTTAAGTTGACATCCACGTTGAGATCTGCTTCATAACCTCGTAATAAATAATACGGAGTGTAACCCGTTGTTTCATGGACTCCAGTGTTATAAGAGAAAAGAAGAAATGGCAAAAATGCGTCCCAATCAGTATGATCTTTATTTACATAGCTCTGCAACATTTTAGCTATTGTTGCATTAAATCTTTCCGTAAGACCATTTGTTCTTGGATGGTATCCGGAAGTGGATTTGTGAAGGGACTTAAACAATGCAGATACTTCCTTAATCATTTCATTTCTATATTCTGTTCCCTTATCACTCAGAATCTCTCGTGGGCTTCCTTCTTTCAGCATGACTTCATAAACAAGGGCATTCGCTGCTTCAATAGCCGTGCATGCTGGCGCAGCTCTGGCTATCGCAGTGCGTGATAAATAATCCGTAATGATGAAAACGTACTTGTTTCCTGTGTCAGATGTTGGGAAACTGCCTAACGTGTCTATGGCTACTCGTTCGAATGGTCGAGACACTGTCGACCACGGCTGCATCAATCCTTTTGGCGGTGTTGTCATGGTTTTTGCACTTGCACACTTCGGACATGAGAGTACGTAATTCCTTACGTCCCTATAAATCCTTGGCCAGAAGAAACGTGTTCTAATTTTCTTCCAAGTTCTACTCAGGCCTAAATGAGCGCCTGTAAGACCATCATGCATTTCTACTAAAACATCTTTTCTCAAATGCTGTGGAATATACAGTAATTCTTCCGTGTTCAAGGAATTAAATTTCTTCTTCTTAAACAAAATATCGCCTTGAAGTACGTACTGCTGTAGCGGACGTCTTCTTTTGCGCGGAAGTTGCTCTATTGTCTGCAGTGATGTGATGAGTTCCATAATCTTCTGGTCTTTACGCTGCTCTGCAGGTAAATCGAGATTTTCGAGCAATAATGAAGGAATAATTACTTCTTCTTCACTAATGTCCTCAGGAATCCTACTTAACGCATCGGCATCTGTATGTTTCTTGCCTGACTTATGCTGTACTTCATAATCATAGTCAACCAACTGCAGACTCCATCGTGCTAACCTACCATTTGGATTTTTGACACTCTTCAGCCATTGAAGTGCTGAATGGTCCGTGATGATGGTAAACTTCTTTCCATACAAATAAGGGCGAAATTTCTGTATGCCAAACAATATGGCCAGACATTCTCTTTCTGTCGCGTTATAGTTCTGTTCGGCATTGCTCAATAACCTACTAGCATAACAAATCACATGCTCTTGGTTGTTAAGCTTCTGTTTCAAAATGGCTCCCAAACCGTAAGCGCTTGCATCCGTCGATATGATGAAAGGATGTGCGAAATTAGGATGAGCCAAAACTGGCACTGTTACCAAAGCTGTTCTTAGTTGTTTAAATGCTTCTTCATGAGGCGGTCCCCAGTCAAATTTCTCGTCTTTCTTTGTAAGGTTGACCAAGGGTTTGGAAATATCAGCAAATCCTAAAATGAATTTTCTATAATATGAGCACAAACCCAAAAATCCCCTTAACTGCTTCACATTTAATGGAATTGGAAACTTTGCTACAGACTCGAGATTTCGTGGATCTGGTGAAATGCCTTCTGAATCAATCACATGTCCGAGATATCGGATTGTATCCGTCCCGAAAGTGCATTTACTTAGCTTTACCTTTAAATTCGCAATTCGCAGTTTTTCAAAGACTGAGTCCAGATCTTGTAAATGTTGTTCAAATGATTTAGAAAAAATTATAAGGTCGTCAAGATAGGCTATACAGACCTTTCCAAGGAGGTTGCCCAATACTTTATTCATCAATTTTTGAAACGCGGCTGGGCTATTACATAACCCCATTCCTAGGACATTAAATTCATAGTGTCCAGTTGAAGTGGTGAACGCTGTCTTCTCTCGGTCTTGTTCATTTATTTCAACTTGATGGTATCCTTGGATTAAATCCATCATCGAGAAAAACTGGGCCCCTGCTAGTTGATCTAACGTGTCATCTATTCTTGGTAGTGGGTACACCATTTTCTTTGTAATTGCGTTCAACCTCCTCCAATCAACACAAAACCTCCATTTACCGTCTCTTTTCTTGATGAGCAAGACTGGCGCGCTCCATGGACTTTCTGATTCCCTTATGACTCCTTGTTCTAACAATTTTCTGGTTTCCTCAGCTTCTACTTCTTTTTCTGCAATTGAACGTCTATACGGTTGCAAGTGAATAGGTTCATGATCACCTGTATCAATTTTATGACTAAAATTGGTTACTCTTCCTAAGTCTTTATCTGACATGGCAAATCTGTCCTGATTCTTCTGGAGTAACTGCTTCAATTGTTGCTGTTGGTTCTTAGTCATCTTATCTTTGGCTATTGCGGAGTCAAAATCAAAGCAATTTGCTTGTTTTTCATTCAACAACTTAACAACCTTAGAACTTGGGGAGTTAGAGTCAAAACAATTTGCTTGTTTTTCATCCATCAACCCAATATCAATAATATAATGTGCCTTACCAATTGCAGACTTCTCTTGCAGAAAAATGGACTTAGATGTTGGATTTGCCACTCGTATTACGCCTTTGCCGTTCTCGAACTTTGTTAACGTCTTTTAACACATAATACCAAACCTATCAATTACATTTCCTAAAGGTTCCAAAAACATTTCTTTCGTTAAAGCTGTGCTTAGGTTAACTGGAACTACACATTCATGCATTGGTGGAATTGCTATACCTTTTGTCACTCTTGCTACGTAATTCTAGTCCACATACGTCTTATTCATCGGGAAAACTGCTTCTAATCCACTTTTTCGGCCCACAAAGATTTTTTGTAAATCGTAATCAACAACACACCTCGCAAAAGTCATAAATGGATCCCCCAATAAAAGTTGGTAATTGAAACTTCTAACTATCAATACTTCTACTGCATACTGCAATTGTCCTATTTGAATGTTCAAATTTGTTTTACCCACTGGAGTTATTAAATCAGTTCCTATTCCTCGTAATCTAACGTTAGGTGTAGGTTGATAATCCAACTGTAATATTTCTGCTAACTCTTCACTCAAAATGTTCTTCTTAGCTCCAGTGTCCATGACTGCCTTTATTTCCAAATTCTTTACAATTACCGGGATTTCCAACAATGATTCCGAAATTTTTATATCAATTATTGTAATGTTGTCCTTTTTCCATCTTTTCTTCTTTTTCTTCTTACTTCTATTCGGATGGTGACAATCTCTCTGTGGCCGACTTCTCAGTTTTCCGTCTGTTGTTGGGTGTTGACTGTAGTGCTAGGACCTTCTCTTCTACGTCTTCTTGGTCTTCCAGCAGTACCACCTCTATCCTGTTGGTACCTTGGTGGATTATAAAACTCGCAAGTAAAGTGATGATAGCATCCACAAGATCTAGTATTATTATTATTACTATTATTGTTATTGTTAGTATTGTAATTTTGACTACCACCTCTATTAGTACTACCTCTTTGAAAATTCTTATACTGAAAATTCTGACCTCCTCGCTTCATTGGTGTATACCACTGGCTTCCTATCAAGATGGGTTCTTCTGACGTCGGTTCCACCGTCTCAAGAGCTAATAACCGTTGCCTTAACATTGCATTTTCAGCTAAAAGCTCGGCGTGGGTTAATGAGGTTTCCACAGTTCCACTCAGTTTACCTGATGTCGCTGGAGTTACCTTTTCATCCACCACCTTTCTGAAAAGTGAGAGCAGTAAATCCGCTGGATCCTTAACCTTATGGGTCTCGTACAACTTCACCCTCTGTTCCATCTCTGCCAGTGTGGATGGGAATACTGTAATTATCATCTTCTTCATATCGGGTTTCATACCTTGATAAACATAATTAATCTTTTGATGTTCAGTGAGCTCCGGCCTTACAAAAGCACACTCAGCCAAAACTTTTTTCATATAGGCATCTGCTGTTCCTTCTGTATGCGACATAAAATGAAGAGTATTTAAAACATTTTCCTGGCCTCTACGAAATTTATCTTCTAGTTGTGGTTTCCACTCTGTCCAAGTCCATGTTGGATTCTTCTTGAGCAATTCCACATACCAAGCCAGACCATCAGTTTTTAACGCTAATGGCAATTGTTTAACTCTCTCATCATCTGTGCCTATTGTTGCTTCGTAAGCCACGAGCCACTGATCAATATTCCCTTTTTCCGTGTCAAAACAAACGACAGGTCGCTTTTGTATCATCAAACTCTTAAATAAATCAGTTAGTACTGCCGTTGGGTCCGCCATCTTGGATACTATTCCTTTTGATGTGGATCCTTGTGTATTAGTTTTTAATAAAGGTGTTTGTATAGTCTTTATTGGTGTTAGTAATTCAAAAATCGATTTTAACTCTTTTGGTTTTATTAATTTCAAAGGTGAGGACAAATCAATTTCTTTTTGCGATAAGGAATCTTGGAATTGATCCTCCTCCTTTACTTCAACAACTGGATCTTCCTCCTTTATTTCTGGTCCCGAATGTGATTTTGATTTCTTCCTACTTTTAGTTACGTTAGGATTATCCACTAGTCTCTGTAATTCCTGGTTCTGTAAATCTAGTAAACCGTCCGTTTTTGTCTGTGTAAGCTTCACTGGTTTATCCACTATTAAGCCTTGAAATGCACTATAATTTTTATTTCCACTACTCTATAATGCACTTCCACACATTCACTATAACCAAACTTCACCAATCACTTATTCTGAAATAAATCTTTATACTATTAATCATCAAAATTAACGTAAACCTCAACATAAACCACATTGCCTCTAATGGAATCGTTATCAATCAATGTTTTATCATTAAATAAACACTCAACATTCACAATCCTTATCCTGAAAAATATTCTCATTTTTAACACTTCATAAACAATCAATTATCAAAATCCTGAAAAATAAACAATTATTATTATTAGTCAACAACAGAATCTATATAAATTATCACTAATTTATCAATTTCCTGTAAAAAAAATTAAACTTATTAAGATTTTATTAAATATATTATTATCAAAACAAACTATCCTGCAAAATTCAATATTCAACAATATTAAACAACTTTAATAATTAAATCCAAAATATTATTCAACTCAATGCAACTTAATTAAATATTCAATCACTTGTCACGGCCCGGCATTAACGCGTAATGTAATCCTAACCAATTGTTGTGTTTGTGCGCGTTTTCCGTGTGTTCCTAGCTATGATTTGTTATCATTGTTTTGTTAAAACTCCTAATAAATCCTAAACCTAATATAATTTGAGTTTTGTCTTACCTTCATTTTGTATTCATTTTCATCCCTTGACTCAGTCTGGAGTGGCTCAATTCAGCCACATCAGACCGGTCTAAGTTGTGTATTTCCCACTGTTACCCCTCTTGATTTCATTTAGTTTATCCATCCTAATTTGAATGTTTGAGTCACACGCGCTTAGTCATCGTGATGATTAATCACGTACGCGTCTGATTGGCTCTGCTCATTGGCTTACCTTGAATTCTGTATTGGATCTGGCCCAAGTTCACTTCTGAGCGTTCTCAAGCCAGATTCAATCAGAAGGTACAAGACCATGAGCTTGGTAAGAGCCTTAATTGGCCGGAGCATTTGGCATCCTTTCTCCTGTGTTTGCTCACAGTATTGACTCCATGCCATTGATTTACGCATGTTGAGGATGTTCATTGTCAGATCGCGTGTTTAATTCCGCGTGTCATCTTCGAATTCCTTTCCTTTCGTTGACCTTTCGTTGTTCTGTTTTATATGCCGCTGATACACGCCGAAGGATTAGAAATTGGATTCAAGTTGGCCATGAGTTGTTATTTTGTCTTTTGTGCGCGGTCAGTGCGCGTTTGCTCGGTTTGGTCGCTCCGCCATTAGGGGCCCCAACCAAACTTAGTATAGGCCACGCTAGCGTTGTTAAGTCCGCGCGTGTGCATCATTCTCTTCCATTTTATAATTCCAACAGACCCGGCTTAAATTTGTATAATGATCGAGTAAGAGGACAAGCTTGCCGCCACCCTTCAGGCTGCTTGTCGTTGCCCGGGCTCTTATTCGAGACCAGGCTCTCCTAGAATCGTACTGGCGCGTCTTTCAAGCGCGGTTTAAAATATCCAAACAACCAGTTCATGATACACTATACTGTCTTCAAACTCTGAGTCACTCTATGATTCACTCTTATTTCTTTCTAATATGCAAATTAATCTGCACTCTTTCTAAATTTTATAAGAATTTCTACTATTTTTACTGAGTTTTTACGGGGTTTTAGCTCTAATTATTCAATTTTTACACAAAACTGGCTGATTTTTACTGTAAATTTTCACTTTTCACTACTTTTATCAAACAAATTAGTGGGTCTAAAAAGAAAACCGCAATCTCCACCACTTTGTTACGTGGCCAAATGGCCAATAGTGACCACGTAACTTTACTTATTTTAACTGTTTACTAAACTGAGTTAAGCTCAGTTACTAAGAGTGAGGTAAATGAAACAAAGCCAGAGTTTAAGATTGAAAACAATACAGTGTCTTTATTCTTTAATTCAAACACTTAAATCATAAATACAAAATGTGAAACTAAATCTAAACTAAACCTAATAAATACTCTAAGATATGATTAACACTTTGATTCAATTTGGAGGGAAACAATCACACCATGCCATTTGCTGGCTGGTGCTAACTGTTTAGAAGCCCGGGATGGACTGAGCTCCAAGAGCCAAAGTGGCTCTTTTATACCTAAGTCACCCCCTGAGTTTAATCCAGATTGACCAGCCCGTGATGTCACCATCACGTACGCTGGCTAGTGATAGCTTTTGACAACTTCTTCAATTCTAGCGCTGGTTTGAGCTGGTCGGCAGACGACGCAACTCAACCGCGTGACAGTATCGTCGTCGTTGTATCGTCGGGTCGTGTAGTCGTCGGGTCGTGTAGTCGTCGGGTCGGGTCGTCGTTTTCTCGTGTGCACCACGTGTCGAAGGTTGCGCCGGGACGGATTTCCCGGGTTTCGGCACCAAATGTAAATTTCCAGCAAGGAAAGAACACTCACGTGATGTACGAGTTCGAATTTCGGAGTCGGGGTCGGATTTTGTCAAATTTAGTTCATGTTTTCGCGGAGCAAAAAGCAAACGTGTGTTAACAGGTTAAACTTTATTTGCACAGTAAAGAAACTGGGTTTTTACAAAAGGTAATTGGTTCAAGAAAAAAGGGTTGGGGTATTCGAGTTCAAGGGTCAACATTCGGGGATGTAAAAAAGGGAGTCACTCTGTGGTGACTAAAAGAACTAAGAAATCAAAACAATACATCAAACAAATCAATATCGCAAATAAGACAAATTAATAACACAATATAAATTGCACTTGCAGTTGAAATTTCACACACCGTGCTGTGGTGGCGGAAGAAACAGATTTCTTGGGTGACTTCTCCGGTTTCAAGTCTAAAAATCTTCATATTCTTGGCTAAAGTCCGGAGTGCACCGGTATGCACATGTCCCAGTCTCAAATGTCATAATCCGATCTGTCGACCTAAGCCCTATGGGAGTTGTGGTCGGTCGCGTTGGAAAAACATTCTACCATACTTACCTGTAAGATCCATGTAGCTGCTCATGGAGGATGCAGCAGGCACATCTTCCTGCTACTGAACGTCATAGTGGTGAATGTTGAGAGCAGCAGAGTTGTCTCTGCTGTTGGTGGGACCATGGCAGCTCACCCTGACACGTCTTCACCCTTGGCTCTTTCAGCAACGTCTCTCTATCACCACACCACTGTGGTCCCTCCTCCCCTGCTAGGTCGGTCCACTCCTCCAAGAGGGGGACGGCTTGGGGCTGTTGGGTTTCAGTCGGATTTAAAGTGTTTGGTTGTTTGTTGTTTTTACGTTTGCATGATTCTTTCAATTGCACACTTCAGGATACGTGCAATAAGCGTGTTAGTATTTAATGTCCCGATATTGTGATCGACCAATTATGACTTTTATATTTGCTTGTTACGGTACTGCGGTCGATCATCTATTAATATTAACACGTGCCATTTGTGTTGTCTGCTCAAAAGAGCAATTGTTGTTTGCTTTGTTTTGATTGTCGATTATGCGTGTCGATTGATTCATATTGTTTGTAAAGGATAAATCAATGCGATAAAACATTGATTTGTCCTACATACATTCTTGTATTATCTTCAAGTGCCAAATAGCCTCGAAACGTGTATTACTTTACTTACTTACTTTATGTTGGATTAAACACGGCACTGGGGATTCAACATGAGACGTCTACAAAGGGATATAATGCCCAGATAGAGCCCACAGTATTCGACGGCACCACGGAGACCCATGATGTAACAAGATGATAGACATTCATGGGCAAAAATACCCATATGTTTACAGTTCTGTCGCTCGTTTATGGGTTACAGCGATAAACGTTTCAGTGGACGTGCAATTGCAAGATATAATGTTTTACAAGCCCAAAGTAATTAAATGTCCTCTAATGTTTGGATTAATGGATTTGTAAATGTCTTACCATTTGTAAACATCTAGTATGGAAATTTGAGATGTCCATGTTATGTATGGCATTTTTATTGTTTGTTTGGCATATATCATTTAATCCACCCTGGCAATTGTCATTGTAATATCAGGTGTTTGTCGTTTGGTTTGTTCGGATAAATCTCCTTTACTATTTAACATGCCCATTATGATTTGTTCTTTTGTTCAGTGTTTTCGAGATTACAAACTCTCAAACTCTTTATCCTTTGTTATGTTCTCGATGAATAAAGATGCGACCTCTGCTTTTGCAATATCGCAATATCTCATATAACACGTTGTTTTGGATTTAACACAGCACCATCACAGATAATACACGAATACAAGCATGATGAGATTTGTTTGTGTTGTGATAAATAATGCCTCATTCATTTAAAAAAGAATGCCATATCCATTTAACTTATTTGTAAACCACCATATTGGCAGTACCGCACATAATTCAAGATAAGAGTCACATCACAGATACATTAAGAAAAATGTGACATCACAGCACATTAAGAAACAAGTGACATCACAGCACATTAAGAAGCAAGTGGCATCACAGCACATTAAGAAACATGTGACATCACAGCACTTTAAGAAAGATATGACATTCATTATCCACGTAAAATGTGATGCTCATCAAAGTACACACAGTGCAATGTGCTCACTACAAACTGCATGATGCACATAGTACAAATAAACAAAAAATACAGAATCAGCAAACATTATACTGTACATTAAATACCTACAAGTCACACCACAAATGATGAAATACTGCATGTTAAGAGACTGAAATTTTGGGTGTTTTATCATTTTTCTGTGGTCACTCAACACAAAAACTCTCTTGTATATTGTTTTAAAACTAAAATTATTTTGGTTAATCTTTTGAGAATTTTGGAGAAAGGGGAATAATTTTTTTTACATACTGCATGTGTAAGAGTTTTTTCATTCATCAAAGAGGGCATTCAGCATATAAATATGCACTAACATTGAACTTGATGAGTTTAATACCTAAACTACTATAACTTTAAAGAATTTCGTAAAAATTGTTTCAAGATCGTTACATTGTTCAAGATTGACTTTTTTTCTAATTATCTCTAAAAACACAAATTTTTATATAACCCAAAACTTGTTATTTTATTTTTCAGTTGACACCAGCACATGGATTCAGCTGATAAACCTTTTTCCTCACCTCGTCAATTGTACCACCTCAACATCACCTCAGATATGTCGGTCACTGAAAGAAGCTCTACACGAATTTCAAGATTTATTGAGTTCTCCAAAAACTAATTTCTGTTAAAATGTATAATTTTGTAAATCACATTTTAATATACTTAACTTTAATAAACATTTCGAAAAAATTAGTAGTGCTGAAAGTTTTTACCTGAAAAGAAAAGTAAAAAGAAGCAATGGGCCTTTTGTGCAATAGTAGATGGATTCCGATCATTAATGCGGTAAGCATATTTGTTTACTAAACTGGCATCCTCCTTCTTTTAGGAAAAAGTAGAAGTTTATATATGTGCTGGATCATTGGCTACAATTAGGAAAACAAACCCAGGAGAAAAAGGTTCTGCAGAATTCTGCATGTTGTGCAGAAAAATTTCCTTCAGAAAAAGTTACCAAATTCTGCAGAATTCTGCAGAAAAATGTTAACTTTTTCTGAAGAATATTTTCTGCAGATTTCTGCAGAGAAAAAAAATTTTCTGGCAAATTTTTTCAGCTGACATTTTTTTTGCAGAATTCTGCAGAGAAAAAAAGATTTTCTGCAAAATTTTTTCTGCTGACAAACTTTCTGCAGAATTCTGCAGAATTTTTTTTACCTAGGAACCCCTCCCTGTCGGTATTTTTTTCTATCCCTAATCAATCAATCTCCCGGCATTATTGCATTATTGCTTCATGGATATCTACAAAACTAATGAAATAAGTGTGAATCACGCGTGAATTGATTAATTGTTTAATTTTTTTAATGATGTTTCAGGAGCAAAAAAAAACGCAGTCAAACATTTGAGGGTTAGATATCGTGTAATGCACTATTTTGTTGTGTAATTTTTCAAGGCGGAATAGTACATTATTTTGAGGGTGAAACGGTAGAAAAAGTTACAAACAGCCAATCAGAGATCGTTTATCTGTGATTAATGTATTAGTACATTCACGTAATTAAAGCACGTAATAAAGAGCATCGAATCCTGTAATAAATCAGTTCCCCTCCCCTCTAAGGTTTCAGAGGCTACTGTTTCCACGCTCAATTTTTCAATTTTTTGCTCAACAGAACCACGCTCATATTTTTGTTATTTTTTGATGACATGGAATTTTATTTAGAAGTAGATGGTAAAACTTTAGAAAAAAGACATAAACAGCTAGAGACATTAGCGTCTGTGGTCTTAAATAGATGGTTCGGTAGAATCTTAGAGTTTAATGATAAGGCATTCATATGGAGGACCGAATTTTTATATTTTTCCGGATGTTGCAACCAAAGTTGTTGCAATCAGACTGGAAGTAATAGCTACTGTTTTATTGCAATTTTGTTCAGTGCTTTATTTCCAATTAAACTAATTTTGTGTGTTTTTTAAGGATTTTCTACTATTGTTGAAATTTTGCATTTAATGTGTTTGAATTTCTTTTCAGGATTTTTCATATTAAATCATTTTGTGCCTTATTAAACTTTTTCAGTGTTATTTAGTGTTCTAGTGTTGTGAAATTGGATAATTCAATTTATTATCACTTATTTTTGGTGTTTTATTGCGTATTTTATTACATTTTATCAATCCTAATGGATTTTCTAGTTGTACGGCAATTTTTGAGTGCATTCGTCGAAATGCAGCACAGTTACGCTATACGCGTGACGTCATTTTTCAATTCCTAGTCTTGTTATTTCAGAACTTCTAACGTTCCGTTTTCACCTTTTTAATGTAGTTTTGATGTGTTTTAGTATTGTTTTATACTAAATCCAGTGTGCTCAGATTTTTTCTAAGAGTTTTCGTTTCGCCGTTACGAACGTTCGTCGTCGGCCACCGCATGGGCGCGGCCGATGATGTTCGTTTCGTTCGGGTTACGATCCATTTCCGTGTAGTATTGATTAAATAGTGTGATTTTGTTCAGGAAATAATATTTTCTATATTTATTTCAACATTGTCATGTGTTTTTATTCAGATCTTAAACTTGTGTTTTCAAAATGCCGTGTTTTGCCGCCAATTCTGTGTTAGTTGGGCGCCATGTTGATTTTTACCGATAAATAATGATGTAATCGCTTGCCTTGTATTTTATATTTGATTTATTCATTTATACTATTTCATTTCGATGATATTTATTCAATATTCTTTGCTATTTTAGTGCTTTTATTCCGTTCGGAATTCTATTGTTTTGGTTACGTCATTTTGTTGGCCGCTGATTGGCTATCGCGATCGTCTACTACACGATCATTGTTTTTTGCTTTGTTTTCAATGTTTGACTTTTCTGATCACATTGTTGCAATTATCTTTTTTGTTCCTGACATTCTGGTGATCATTTTGATATAAAACAAATTGTTTTTAGTGCCTTTTTTAATGTAATTTCAACTTTGCTGCGATTTCGTTCCTCCGTTGCTATGACAACGGAGTATCATTTTTGCTTTTGTATTTCGCCGCTATCGGCTTGGCGCGTGCCATAACTGGTACTGCGCATGTGCGGTTCCGTAGGAACCAATGTAATTGCTTGATTTAATTCAGTTTTCAACTAACTTCACAATAAACAAGTTGTTATTGTTAGCTCTCGTGATCTTTATTATTTTCGCCATTTTGCAATGTGTCGGGAGTAGTTACCAGCTCCCACAGGCTAGCCATTGGATAACATTAACCTGGATACCTATTACAACAGTGTTCTTATGCCACAACAATACATTTAGGAACGGAATTAATGCATTTCAACACGGTATTCGTACTAACTTCTCTCTATATTGCTACGCGTACAGGCCGTCCCGATCAACGGACGACCCGTAGCGCGTAATTCGGCTATAATTCGGATTAAAGTTGCTAAATTTCGTCCATAGATGGCGTTGGCAATCGATTAGATCATTGCCTCGTCACTGGACTTATCAATTAGTTAAAGGGGGTAACAGGAGCTTTCCTGTTAAGTGAATCCGCCCAAGTTCGGCAGTTCTCTTCCAGCTCTCACTTGAGAGTGAACTCAAATCCCTCCTATCCAATGTCGGCCTGTTCTTGGCCGGCTGCGGAAAATATTGTCAATTTAATCACCATTTAATAGTTTCAGATTGCATCTCAATTCAGAGTGTTATTTATGGTTTATAATTAGAGTTTATATAATTTGAATGATTTGTGTAATTTATTATTTAAGTTTAAGATTTGTATCAATGTAAACAGTGTAACTGATCCAATTATAAGAGGAATCAAACAGCTTTGCTGTCTGGCTCCAATAAAGAGAATTTGACATTTAAACCTAAATAAAATGACTCTTCATTTCCTATCAAATCTCAGTTGTGTGGGTAGCCTCCAGTGGGCCTAAATCCCACATAACAAAGTGGTGGAGATTGCGGTTTCCCCAAATACAGCCCCAAAATTAAAATAGAAAAACCCAAACTTGAAAAATTTAATAAAAAATAGTCAAAATTTGTGAAAATTCATTAAAAATTTGCAAAATTAGGTTAAGAAATCAAAATTTAGAGTTGAAAAACTCGAAAATTGGCAAAATTAGAGTTAAAATTAGTAAAAATTAGCTTTGAAATTGTTTAAAAATCTTATAAAGTTTAGAAAGATCCCAACCTAATTTCAATATGCATGATTCATTGCTAGAAATGATAGGAAAGATAAGAGTGACTCATTATTAATAGAGTCAATTAGAGTTAATGAAGTTAAAATTAGAAAAGCTAAAATAAAGCAATTGAATATTTAATTGGATGACTTTACAATTGGTATTGTTTGATTTGATAATTGAATGAAATTTGGATTTGTGAGTTGTTTATGATAAAATAGTTTATTAGATAAAGAATTTATTTATGGTGTTTTTGATAAAATTGAGAATTAATAGAGAGAAATTACCTGAATTTGCTAATGAATAGTTTTGAATTTCAGAATATTTTGTAAATTGTTCATTGATAAAGTGTTTTGATGGAATTGAATATTAATAAGATGTATTGTGCAGATTTATTAGTGAATTTGTTTCTTTTTCAGGGGATTTTGTAAAGTGTTACTAATAAAGAGTTTTCTTGAATATTTACTAATGAAAATTTTGACAATTTTGAAATATGACCGTGAAAATTTGATTGTTTTGATATTTTGAATTAAATAAAGGTAATGACTGTGAAAATTGAATTGTTTTGAAGTGGATTTAATTGATTGTTTTTCAGGATATTTTGTTGAATATTTACTGATGGTTATTTAGTGTTTTTTATAAATGACCGTGAAAATTGAATTGTTTAATTATTGAATTTGTTTCAGAAAGTGAAAGTGTTTTGTGAAAAGTGTTTATCAATAAAAAGGAATTGCTTCGACCCAAAGGATTGTGTCTTCTCTACATTTAATAAATCATTGCGGACTCTAGACGTTACGCGTTTTCAAAATACGTAACGGATTACCTGCTCTCAGGTGTTAAGAAAGAAGAGGAGTTGGAAGAAGAGACAGCATTGAGTGATAAAGTGTCTGATCGAAGGAGGAAGCCAAAACCCAAAGAGGAACTTAAAACTCAAAAAAGGGAAGGTGAAACCCCGCAACAGCACCGTATACGAGTTGTTAGTGCTGATCTTCAAGCTGAATTGTTTCCACACGAGGTGGAGCAATTAGGAGAACTATTGATACGGGAACAGAGTGATCTAGACGACGCAGACGAGAAGGACATTTTCCAAGACGTTGAGGAGCAACCAAATTTAGAACTTTCATATTTGTGTATTAATAAAGAACAATCTCCAATTAAGATGGCTAATGCTTCGCCATCACCAGAACTAGTGGCAATACAAACAGTATTACAAAATTTAGTGGTTAATAGAAGAAATCCAGTTGATTTTGATCCAGCCACTGGAAATATCAACACATGGTTAATTGGATACAAAGATACGATTGCCGATGATACTGAAAGAATTAAACATCTGTCAATTGTGCTGAAACATTCTGCATCATCGTGGTATTTGGACCAACTTCCATTACATCCGACTAGAACTTGGACTGAATGGAAAGATGCGTTGAAAACAAAATTTCGACGACAAATAACAGCAATTTTGGCGAAATTACAAGCAATGCAGCACAAAGATGGGACAGCTTTGGAACACATGCAGAAGATATTAAAGGAATGCTCTTATGCAAGGCCGTCGTTTACGGAAGATCAAAAGATATTTCATGTGTTTCAGGGACTTAAAAAGGTGATCAGAGATAAATTAGTAGCCAATTACCCAAAGACGTTGGACCAATTAACATCACAACTTGGATTGTTGGAAGCCCACGCATTCAATGAGGACCCTGCAGATGTTTTACTAACCCTACTGCAAAAAGCTGTTGATACAACAGGTGAGGTGACACCGAGTTGCTTGGTAGAACCGAGCGACGTCAATAAAACAAAAGACGAGTTGTTAGCAGAGGTCAAAGTGCTAAGACAACAGCAGCAGTTTGGGGGTGTTCAATATGCAGAGGTCACTCCTGTCTTCTACCAAGATTTATGGTATACACCACATCCAAACCAGGGCCAGTTCTACAATAGAGGAAACTTTAGAGGACGACCTGGACAACAACGTGGATGGTGGAACAACAACAGCAATTGGAACCAAGGTAGAGGATGGAATAATAATAAAGGTCAAAACAAAGGCAATTGGAATAATCAGTGGAATAATTCTGGCCAAGGATTCCAACAACAACAACCACAACAGCAATGGAATCCACCACAACAACAACAAGATCAAAGACAACAGGGGAATCCAAATAACCAAGGCCACCCACGAAATCCAAATTATAAAGGTAAAAATTTCATTGAAAATTACCAAGGCCGAGGTCAACGAGGAGCCCCACGTGGTGGACCACCTAATCCACGGGAAAACTAGAATGGCCACAAAGACGGAAAAACAAGAAGAAATTCAAAAAGAGAAAATTAGAAATCATCGAGTTGAACGCCACAGATGAACTTTTGCAGATTCCAGTAGTAGTGAATGGTTTGGAAGTCGCTGGTGTCTTGGATTCCGGAGGCTATCGCAACATCATTAATGAAGATTTGGTAAGAACTCTGCAGCTCAAATACCAACCATGTCCACATGTTCGACTTAGAGTTGTAGATGGTTCATTGATAACCCCAGTAGGAAAAACCAGGATTACCATTGATGTTGGACAACAACAACATACTATTGAAGTGCTGATTGTCAGCAGATTTGGCAACCATTTACTGCTAGGAGATAATTTTTTAAGATCTGCAAGGTGCCAGCTCGATTATGACCAACAGAAGATCTTTGTAGGGCCAAAAGATAAACAACAAGAAGTATTCCCAATGTCCAAGAATTACACTGAACAAAACTATATTGCGCGAGTTTTAAAACCAATAACGATACCAGCTTTACATGAATGTGTAGTACCAATAAAGATAGCAAAGAAAGTTGATGATGAATTGTTTGTAGAACCATTAAGTGGAGTAATTGATCGATTTGGCGTGATTTGTTGCAAGACATTGACTAAATTCAGAAAAGGTGAAAGAGTTCTCCGTGTTGCGAATCCAACTAAAAAGACAATCTATTTAGGAAAAAACTCAGCAGTTGCAAAAGCATTTTACGTGATTGAGTCTGGCTTGTTAGATGAAAAAAGAGCTGATCAATTTGACTTTAGCAAGGCCATGGCAAATGAGAATATGACACCAACTCAACAGGAACTGATGCGACAGCTGCTAGAGAAGAATTCGGATAGATTTGCAACATCTGACAGTGACTTAGGCAGAGCTCAAGCAATAAAACATCGTATTGATACGGGAGACTCTCCTCCAATCCACTTACAGCCATATAGACGATCTATTAAGGAAAAAGAAGTTGAGGATGCTGAAACGAAGAAGTTACTCGAGATGGGAGTTATACGTGAGTCAGAGAGCCCATGGAGTGCCCCAGTATTACTGATCAAAAAGAGAGATGGCAAATGGAGATTCTGTGTGGACTGGCGAAGATTAAATGCAGTAACCAAGAAGATGGTCTATCCTCTACCGCGCATCGACGACACCCTAGACCAACTAGCGGGTGCAAAATTCTTTACAATGATGGATTTAATCCAAGGCTACTTCCAAGTAGAAATCGATGAAGCCGACAAGGAAAAGACAGCTTTTACGACATCTTCTGGCCATTACGAGTTTAACGTTTTGGGCCAGGGATTATGCAACAGCCCTGTAGCTTTCCAGAAGTTGATGAATAAAGTATTGGAAATCTCCTGGGTCGAGTCTGTATAGCTTACATTGACGATTTGATAATATTCTCAAAGACATTTGAACAGTACCTCATAGACGTGGACGCAGTTTTTCAAAAGCTCAGAACGGCAAACCTGAAAGTTAAGTTGAGCAAATGTACGTTTGCCACCGACACCATTCGATATTTAGGACATGTGGTTGATGCTGATGGAGTTTCACCAGATCCCAGGAACCTGGAAGCAGTCGCGAAGTTTCCACTTCCTGTGAACGTTAAACAACTACGTGGTTTTTTAGGACTCTGCTCTTATTACCGAAAGTTCATCAAGGGATTTGCAGATATTTCTAAACCTCTGGTGAATCTCACTAAAAAGGACGAGAAGTTTGACTGGGGACCACCCCACGATACAGCGTTCATCACACTCCGAAATGCATTAATAACAGTACCGGTGTTGGCGCATCCAGATTTCGCTCAGCCATTCATAGTATCAACCGACGCAAGCGCGTATGGAATGGGAGCCATTTTGAAGCAAAAGATCAACAACCAGGAGCGAGTTGTAGCGTATGCAAGCAAACTGATGAGCACAGCGGAACAAAACTACACCGCCACTGAAAGAGAGTGTCTCGCCATAATGTTTGCAGTACAGAAATTCAGACCTTACTTGTACGGACAGAAATTCCAAATAATAACCGACCACCAACCCCTCCAATGGCTGAAGTCAGTCCGAAATCCCAATGGACGCTTAGCCAGGTGGGCATTGCAATTAGTAGACTTTGATTTCGATATAGTGTATAAAAGCGGCAAAAAGCACACAGATGCCGATGCACTAAGTAGGATACCAGACCAGATGAGTGAAGAAGAAATAGAAAAATTACCTTCGCTTTTCTTGGAAAATTTGGACCTCCCTGCACAACAGAGGATGGATCCCAAACTACTGGACCTAATTACAGCAGTTGAAAACCTAGAGCAACTTCCAAAGAAGAGGAGACCACCGCTTAAGCAGTACGTGCTCCATGAGAAAACGCTATTTAGGAAGAAAAATTCTTCAAGTTCCCTAAATACGGAAGGATTATTGCTAGTAGTTCCGAAACAACTCCAGAAGGATGTATTGCATGAAATGCACGACGGATTACTAGGAGCTCACTTAGGTTTGGCAAAAACATGGAAACGAATAAGAACAAGATTCTTTTGGACGAGAATTTACACCGACGTTAGAAAATACGTCTTGTCCTGCCAAAGCTGCGCAAAAGCAAAATCGATGACAACTCCAGCAAAAGGACTAATGCAACCGTGGTCAACCGTCTCAAAACCATTCGAGCGGATTGGAATGGACACACTTGGACCTTTCCCATTGTCAAAATTAGGAAATAAACACGTTTTCGTTGTGACTGATTATTTGTCAAGATCTGTGATTGCAAGAGCTGCACCAGTAGGAACAGCTCTAGAAGCAGCAAAGACCTTGGTTTATGAAGTGATTCTTAAGGAAGGCAGCCCAAGAGAAATTTTAAGCGACCGTGGAACGGAATACAGGAACCAAATGATTGAAGAAGTATCTAATTTATTCAAAAGTTTGCATAAAACAACGTCAGGATACCACCCAAGAACATGTTGGTATTTGGAGCAGACATATGGTCACAGCCAGTTAATCTTGCGTGTTTCTATATTGTAAGCGGCTCATGTAGCGCGGTGATCGATTGTTGAGTCGTCTGCTCGAAAGAGCTTATTGTTTAGTCTGTTTTGGTGTGTTATCACTTGATAATACATGGTTTTATCTTTATTTATGTAAAGGACAAATCGATGATGGTTATCCATTGATTTGTTCTCTTTTGTTATGTATTTGACTTGAGGAGAACAAATCTCAAGTCATGACACTTGTTTTTATGATTTGGTCAAATAAAAGGGCTGCCGACGGTTTGTCAGCAATGTCAGCACATTTTAACTATGGCTGCATTTTTCCAACTCACTACACATTTAGTAAATCCCAATAATGGTAGCAGAGGATGGTTTATTTTTAATTTTCCCCTCTGTCTCAACCATTCTCCCCTCGCTCAATGATGGGGAAACTTCATCTTCCACTGTGTCCACAAAGGGGGAAAGTTCCTGTTCACAAGTGAGTTCCTCATAAATCTCTTCATCACTTGTGGCAAGTGTTTCTAAGTGTTCCCCCTCGTTTGCAATACTTCCATACTTATTAAAGTCAACTTCTTCACTCAGCGACAATGGGGGAATTTGCAATGTCGAATTAATTTCCTCATTCTGTCCTCCATTGCTAAAATCGACCTGTGGATCACATTGATTTGATTCAACCATCCCCAAATTTTCCCCCTCATTTCCAGTAAACATACGCTCATTGATGCCAACTTCTTCATAAGTCAACAATGGGGGAATTTCAAACTCCATTTCCAATGGGGAAAGCACTTCCAGCTGAGGGGATATTGGCACTCCAACAACCTTCGATGGAATTTCAATTCCTACATTTCCCATATTATCTAAAGTTTCATCTTTATTGGAGAATTCCAGAGAGGGTTTAACTTCCCCCTCGTGCCAATAAGTCCACTCAGAAAACTTCATATTGTTTCGAGAAACTTGGAAAATTCTGTTTTTTACTGGGTCCCAGACCCGGTATTTCCTTCGTGAATTAGAATACCCGATCAGAGCACCCATCCAGAAATATCTTTTCCCATCATTAATGTGGGCAACTTTAACTCTAGACCCCACGCATCTGAGATGTCGTACCGATACACACCGGTCATACAACACATTGTACGGGGATTTCCAGTTCAAATTAATTCTGGGGGCTCTATTCCTTAAATATATTATTGTGTTGGCTAGCTCCAACCACAAATAACCTGGAAATTTATTTTCTACAATCAAACTTTCTACCCCGTTCATGATATCCGCATTAGCCCTTTCGGAGATGGAGTTAGCCACTGGGTTGTCAGAATTTATACTATTAATTGTAATCCCATAATTCCCCATTACTTCTACCCATGTTGCTAATTCTTCTGTGGAAAAATCCATCCCAGGGCCCAAATAAACTCTAGTCACAGTTCCTCTCAAGCATTTAATTTCAGCTAACCAATATTGAAATTGCACTAAAATGCTATTTTCCTTTAATGGTCTAAACCATGCGTATTCAGAATAATTATCTGTTATAATGACATATTTTTCCCCAGTTGAATGTGGGGCCCTCCAAACACTCAAATGTACAGCTTCTAAAGCTTTCCTGTCATCATTCTTCTGTGTTGAGGGAATATTCTTCTTTGTCAAATCTCCTGTTATAGGAGAGGTCCCTGTGTTCTCCAATTGAACTCCAAAAACGTCTGTTGATCCATTCATAGCATAAATGCTTTCCTTATTCAAATACCCCAGACGGGTATGCCATAATTCTAATGGGAGGACCCGGTCCTTTTCAAACTTTTCTTTCTGTTTTGTCACATTTCCAGAACACTTTTTCTGATTTTTAATATCAAAATTCAAGGGACCACTCTGTTTAATTCCAGTCATACTTGACTTTTGGTTTCTCAAAACCCTTTTAGATTTCCCTGAAATCTCTCTTAAAAGATTACTCTTTTGCAAATCTATTTGCATTAAGGGGGTCACCACCTTTAATTGTGGTCGCGCAACCTAATTCTTTATTATTCAAACATCCCTTGTCTAATTTATTCAATTTTCGGTTCTGTTTTAAAGACGGGGGATTCTTTTCTGCGGTTTTTACAAAAACCCTTTGTTCCTTCTGTTTACCAGTATCTGGAATGTTAATTCGATTACCTTTGTCCCCCTCGTTCCTTTTATCCCGAACCTGGTTCGGATAATCTGTTCCTGTCAATCTAGGCTTAATTCCTTTCTTTGTTTTGACAAAACTAAGGGGGTTACCACATTTAACTGTGGTGAAATTCAATTTCTTATTTCCATTGCTAGCTTTTATTTGAACCTTGTTCAAACATTCTAAATCCCCGTGTCCATGTTGGGATTTGATGTTTTGCACATCATTCATGGCATTCAAAATCCCATTTGAATCAACCACCCAATTGTCCTGATTTATGTTACTAGTGCCCCGCACTTTGCTATAACTAACCCCATTTGTTTCCCTCACATGCATATGCATTGCACAAAGTGTCAAAACTAGATCACTAATGGCCCCTGCCATAACATCAATGTTTTCTGTTAGTGCGCTCTTACAAACTAAATGGGTTAGTGACAATACACTTTTGTCAAAATCAAAACACAAATCAAATTTCTCTTTTCCAAGAACACTAATTTTCTTCTGCAATTGTTCCCTAAGTGCGTTACTACTCAAACCCAGGTGTAAGTGGTCACTTCTTTTCAGTGTGTAATCAAATGTTTATTTCAAGTTTTTCAGGTTTAGTGTAATAAATAAATAAATTTGCACATGAGGGTTGAAAAATACACTGAGTTTACTTTAATTCAAAAAAAAAAAAACCAAAATAAACAAATAAACAAAAAAGTTATGACTGATTTCAGTTGAGTTATTTGACACAAGTGAAAGTGGTCACTGCACTACTTGACTCATGTGAAAGTGGTCAAGTCATTTTAATATTTTGTAACATCTTCTTTAGCATTAATTACTGCCTGAATACGGTCTGGCATGGTTTCTATTAGTTCTTGACAATATTCTGGAGTGATCGAGCCCCACAGGCCAAGTCAAAACCTAAATGTGATGGGTTTGAAAACTGAGCAATTGACTTGACTTTATGTTTAGAATCATTTTCCTGCTGAAATACCCATTTCAAAGCCAGTTTATCACCTGCAAATTGAAGCATAACAATCCTTCAACACTTTTTTATAAGTATATTGGTCTGTGAAACCCTTAATTTAATGTTGTGGACCGATACACATACAGGAAACCATCCCCAAGCCATTTTACTATTGGGATGGCTTGGGGATGGTTTCCTCTATGTGTATCGGTTCACAACATTAAATTAAGGGTTTCACAGACCAGTATACTTATAAAAAAGTGTTGAAGGATTGTTATGCTTCAATTTGCAGGTGATAAACTGCTTTGAAATGGATTTTTCAGCAGGAAAATGATTCTAAACATAAAGTCAAGTCAATTGCTCAGTTTTCAAACCCATCACATTTAGGTTTTGACTTGGCCTGTGGGGCTCGATCACTCCAGAATATTGTCAAGAACTAATAAAAACCATGACAGACCGTATTCAGGCAGTAATTAATGCTAAAGGAGATGTTACAAAATATTAAAATGACTTGACCACTTTCACATGAGTCAAGTAGTGCAGTGACCACTTTCATTTGTGGCAAGTGACACAACTGAAATCAGTCATAACATTTTTGTTTATATGTTTATTTTGGTTTTTTTTTTTTGAATTAAAGTAAATTCAGTGTATTTTTCAACCCTCATGTGCAAATTTATTTATTTATTTCACTAAACCTGAAAAACTTGAAATAAACATTTTGATTACACACTGAAACGAGGTGACCACTTACACCTGGGTTTGAGTAGTATGCACTGCCTGTCCGTTAAAGACATTCTGTCCATGTGTTTCCATCTTCAATTGTGCCTTGTGTGTGTCATCCATTGTCTGCTTGTTGCAGGCATGCACATTGTCTGTTAAAAACCTTCTTATTGCATAAAACACTGTATGCACAAAATTAGCACTAAACAACCACACCAAACTCACTAATAAATTTAGTGAAGGCACAAAACACATTGCTTCAATTATTTGTAGCACTTTCACAAATTAACACTTTTCCACTTTGGAAAATTCACAAAAACAATTTCCCCTCCAAAAATAAGGCGAAAATACAAAACTTCCCGTGGGCTAATCTCACTAAGTGAGATGATAAACTCCACACAGTATCCCTCGAGTTCCGACCGGACTCCTAGGACCGCGGGACACTCGGTGGCCAGGGAAAGCCTGTGTGGAAATAGGATCTTGCTACTCGACTGAGTAAAGGGCAAGAAACAAACAAAAGGACCCCAAAACAAAACCTTAAATAACTATACAAAGTTTCACGACAACCCCGAAAATAAACAATAATACACTGCTGGCAAGCTGTCGTTGAAATTGCGGGACGTTTGCGTCGCAAATCCCGCGAAGACGTCGCTGAAACGTTGTCCAAATACGCTGACTTTCACTTCTTCCCCCCTCTCCCTCCAATGGAAGAAGTTGACTTTCACTTGTGCACCTGGCACAAGACTTTACCGGTCCCTTCGTTGCACAGATACCCGTCCCGGGCTAATCCGAGATCGGCGAATCTCAATTCGCACGTTGCGTGCGCCAAATGCTTGCAAAAATCGAAATGTCCTCGAAAAATTCCGTAACGTCGCTAAAACGTTGGTTGCACACTCGTAGAACGTCTACGCGACGTAATTCCACGCTGAGATAATCCCACGACGAGCTGTGAAAGATCCTCGTTCGTTTTCACCAGACTGGCATGAACGGCGCCATCTTGGATTCGGCTGCACCGCACATCTCGGTGAAAAAACAACAAAATTAATAATAAATCGACCAAATAAATGTTCCTACTGTCGCTAGGCAATCTTATCGTGTTCCTACACGATTCCACAGTCGAATCTCGGTGATTTTCTGCGAATTTCGACGCACTATCGTCGAATGCGACGTCGCTCGCTCGTTGCGTGTCTCGTCGCTCCAAATCGCCGGAATAACCAATTCAAACCGCTCGTTTGTCGTGTCCCGGACACGAGATGATTCTCTATCCACCGATACACGTTTCCTAAACGTTTTCCAAATCGATGGGCACGTATTTAAAACATGCGTCGTGCTTCAAAACGATCACAAATCGCTGCACTCGTTGCCGCCGAAAATGTTGGTCTATAGGACCGTGAGATATTATCGATGTGATATAGGATCACATTTGAACTGTTTATTTCATTTATCTCGATGTATTTCCACATTTCATTTAATATTCGATATTGTTTATCTTTTCCCGTATTTATATACACTTGTTGTGTTTTTGCATGAAGTATCATGCAGGTCTTAATGCTTTGTTAAGCTTTACGGAATTTCTCAATTCCGTAACGCCAATTCACGACACCAGGTGTCGTCAGTGTACTTATCACCTTCCAATATGGCGGCGACCATCGTTTTGGCTCTCGCCCTTTTCATTTCACACTGTAATGGACTCATTTGTGAGTATTCCCTTTTCATTAAATATGTTTTATGTTTTTAAGCACTTGTTTATCATTTGTCACGGCGTATAAGCGAATATCGCGGCCGTTTTATTTGTTTTTCGATTCCGACGTCGCCCACACGTTCGCACGAGTAGTGCGACGCCTTTGCGACGTTTTCGCCACGCTGCACTCGACGTTTCGAGTGGTTTTTGGTCGTTTTCCTCTGCTACCGACCTACAGAAAAATGCTCGTTTCCGACGAAAAACAATTCGATTTATTTCCAAACCGCTTCCTATCGCTTCCTGGGATCCTTATGTGGTCCCACGTTGTAATTTCCAGTGCTGAGAGACGTTAAAGCTGGCGAAAACACTCGTAATGTGTTGGCGAAAGATGTTCGCGCACGTCGCCGGTCAAAAATCCTCGTTTTGACCAAAAATTGTCTTCGAATCAACTCGAAACCGCTTCCAAACGATCCGCCGTGCCTTTTTGCACCAAAACGATGCCAAATCCAGCGTTGTAAACCGCTGGGCGACCTGGAGACAGTCTAAACACGGCCACTTCTGAAAATCACACTGGGCGCCGCCATTTTGGAAATGTCCGTGGGTGAAGCACTTGATGTGGTCATTTTACTAAAAATGCACCGTGATAAATTCGACAAACTATATAATTCAGTTCTTACGGTCGTATCAATGCTTTCCCTCAACGTTTCGGCACTCAAATCCGCGAAAATTTCGTTCGAAATCACTTCTTCCGTTTCGACGGGAGATCGTCGTCACTCGATGCCCAAGAAGGCGTCCCCGCTTCGGCCCGCGTGTCCGTGAATTCCCGTGCTTTTCGCAACTTCGCGAAAATGAAGTGAAACGACTTCCTACTCACTGTCGACCCAATAGAAGTTGTTACAACGTTGTCCTAACGTTGTAAACCACCCTCTGCTACCATTATTTTGGCAAAAGCAACTGGAAACCTCGAGGGAAAACTTCGAATTCGGCAGGGATTCAGCGTGGCACGTGTTTTACTTGTGGCGGAACAGGCCACTTCGCTCGCGAATGCCCCTCACCGCCTAAACAAGGAACATTTTCCTCTAATGTCAACTCACCTGCCCAGCCGAAACGTGGGGGTGGTCGTGGCAAAGGACGAGGAAACAGCCAGCAAAGGGCCAATCTTACCCAAATATTTTCGTTTGAAGAATCGCCAGGAAGCTGATTTAAACGGGGCGCGAAACCGACAAGCGTGCGCCATCTTTAATTCGTGAGAAAGTAAGAGACAGTACACAGTTAGAGGCTATCTTGCACTCTCCAACAATATAGGATAAATCATTGCTGTGTTTTCAATGATTTGTCCTTTATTTATAATCAATAAACAATAAAAAAACGATAAAACACAAATCGCTTTTCCAAGCAGACGACATCAGGGACGTGTGCTGTAAAGAAGAGAACATTCAACCGCGGTACGTAACAAGCATTGATAAAAATCATTATCGGTTGAATACTGGATCGGGACATTAATTTACAACACACTTGTTACACATACTCGGAAATTGTGTAACCAATAAATCACGCAACACAGAAACAAATGTTTAGGCACCACAAAATGGGTTTGCAACCCAACAAATCCCCCTTTGCCTAAACTATTTATTTACGACAAAAATGTGTTCGCAAAGAGTGTTTAACCTTGGTTTCGCTAACCATTTGGATAAAACATCCGCCACGTTCAAAACCCCTGCGATATGCTTAATAGAGAACGTGCTCTTCTCGAACCAATCACGGACGAAATGCAATTTGACATCTATATGCTTGTTAGCACGGTTCTCTATTCTATTCTTTGTGTACTGGATCGCCGGCATAGAGTCGGCGTACACGCACGGGGTTGCTCGATCAACGCAGAACATAATGTCTGCGTCGTACAGCCGATGAAGCCATATAATATCCTTCACCCCATCGACCACGGCCAGAAATTCACTCTCCATGATCGACAGGGAGGTCATCGTCTGCTTATGGCAGTTCCACGAGATCGGAACTCCCCCTAGATATACTATATGGCCCCCAAAGCTCCTCCTTTTGTCTTGGTCCAGGGCAAAGGACACGTCAGTGTAGACTGTGAGTGAATCGTTCTTGCAATTCGATAAATCAATGGCGTAGTCGGGTGTTTTTCCCAAATATCGCAAAATTTGCATTAGCATGCCCACATGACGCGCAGAATGAGTTTCGTTATATTGCGAGAGGGCAATGACCGAGAATAAAATATCAGGCCTTGTCCTGCTCGCAACAAACAGAAGACTTCCGACCAAGTTCCTGTACGGAAATGAGGTGTTAACCTGCTCACCAACTTTGACCTTTTGGATCATCGTACCCGGGGTCCCCGGGACTTTCACGCGGTGACACGGATCCACTCCGTACATTTTACACAACTTCTCTATGTACCTTCTCTGGTGAATTCGGATTCGCCCCCCCGATCTGTCGAACTCGATACCCAACAATAGGGTCACCGGACCTAAGTCGACAATGTCGAAGAAACTTCGAATCCATTTGAGAACGCATTTCTCAACGTAATCGTCTCTTGAGAAGAGAACAATGTCGTCCACGTAAAAGACGATTACGGCCTCGTTGTCCAGAGAATAGACACAATTTAATCCCAACATCGGTACAAATCCCAGTTGGAGCAGACGGTCGTGAAGTACCTGGTACCACATTCGTCCGCTCTGATGCAGACCATATAAAGCCTTCAGCAGCATCCAACATTTATGTCGGTTCTTCGATGTTCTGTAGCCCTTGGGGACTTCACAATATTGCACTGTATCGAGGTCGCCATAGAGGTAGGCGGCCTTGATATCGATGTGCACGTCGCGCCAGCCCTTAAGCACTACCAAAGTGCAGAAAAAGACGATTACGAGGACGAAGTTGACAACTGGAGAAAATACTTCAGTAAAGTCAATCCCGGGCCTCTGTTTAAATCCCTGGGCCACTAAACGAGCTCGATAACGTCTAATGACTCCAGTATGGTCGCGCTTCATTTTATATATCCATTTTGTCCCCAAAAGCTGTACGTCTTTAGGCTTGTCAATTTCGCGATAGACTTCTCGCTCATCGAAAATATCTATTTCATCCTTCATGGCCCCTTCCCAATAGGGTTTGTTGATGCCCCCAATCGCCTCCTCGTAGGTGTCAGGCTCAACTGCGCAAAACCCCGCAAAAGGTAAGGGCTTTTCACTGTCAGAGGTTTTGAAATCGAACAAGCTCGGGTCATATGCGAAACCCTCCCCGTCGCACCATCGCGCAACATCTGTTCGACTTCTCAATTTATCCTCATTGGGTGAGAAATAGACTACATCAACTTTTCCCGCAGTTGCCCCGGCTTTACGGACTGACGCAACCCGTCTCCACTTAGTCATGTCCAGTGGCAGCAACATTGGGTCTGGGGTTTCTTTCACTTTACCCCTTTTGCCCGAACCGCGACGGGCTTGTATTCCCGGAGGAAGTTCGACTTCCTCATCGTCTTCGGGATAAACGTTGAAAAATTCTCCATCATCCCCCTTCGCCCCCCCAATTTCTTCAATCGGATTATCCCCACCACGTTCATCGTCCCCAACCAAATCCTCTGCAGTAGTTTCCACTGCAGGCAGTTGTGTCGCCTGCTTGACCTGTGGTCTCAATTCAGGCCTAAAAGCGGGCTTTGGGGTTGTGGGTAATGCAGGTTTTGCTTTCGGAGCAGGGGGTTGGGCAGGAGGTTGAGCAGGAGGTGGGACAACAACCACTTCCTGAACCTCTTCTTCAGCTTCTTCGGCAGGGGCAATGGAATCATCATCGTCGTCTTCGGTTTCAGAAGGAGAACCTGCAAAATATTCAGGTTCCTTATGTCCACTTTGTGGATGGTGCAATCTCTTGCCCACTTCATACCAAAAAGAATCCTCAAAAATTCGGACATGTTTAGACGCAAACACTTGATTCCGTATGGGATCCCAGATCCTGTAGCCCCTTGTGGATATTGCATATCCAATCAATGCTCCCGCCCATGCCCTCCCTTCCAGCTTGCCCTTGCGAACTTGGGACGGGATATGGACGAAAGTCTTTGATCCAATACATTTAATATGGCGTAGGGACAATTTCTTGTCGAAAAATACTGTGTAAGGGGTTTTCCCCTCAATCCCCGCATGTGGAAACCTGTTTTTCAAGTATACGACTGTCGTCGCCAATTCAGCCCAAAGGGGATAGGGGAAACTGTTCTCGATCATTAGAGCCCTAACCCCGCTAACAATGGTACGGTTGGCCCTTTCGGCCACGGAATTCATTTCCGGAGAGTATGCGTTTGTGCGAATGCACTTCAATCCAATTTTCGACGCATAATCATCCCAATTCCTGGAAATGAACTCCCCGCCATTGTCTGTTTTGATACATTTCACTTTCTTGCCCGTTGTTCGTTCTATTTCCGTCAACCAACGTTTGAAATGACCCAAAACTTCCCCCTTGGTCTTCATCGTAATTATCCACATATAACGTGAATAGTCATCAACTAGGATGAAGTAAAAATTGGCCCCACCCAAGGATGTCTTCTGTGATGCTCCCCACACGTCCATGTGGACGAGGGACAAAATCTCTTTTGTAGAGATAGCAATAATAGGGGGAAAACTTGCCCTCATGCTCTTCGCACGCGCGCATGCGTCGCATGTTGACAAATTTCTGTCTGAAATGCTAATCCCGAAAACATCTTCCAGTTTCTCCAAATGGGAGATGCTCTTAGCATTCAGATGCCCCATCCTCGAGTGCCATGTGTCCATGGTCTGTGGCTGTTCTTTGTTTTTCACTGTTACTTTGGTCAAATCCCCATTAACTTTCGCATTCGCATTTGCTTGGGGAGTATTCGCAGAAGGTATTTGAACCTCATTTCCCGTCTTTGTTAAAGTAATCGCCGCAGGCGCGTTCATCTTAGCTGTTTCGCTCACTTGCGCAATTAAATTAGGTGCGGATTTTCCCTTATCCGACTTGCTCGAACTGTTTAGTAAAGCGGACTTATAATTAAGCATGGTTAGTAACGGTTGTACAAATTTTTCATCCTTTACAGATGACTTGATCAAGTCGAGGACAGCAGCTGCATTCTGGTGCGCAGTTAATGCAGCTGTGTTTACATTCTTAGCCTCGATACGGCAGCTGACTTTATACAGCCTATCGCTTGTTCTAACTGCCGTGATCGATGGCTCCTCGATCTTGTTCATATAAATCGATATTTTCCCATTCTTGACAAATGTGCACAACCCCGCTTCGTCGGTGCGCCCTAGCGAGATTAGATTCTTGCGGAAATTCGGCGCATAATAAACGTTTTCCAGAGTTATTTTCCTTTGTTTGTTTCCATAAAGTGAGGTAAGAACAATGCTGCCGACCCCTTCAATCTTCGATTTTCCTTCCCCTTGTAACACACTGAAATTGGATAAAGGCTTATAATCGGAGAACCAGTTCCGGTTGAAGGAAAAGTGGTCGGTCGCTCCTGTGTCCACGTACCACTGCGAGTCGAATTGTCCGTGCGACACAAGAGACAACGGTTGCGCAGGGGCCTCGTCCAAGACTGCAGAATACAACGTATGCGGTTCGTCTTCAAACGCATGTATTTGGGTAAGATTGGCCCTTTGCTGGCTGTTTCCTCGTCCTTTGCCACGACCACCCCCACGTTTCGGCTAGGCAGGTGAGTTGACATTAGAGGAAAATGTTCCTTGTTTAGGCGGTGAGGGGCATTCGCGGGCGAAGTGGCCTGTTCCGCCACAAGTAAAACACGTGCCACGCTGAATCCCTGCCGAATTCGAAGTTTTCTCTCTAGGTTTCCAGTTGCTTTTGCCAAAAAAAGCATTTGCGTTGTCCACTGCACTTGGTACGACGCCAAACTCGTTGTTCTGCTCATAAAGGCGATTGTATTCGCCAAGCAACCTATCTTTGACATTTTGGGCTGTGAACTCTGCATCGCCCCAGTGGTATGCAGTTTGCTTCACAGCTTCATATTGTGGGGGCAAAAGGTCCAAGTATTGAAATGCCAGGAACTCATCGGAGACTTCAATCTTCACATCTTTTAATTCTGTGACTTTTCGATCCACTCTTCCGGTGAAAACCAACATTTCTTCATTCTCTAGCAGTTTCAAATTGAGAAATTCGCGACGAAGACGAGCCCGACGTGCTCTCGTTGTCGGCTTTCAACGCCTCCCATACTTTTGCAGCAGTGGGGCAGGCAACGGCTATAACCTGTTGCGGTTCGGCGCAACTCATGCACAACGTAGACATGGCTTTGTCTTCCCGGACAGTAAATTCTCTTTTTTCCTTTGCCGTCGCTGTGTCCGGCAATTTCGGCTCTGTGCCGTTCACGTGGCCCCAGACACCGTTGTATTTGAGCAGAAGTTGAATCTGCACCGCCCATGTTGCATAGTTCGTGCCGTCGAGCTTCTTGACATCTTTATAGTCATCATGCCTATTAGAAGCCATCGCGGAGACACAAAAACACTATTCCGGTGAAAATTGTGTGGAAAAATCACAATTTCGGAAATTATTCCGCACTAACACTGCACAAAATATCACACACTTGCACAAATGTCACCCCCAAAAGTAAAGGCGAAATATACGCAACAACCCGGGGAATCTCAATAAGTGAGATTAGATAACCTTTGCTGGCAATTCCCCAACTCTTCCGATCGTAGCACCTAGGCTCGCGGGATGGTTGGGTGGCCGTGAATAAGCCCAGCAAAGAATACAGTGCCACGTGCCCGACTGGACGTAGGGTGGCACCGATACTAACAAGGGAAAAAACAAAAACCTTAAAACTATACAAAGTTTCACGAGATAATAAATAAATATACACTGTCGGTGTGAAGGTGGCTTCCGTGATGAGATCCCACGCCGCAAAACGTTGATCCTGCACGGAAATGGGCTGACGTGCCTTCTCGTATGCGCACGTCGCACAAAACGAGGGAAAAATGACGGTATTTCACCTCGTCGCCGTCGAATTAACTCACACGCACGCCGGGGTGCTAATGTGAGGAGAATCCCTCTCAACTGGTGCACCCTGCGTGCAAAACCAGGGTTTCCTCTTGAAATCTGTTGAAATTGCTTGTATACTTGTGTTAATTGCATAGTTCTGCAGCAATGGTGTGGAAAAAGTCCAAAGTAAAAACACAGGTGTTTACAGGTATGAAATCAAACATAGAGTGAGTTTTATTTCTCAAGTCACATGACATGCCCACAGGTATACGACGCCACCTTATGGTGATAAATACAAACACATTTGTAAACATAATCACAGCTATTAGTTTTAGCCAAAAGCAAACATAAACAAAAGGTCACAATAAGTATAAAGTGTCACTGCTTGATAATACGATACAAATATATATACGATATTTCAACAATCGGCCCCCTCGTAATATCAAGCGCTTAATACATTCATATCAACCAAGAAACGATTACAGAAATACACTAAATCGGTTTTATCCACGGATTTTGTGAAAATATCCGCAAAATTGCACTTAGTGCCCACATGTGTAATCTGAAGATTATCTCTTCTTACTAGCTCCCGAATGAAATGATATCGCACGTCGATATGCTTCGTTTTGCGATTTTCGACGTTGGACCTTGTGAAATCAACCGTCGATATGTTATCGCATAACACGTGGTGATTGAATTTATCCGCTAATTCGGGAACAATTTCGTAGAGCACTCTTAGAATCCATATGTAGTCTTTTACTGTTTCAGTAAGAGCTACATATTCTGCCTCCATGGTTGATAAAGTGACGTTTCGTTGTTTGAACGTTCTCCAATATACGGGTGAATTTCCTAGCAATATAATAGTCCCACCAACGGAAATTCTGTCGTCCCTATTGTTGGCATAATCGGAATCACTGTAGCCAACGACCTCGACACGATCATTAGGGAAGAGCATCAATCCAAGGCTCTTTGTTGTCCTGAGGTAACTCAGCAAATCCAGCAATGCGATCCAATGGTCCCATCCTGGATTGGACTGAAATTGGCTAAGGATGTTGATGGCATACGTTAAGTCGGGTCTGGTTCTTGATCCAATAAATGCCAGACATCCCAGTAGGTTCCGGTAAGGGATTTTTTCCATAATCCTAAAGTCTTCGATCGTGTTCGGACATTGTTGTTTGGTGAGAATGGTGGACTTTACCATTGGCTGCGATCGAATTTTCACTAACTTCAAGTGGTTGTCAAATCTCAACAAGACTTTATTGATGTAGGTCTTTTGATGTAGCACCATCTGCTCTCTATATGAGGTAATTTCGACGCCTAACAATTTTTTTGTCTGTCCAAGAAAGACCAAATCGAATTGTGTTTTGACCATGTTCAACACATTCATGGCATCTTCATACTGCTTTCCAAAAACTACAATGTCATCCACGTAGACTATTAAATATGCGATGTTTCCATATTTATAGACGCAGTTGCACCAATTTACGTGTTGCAGTCCGAGTCCAAGCAAAGTATCCTCCAATTCAATTCCCCATTCACGCCCTGACTGGTGCAAACCGTAAATTGCACGGAGAAGTTTACAGACGTAATTCTCCTTGCCTTGGCAAACAAAACCCTTTGGCTGACGCATGTAAACGGTTTTGTGCAATTTCGCATAGAGGTAAGCACATTTCACGTCGGCTTGGATGTAACTCCACTTCAACATGCAGACAAGCAACGTAAACATAAATCGAACGATGGAGAAGTCGACTACTGGTGAAAATGTTTCTTCGTACGACTCGCCGTAGACTTGTGAGAAGCCTTGCGCGACAAGTCTCGCTTTGTAACGTGCGATTTTCCCCTCATCGTTCTGTTTGGTGGTGTAAATCCACTTGCAGCCAATTATCTTGGTGTCTGGCGGCGGTGGAACCAACTCCCACACCTCACGCTCGTGCATCGTATCAATCTCGTCGCACATCGCTTGATTCCATTGTTGTTTTTCAGGTGCATTGGCGACTTGTTCAAAGCGCGTTGGTATAAATACTTCGAGATGATTTGCCTCCAAGTTAACGTCAATGTCATCCGCAGTCACATTCGATTCGGAAGGCTTCTTTTTCCTTTTGTCGTCAAAAAGGTGTTCCGGAATGTGAAGGTTGTGCTCCACACAATAGCGTTTGACTTCCGGAATTGAACGTAACCTCGGTTTATCATATCCTTCGATTGTATATTCAATGTCTTTTTGACCAGTTGGTCTTGTCTTCTCGGTCTTTTTCCATACAAGAGCTGGTATGGTCGGAATTGGGTTTGGAAAAACCTGTCCAGGTTGTTGCAGAACGTTTGGTTGCTTCACTGCTGGCAAGTTGTGTCGCAACGCATCTTCGGGCAGTCTGAACTTCAACCTAACTGGAGGTAATTCTTCTCCCTCTTTCTTCTTGATAGGTTGTGGCGGGGGTAGCGGTGGCCTCACATCCTCGTCGGAGTAGTATTGACGGTCATTGTCGTTGTCCAGATTATCATTGAGATTGTCAATGTACGTCGTATATCTCTCCGGTAGGCCCAGCACGCCTTCAACTCCGCGCCTGCTCTCAACGAATTTTACGTCGCTGGTCTCAATAACTTTTGAAAAATCAGGCAACCAGACTCTGTACCCCTTTGTAATTCTGGAATACCCTAACATGATGCCGTGCAGTCCTTTATTGTCTATTTTTCCATCACGTACTCGCTTTTGCACAAAACACAGACTTCCAAATTTTCGTAAATGCCGAAGTGATGGTTTGCGGCCATAATATAACTCCATTGGTGTTTTGTCTGAGTTTAACTTCGCTATCCTATTCCTGAAATAGTTGAAAGTTAAAATTGCCTCGCCCCAAAAGCGATGTTCCAGTTGTGCGTCATAGATGAGAGCTCACATGCCATTTGCTAGTGTCTGGTTTAATCTCTCAGAAACGCCATTTTGGGCGGGTGTGTACGCATTTGTCCTTTCGTAAGCGATCCCTTGTTGGTCAAGATACTCTCCAAATTTATTCGAACAAAACTCCATGCCATTGTCCGTGCGGATGGCCAGGATTGACTTTCCCAGTAGTCTTTCAATCCGTTTTGCGTGTTTTTGAAAAATGCCGAACACTTCATCCTTTTGTTTCATCAAGTAAACCGTGGAATAACGGGAAAAATCATCGGTTATAGTCAGGAAATACCTATTTCCTGAAAGTGTTGGCGTTGAAAAAGCCCCGCATACGTCCATGTGCAAAAGTTCCAAAGGCTGTTTCGACCTAATTCCTGGTAGAGATTTATGAGAGATGGCCTTTTTCTTCGCGAGCGTGCAAACATCACACTGCGTGATTGGCACGTCCAAAATCGGTAGTCCAACTACTGCATCACGCTTGCTCATTTCTTGCACGCTTGGGAAGTGGATGTGTCCAAGTCTCTCATGCCATAATCTCGCTTCTTCTGGATTGGAGGCCTTTTTGGTTGAGCTAGTCGGTTCTTGCATTTGTTGTGTTTGTTGCTCGCCAGTACTCGCCTTGTTGCTTTCTTTCAACTTCAATTTTTCAATGTCTAGTTTTGAATCACTTGTTTTGACATAATAAAGTCTGTCCTTTTTAATTGCCTCCATTAATTGTCTCTTCCATTGTGGATCGTAGATTTTCACTACTCCCGAGCCAATTGCCACTTTGCATCTGGCTTCGTCGATGCAAGGTCCCGACAATAGATTTCTCCTTAAATCTGGCGCGTAATACACTTTCTTCAATGTGATTGGGATTGTGTCAGTTCCCACCACACACATCACGCACACGTCTCCTACTCCTTGGATTTGTATTAGCGTCTTCTTGTCCGCTTGGCTTATAGTGCCTTTCATTTCTTGGAAATTTACGAATTGGTTCCTATTCTTACAGAAATGCCCAGTGGCCCCGGTATCATAGATCCAACAACTGCTGGTTGCGCCACACTGCAGCATCTCCTCTTCACTCAATTCGGTAAGGAAACCAACATTCATCATATCCGTGTCCAATTCTTCGACAGTATTCGTGTTTTGGTTACTAGCTGGTGTGAGTTGGACTGTGCAATCCCTCGCCCAGTGCCCTGGCTGATTGCATCGGAAACACGGCCCCCGTGGTGATGATCCGGTGGTGTTTCCTCGAAAATTCCTTGTGTTCTTGTTTCCACGATAATTCGATCGTCCACCTCTTTGTCCTCCTCCAAACCCACGACTGTTTTGGCCACTATTCCCTTGTTGCTGTTGTTGCTGGAACTTTGGCGTGTTGTCGTTATTTTTCGCGTTGGAGTTGTTTGGCCCCGTGCTGAAGGCATCGACGATTGGCCCCTGGCCCGAATCCCTTCTCTGTTGTGCAAGTCGACCTTCTTCTGCCACTAACTCCACTTCCACCTTTTCCAGTGTAAAGTCTTTGTCATCCCATCTGTATATGCTCTGCACTATCGATTGAAACTCTTGTGGTAAGTAACGAATCAACTGAAAGGCTTGATATAAATTGTCCAACTGGTGTTTAACATCCGCCAACTTCTTTGCAGCATTCCTAATTTTTGCGGCAAAAACTCCAATCGTCTCCGTGGCTGGATCGTACTTAAGACTGAAAAATTCGTCCAATAAACGTATTGTACGTGCTCTTGACACCGGCTCGAAATTGGTTTTCAAGGTGATCCACGCTGTCTTGGCGTCATCAATCCCATTGAGCAGCTCGTGGTACTGCTCCTCGATTGAATAATAAATCAGACTGAAAGCTCTTCCTTTTCGTAGCTGATAGTCGGATCGGTCTCTCCACGACGCTCCAGGTGCCAGCGCCTCTTCCGTACCATCGGTACCATGGTGCATCAACAGCACTTTGATCTGCTGTTTCCAGCCATCGTAGTTAGTCCGATTCAATAGTGTGACCTTTCTGTCCAATTTGTCCGATTCCATCGTGATGTGCGCTTGTAAAATGCTCAAACTTGGTTTCCCACTCAAAACGCACACTTGTATTCGTCAAAAACACTTTGTCTACTGGATACTCGCAACTAAGTGCAGTGTTGCGAGGTTAGTTCGCTCTTAGACTAAGTTAGTATCAACTCTAGCACAACACTAAGCTAATAATATAATAATTCCGAAAATAAACACGAAAATTGTTCATAAATGTTGTCTTCGAGATGCTTTCCTGCTGTGCTTCTCGTTGCATTACGCTTCACGCGTGTTGTTCTGCCAATTGTTCTCCAATTTTCCGTCTTTGTTTCTGAATTCCTTTCCGCTTGTTTCCGTCCAGAAAATTCAGGTTCACACTTCACGTGTGGTTGTAAAGAATTTCCGTCCCGCTTTGGCACTCGTTGAATCGTTTCCGTCTCGTAATTATCGTCTCGTCGACGATACGTATTGCTTCTCGCAATATCAAACGGTAACGTCCAAAATTCGGAAAATAAAGGAAATATAAATAATTGTTTTATATTGTTATATTGTTCTATATTGTTCTATATTGTTCCTGTGTTGTTAGTTGACTCGAAATTGTTTCCAAACGCTGATTCTCATGGCACAAACACAAGCTGGTCACATTCATCATGGGCGCCGCCATTTTGAATAATTAGAGGAAATTTCTCAAAACCTCTCTAATTTGATGAAAATGATTCCAAATTGTTTTCTCACGATTTCTGGCCCATAACCTTGTTGAAATTGCTTGTATACTTGTGTTAATTGCATAGTTCTGCAGCAATGGTGTGGAAAAAGTCCAAAGTAAAAACACAGGTGTTTACAGGTATGAAATCAAACATAGAGTGAGTTTTATTTCTCAAGTCACATGACATGCCCACAGGTATACGACGCCACCTTATGGTGATAAATACAAACACATTTGTAAACATAATCACGGCTATTAGTTTTAGCCAAAAGCAAACATAAACAAAAGGTCACAATAAGTATAAAGTGTCACTGCTTGATAATACGATACAAATATATATACGATATTTCAACAAAATCGTCGGCAAACTCGTCTCGTTTGCTAAACGTTCGCTCGTCGCTCGAAATTCGTCGTAGCGACGTAAATAACGCTTCGAAAATTCCGCCGATTGTCGGTTATCCTTCCCACGATCGTAATGGTATCCAACGTTGTTAATTTCCAGCGCTGGGTATCCCAAAACTGCTTGAAAACGTCCGTGGTCAAACGCAGACACGATTAACGATGGCCGCCGCCATCTTGTGTTTCATCGGGCGTGGATTCGTTTGAAAAAAAATGGCTTATTTCGCCAAAAGAAAATCAACAATTGTTCCTACCGTCCTTGGTATTTCGGTTGTTGCTTATTTGAGCACACAACCGTCCCGAAATGATCCTACGACGTCTCGAAGCACACACTCGGCGGTTAGGCTTCGCCGCCACTCGTAATGCACGAGAATGACCGTCGTTTGATCGTACGACGCCAAAACGTTGACAACGCTTATTTTCGCGTTGAAAGACACAAATAATAGTTCGAAAGTACCCGTACAGTTCTCCGCACACGTTCCAACGACGATTACCGCACCGAAAAATTCGTTTTTGCGACGAACTGGGCGGGCGCGACCTTCGCGCCTTCACATCGTTGAAAAATGGTCGTGCAACTCTTCAAAACTTCCTAACAGGATCGTTTTGACCCTCTGCTACCACTTGTGAAGTCATTCCTGGCGATTCTTCAAACGAAAATAAATCCAAAGCTGATTTAAACGGTGCGCGAAACCGACAAGCGTGCGCCATCTTTAATTCGTGAGAAAGTAAGAGACAGTACACAGTTAGAGGCTATCTTGCACTCTCCAACAATATAGGATAAATCATTGCTGTGTTTTCAATGATTTGTCCTTTACAAATAAAAGCACCGGTATTTATAATCAATAAACAATAAAAAAACGATAAAACACAAATCGCTTTTCCAAGCAGACGACATCAGGGACGTGTGTTGTAAAGAAGAGAACATTCAACCGCGGTACGTAACAAGCATTGATAAAAATCATTATCGGTTGAATACTGGATCGGGACATTAATTTACAACACACTTGTTACACATACTCGGAAATTGTGTAACCAATAAATCACGCAACACAGAAACAAATGTTTAGGCACCACAAAATGGGTTTGCAACCCAACAAATCCCCCTTTGCCTAAACTATTTATTTACGACAAAAATGTGTTCGCAAAGAGTGTTTAACCTTGGTTTCGCTAACCATTTGGTTAAAACATCTGCCACGTTCAAAACCCCTGCGATATGCTTAATAGAGAACGTGCCCTTCTCGAACCAATCACGGACGAAATGCAATTTGACATCTATATGCTTGTTAGCACGGTTCTCTATTCTATTCTTTGTGTACTGGATCGCCGGCATAGAGTCGGCGTACACTCACGGGGTTGCTCGATCAACGCAGAACATAATGTCTGCGTCGTACAGCCGATGAAGCCATATAATATCCTTCACCCCATCGACCACGGCCAGAAATTCACTCTCCGTGATCGACAGGGAGGTCATCGTCTGCTTATGGCAGTTCCACGAGATCGGAACTTCCCCTAGATATACTATATGGCCCCCAAAGCTCCTCCTTTTGTCTTGGTCCAGGGCAAAGGACGCGTCAGTGTAGACTGTGAGTGAATCGTTCTTGCAATTCGATAAATCAATGGCGTAGTCGGGTGTGTTTCCCAAATATCGCAAAATTTGCATTAGCATGCCCACATGACGCGCAGAATGAGTTTCGTTATATTGCGAGAGGGCAATGACCGAGAATAAAATATCAGGCCTTGTCCTGCTCGCAACAAACAGAAGACTTCCGACCAAGTTCCTGTACGGAAATGAGGTGTTAACCCGCTCACCAACTTTGACCTTTTGGATCATCGTACCCGGGGTCCCCGGGACTTTCACGCGGTGACACGGATCCACTCCGTACATTTTACACAACTTCTCTATGTACCTTCTCTGGTGAATTCGGATTCGCCCCCCCCGATCTGTCGAACTCGATACCCAACAATAGGGTCACCGGACCTAAGTCGACAATGTCGAAGAAACTTCGAATCCATTTGAGAACGCATTTCTCAACGTAATCGTCTCTTGAGAAGAGAACAATGTCGTCCACGTAAAAGACGATTACGGCCTCGTTGTCCAGAGAATAGACACAATTTAATCCCAACATCGGTACAAATCCCAGTTGGAGCAGACGGTCGTGAAGTACCTGGTACCACATCCGTCCGCTCTGATGCAGACCATATAAAGCCTTCAGCAGCATCCAACATTTATGTCGGTTCTTCGATGTTCTGTAGCCCTTGGGGACTTCACAATATTGCACTGTATCGAGGTCGCCATAGAGGTAGGCGGCCTTGATATCGATGTGCACGTTGCGCCAGCCCTTAAGCACTACCAAAGTGCAGAAAAAGACGATTACGAGGACGAAGTTGACAACTGGAGAAAATACTTCAGTAAAGTCAATCCCGGGCCTCTGTTTAAATCCCTGGGCCACTAAACGAGCTCGATAACGTCTAATGACTCCAGTATGGTCGCGCTTCATTTTATATATCCATTTTGTCCCCAAAAGCTGTACGTCTTTAGGCTTGTCAATTTCGCGATAGACTTCTCGCTCATCGAAAATATCTATCTCATCCTTCATGGCCCCTTCCCAATAGGGTTTGTTGATGCCCCCAATCGCCTCCTCGTAGGTGTCAGGCTCAACTGCGCAAAACCCTGCAAAAGATAAGGGCTCTTCACCGACAGAGGTTTTGTAATCGAACAAGCTCGGGTCATATGCGAAACCCTCCCCGTCGCACCATCGCGCAACATCTGTTCGACTTCTCAATTTATCCTCATTGGGTGAGAAATAGACCACATCCACTTTTCCCGCAGTTGCCCCGGCTTTACGGACTGACGCAACCCGTCTCCACTTAGTCATGTCCAGTGGCAGCAACATTGGGTCTGGGGTTTCTTTCACTTTACCCCTTTTGCCCGAACCGCGACGGGCTTGTATTCCCGGAGGAAGTTCGACTTCCTCATCGTCTTCGGGATAAACGTTGAAAAATTCTCCATCATCCCCCTTCGCCCCCCCAATTTCTTCAATCGGATTATCCCCACCACGTTCATCGTCCCCAATCAAATCCTCTGCAGTGGTTTCCACTGCAGGCAGTTGTGTCGCCTGCTTGACCTGTGGTCTCAATTCAGGCCTAAAAGCGGGCTTTGCAACCCGGAAAGCAAGTACGAAGGCGCGGACGTGCGCGACGACGATTGCGGATCGTTTGTCCGCGGTTACACGGAAGTGTGTACGCGGCTTGCACGTCAGCCCCAATTCCGTGCGAAGACAACGTGAAGACAACGTTCAACACGTCGTGGGTACCAATTACGACGCAAGGATCCCGTAATTGGCCAACTTCACATCTAAAATTGTATTTATTTTTGATTTGTCGTGAAACTCTGTATAGTTTTAAGGTTTTTGTTTTTTCCCTTGTTAGAATCGGTGCCACCCTACGTCCAGTCGGGCACGTGGCACTGTATTCTTTGCTGGGCTTATTCACGGCCACCCAACCATCCCGCGGGCCCCAGGAGGCGCGAACGGAAGAGTTGGGGAATTGCCAGCAAAGGTTATCTAATCTCACTTATTGAGATTCCCTGGGTTGTACTGCATTATTCGCCTTCACTTTTGGGGGTGACATTTGTGCAAGTGTTGTGAATTTCAGTGAAGTGTTTGTGCGGAATAATTTCCGAAATTGTGATTTTTCCACACAATTTTCACCGGAATAGTGTTTCTGTGTCTCCGCGATGGCTTCTAATAGGCATGATGACTATAAAGATGTCAAGAAGCTCGACGGCACGAACTATGCAACATGGGCGGTGCAGATTCAACTTCTGCTCAAATACAACGGTGTCTGGGGCCACGTGAACGGCACAGAGCCGAAATTGCCGGACACAGCGACGGCAAAGGAAAAAAGAAAATTTAATGTCCGGGAAGACAAAGCCATGTCTACGTTGTGCATGAGTTGCGGCGAACCGCAACAGGTTATAGCCGTTGCCTGCCCCACTGCTGCAAAAGTATGGGAGGCGTTGAAAGCGGCTTACCAGCCGACAACGAGAGCACGTCGGGCTCGTCTTCGCCGCGAATTTCTCAATTTGAAACTGCTAGAGAATGAAGAAATGTTGGTTTTCACCGGAAGAGTGGATCGAAAAGTCACAGAATTAAAAGATGTGAAGATTGAAGTCTCCGATGAGTTCCTGGCATTTCAATACTTGGACCTTTTGCCCCCACAATATGAAGCTGTGAAGCAAACTGCATACCACTGGGGCGATGCAGAGTTCACAGCCCAAAATGTCAAAGATAGGTTGCTTGGCGAATACAATCGCCTTTATGAGCAAAACAACGAGTTTGGCGTCGTACCAAGTGTAGTGGACAACGCAAATGCATTTTTTGGCAAAAGCAACTGGAAACCTCGAGGGAAAACTTCGAATTCGGCAGGGTTTCAACGTGGCACGTGTTTTACTTGTGGCGGAACAGGCCACTTCGCCCGCGAATGCCCCTCGCCGCCGAAACAAGGGACATTTGCCTCTAATGTCAGCTCACCTGCCCAATCAAAACGTGGGGGTGGTCGTGGCAAAGGACGAGGGAAGAGCCAGCAAAGGGCCAATCTTACCCAAATACACGCTTTCGAAGACGAACCGCTCACGTTGTATTCTGCAGTTTTGGACGAGGCCCCTGCACAACCGTTGTCTCTTGTGTCGCACGGACAATTCGACTCGCAGTGGTACGTGGACACAGGAGCGACCGACCACTTTTCCTTCAACCGGAACTGGTTCTCCGATTATAAGCCTTTATCCAACTTCAGTGTGTTACAAGGGGAAGGAAAATCGAAGATCGAAGGGGTCGGCAGCATTGTTCTTACCTCACTTTATGGAAACAAACAAAGGAAAATAACTTTGGAAAACGTTTATTATGCGCCGAATTTCCGCAAGAATCTAATCTCGCTAGGGCGCACCGACGAAGCGGGGTTGTGCACATTTGTCAAGAATGGGAAAATGTCGATTTATATGAACAAGATCGAGGAGCCATCGATTACGGCTGTTAGAACAAGCGATAGGCTGTATAAAGTCAGCTGCCGTATCGAGGCTAAGAATGTAAACACAGCTGCATTAACTGCGCACCAGAATGCAGCTGCTGTCCTCGACTTGATCAAATCATCTGTAAAGGATGAAAAATTTGTACAACCGTTACTAACCATGCTTAATTATAAGTCCGCTTTACTAAACAGTTCGAGCAAGTCGGATAAGGGAAAATCCGCACCTAATTTAATTGCGCAAGTGAGCGAAACAGCTAAGATGAACGCGCCTGCGGCGATTACTTTAACAAAGACGGGAAATGAGGTTCAAATACCTCCTGCGAATACTCCCCAAGCAAATGCGAATGCGAAAGTTAATGGGGATTTGACCAAAGTAACAGTGAAAAACAAAGAACAGCCACAGACCATGGACACATGGCACTCGAGGATGGGGCATCTGAATGCTAAGGGCATCTCCCATTTGGAGAAACTGGAAGATGTTTTCGGGATTAGCATTTCAGACAGAAATTTGTCAACATGCGACGCATGCGCGCGTGCGAAGAGCACGAGGGCAAGTTTTCCCCCTATTATTGCTATCTCTACAAAAGAGATTTTGTCCCTCGTCCACATGGACGTGTGGGGAGCATCACAGAAGACATCCTTGGGTGGGGCCAATTTTTACTTCATCCTAGTTGATGACTATTCACGTTATATGTGGATAATTACGATGAAGACCAAGGGGGAAGTTTTGGGCCATTTCAAACGTTGGTTGACGGAAATAGAACGAACAACGGGCAAGAAAGTGAAATGTATCAAAACAGACAATGGCGGGGAGTTCATTTCCAGGAATTGGGACGATTATGCGTCGAGAATTGGATTGAAGTGCATTCGCACAAACGCATACTCTCCGGAGATGAATTCCGTGGCTGAAAGAGCCAATCGCACCATTGTCAGTGGTGTTAGGGCTCTAATGATCGAGAACAGTTTCCCCTATCCCCTTTGGGCTGAATTGGCGACAACAGTCGTTTACCTGAAAAACAGGTTTCCACATGCAGGGATTGAGGGGAAAACCCCTTACACAGTATTTTTCGACAAGAAATTGTCCCTACGCCACATTAAATGTATTGGATCGCAAGGGCAAGCTGGAAGGGAGGGCATGGGCGGGAGCATTGATTGGATATGCAATATCCACAAGGGGCTACAGGATCTGGGATCCCATACGGAATCAAGTGTTTGCATCTAAACATGTCCGCATTTTTGAGGATTCTTTTTGGTATGAAGTGGGCAAGAGATTGCACCACCCACAAGGTGGACATAAGGAACCTGAATATTTTGCGGGTTCTCCTTCTGAAACCGAAGACGACGATGATGATTCCATTGCCCCTGCCGAAGAAGCTGAAGAAGAGGTTCAGGAAGTGGTTGTTGTTCCACCTCCTGCTCAACCTCCTGCCCAACCCCCTGCTCCGAAAGCAAAACCTGCATTACCCACAACCCCAAAGCCCGCTTTTAGGCCTGAATTGAGACCACAGGTCAAGCAGGCGACACAACTGCCTGCAGTGGAAACTACTGCAGAGGATTTGGTTGGGGACGATGAACGTGGTGGGGATAATCCGATTGAAGAAATTGGGGGGGCGAAGGGGGATGATGGAGAATTTTTCAACGTTTATCCCGAAGACGATGAGGAAGTCAAACTTCCTCCGGGAATACAAGCCCGTCGCGGTTCGGGCAAAAGGGGTAAAGTGAAAGAAACCCCAAACCCAATGTTGCTGCCACTGGACATGACTAAGTGGAGACGGGTTGCGTCAGTCCGTAAAGCCGGGGCAACTGCGGGAAAAGTTGATGTAGTCTATTTCTCACCCAATGAGGATAAATTGAGAAGTCGAACGGATGTTGCACGGTGGTGCGACAGAGAAGGCTATGCCTACGTCCCGGAACTTTTCGACTTCAAAACCTCTGACGGCGAAGAGCCTTTACCTTTTGCGGGGTTTTGCGCAGTTGAGCCTGACGAGGAGGCGATTGGGGGCATCAACAAACCCTATTGGGAAGGGGCCATGAAGGACGAGATAGATATTTTCGATGAGCGAGAAGTCTATCGCGAAATTGACAAGCCTAAAGACGTACAGCTTTTGGGGACAAAATGGATATGTAAAATGAAGCGCGACCATACTGGAGTCATTAGACGTTATCAAGCTCGTTTAGTGGCCCAGGGATTTAAACAGAGGCCCGGGATTGACTTTACTGAAGTATTTTCTCCAGTTGTCAACTTCGTCCTCGTAATCGTCTTTTTCTGCACTTTGGTAGTGCTTAAGGGCTGGCGCGACGTGCACATCGATATCAAGGCCGCCTACCTCTATGGCGACCTCGATACAGTGCAATATTGTGAAGTCCCCAAGGGCTACAGAACATCGAAGAACCGACATAAATGTTGGATGCTGCTGAAGGCTTTATATGGTCTGCATCAGAGCGGACGGATGTGGTACCAGGTACTTCACGACCGTCTGCTCCAACTGGGATTTGTACCGATGTTGGGATTAAATTGTGTCTATTCTCTGGACAACGAGGCCGTAATCGTCTTTTACGTGGACAACATTGTTCTCTTCTCAAGAGACGATTACGTTGAGAAATGCGTTCTCAAATGGATTCGAAGTTTCTTCGACATTGTCGACTTAGGTCCGGTGACCCTATTGTTGGGTATCGAGTTCGACAGATCGGGGGGGGCGAATCCGAATTCACCAGAGAAGGTACATAGAGAAGTTGTGTAAAATGTACGGAGTGGATCCGTGTCACCGCGTGAAAGTCCCGGGGACCCCGGGTACGATGATCCAAAAGGTCATAGTTGGTGAGCGGGTTAACACCTCATTTCCGTACAGGAACTTGGTCGGAAGTCTTCTGTTTGTTGCGAGCAGGACAAGGCCTGATATTTTATTCTCGGTCATTGCCCTCTCGCAATATAACGAAACTCATTCTGCGCGTCATGTGGGCATGCTAATGCAAATTTTGCGATATTTGGGAAACACACCCGACTACGCCATTGATTTATCGAATTGCAAGAACGATTCACTCACAGTCTACACTGACGCGTCCTTTGCCCTGGACCAAGACAAAAGAAGGAGCTTTGGGGGCCATATAGTATATCTAGGGGGAGTTCCGATCTCGTGGAACTGCCATAAGCAGACGATGACCTCCCTGTCGATCATGGAGAGTGAATTTCTGGCCGTGGTCGATGGGGTGAAGGATATTGTTACGTGTGGGTTGGGGTGATCCACACACATAACAAATGCTAATTAATTTAGCAAAGACCTTGAAATCCTTTAGGTGAAATGATTGAGAGAACTGATTTATCATTTAAATAAATCTCTTTTATTCTATGGGATTTATTACAAACTTAACAAAATCAAATGATAAACATAATCCTTTATTTTACATAAACATAAAGCAAGAAAGCAAGAATGATAATCAAATTATATCTCTATGAATTTGGAAAGGCGGGGTGGGACCAAGCGCTGTGTGCGCTGGTCCACAGAAGCCTTTACTTACCATGTTAACTGTTTGAGGCTCAGAACATTTCTGCTCTCTCAAACCCACTTAGCTCACCAGGTAAACTCTGGGTCCACCCCCGCTCTACTTGATTGATTAGTCCAGTTGCCCTGTGCATAATTAACACAGTGACAACTGGTGAGCGGATTTGGAAACTCCAGTGTGCCTAGTGAGAGCTTTCAGAATTAATTCTCTAAACAGAGCGTTTAGGCCCGCTGTCGTACAGCGAGGTCTGCGCTCGTAACAGCCCCCCCCTTTGAAAAATTTTGGTCTCCAAAATTCAAATTGTTTCAAATGGAAATACCCCCAAATTTCTACTTCGAGATTATCATTTTCACTTCTAACTTTCAACATCATTCTTGCTCTTCACAAAATTTTTAACAAAATTTACGAGAATTGTTCTATTACCTTTATATCCCTCAATTCTTAGTTTAACAATACTTTTCTTGGAAAAGCCAATTACATAAAATTAAACTCTTCGTGTTTGTCTATACACAAGAGAAAATCTAAAACAAAATTTTACACAAAATTATACAAGTAACAATTGTAATTTCAATTTTAGTCTTCTTCGATTTCTTCAATTGTCGCATCCTCTTCGAAGGTTATCAGATGATCTTTGATGATTTCCAACGCAAATCGACTTCTTAAATCATAAGTTTGTCGTGATGTCATTCCGACTCGCTTATCTATCGTCGTTTCGTCCTCCTCTGTTAACTTAGTATCCAAATCGGACAAAGATATTTGTTCGTCCATCATAAATTATCCAACTTCTAAGTCGAAACACAATGTTAAGCAGTTTTACTTACTGGCCTCTCGCTTAATCGCTCAATAAAGTCGAACTTTCTGCGCAAGGTGTTCAATAAAACCGGCGATAATTTGTCCGTGCTCGTGGTCTTAACCGCTCAGAACGGAAATCACGTGTTTCGTCAGCGACGTCCTCTGTTGGCAATTTCTTCGAACGTTCCTCCGATGTCACTTCCGGCTCGAACAACGATTTCAAAGAAATCTGATCCTCGTCACTTATGAATCTTTCTTGGCATGGTTTTTTTGATTGTTTTAGTGCTTTTTTAGTGTTAATTCTAACTTCTTCAATTCCTTTACTTTCCATCAACTTAGTTTTGTTAGAATTTTCCGCCTTCACCTCAGTTTCACTATTCCTATCCATAATTATGGATACTTCTTTCCTTGGCTTGTAAGGTTTTAACCTTTCTACATTTACAATGTCTGATTTTTTACCAGTTGAATCTACTATTTGGTAATCGTTTGGTGCAGTTCGGCGCACTATTTCGTAAGGACCAGAATATTGTGGCAGTAATTTCTCACTGAGTCCAACCTTTCTGTTCGGTTTTTTCAAATAAACGTATTCTCCAGGCTCGAACTCCACAACCTTTCTGTTCTTATCAAATCTTTCTTTGCTTTTAGCTGACATCTGCTCCAGTCTCTGGTTTGAGATTCTCCTTGCTGCCTCGATGAATTTGGCAGTTCTCAAAGTGAATTCCTTCTTCGGGAGATTCAGATTCACATCGACGTTAACATCTGCTTCATACCCCCTTAATAAAAAGTATGGGGTATATCCAGTTGTCTCGTGAACCGACGTGTTGTACGAGAATAACAGGTGTGGCAGGAAATCATCCCAGTCCGTATGATCTTCATTTACGTAGTTCAGAAGCATTTTCGCAAGTGTTGCGTTAAAACGCTCCGTTAAACCGTTTGTCCTGGCATGATATCCGCTAGTTGTTTTATGTTTTGATTTATAGAGTCTCGAGACCTCCTCCATCAATTCATTTCTGTATTCTGTACCACGGTCAGTCAGAATTTCCCTTGGAGATCCTTCTTTCACCATTATCTCATAAACTAAAGCATCCGCTGCTGCAATGGCCGTGCAAGTTGGTGACGCTCTCGCACAGACCGCTCTAGATAAATAGTCCGTCATAACAAACACATAATTATTCCCTTTCTTTGAAGTCGGGAACTTTCCTAAAGTGTCCATTCCTACTCTTTGGAATGGTCTGGTCACGGTTGTCCAGGGCTGCAATAATCCTTTTGGTGGTGTGGTATCTGTTTTTGCTGCAGCGCACTTCTTGCAGGACAAGACGTAGTCTCTGACCTCTGCATAAATTCTGGGCCAATGGAATCTGGTGCTTATTCTTTTCCAAGTTTTCGACAGGCCCAGATGAGCTCCTGGAAGGCCATCATGCATCTCGTGCAGAACATCTTGCTGTAAGTGTTTTGGCACAACCAGCAGTAACCTTTCGTTGCCCAGGAAATTCTTCCTTCTGAACAAAACTTCATCCTGGAGCACGAACTGTTGTAAAGATCGTCTCTTCTTTTTCGAAAGGCGCTCAATATCTCGAAGTGCATCAACGTATTCCTTCAGCTTCTGATCCTTTCGCTGCTCGGCAGGTAGGTCCAGATTTTCCAGTAGCAACAAAGGTAAATCAATTATTTCTTCTTCGCCCACTGCCTCAGGAATACGACTTAACGCATCTGCATCTTGATGTTTTTTACCACTCTTGTGAATGACCTCATAGTCATAGTCCACCAATTGGAGTGACCATCTGGTGAGTCGTCCGTTGGGATTTCTCACAGTTTTGAGCCACTGCAACGCTGAATGGTCCGTAATAACGTAGAATTTTTGGCCATACAAGTAAGGTCGGAACTTTTGTATGCCAAAGATGATCGCAAGGCACTCACGTTCTGTCGTATCATAATTCTGCTCTGCTTTGCTAAGCAGTCGGCTAGCGTAGGCTACGACATGTTCTTGTTTATTTATCTTTTGTTTCAGCACAACTCCTAATCCATATGCACTGGCGTCAGTAGAGATCATAAAGGGCTCGCTGAAATTTGGATGAGCCAGCACTGGAACTGTCGTTAGGGCCGTCTTCAGCTTCTGGAACGCTTCATCGTGTGGCGGTCCCCAATCATACTTTTCTTCTTTCTTTGTCAGATTTACAAGGCACTTGGACACGTCTGAAAAACCACGAATAAATTTGCGATAATAAGAACATAATCCAAGAAATCCTTGCAACTGCTTTACTGTTGTTGGTTTTGGGAACTTCGCCACGGACTCCAAATTACGTGGATCCGGTGAAACTCCTTTTGCATTGATGACGTGTCCCAAATACTTAATGGTATCCGTTCCAAAAGTGCATTTACTTAATTTGACCTTTAAATTCGCCGTGCGCAATTTCGAAAAGACGTTGTCTAAATCAACCAAATGCTGGTCGAATGTCTTTGAAAAGATGATCAGATCGTCCAAGTAGGCTATACACACTTTTCCTAGGAGGTTACCAAGCACTTTGTTCATGAGCTTTTGGAATGCCGCAGGACTATTACACAAGCCCTGGCCCAGTACATTAAATTCGTAATGACCGGAAGACGTTGTGAACGCAGTCTTTTCCTTATCCTCCTCATCAATCTCGACTTGGAAATATCCCTGGATTAAATCCATCATGGAAAAATACTTCGCACCTGACAGTTGGTCTAAGGTGTCGTCGATTCGGGGGAGTGGGTAAACCATCTTCTTAGTCACTGCATTCAGCCGCCTCCAATCAACACAAAACCGCCATTTGCCATCACGTCTCTTAATTAAAAGGACTGGCGCACTCCATGGACTCTCGGACTCTCTGATTACATCCATTTCAAGCAGTTTCTGGGTTTCCTCTGCTTCGACTTCTTTCTCTTTCATGGATCGGCGATATGGCTGCAGGTGAATTGGCTGTGCATCACCTGTGTCTATTTTATGCTTGTAGACCTTTACTCTGCCTAAATCCTGATCTGAAGTGGCAAATCTATCTTCATTCTTACGCAGTAGGCTCTTCAGCTGCTCCTTTTGGTTTGTATCCAGTAGATCACTTGACACGGCGGAATCAAAGTTCAAGCCATTAGGTGGCTGCTCCTCAAAACTACCAATGTCAATGACGTGGTATGCCTTGGCAATCGCTGTTCCTTTCTGCAGATAAACCGCCTTCTTCGTCGGATTCGCAACTCGCATTATGCCTGATCCATCCTTAAATGTAGTTAGAGTTTTACAGCCAATTACTCCCAATCTATCAGTCAAATTGGATAATGGCTCTGCAAACAAATCTTCATTAGTTTTATTATTGTTCACTCCAATGAAAAGCATGCATTCGTGCATTGCTGGAATTTTTATTGATTTAGTAAGTCTGCCAATAAATGTTTGTTCCAGATAATTTCTTGACATTGGAAAAACTTCCGGTTTAAATCCTTCACTTTTTCGCCCCACAAAGACCTTCCGTCGGTCATAGTCCAACACACACCCTGCTTGTTTGAGGAAAGGATCACCTAGTAAGAGCTCATGACCAAATCCCCGCACTACTAATACCTCCATGCTGTAGTCCAATCTTCCAATAGTGACTGTAATTTTCCCAATTCCTTCAGGAGATATTAAGGAGTTATCAATTACCCTCAATTTGATATAAGGGCAAAGCCGACGTGACAGTTGCAATCTATCAGCCAGTTCCTCACTTATAATATTTCTATATCCACCTGAATCCAATACACCTTTGACTTCTAAATTGTTCACTACGACAGGTATTGTCAGCATTTCTTCAGTGGTGTTAATGTCAACTATTTCCAACTTCCTTCTCATTCTTCTTCTCCTACGCCTACTTTTTAACTGTCTTTGTGGCACTACTAGTTTCCCCGGTTCTGTTGTTTTTGATTCCCAGGTGGATTTCTTGCTTGGTTATTACCGCTGTTATTGTTAGCAGGACCATTTCCTTGGTTACTGTTATTTTCTTCATTATTCTTATTATTATAACGCCAAGTATCACGCCTCTTCCCACCGCCACCTCTGTTTTGTGACGCACAGCAGGTGCAGTTGGGCTGATGGAAACATCCGGGTCCAGTTTGCTGCTGCTGAAAATTCTGCCAGTTCTGCGGAGAACTTTGCTGGAATTGCTGCTGCTTCTGCTGGGTTCCTTGGAAAAATTTTCCTCCTTGACGCTGATTGTTGACTGGGGTAAACCAAGTCCCTTGATGGAAAATTGGAGAGATCGTCTCTTGCAATACGCCATTCTGCAAAAACATATTCTGTTCTTTTAGAAAGTTGTTTTCTGCTACAAGTTCTGCGAGCGACTTTGGGGCTTCTGCCACTCCAGTCAAATAAGTTGACGGTGCGACGGTCGCCTTGTCAGCCACAAGTTTCTGTACAAGGGTCAGTAAAGCTGTCGACGGATCTTCCTTCACTCCATGGGCTTCATAAAGCTGAACTCTTTCCATCAAATCATCCATAGCTGTAGGAAAAACTGTCATCAACCTGTCTTTTATCGGCTGTTTCATAGCCTGATAGACATAGTTGATTTTCTGGGTTTCACTGAGGGCTGGTCTGGCAAATGAACACAAGTGGAGAACTTTCTTAATAAAGTCAATGGCTGTCCCTTCTTCATGCTTAAGGGCGTGTAGGGTATTGAGGACGTGCTCGGGCCTACGGCGGAATTTTTTCTGCAATGCTGCTTTCCATTCGTCCCAAGCCCAGCTAGGGTTAGCTTGTAGCTGCTCGACGTACCAGGAGAGCGCATCTTCCTTCATTACTATCGGCAGATGCTTGGCACGTTCCGTATCCGTAGCAACAATCGCTTCATAACCAACAATCCATTCGTCAATGTTCCCCGTTCTGGTATCATAATTGACTGGATTGCGCTTTTGCACTACTAGTCCTTTTAATAGGGTTTCCAACGTTGCAGTTGAACTAGTCGCCATCTTGACTTCTTCTAGAGGTTCACTATCCTCTGGTTCTATCTCACTATCCAAATGTTCATCAGACTTGAATTCTGTTGTTAATGTGTAGTGTCGCTCTCTGTCTTCCGCAATTATACTTGATGATTTCTTGCGAAATGTTATATTTGAAGGATCCAGCTTCAATATGGATCCACTCCAACCATAGAAGGCACACACTCACAAAACACAAATTCACCTCACCTGTGAAACACTAATCACTAAAACACTTTCACCATGCTAAGGAGAAAAGAAAATAATTCATAATATTATTACTTATAACTGTGCATGAGTTAAAATTGTTTTAAAACTATTTACAATTCTTAAAATTATTCAAAATATGTATAACCTTAAAATGATTTATCATTAAAACTAGGCTTTAATTCTAAAATACTGTTTAATTGTTTTCAACTAATTAAATATTCAGTAACATGCAAACTCATTTAACATTCATGCTCAGTTTCAACTCAAACACTTAAATATTCAACACTTTTACACAAGATAATTAAATATTCAACATTTTCACACAAAACAATTAAATATTCATTCCCAATTCTCAATTTTCACACTAAAATTGATTTTCACAAGTCTCTTTATTTGCTTTCAAATCTGATAATATTATAGGCAATTTGCTTTCTCAACCTTACTCATTTTCAGGGACAAATTTTCAACTATTTTACTCAAAATTCCAGATTTTTACTAACATTTTAGCTCTTAAATAAAGCAATTATACAGGGTCTTTTAATTCCGCATCTCCACCACTTTGTTACGTGTGGGTTGGGGTGATCCACACACATAACAAATGCTAATTAATTTAGCAAAGACCTTGAAATCCTTTAGGTGAAATGATTGAGAGAACTGATTTATCATTTAAATAAATCTCTTTTATTCTATGGGATTTATTACAAACTTAACAAAATCAAATGATAAACATAATCCTTTATTTTACATAAACATAAAGCAAGAAAGCAAGAATGATAATCAAATTATATCTCTATGAATTTGGAAAGGCGGGGTGGGACCAAGCGCTGTGTGCGCTGGTCCACAGAAGCCTTTACTTACCATGTTAACTGTTTGAGGCTCAGAACATTTCTGCTCTCTCAAACCCACTTAGCTCACCAGGTAAACTCTGGGTCCACCCCCGCTCTACTTGATTGATTAGTCCAGTTGCCCTGTGCATAATTAACACAGTGACAACTGGTGAGCGGATTTGGAAACTCCAGTGTGCCTAGTGAGAGCTTTCAGAATTAATTCTCTAAACAGAGCGTTTAGGCCCGCTGTCGTACAGCGAGGTCTGCGCTCGTAACAATATTATATGGCTTCATCGGCTATACGACGCAGACATTATGTTCTGCGTTGATCGAGCAACCCCTTGCGTGTACGCCGACTCTATGCCGGCGATCCAGTACACAAAGAATAGAATAGAGAACCGTGCTAATAAACATATAGATGTCAAATTGCATTTCGTACGTGATTGGTTCGAGAAGGGCACGTTCTCTATTAAGCACATCGCAGGGGTTTTGAACGTGGCAGATGTTTTAACCAAGTGGTTAGCGAAACCAAGGTTAAACACTCTTTGCGAACACATTTTTGTCGTAAATAAATAGTTTAGGCAAAGGGGGATTTGTTGGGTTGCAAATGTAGAACAGAGGGGCGCAGATATTGGCGAAATATCGCTGGGAAGCGTGCAAATCACTGGAAAAAAAATCAGATTTACTCACTTTTAAAGAATTGTAAATATATAGGTAGATGGATTTTACAAGTTTGTAAATTAGATTTACAAACAATTGAAAATAAGTCTTTTCCAAACATATTTACAATCTGGAAAGAGACCATTTCCGTGACTTTTTTTACAATAACTTTACAAACATTTTCAATTGTGTAATTATAATTTCATAATATATTTCCAATGTATTTCAAATATATTTCCAATATATTTCCAATATATTTCCAATAAAAAAATCTACTACCCTCCATTTTGAAAAATTTAAATACATGAACCCAATTTTTTTTTTTTTTAAGATGTTTGATTTTTTTTTCAAACACCATTCAACAATTAGTTTTCATTGATTTGATCACAATTTGCATGTTTTATTAACAGTTTTATTTAAATTTATTTTAATCTTATAGTTTTCTTTTTTCTTACCTTGACCTCTGCTGGAATTGAACCTGGGACCCTTTATTCTAAAGACCACTGCCCTATCCACTAGGCTAGTATGGCTTGTAGCAATTCTATGCATAACTTCCTATAAATAGTAACTTCTTTGTTAAATAATGTATTTCAGATTCATTGCATTAAAAATACAATCAATCTCACATTGTCACATTGTCACATACGTGTCGATGAAACGTACCGTCGATGAAACAATCCGAGTTTCATCGACACGTATTTTTCCGTCCTTGCGCCCTGATTGGCCCGATTTCATATTGTCCATGTCGGTTCGAAATTGGACCGTTTTATACATTATTTTCTCTTCTGAGTTCAAATTTGATACAATTTTATTGTTCCTGACCGCATTTTACCTAGTTCTTGTTACATTTCAGATATTTAAATGTTAAATTTAAATTTCAAGTATTTTCTTGCTTTTACATTATTTTTACAATCATTGTGAAATGAAGTTTACAACACATTTCCATCTAAAAGAAAATTGATTGGAAACAACATTTCAAACAAAAGATTTACAACTAATTGAAAATATGACTTTTCATCTCTAGGATTTACTACACATTTTCAGAAGTTTGGAAATATATAAATATTTCCAACACATTTCCAACAAATTTCCGCATCATAGTAAATTCAACTTTTCCAAATAAATTTTCAACTTGGAAATGTTTGGAAATATGCTTTTTTTTCCAGTGAATGGCGTCGCAAATGTGCGACGGTTAATTCCGATAACGGAAATGGCGTCGCCGATGTTCGCAAATGAGCGACGAACGATACGCAACCGTATCGTGAAATGCGGCGCCGAATTACAATGCAAAGAAGTGTTTTACACTTATACAAACGTGTAAAACGAGTTAAAACAAAATATAATTCTATTTAATCATTGGAAATAAAATAAACTTACATAATGGTGTGAAAATTGGCAGGAAAGCTCTAACTGAGATGTCTGCCATCTTGGTTTGGAAATACAATACAACTTGGGCACTCTGGTGCCAGATAACAGTATTAAAGTTAACAAAAGAATAAATCTTATAGATATAAACAGATATCATACGGAATTACGTATGTGACAGCACATATCATACGGAATTACGTATGTAACAGCATGAAACCGTTAACAAATGCCGTATTCGACATATATAAGTGATAAAACTCAATTAATACATCGAATTACATCGAACTAAAAACTAAATAACATGAACGACATTTGATATCGATAAATAAATGGTCTTTTGACCAACAAATCCCCTCTTCGATGACAAATGTAGGGGAAAAATACTAACAAATACTGGAATTACAGTGTATTACATTCAAAAAAAAAAATAATATGGGCGAATAATCAAGCCGGGTACTGATATTGAAGAACTCTTCACTAAGGAAGCCCGAGAATTCCCACTGAACTTGATTATCCTCAACTTTGGGAAAAACAACTTAGGAATGTCATTACAGAAGGTAGTGCAGGTCTATGATCTGAAGATGTTGGCAATCAGCGATCGTAGACGCTCCGAACTGAGCCATTTCGTGAAAATGTCCGCGACATTGAACTCGCTTTCCACTTTTCGGAGATCAAAGCGTCCCGCCGTGAACCATTCCCTGAGCCAGTGATAACGAACGCGGATATGTCGAGTCTTCGAGTTCTCCACATCGTTTGAGGTGAACTGTATGCTGGCCAGGGCGTCGGAATAAACGACGGGTCGAGATAGACGATTCAAAGCTGGAAACTGGGTGTACACGTGATTCAACCAATACAGCTCCTTGACACACTCAACAAGGGCGATGAACTCCGCTTCCATTGTTGAGCATGCCACGGTTGACTGTTTTCGGCAAGACCAGCCGATCGGTACGTTTCCAACGTAGGTGATGTAGCCACCGAAGCTCAAGGATGTTTCTGGATCGCTTGCCCACGACGCGTCAGTGAATGCCCACAGTTGTGATGATGTGCAACCGGACAACTCAATGCACAAGTCCGCAGTGTTGGCGACGTATTGCATGACCTGTAGCAATGCACGGATATGCGTTTGATTGTAGCATGTGTTGAATTGTGCCAGAGCAATCACTGAGTAAAGAATGTCGGGGCGCGTTCTTGACGCCAGGAATAATAATGATCCAATGAGTGACCTGTAGGGAAAGTCTGCCAGATTTTCGGTTGACCCTCTCACGAGTGTGGTGCCGGGAGTCACGGGAACCTTGATGCGATTGTTGATTGCAATGTCAAACTTCTTCACAAGTTTTGCGATGTACGCACGTTGTGTGATGAACGTGCGCCCTGCGTCACGGATGAACTCAACGCCCAGTAGTCTCGTGATTGGACCAAGGTTAACTATCTGGAACTTCGAGCTGATGAGGGCAAGCAACTGGCTGAGAATGCTGTCTGATGCATAAAAGAGAACAATGTCATCGACGTAAATCAGCATTACGGCGGAATTTCCAAAAGTGTAGACACAGTTACATGCCGGCATCTTCTTAAATCCCAGATCTCGCAGGGCTTCGTCCAGCTTTTCAAACCACTGCCTTCCTGATTGGTGCAGTCCGTATAGCGATTTTACGAGTAGCCAAACGTTGTTGGGGTCAGAGCATGTGGCACCTGCAGGGATCCTCATGTAAACCTTGTGTTTTAACTCACCATACAGGTACGCACATTTAACGTCAAGATGGGCGTCCTTCCAACCACGCAACACAACCAGGAGACAGAAGAATAGGCGAATTAAAACAAAATTCACCACTGGGCTGAAAACTTCATCATAATCCACGCCCAGGGTTTGACGAAATCCCTGCGCGACTAGACGGGCCCTGTATCGTGTGATGGTGCCGGTTACATCCGTCTTCAATTTGAAGATCCACTTGCAGCCCAAGATGGTAGTGTTAGGTGGTCTAGGGACTTCTACATAGACCCCTCTCTCGACGAACGTTCCCAGCTCCTCATCGATGGCTTCGCGCCATTTCGGAGCATCCGTGAATTTGGGTATTTCGGCATAAGAAGCCGGTTCCGTTCGACAAAGATGGGCTGCATGATGAGGTCCTGGGATAATTGGCAACGTGTATTCAATATTGCGGAACGTGAAAAGTTCAGGCTCATAGTCTATATTGTTAAGCATGCAATATTCTTCAATGTCTCTCGGTGATCTGAGTCTGATTTCAGGCATTGGAAAATAGTAAACGTCGGTCCTAATCTTCCCAGGTACTTGATCTTTTCTAAGATGCTCTTCGCGTCTCCAATTACTACATTCTGAATTCCCGCCGACGAGTCGCCACATATGTGCTGTATGACGCTCAGTCGCTGCAGGAACTTCAGTTCCTGTTATGGGAGGAATCGGAGCAGGAGACATTGGAGTGTCATCAAATACTGGTACAGTATGGCTCCCTGAATCTGCTCCACGCCCTTTACGACGATACGTGATATATCGTGCTGGCAAACCGGGCGGAGATTGATGAGCCAACTGTCCAGCTGACGCTTCAGATTGATGATGTGATCGGTCAGGCGAAGTTGGTGGAGTTTGGCGATGCGACCGAGCAGGTGAAGGTGGTGGAGTTTGACATGGCGATTGTTCGGGCGACGTGCCAGTGAATTCAGATGTTCCAGGATAAAGTGAAAGTTCATCTATTTTATTAATATCGGCATCTGTATCGTCCTCATCTGGTGGAATCCATAGAATAGGATACGATTGAGATTGTCTCAAACTAGCTGAGCTTGGTAACTCCAACGCACATGCATCTAATAATCGCTGCTCAGGTGTCGTCGGAGGCGGCAAGTAGACAAGAGGTGTATGCATTGACGCAGATGTTGAAGTCTGGTTGTCATTGCCATTGTCATCATCGTTATCGCTGTTATCAGAGCGATCAGAATCAGACCCTTTCAACCAACGATGATATCTGACATTATCGTCAAATGATACGGATTGTTGTCCATTGCCGTTTTCAAGGAATGTTTCATCAGGTCTTTGCGTTGAACCTCGCAAAGACTTCCGATAAGATTGATGTTCGTCGATTTAAACGTGAATAGATTCATATACTCTGTCTTCGACCGGATTCCAGACTCTGTAGCCGCGGGTGCTGGTGGCGTAGCCAACAAGATATCCTTCCTAAGCACGCGCTTCCAGTTTCTTGCGTCCCGGTGCAGTGTAATGCACCCAACACTTAGATCCCATTTTACGTAGGTGACGTAATGACAAATCTCTTTGTCGCCAAAGAATGTATGGGACTTGATGTTTCAGTCTGGAATGTGGGCTCCTATTTTTTATATACCCGAAGGTAACGGCGAGTTCGGCCCAGAGTGCATCAGGGAGCTTTGTTTCTGAAATAATCGATCGGACACTGTCGGCCATTGTCCGGTTTATCCTTTCTGCTGTCCCGTTCATTTGTGGCGATGCGGGGTTAGTTCGCTGTCCCTGGATACCCTTTTCTTGAAGATAATGCAAGAAATCATTTGACATGAATTCGCCGCCCCTATCGGATCTGATTGCCTTTACGGTAGTATTCTGAACCCGCTCAACTCTGGCGACGAAGTCTTTAAATGCAGCAAATGTCTGAGATTTGTGTGTCAGAGGAAAAATCCAGGTGTAGCGTGTTGCATCGTCAATTATGGTGAATACATAGTCCGAGCCGCCTAAGGAAGTCACTGGGGCTGGCCCCCACAGATCCATGTGTAAAAGGTCTAATGGCTTTGAAGTCATGGGATGTGGGTCCGGCTTGTGAGAAGCTCTTGTAGATTTAGCAATACGGCAGTCATTGCAGGCCAACTCTTGACGGACTTCTGCTGGCTCCATGCCATGGACTTGTTCATTGGCCGCTAGCAACTTTATGGCGTTAGTATGAAGGTGGCCAAGACGGCTGTGCCACAAACCAGTTGCATCCTTCACTGTAGTAGGATTAGCAACAACCTTCTGTTTTGGATTAGAGGTTTCGCTGGGTAGAAAGGCATGTGGCAAGGACTTTAGGATGTCAACATAGGATTGGATATCTGGATTTTTCTGGGGAGGCGGAGGAACGGTAACTTGTGCAGGTAAAGGGGGGTTAGGAATTTGATGAACTGGCATTTGTTTCGCTGGTTCGATAGCAGGCAAAGTTATGCGAAAGTCTGAAATTTCCCGTTGTTTTGATTTGCCCTTCTTTGGCTTTGGCACGTTGTCGAAATCTACTTCCGATGTGACAAGTGTTTGCACAGGTTGGAGTGTTATTTGGACTGGCGGTTGAGTGATTGTTGAAACAGTTGGCGTCACAAGATGCGTTGAGCATAAACCGTCCAAATAATATAATCCACCGCGTTCTCTCGCACGAATAATAAGTGAACGGAAGTCTGTTTGATAAACATTCACCTCTCCATTGAAGAAATGCACATGATGATTTGTCTTATCAATCTTTGACACCGAAATCAAATTGGCTTCGAAATTCGGCGCAAAGAGAACGTTCTTCAAATTGATGGTGCAATCCGCGCCGTCGACCGACGTGAGCAATTGAACTGTCCCTCGTCCTGTCACCTGTGATTTGCCTTGGCCTAACGCAATATCAAATGGCTGGATATTTGAAAAATCTGTAAACCAGTCACGCACGTGAGAAACGTGATCCGTTGCCCCGCAATCCACGATCCATTCATTGGATTGCATGAAATGGACCGTAGGACGCTCAATAATCTGCGGAGCACTGCAAAAGAATGTCCCCTCTCGCTTCGGACGCGAACTTCCACGTGGACGGTTGTCTTCAACCTTGGCAGCGGCATTTTTGTTACGTCTGCGGCTTTTACTTCGCGACGAACGCTGGACAGAGGCTGTGGACTGGTTCTTATCCCCACGTGGCGGTTGAGGGCAACGGTTGGCGTAGTGACCCATTTGATCACAGTTGAAACACTTGATTTTAGACAAATCCCGCGGTCCACGAGATTGATTACGCTGGCGAAATTGTCCTTTTGAGGTATGTCCTGACGGTTGGCTAGTCAATCCCATGGCCTTTAAACGCATCTGCTCGGACAATAACTGTTCTGCCACTTTAGTTGGAGTAAAGTTCGGATCGGGCCAGTGGTAAACTGCAAACGTGGCCTGGGCATATTCCGGTGGTAAACCCTTGAGATATTGGAAAGAGTGATGTTCTTCTGAGACATTTTCACCAACGTCTTTTAATTGTTGCACAAAATGGTCCACTCTTCCGATGAAATCAGGCATATCCTCACCGGGTTTGAGTTGGAGGCTCAAAAATTCCCATCTCATGGCCGATCGTCTGGCCCTGGAACTGGGTGCGTAGATAGTAGCCAATTTATCCCATGCTTCTTTTGGTGTATTGCAAGCATCAAGGGCAGAACGTTTCGCTTCGCTAACGTGAATATAGATGTGGCCGAGTGCTTTGTCCTTTTTCACAGCATAACGGTCCTTTTCCTTCTCAGTTAAAGTGGCTAGATGCTCGGCCTCCTTTTCCTCGGTCACGTGTCTCCATAAGCCTTCGGACTTCAGGAGCATACGCATGGAACGTTGCCATGATTCATAGTTCCCAACGGTGAGTACGGGAACCGTGCCGCCCGATAATTCCGACGCTTTCTTCATTGCGGAGTGGAAAACTCGACACAACGCGACGAACACACTGACTCAAGGAATGGTACGTTAAATACTGGAGCACTGCACAAATGCTGACTTCGATTCGGAGCACTGAACTGAAGCACTTCACACACACTTTCGAGGCGGAAACCTTCAAAGGGAGAGCCGATGCTACAATCAGCTGATAGCTTGTGACAAGTGTCCCCCTAGCGTCCTTTACGACCACCTGGGGTCACGGGAATGCTAGGTGGCGCAGGGCTCAGCCTTGTCACAAAATACAAACACAGCAGTGGACGGAATGCCCGAAGAGCTGTGTCGAATCTAATAAGGTCCCACACCAAAATACCCTTAATTCTAACAAAGGTAAAGACGAAAGAAGGAGAAATAGATGAATCTCTTGCGGTTGCAAGCTCGTACAAATGAAGGCACGAGACAGCTTTCTCGAAAAGCTGCTAGAAAACGCTATTTCGGATGTAAAATCCGAAATCTTCTCGAATAAATCGAGGCTCTTCACAAAATAATCTTCTGAAGATCGGAGACGACCGCCGTTCACCGGGGAACTAAGCGGCGAACAATCTAGTGTTCGGTTCTCGTTGGAACTGCCGCTTCGTGCTAAGCAGTGTCGAAAATCCAGTTTCGTCGAAAAATCTGCAAAAACAAAAGAAATTTGCCTCAAAATCCGCGAAACCCGCGAGAAAATGGACAAAATTAAACGAATATCGTTGAAATCGATAGCCCTGGCTATCGGTAACGTCGTGGAAACGTCGGCGACGTCCAGGAAACAAAATGGCGCCGTGTGGATTCGTGAAATCTGAAAATAAACAACTTTTCGGCGCACAAATCGTTTTCACGAAATATGGGTCGAAAATTAATCGAGAAATGGTTGTTCTAGCAGACAACCATCCTCTGCTACCAGAGGATGGTTGCCAGATAAAGCAACCATCCTCTGCTACCAAATGTAGAACAGAGGGGCTCAGATATTGGCGAAATATCGCCGGGAAGCGTGCAAATGGCGTCGCAAATGTGCGACGGTTAATTCCGATAACGGAAATGGCGTCGCCGATGTTCGCAAATGAGCGACGAACGATACGCATCCGTATCGTGAAATGCGGCGCCGAAATACAATGCAAAGAAGTGTTTTACACTTATACAAACGTGTAAAACGAGTTAAAACAAAATATAATTCTATTTAATCATTGGAAATAAAATAAACTTACATAATGGTGTGAAAATTGGCAGGAAAGCTCTAACTGAGATGTCTGCCATCTTGGTTTGGAAATACAATACAACTTGGGCACTCTGGTGCCAGATAACAGTATTAAAGTTAACAAAAGAATAAATCTTATAGATATAAACAGATATCATACGGAATTACGTATGTGACAGCACATATCATACGGAATTACGTATGTAACAGCATGAAACCGTTAACAAATGCCGTATTCGACATATATAAGTGATAAAACTCAATTAATACATCGAATTACATCGAGCTAAGAACTAAATAACATGAACGACATTTGATATTGATAAATAAATGGTCTTTTGACCAACAGCAAACCCATTTTGTGGTGCCTAAACATTTGTTTCTGTGTTGCGTGATTTATTGGTTACACAATTTCCGAGTATGTGTAACAAGTGTGTTGTAAATTAATGTCCCGATCCAGTATTCAACCGATAATGATTTTTATCAATGCTTGTTACGTACCGCGGTTGAATGTTCTCTTCTTTACAGCACACGTCCCTGATGTCGTCTGCTTGGAAAAGCGATTTGTGTTTTATCGTTTTTTTATTGTTTATTGATTATAAATACCGGTGCTTTTATTTGTAAAGGACAAATCATTGAAAACACAGCAATGATTTATCCTATATTGTTGGAGAGTGCAAGATAGCCTCTAACTGTGTACTGTCTCTTACTTTCTCACGAATTAAAGATGGCGCACGCTTGTCGGTTTCGCGCACCGTTTAAATCAGCTTTGGATTTATTTTCGTTTGAAGAATCGCCAGGAATGACTTCACAAGTGGTAGCAGACCGGTAGAGACACTGATAGGTGTGGGTGAAGATAAAGTCTTTAGGACAGAGGGGGAATGCGGAAAGATTAAAAGACGCAAGAAAAGGTGTAGGAAATCCAAGAATGTTGTTTTAATGAAAACAAAGGATGATGAATATGGTTTGGCCGTTAATGAACCGATATTGGATAATAAAACAACTAAAAATGTTACGTTGATGGAAGCGGATGACATGGAATGTGAATTGATGGCTGGTGAGCCGGATTGTATTAGTTATGTCCTGACCGAAGGGGTTGTGAAATTTGAAGAGCTAAGCGAACGGGACAAACAAACTATAATTGATAAGTTAGGATTCACGTGGGACGAAAAGTTCATTTACCCCAAATATTAGAGAGGGAATGAGATTGTACTTTAATTGAACTGGAGTCTTTAACATCAAGTACGTTTTGGTTAGGAGAGAACAACTTGTAACCCTAGATAAATGTATTTTCGGGGCGCGATTGGAATAATGCGCAGTGATGGGGTTATAGCGTATTCTTCTGTCCGGTTTAGACCATATGCTGCTCAGAGGGGGTATGTTGGTATTTGGAGCAGACATATGGTCACAGCCAGTTAATCTTGCGTGTTTCTATATTGTAAGCGGCTCATGTAGCGCGGTGATCGATTGTTGAGTCGTCTGCTCGAAAGAGCTTATTGTTTAGTCTGTTTTGGTGTGTTATCACTTGATAATACATGGTTTTATCTTTATTTATGTAAAGGACAAATCGATGATGGTTATCCATTGATTTGTTCTCTTTTGTTATGTATTTGACTTGAGGAGAACAAATCTCAAGTCATGACACTTGTTTTTATGATTTGGTCAAATAAAAGGGCTGCCGACGGTTTGTCAGCAATGTCAGCTCATTTTAACTATGGCTGCATTTTTCCAACTCACTACACATTTAGTAAATCCCAATAGAACAAACGGATTAACAGAAAGATTTAACGCGACATTCGCAAAAATGTTGCAAAGTTATGTTAATGATGATCACACCGATTGGGACGAGTTCCTGCCATTTGTCCTGTTTTCCTACAACACGGGAGTTCATGAAACAACAGGTTACACACCGCACTATCTTCTTCGAGGATATGATGTGGATTTGACAATAGATGTTAACCTAAATCTGCCCCAAAAAGAGTTCACATTACGCACATCAAAATTCATGCAACAGGCTAGGAAGATTGCAAATGAACGACTTCAAAAGCAGTCAGAGAAAAGTAAGAAAAGATTCGACAAAGATAGAGTCAACAAAGAATTTGAACCAGGTGAATTGGTTTATTTGAAGACCATAAATAGAAAAGTTGGCCTGTCAGAGAAGCTTTTACCTCAATTTTCCGGCCCCTACGAGATTGTGCGACGAACAGCTCCAAACGACTACGAAATTATCAATTCAACAAGAAAGAAAAGTGATATTGTTAACGTAGAAAGGTTGAAACCGTATAAAGCAAGAATTGAAGAAGACATAGATGAAGCTTTGAAAGAAATGCCAGAAAAGAAAGTGAAATTTGCTGAAAAAGTGAAAAAGATCAGTAAAAAAGGAGAAATTGTAGTTGAAAAACTGGATAAACCAACAAAAACAAAGCAAATCAAAGTTAAAGAACGATACATCGATGATAGTGAACAAATTTCCCTCAAATCATTGTTTGAACCGCAAATAGAACTCAAAAACAGTGAAAACCAGCTTAAAAACCCGCCACTAGATGGCGCACATACACGAACTGAAACCGAGACCAAAAACGAGAAAAATCAACTGTTGTTGTAGGAATGGTTCGATTGGATCAAGGATTAAATGGGCAATCCATGATTTCTGCTCAAAAATTACAAAAGGGTAAAATGAGGAAGTGGTTCGAGGGTGGGAGAATGGGAATGTTTAGGTTAGGTTATGTTAGGTTGTCCCGCACGCTTCTGTATTTATATTTATACTTATTTTTAATTTTTATTTGTAAATGAAAATGTGTAATTCTAAAAGTTAAAATGTATTAAAACAATCCGTCAGAAAAATCAAATGAATTCTTATTTAAAATTGGTTTAATACATTTCAACATTCATTGCATTAAACATTTTAATTAAATTAATTTAACCTTTTATCAATTTCATTTTAAATTGTATTTTATTTGAAATAGTTTTCTGCATTTATATTTCTATTTTATTTTTTATTTGTATTTGTAAATGAAAATGTTTAATGCTATTAATCTTAAAATGTATTAAAACAAGTTTAAATGAGAATTCATTTTTATTTACAAATGTGGCCTAGTTAATAGGCAAGTGTAATTCTAAAAGTTAAAATGTATTAAAACATTTCACCAGAAAAAAAAAATCAAATGAATTCTCATTTAAAATAGTTTTAATACATTTCAACATTAATAGCATTTAACATTTTTATTTACAAATAAAATTTTTATTTAAGAAATTTCATTAAATCAATTTAACTTTTTAACAATTTCTTTTTAAATTGTATTTTATTTTAAATAGTTTTCTGCATTTATATTTGTACTTATTTTTTATTTGTGTTTGTATATAAATGAATCAGAATTTTTTCAGTTGATCAACGACCCTGAATCCTGACGGAGCGGAAAACCTATGCCCAATTTTCTAATTTTTCAAAATTATTTTTATATAAAAAATGAAAATCTATTTAGATTCGTTCAGTGCTCTGGATGAATAGATACAAATCCAAGAAATGCGTAGAGTTTTTAAAAGGAAAAAGAGAAAATGGACATTTATCTAAGGATTTCAAGTTACACATCAAGTTGGAACAACTCTTGGCGAAATGCCGAGAATATGATGATTTTGTGAACATCGAGCCTCGGCCGTATTATCTTTACAAAAGTATCTTTGACGGACAAGTGCTTGAGTACATTGTCGAATTTGACGAAAGGATTTTTGACATAGAAGACGTGATGAAAGATGCCACTCCAAATATCCGTGCATTGGCAGCAGAAGTTGCAGCCAGCATGAATTCGTGCAAAGTGAGCGTTATGATGCTATTGAGATATCGGCATTCCCTGAACAAGTCGACTGATCATCATAAATGGTACCAGGCCGATCCGTTCGTGATGCATTCGGACGATGTTGACCACATTCTGGATTCGGCTGCGAAACAACTGGCCATACAAAATGCCGAATTTGTCGAAACTCATGACTATTTATATTACCTTTGTGTGGACGAGATTAAAATTAAGTTTGCTGCTTTACACCAGAAAGGTGGATGGTACAAAGATGTTCCGTCATTTCCGTTGAGTTTGAACAACGATTTGGCGGCCGTCATTTGCAATAAGAAAGCGATTTTGACTTTTAAAATTGAGTTGCAAAAGTCTTTTGTTTGGGCCGTTCTTGCATGTGTACATCCTACAGCTAATCATCCCGAACATGTACCAAATTACTTGAAGTATGAGCACGAATTGAACTTGCAAGGTTTTGAATTTCCTTTGTCTTACAGAAACGTAGAAAAATTCCAGTTGCAGAATCCCGATATCGAAGTAACTATTTATTTTTGGGACAGCAATCGCGTGCAAAGATACGTGACCGTACACAGAAACAGGAAACATCACGTTGATTTATTCTTCTATGGAAATAATTGCTATGGACTTGTGAGGAATCTAAAACGTTTGCTCGGTTATTTTCCGTGCCACTACTGCGACAACCAATTCAAGAGCATTGTGGGTAGAGACAAACACTTGACAGTATTCCACTCCTTTCCTGAAGAAGAAGAATCGTCATATCAGGAACTGGATGAACATCTGCGCAGCAAAAAGGCAGTGGTAAATGTCCAGAACTCGGATCAAAAAAGTTTTTTGTGGTCCGTATTGGCTGCCTTATATCCGGCGCCCGATAATGTATGCAGAACGGGTTATTACGAACAGTTTATGGACAAACTTAATCTCGAAGGGCTAGTTTTTCCCGTGGGTATGAAAGAAGTGCTTACGTTCGAAAGACGGAATAAAAGTTTGAACATTAATGTATTCGAGTTGCTGCCCACGTCACGGATTGTCCCGATAAAAGTGAATATTGTTACGTGGCTAAATGGGGATTGATTTAGTCCTACGTGACATGAATTCACTCAAGAATGACACAGGGTTTTATATGTAAAATGCCTGTTGGCTTTATTGTTCAAAGTCGGACATTTACTAATGTAAATGTTCGGTCATCAGCTCTTATTACATTTGTTCATTTATTAAACCTAAAACACATAAATGGTTCATTCAAATCAAATAAGGATGATGCTGTTGTTTATTCAATTCAGTTTAGGAAACCTAGTCCTGCCTGACCGTCAACCGGCTGGCAGTAGTAGGTGAAGGTAACAGTTTGAGACTCAAAAGAGATCTGAGCTCTCTGGCTTAATCAACTCACTAAGTAAACTCCTATTCCCCCTATTAACTAAGTTGAACGGTCTGTGCATCTAATTAGGTGCACAGCGCCGTCTAGTGAGAATTCATTGCATTAAATGCCTAAACAGAGCGAGCAGAGCCAGCCGATACACGGTACGGCTCTACCGCGTAACAGCCCCCCCCTTTAATTTTTTCGGTCTCTCGAAAAACAATGAATTGTTCTAACTAACGCATCTCCTTTCACATTAAAAAAAAATTCAAATCATAAACTCAATTTTACAATTTTGAGAATCTCTTTTCATCATCCTTATTTTTACAAAAATATAATATGATACACTTTTCAATGTTTATAAATGTCATAGTCACTTTTTATTACATTTTTACATTGGAAACAATTTTCAAAGTTTAAAATTAAATAAAATTAACACTTTTCATCAATAATAACACTTTTTGGTTTTTTGTTTTATATTACTTTTTTTCCCAGTTTTCAATTTTCTATAAAATAAAAAAAAACACACACAAAAAAAAATGTTCAAAGTTCGTGTTGATTTTACACTTATTCACTTAAAGAAGTTAAAGTTCACTTCACTCTCCTCCTTCCGCTTGATCCTTCTTATCTTCTTCCTTGATCAACTCGAATGGGAGAATTTCAAAATTTTCACAAAATTATTCCAATTTTCATTCACTATTTCATTTAACATTTCATGTTGCACTTAATTACACTAAATTTAACAATTCTTCAACTAATTAGTCACTTGATAATATATGCACACACTAAAATTTCATTTTGAAGATTTAACACAATTATTTAAGCCTAAATTTCCATTTCGCGATGTTATTTTCTCACAAAATTCGCGATAAATTCGTTTCGTTTTTAAGCTATTTGTTCGCCAAATTCGTTCAAAATCCACTCCTTTCACTTACGGAATCACACACAAATCAACTGCTGCTGTTATTAATGCTTTAGGTTTCTTTGAGTCACACAGTAAACCCGGTTCGTCTCAGAAAACCTTAACACAATCCACTGTAGTCACGACGAGCCTGTTTGCGAAGGCGACGTGACCGGAAACTCTCGATTTCAGGCGGCGACGCGTCATCGACTGCGTCAGCGACACCTGTCGGCGGTTTTCGCAATTGATTTTCTTTGTTTTTCCGTTCGTCTTCGTTTTGCCATCTTTCCATAATTTCTTTCGGTCCATAGAGCGCTTTTAATCGCTCTTTTTCGCTTGGAATTGGGAAATTTGACACTTTTGTTGTATTTTCTTCAGGTTCAAAGAGTGTTTTTAACGAAATTTGGTCGTCATCGCTAATGAATCGTTCTTTAGCGATCGGAATTGGCGAAATTGACGTGTTTTCTTCAATTTCTTGTTGTTTTTCACTCTGTGTTGCAGTTTCATCAGCAAATGTGACTTTTTTAGCCGTCAATTCTTCTAATATCTCCGCTGGAATTTCTTCTCTGGGTTTATACGGTTTTAATCGTTCAATATTAACAATATCTGTTTTCTTTCCCTTTGAGCTTCTAATTTCATAGTCATTTGGCGCGGTTCTTCTTACTATTTCGTATGGGCCTGAGAACTGTGGTAGGAGTTTTTCACTTAACCCAACTTTTCTATTGGGTGTTTTGAGATATACTAATTCTCCTGGGTCAAATTCCACATGAACTCGGCCTTGATCGAATCTTTTTCTGCTTTTTTCTCCTTGCCACTCCAACCTTTCATTTGCTATTTTCCTAGCTTCTCTGATGAATTTTGAGGTTCGCAAGGTAAATTCTTTTTGAGGTAAGTTGAGGTTTACGTCCACGTTCAAATCAACTTCATATCCTTTCAAAAGATAATAAGGTGTATATCCTGTCGTCTCGTGCACACCGGTATTATACGAGAAAAGCAAAAATGGCAAAAAATCATCCCAGTCTCTCTGGTCCTTATCAACATAAATCTGCAACATTTTTGCAAACGTCGCATTAAAACGCTCAGTAAGTCCATTGGTCCTTGGATGGTACCCTGAAGTGGTTTTGTGTAGGGCTTTAAACATATTTGATACTTCTTCCACCATTTTGTTTCTGTATTCTGTGCCTCTATCGCTCAGGATTTCTCTCGGACTGCCTTCCTTCAACATTAACTCATAAAGCAAGGTTCTAGCTGCTTCCAACGCTGTTGATGCTGGAGCTGCTCTAGCAATCACTGTCCGCGACAAATAATCTGTCATTACGAAAACATACTTGTTGCCCTTTTCGGAGGTTGGAAAACTTCCCAGTGTGTCGATTCCAATCCTCTCGAAAGGCTTAGATATCGTAGACCACGGCTGCATTAAACCTTTTGGCGCTGTCGTCATTGATTTCGAGCTCGCGCAATGTGGACAAGAAAGTACGTAATTTCTAACGTCTTTATATATCCGGGGCCAGAAGAATCTTGTTCTCATTCTCTTCCATGTTTTGTTTAGGCCCAAGTGAGCACCCGTCAGTCCATCATGCATTTCTTCAAGAACGGCCGTTTTCAAATGCTGTGGAACGTATAACAGATTTACTTCCGTGTCTAGGGAATTCAAAGAATTTTTCTTCCTAAACAACACGTTATCGAGAAGGACGAACTGCTTTAGAGGACGTCTTCTCTTCTTCGGAAGTTGCTCTACTTGATTCATTGCGGTGATCAATTCCAGTAGCTTCTTATCCTTGCGCTGCTCAGCAGGAAGGTCGAGCTGTTCGAGTAAAAGTGAGGGAACTATTTCGTTTTCTTCCTCGCTTAAATCTTCTGGAATTCTGCTCAAGGCGTCGGCATCTTTGTGCGCTTTTCCGCTCTTGTAGATCACATCGAAATCAAAATCTACTAGCTGTAGGCTCCATCTAGCTAGTCTGCCATTGGGGTTTTTGACTGATTTTAGCCATTGGAGTGCCGAATGGTCTGTAATTATCTGGAACTTCTTACCATACAGATAAGGTCGGTACTTTTCAATTCCAAACAGAATAGCCAGACATTCCCTTTCTGTGGCTGTGTAATTCTGTTCTGCTTGGCTGAGAAGTCTACTGGCATAAGCTATCACATGTTCTTGTTTGTTTATCTTCTGTTTCAACACTGCTCCAAGACCATATGCGCTCGCGTCAGTCGATACCATGAAGGGTTCTTCAAAATTAGGGTGCGCAAGCACTGGCACGGTGATAAGGGCGGTCCTTAATGTTTTAAAGGCCTTGTCATGAGGTGGGCCCCAATCAAATTTCTCGTCCTTCTTCGTCAAATTGACTAAGGGCTTGGATATGTCCGCAAAACCTGGAATGAACTTCCTGTAATACGAACAGAGCCCTATGAATCCTCGAAGAAGTTTGAGGTTAGTAGGAACTGGAAACTTTGCGACCGATTCCAAGTTCCTAGGGTCTGGTGATATACCCTCAGAGTCCACGACATGTCCCAAATACTTAATGGTGTTTGTCCCAAATGTGCACTTGCTCAACTTCACCTTTAAGTTAGATTGTCTTAGCTTGTCGAAAACGTTGTCTAGATCTTTCAAATGCTGATCGAATGTTTTAGAGAAAATGATAAGGTCGTCAATATACGCTATACAGACTTTGCCTAGGAGGTTGCCTAAAACTTTGTTCATTAACTTTTGAAAAGCTGCTGGACTATTGCATAATCCCATTCCTAGGACGTTAAACTCAAAATGTCCGCTTGAAGTGGTAAATGCTGTTTTTTCGCGATCTTGTTCATCTATTTCGACTTGATAATATCCTTGAATAAGGTCCATCATGGAGAAGAACTGTGCACCTGCCAGCTGATCTAAAGTGTCATCTATTCTTGGCAATGGGTACACCATTTTCTTTGTTATCGCATTCAAACGTCTCCAGTCGACACAAAATCTCCACTTACCATCTCTTTTCTTTATTAGCAATACAGGCGCGCTCCAGGGACTTTCTGATTCCCTTATCACTCCCATATCAAGCAATTTCTTTGTTTCCTCAGCTTCGACTTCTTTTTCCTTCATAGAACGACGATACGGTTGCAAATGTATTGGGTCATGGTCTCCAGTATCGATTTTATGCTTATACACTTGAACTCTTCCCAAATCCTTGTCAGAAACAGCAAATCTGTCTTGATTCTTTTGAAGAAGTTGTCGCATTTGCTCTTGTTGGTCTTTATTCATTTTGTCTTTTGCTATTGAGGCGTCAAAGTCAAAACAGTGTACCTGTTTTTCATCAAACACCCCAACATCAACCACATAATAAGCTTTTGCGATTGCTGACTTCTCCTTCAGAAAGACTGTCTTCTTGGTTGGGTTAGCCACTCGAATGATGCCTTTGCCATTCTTGAAATCTGTCAAAGTTTTACAACCTATCACAGCAAATCTATCAGTAACATTATGCAATGGTTGCACAAACATGTCCAATGTTATTGCTTTATTCAAATAGATGGGAACAATGCATTCGTGCATTGGTGGTATAGTGATGTTTTTCATTACCCTCGCAACATAATTCTGATCAACAAAAGTTTTATTCATTGGAAATGACACTTCCTTTCCACTAGTTCGGCCCACAAAGATTTTTTGTTTGTCGTAGTCTAACACACACTTCGCGAACAGCATGAATGGGTCACTTAGCAGTAATTCATAATGAAATCCTTTAACAATCAGGACCTCGATCCTGTATGTTAATTCACCAATTGTAATGTTCATCTTGGTTTTTCCTATTGGAGTCACAAGTTCTCCGCTTACCCCTTGTAATCGTATATTTGGGCTTGGCGGGTACTTCAACTGTAAAGCTTCAGCAAGCTCTTCGCTGATAACATTGCGTTTTCCTCCAGTGTCCATAACTGCCTTGACTTCCATGTTGTTCACTATTACTGGAATTTCCAATAGAGATTCTGAAATGTTCATATTGACTACGATTATCTTTTCTTTTCTACTTTTTCTTTTCTTCTTTGGATGACAACATCTTCCTTGTTGATGGTGACATCTTCTTTGTGGCCGACCCACTAGTTTTCCTCTTCTTGTTGACCTTGTTGTGGGTTCTGCTTAGGATTAGGGTTAGTTTTACCACCCCCTTGTGTCCTTTTCTTCTTAAACCACCTTTTGTTGTTTGGGTTCCCTCTATTCTCTTGAGGTTGTTGCTCCTGTGGCGCTGATGTGTTATGTTCACAACCATAACGATGCCAACATCCACATGAACGCGTTGTTGTCGGACTGCTATTTGACCGTTGTCTACCTCTGTTATATCTACCTCTAAAGTTCTGTCCGCGCTGCGATGCTGGAATATACCACTCGCCTTGTATGAATAATGGAACCGATTGTTGTGGCTCTACTGACTCACTCACGAGCTTTTGCTGTTTTAATTTGATATTTTCAGCTAATAACTCGGCGTAGCTTACTGGGGATCCCCCTATTCCAGACAGTATACCTGTTGTCGTAGGGTTCACCTTTTCATCTACAACTTTTTTGAACATTGTGAGCAGTAGATCCGCTGGTTCTTCTGTTTTGTGACTTTCATACAATTTAAGTCTCTGTTCCATTTCTTCTAACGTCGATGGAAATACTGTTATCATCATCTTCTGCATTGCAGGCTTCAAACCTTGGTAAACATAATTTATTTTCTGAATTTCAGTCATTTCTGGTAGAATAAACGCACATTCGGCCAAGACTTTCTTCATGAAGGCATCTGCTGTACCCTCTTTATGTTTCATGAAGTGGAGAGTATTATAAACATTTTCTTGGCTTCTTCTAAATTTTTTCTCGATCTGTGGTTTCCAATCCGTCCATTTCCATGTCGGATTCTTCTTTAGTTGTTCCACAAACCATGCCAATCCATCAGTCTTTAAGGCTAATGCTAGATGTTTTACTCTCTCATCATCTGTTCCTATTGTAGCTTCATATGCCACAAGCCATTGGTCGATGTTGCCCTTTTCTGTATCATAAGTGACAACAGGTCGCTTCTGCACTACCAAACTCTTCAATAAGTCGGTCAATACGTCCGTTGGAGTCTGTGGTGATGTCATTTTTGGAAAATTTGGTTCAATTGGTGTTGGAACTGGTTTAGTCTTTACTGGTGTAAATGTCTTTATTATTTCTTCTAAACCTTTTTGTGGAATTAATTTTATTAACGGAGTAGCGAAATCCAACTTCTGTAGGATTGATTGAGGTTGAGATCGGACTTCTTTATCTTCCTTCTGAGGTTCAGTGTCAGATTCGGATCCAGTGTTCCTTTTCTTTCTAGTAGCGATAAATTTCAAATCCGGTTCGGGCAATTCCCAATTTTGTAAATCTTGAAGATTATCCGTATTAAACTGCGACAATTTTATTGGCTTAGCCACACTAAAGCCTTTATATTGCGCTTTTTATCACTTTCACTAGCACTGATTCACTTTCTAAACACTGAATACACTAACACGAATTCATTACCTGAAAACTTAAAGTGTTATTAGCATATAATACATAAATATTACACTCAAAATTACAAAGAAAATAAACCATCAATAACATTTCAAAACAATTTGTTCAATTCCTATAAATTCACAAAATTTCCTGTAAATAAATATCAAAATTAGTATTTATACACTATATATTTTATTTATTCTAAATATAACAATTGTAAATCAATTTATTAATCCCTAATAAACAATTAAACTCTATTTTCATTTCCAAAATGCAAATTATTTCACACAATGACATTAAATATTCAAGCTGTGACTTCACTTATCTTTACCAACTCTGAGTCATTCAAGATAATTGCTATAAAATCAGCAATTTTCAAGTTTTTATTTCTAGATTTTTATTAAATTATTTTGGCAATTTTAATCCAATTTTAATGGGATTTTAAATCTAAACGGGCTACAATCGAGACCGCATCTCCACCAGTTGTTACGTGGCTAAATGGGGATTGATTTAGTCCTACGTGACATGAATTCACTCAAGAATGACACAGGGTTTTATATGTAAAATGCCTGTTGGCTTTATTGTTCAAAGTCGGACATTTACTAATGTAAATGTTCGGTCATCAGCTCTTATTACATTTGTTCATTTATTAAACCTAAAACACATAAATGGTTCATTCAAATCAAATAAGGATGATGCTGTTGTTTATTCAATTCAGTTTAGGAAACCTAGTCCTGCCTGACCGTCAACCGGCTGGCAGTAGTAGGTGAAGGTAACAGTTTGAGACTCAAAAGAGATCTGAGCTCTCTGGCTTAATCAACTCACTAAGTAAACTCCTATTCCCCCTATTAACTAAGTTGAACGGTCTGTGCATCTAATTAGGTGCACAGCGCCGTCTAGTGAGAATTCATTGCATTAAATGCCTAAACAGAGCGAGCAGAGCCAGCCGATACACGGTACGGCTCTACCGCGTAACAATATTCAGACAAACCGCCTTACCACTATTAATCTACTGAAGAAGCAAAATCATTACATGTGGATCAAGGATTTCTCGCGACTCATGAGCGTTGGCGATGGCCACAAGAGGTATTATTGTATGAACTGTATGAACGGGTATTCCAGCGCCAAAGTGCTTGTTAAGCATAAACGATACTGCGGAAAAAACACTCCCTCCGCCACTAAATGCCCCGAAGAAGGAACGATCTGTACGTTCAAGAGTGAAAAAAAAAAATATCCTGTACCGTACGTTTGCTACGCTGATTTTGAGGCATTCTTAGTGCCTGAAGTGGAGATCAAACCCACTTTACATTCGATCACCATTAATTCTCACGAGCCGTGTGGTTATTCGTTTAAAGTAGTGTGCACGGAGAACGAAGCTTATTCCAGACCGTTACAGCTGTACAGAGGTCCGGATGCCGTCGATCATTTTTTGCAATCGTTGCGTGCAGAAATTAAAGCCGTGGTTTGTCAATTTTCCCAATTGGAAAAACAATTCAATACCAAAATGATGACTCCATTTGAATGGAACGCATTTAGAAATGCAACAACTTGTTTCTTATGCGATGGCGAGTTCTCCAAAGCTGAAGGATGGACTAAAGTCTTGGATCACAACCATTTCACTGGTAAGTTTCGCGGAGCCGCACACGGCAAATGTAACCTCAACTACCATTGGCGGAGATCTGTGCCGGTAGTTTTCCATAATGGGAAAAGGTATGATTTTCATTTGATATTCCCACATTTGACCGTCGAGACAGAAAAAGTGACCGTCATCGCCGAAAACTCGGAATTATACAAATCTTTCACGCTGAGAATCAATACCAGCGATGATCCAAAAGTGCCCCGTAAAGTTACGTTAAAATTCTTGGATAGTTTCCAATTTCTCGCGAGCAGTTTATCCAATTTGGCTAAAAATCTAGAGAAGTCGCAGTTTGTTGTCTTTCGAAGCGAGTTTAAGGGCGAGGAAATTGATTTTCTTAAGAGGAAAGGAGTATACCCTTACAGATATATGACCGGTTGGTCAAAATTTCAAGAAGATGAACTTCCGCCGATAGAAGAATTTGAGAACATATCCGACGACGATTACCAATATGCCCAGTTAGTTTGGAAAACGTTGGGAATTAAAAACATGGGCGAATATCACGATTTATATCTGAAGACCGACACTCTGTTGTTGGCGGATATATTCGAACAGTTTAGGAAAATGTGTTTGAATCACTACAAGCTGGACCCCTGTCATTATATCACGTTTCCGAGTCTGTCTTGGGACGCAGCACTGCTCATCACCAAAGTTAAATTGGAGGTTCTGTCTGATCCAGATATATACATGTTTGTCGAACAAGGAATAAGAGGCGGTGTTGCCACGATCAGTCAACGCTACGCCAAAGCTAATAATCCTCTTCTGGCATCGGGGTACGATTGTGAGAAACCAGAGAGTTACATCGTCTATTTGGATGCAAATTCCATGTATTCCTGGGCAATGAGCAAACCGTTACCTGTTGGAAAGTTTGCCTTCGACAATAATTTAGCCGAATGGACGCAAGAAAGGATTTTGAAAATGGGAGAGAACGATACGACGGGGTGCATCTTGGAAGTGGATTTGGGATATCCGCAAGAACTGCACTTGTCCCACAATTGTCTGCCTTTGGCTCCGGAAATGATACGTTCAGCGGACGACACTTGCCCCAGATTAATCCCGCATTTGCAAGGTCGTTGTAATTACATTCTGCATTACAGAGCTCTGCAATTGTACTTGTCCCTGGGCATGACGTTGATGAAAATAAAAAGAGTGCTGACGTTTGAGCAAAAACCGTGGTTGGCGAAGTATATCGAACTGAATATTGAGAAACGGAAGTCCGCTACCAGTGATTTTGAGCAGGAATTAGCGAAATTAGCTAACAATTCGGTCTTTGGAAAAACCTTGCAGGACGTGAGGAAATATAGACATTTTTATCTGGTGAATAATAAGAAAGACTGGTATAAACACCTCAACCACGCCGGTTTGAAAGGATTTAAAGTTTTGAATAATGATCTGTTGTTGGTTGAACGCCGAAAGCTGGAATTGACGTTAGACAAACCTATTTACAGCGGATTAACTATCCTGGACTTGTCTAAATGCTTGCTATATGACTTTCATTACAACGTCATGAAAAAAAAATTCTCAGACAAGCTGAGATTGCTGATGACGGATACGGATAGTTTGATGTATGAAATAGAAGCTCCGTCAGTCTACTCGTTCTTCAGAGAAGAAATACCAGAAGTGATGGATCTGTCTAATTACGACCCACCTGATGGCAGGAACAGGCGTGTAATAGGATGCTTCAAAGACGAGACTGCCGGCGAGCCGATAGAAGAGTTTGTAGGGCTAAGAGCCAAATGTTACGCTTATAACGTGAACGGGAAAACGAGCATGCGATGTAAAGGCATAAAGAAGGCCGTCGTGGAGCAAGAGCTGGACTTGGAGGCGTACAAGAAGATATTGTTCGGAGAACGGGAGGCCCACAGATTGAAATTTGAAACGATCAAATCAAAATTGCACGTTCTCACAACGGTCGAGGTGGACAAATTGGCATTGTCAGCGAAAGATAAGAAACGAGTGATATTAGATGATTGTATTCATACTTTGGCTTATGGATACGTAAGCTTGGCGGAGGATTAATATGACGATGGTTAGTTTAATCGTCCCATTTACTACGATCGAATCTGCAATACACGAGGGCGTAAACTTGTATTTCCGGACTCCAATTGGTGATAGTAGATATTCTAATGTGATCGTTATCATCAAAATCTACTTTTTTCTCTAAATTGTACGTTCTAAAACATACCGGCATTTTACGTGGTGTTTTTGTAACATCTGTACGTGGAATATGGAACGTTCGACCATGCCCGTTAATAGACAAGATAAACTCAAACTCGTTAGGTATTACTGTGTATTCTGCTGTAGTAGCATACATGAATAAACTGATTCGCGTTATATGCCCGTAATGAGGAGTATAAAACTTCCCATTATGTGCAAATAATTTCCATTCTTCGGACACCTTCAAAAACCAATCGGTCCGTTGCGAATGTAGGAACCCTAGCACTAAATCGGCCTGTTCTTCTACTTCGGGAATATTTAGATTTGATATTTTGTCTTCTAATTCCGTCAATTTCTTATTAACTTCTATTTTGTTCGCTTCGATGTTAGAATTTAACGTGGCTTCTACCGTATCGACAGTGCCGGCCAAAGCAGCGGGAGCAAAACTTGATTCGTCAACGCTCGGAATTGCGCTAATTTTTGATATTTCTTCTTGAACGGATGTCAAAATGGACAACATGTTTTCCTGCAACGTTATTATTTGTTCGTTGGCTAATTTGATTTTATCGGTAACCTCGTTGACGCTCGTTTGCATTTTATCTGACTTTACGGAATTTTCGTCTACGTACTCGTTTAATTTAAGTTTAGTCTCGTCCAGATCTTTTTGAATGGCAGTACTGACTGTGTCTAGCTCCGCTTTCGCCGCTTCAATTTTGGTTTTTAAGTCTTCCGTACTTTCGCTACTAACACCAAATTTTGCGGGTAAAGCTTTGATTTTGGTTTGCAAGGCTTTAACCTCATTTTCCACACTTTTTTCTAACTTTTTTATATCACCCTGTGCTTGTTTTATCTTGTCATTTGATGCCTCGATGTTGGTTCTGATTTTGTCCACGTCTAAGTTCTGGATTTTGGTTTCTACTTCATCCAATGCTTCGTTTATTTTTGTATCATAATCGGTTTTATTCTGGATTAAGCTATTAGTCAACGTCTCCAACCCAGTCTTTAAATCTTCGATCGCAGATTCCAACTCGGATTTAACGTCATTTATCAAGTCTTTGATTTTGATTTCTAATGCGCTTATTTGTTTTTCGTCAACTTCTACACCACCGGAAGCAGTCGCATTATCTACTAATATCTTAATGTTCGCTTCTAATTCTTTAATTTTCTTAATCAAATCTTGTTCCAACGTTCCATATTTTATAGTAGCATAGGCAATATCATTTTTGAGTTTATCAATATCCTTCGTATCAATTCCTTCGCCTTGCCCCGTTAGCTTAGTAGCTTGATCTTGTACGGTACGTTTTAATGCGTTCAAATCGTTAATTATAGAATCGCAAGCAGCTTTCAGGGCATTTTTAGTCTTTGTGATCTCGTCAAAAATTTTTTTTTCTAGATCGGATAATGCATCGTAACCAACGTGATCTGCGAGAACCTCATCTACTTCTCGACGTTGACGTTTGCCCAATTTATGCACTGCGTTAAGACGATAATCGTCTCCTAGTTTATTTACGCTTACCATTTTTTTAATAGAAGGGAAAAAAACTATTTTTTAATTATTTTTTTTTCTTCTTTCCTCCATTTTTTTAAAACATATAAGCACAAATGGCCGCAAGTAATTTCGTCAAAATTTTGATACTGATTGTAATTGTATTTTATGTTGTCTCCCAGATAATCGTATAATTCCAACGGGGGTGGCAAGTCTCCGAAACTATCGAAGTACAGCTTCTTATTTCCAATTTTACTGTATGCCACCCAATGACTTCCGCTTTCGTGGTGCGTGTTCAAATTAATAATTCCACATTCTTTCGATCGTGGTTTGACGGGTAAAGTATCTCTCGAAAACACTCCTCTAAAAAATGAAATTTTCATTCGTCTGGCCAGTTCCTCCAACTGCAACGAATCTAGCGGTTTTATTTTTTTGTCACCAGTGAGCCGTAAGGTTTCAAGTAAAAACCTTTTCCAGACTTGCGTTTCCGCGATTTTTTTTTTGCGAATTGCATTCCTTTACCTTCTGAAACTGCATTATGACGTTTTGTCTCATCGAGCATTCTCTTGTTGGTTTTTGCCTCATCGACAGCTTTGGCAATTCCTGCCGCACCGCCAGCGAGACCGCCTAAAGCCCCCAATAGTGGAAGTAATAAAGGGAAAAATCCGCCAGATTGTTTAATTTGATTCGAAGGTATACTCAAAGTCATGCCTTTCTTTTTAGAACCGGCTTTTTTGATCTTGTTTATTTGTCTATCCGTAAGAGACAAGCCATGATTGCCGTTTAATTGTTCGTATTTCAATCTTAAATGCAAGGGTATCTTTTTTTTGACAGACTTGGATATTTTTCGTTGTTGATTCGGAGATAGATTCACTTTATGTATCTTATACATTTTTTATTTCTTTTTTTATATACGTATATATTATTTTATATATATTTATTTATATATATTATATATTATATATTATATATATTATATATATATTATATATATATATATATATTATATATATATATATATTATATATATATATATATATTATATATATATTATATATTATATATATTTATATATATTTTATATACGTATATATTATTTTAAAATCTAATATAATACTTCGATTTTACCCTTGTCTAATTTCATAGTCATTAGTCTATCGCTTATTATCAAAGCGTAGGCTTTAGTGTCGGCAGGAACGGTTTCCGCAAATTTCATTTTTATTTGCACGTCCATTATTCCGGTTTTCATTCTTTCGCTTTGTTTCGTGCAATCTATTACGATGAGCGGGTATATATTTCCGTACTCGAAAGTATTAAACGGTAAATCGTCGGCACCGTAATAGTCTTTTCTAAATTGAATGCAACTTTCTAAGAATTTACAGAAATTGGCTTTCTTAAAATCATTGTTACTGTCCAGATAAGGATATCGTTCCGAATTTAAGTAGGCATGAACTTCCGTTACATTGCAGTTATCAAATGTGGCTGGATTTTTTAATTGGTCGTCTCTTTTATTCGTTTGTAAAGCCACGATGATGTAACGTGGTTTTTCTGACGTGCTGGTTGTTACCACTCTCCACGCGTGTTCCTTACTTTGTGGCACGTCTGTCATTTCGAACGACCAATGTCGAAAAGCTAATGGAACGTTCACCCCTCTATCTATGGCAGTGAGTAATCTATTCTTTTGGATATCGGACGGTAAGACGTGCGGCATCAACCAATATAACTGTTCGATGATAATTTTTCCAACGGGGGTGTTTACTTTTGGGGCGGGACCGGACTGTATCGCTTTAAAAATGGCATCGTTGTCGTGAGTTCGCATTAAGGTCAAAACTTGTTTGGCACCATATATGATTTTCGTATAGTCTTCGAAAAATCCCATTAAATGTGTTAACGGTACTAACAAAGAGAACGATCCTTTGGGCGTTGGCATTATGTTGTAAAATATTCTACGTTCTAGAAAAGCGGGATTAAGAGTATCCGATGCTTCGCCCTTGTGATGATCTACTATCCATCCCATATTTCCGCTCGAATTTTGGAGCTGTTTGTACGTTAGTAAGCCCTTAATAGTGGTAGCATAACCCGGATAATTTATTTCGTCTATTAATTTATCACCTATGTGATATTTCATGTTGCTGAACAAAAATGGCATAAAGTTATTTCCTAACGTTATTATATGGTCTTGTTCATCAGCTTGAGCGATAAGGTCTGTACCATCCGCTTTCACTAATCTTCCTGTTATGCAGACGTAACTTTTATGAGGGTGAGTCCATACATCTTCGTTTTGAATGATTAATCGAATTTCGGAATTCACATTATTTAAATTAGTTCCTATAATAGGATAATATTCGTGGTAGTTGTAGGCATTAACAGATTCATCGACGACGAATGGTTGTTCGACATCCAAATAATTCTCGGAGACTTGCATCGTCGCTATTTTTTAATTACTTAATATATATATTTTTTTTAAAAAGAATTACTTAATTAATTACTTAATATATATATTTTTTTAAAAAGAATTACTTAATTAATTACTTAATATATATATATTTTTTAAAAGAGAATTACTTAATTAATTACTTAATATATATTTTTTTTAAAAAGAATTACGGTATTTAATTAATTACTTAATATATATTTTTTTTAAAAAGAATTTATATATTCTCGATTATCTGGCCGTATCGAAGACTTTATAATTTTTATATTTCCACCTCTAATCGACGAGGGTGTCTTGACAGTGGCAGTGTTGGAGCTGGTGCTGGGGGTATTACTTGCCGTTACGTTCTTATTAAAAATTAACGGCATGTTTTTTTAATTACGCTTTAATTAATTTTCGTAAGTGTAAACGTGTAGTAAAAATTTCTCCTCTCAGATTCAGTGGTTTATCGTCTTGATCGGTCAACCAGATCCTGACTTCGTGTATTTTAGATTGATTTTTCACCGGCAAGTAAACTATGTTATACGGCATTTCTACTATTTTGAAGCCTGGCGGGGCATTAGGAAAAAATGCGTATATGATCGGAGCCGTCTTCCCGTTTTTATAAGAGTCGGTAATAAGATCACAATGGACCAGGATAGTGTTAATGTGAAAAATGTTCACCGGATTAATGGATTCGCTTCTACCTACACCGTATTTCTTTGTTTTGAGACCGAATAATTTAGCCATACTTCTATTTTCCGAAAAATTGGCCCCGTAACTGGCATCGCTAATCACTAATGTCGTGGACAGAGTATTATAATTGGCCACGATGTCGATGAAAGGTGCGTCCTCTTTCATATTCCAGTGTCCTCTGGATTTCATTTCGGTATGTATGTACGAGATAATGTCGGCAAGTTCGTAACAACCCACGGGAACGATGATGTCGTAGTTGAGCGTACCTATAATACGAGCGGGGACGTTCACATCTACTTCAACAGTGTAGTATTTGAACACGTTGTTGTCCTCGGTTATATTTGGCATTGTGTAAAATGTCTCGAGGCTCACTAATCCCAATTCGTATTCGTCGTCACCCAAAATTAAAGGTGAGCTAAAAGTAGTGAGGAAATCCGATTTCGTACTGCTTAGTACGATAGACATGGTAATCACGATTATTATTACTTTTTTTTAATTCGCGAGAATTTTCTTTCGCATGTTTTCAAACTTGGTTTTATCGAGGATTCTTTCCTCTTTCAGTTCCATAAGTATTTCCACAATTTCGTTGTCGTGAGACTGGTTTCCAGCATCCCGTGATGCATGCAACAATCGCAGCCTGTCTATTAATTCGTCCGGGTTATTGTAATACTTGTAGTCTACGGAGTTGTGCGGCCGAAACGTTTTCGTGACACCTTTGCCAGCTTGGGGTGTGTTCTTGCCAGCTTGGGATGTTGTCTTTGGACGATTTTTATACAGTTCCCAAATTCGTTTAACCACTGTCATATACTTTTCTCCTTTACTAGACTTTGGCATATTAGTTGCCGAATTGTTCTTTTTAAATAACCCTTGACTAGAAATGAGAATCCTGCCGTAATCCACAAAATTTTGGTCTGTCATAGTTCCTTCAATCGGTGGAAGTTTTTGCATGAGGAGATGCATTAATGTTGGAGTTCGTGGATACTTTACGTTTTTCACAAGTATATGAGTTGGAAAGAATTTAACTTCTTCGACTCCTATTTTAAATTTTGAATCATACGGGTCATATCTAATTCCAAACACCGTATCTAAATGAGCCGCATTTTCGGCGTAATATTTCAAGAACTCTTGCTGTACTGCGTTTTCCGATTCTTTGTCCGTCATTTTTAATTCGAGACTTTTTCTTATGTCGCGTTGATATTTTATATTTGGAAGCACATGAGCAAATTGCCAATCATCATCATCAACATCATCTTCTACGAGGCTCGTCTCTCCCTCTCTTTGAAATGAAACATTTTCCTCTTCATTCCCATCATCCCGGCCAAACTTAAGTCGAGGAGTTTCAATTTTACTTGAGGACAAACTTTGGCGACTAAACTGCCTTTTTAAGGATGAACTTTCCCAAGGTAAGAGCGGTGATTCTAGATCCATTTCGTACTTTAAATTATTGGACTTACTTGTAATGGGTGTGAAAGATGACAACTCTCTTTTAATGTGAGTGGAAGGTGAGGATTTGAAAGTCGTAGGTGGTAGAGCAAGGGGTGGAGATAGTTGCTGCTGCTGCTGCGGCAGGCTATGCAATGCGGCAGTTACAGGTTTGAAGAATGCACCGAGCGCTTCATCTTCGGATCCTCTGTTTAACTTATCTTGCAGAAACTTTTTTTTCAAGCTCTGTTTTAATTTCTCGTAATTTCCACGCTGCTGTTTATTCATGTTCATTTTTTAAAAATGGGGAAAATTTATTTTTATATCTCCCGCTCGACATAGACTTGGTCTTGTCTATCGTGAGAAAGCCAAACGTATCATCGTCCCAACACGACTTACACATGTCTCTGAATCGAACGTACGTCATGTCCGTTCCAACATGGTTGTCAAAAACGTGTTTCATGTTTCTTTCGTCTTGTCTGAACATGATTATTAAATTGGCATTGTCTCTTATCACCTGTTTTGGGATCCGGCTATAAGTCTGACACAAGTAAAAAGAATCCACGTTACTATGTCGACCCTGGGCAAAATATTTCTCAATATTATGTTGCTTGTCGGTCATCACATCGTCAAACACAAAAATAGACTTGTTCACAGTTTTATCAAAAAGTTGTTCGGGAGACGGCACATCTTCGTTGCTCGGGAAGAAATGAGCTACCTGTTCGCCCAATTCCGATTCTAGATCCTCGAACAACTCTCTTAACCGCTCGTATTTTGGTTGAAATAAAGTTTTAGAAAACACCATCAGCTTGTCAAATCGTAACCAGTGCAGGAAGTTTAGCAACAGATTCGTTTTCCCACATTCAGCCGGACCACACATGATGCATCTTATGTTTTTCGGCAAAATTGACTTATCACATTTGTCCAAACGCCCCGTGTCAAAATTTATGACATTCATTTTTTATATTCCCGTAATAAAAAAAGAAGACAAACATGTTTTGCGTTAAATGCAAAAAGTCTACTCCTACCGGCACGTTGGAAATGGGTGTCACTAAGAACAACAGAGCCTACAAAAGAGGCAAATGCTTGGCATGCGGGACCTTGAAATATCAGTTCATAAAAAAAAAAAAATCTCCAGCAACCGGAAAAGGACTTTTGAATAAACTAATCAATAAATTACCGGTAGAAATGCATATCCCCGGGTACAACTATTGCGGCCCGGGCACAAAATTAGATAAACGTCTAACAAGAGGTGATAAAGGCATAAACCCATTGGATGAAGCGTGCAAACTGCACGACATTGCTTACATAAATGAGAATTTAGAAGCCAGACACGAAGCAGACAGAAAGTTGGTCGAAGCGTGCGTTTTAATCATCTCCGATCCAACAGTCAGTTTAAGCACAAAATTAGCCGCCAAAGCAATCAAAGCAACGTTCAATACCAAACTTAAACTGGGAATGGGACTAAAAAAAAAAAAAAAAATGCCCGACATAGAACAACTGGTATCTGAATTACATAAGCCGGCACGTAGGCATTACGTCAGACGTCCGGTCGTATCTTTTGCAATCAACGACTTATGGCAGATCGATTTAGTCGAATTGATACCTTTTTCCCGTGTAAACAAAGGTTATAAATACTTATTAACGGTTATAGATGCGTTCTCTAAATATGCGTATGCGGTTCCCATCAAATCAAAGACTGGGAAAGACGTAACCGCTGCATTTGTAAAGGTGCTTGTCAAAGCGGGGAATAAGGGGCCGGTCAACATGGCATCCGATTGGGGGAAAGAATTCTACAATTCCCATTTCAAGGCACTGGTCAATAAGTTCAACATCAACCATTTTTCCACACACTCGCCGTTGAAAGCGAGCATGGTTGAGCGGTTCAATCGCACGCTCAAAGAGCGCATGTACAGGCATTTTACTTTGAAAGGTTCGAGGAATTGGATTACTATCTTACCCCAATTGATGACCCGTTATAACTCTTCGGTTCACCGTACGACCAACACGAAACCCAAAGATGTGGCTCCCAAACATGAAAAGGCGCTCAGACTAAAATTACTTCCCGAACCGGCAACGTCCAAGCCTAAATTCAAAGTGGGCGACCGAGTGCGTATTTCCAAATCCAAATCCATATTTGACAAAGGGTTTTTGCAAAATTGGACTAATGAAATCTTTACAATTGATAAAGTGGACACATCGTACGAACCTCCAATTTTCAAATTGAAAGACAGTCTGGGAGAATCGATCGAAGGTTCCTTTTACCGTGAAGAACTCCAAAAAACTGAAACCAGGGTAGATGATCCCTACTTGATCGAGAAAGTCATTAGAAAAAAGAAAAACAGCGATGGATCATGGAAGTACCTAGTGAAATGGGTCGGCTACGATCAGAAGCATAATTCATGGGTGGATGATCTCATCGACATTAAAAAATGAATAACGTGGAAATTTACAACTGGGCAAAGAACAAACTACGTATCGCCCACTTCAACAACGTGTTGCCCATCGATTGCCTGAAACCGCTTGCGAATCACCGGAGCAAGAATGAAAGCTTCGTCATCAATTTAGACCCATCGACGGGTGGCGGTACACATTGGGTAAGCTTGTATCTTTGCAATGACAGAGGTATTTACTTTGATAATTTGGGAAACGTTCCACCTAAAGAGATCATTGATTTTGTCGGAAGAGACGTTACCCTAGATTATGCTACAAAAGAAGTGTATTCGTTGACAAAAGAGGATTCTTGCGGGATGTTTTGCCTCTTTGCGCTCTATTTAGCAGCCAATCTTAATCTCAGGCAGAATACAATCATTAAAATCATCCGAGGTATGAATAATCTCGAGTTGTTGTAAAGTAAACCCAATATCTGTTTTTTAACAAAAACGTGAAATAATTTAAGAAATTAAAACAAATCTAATTTTGAAATTAACGAAGATTCGCACGAAATCATGCCGGGGAGTGTGTAAACATGTACGGGTGTGTATTCCAGTCCGCGTCAAATCGAAAATATAACCGTAACAAAAATTTTCTATATATAAAAAAAAAGCAATATCGTTATATTCACTTCAATTTCAGAAATATCAGAATTAAATTATGTATTTATTTGAACTCCAACAGAATAAAACTACCGATGAAAGGAAAGTAATTTTGAAACATTTATCATTATTCCTTTTGGTTAATTATGGAGGCTCAATTTCAGAAACCGATTCATTACTTTTGTGGCGACCGTCATTCCAGATCAAGATTCAAACTCTGGTGGAGAAACTTGGTAGATTTTCCAGTGAGAATATTGAACACGTCAAATACGTACACGACAATGTAACTATCGCCGAAATCCAGGAATTGGCTGAAATAAGTCATTTATTCGGCTAAATGCTACTCTATATATATAATGCGGCATTATGTAATTAATTATCACAAGTTTTTAAAATAATATTTATATTGTTAATTTTACTGTTTTTTCTCTGAATAAGGAAATAGTCTTTTGATTAATTGGGTGTAATTACAAATTATATTTCACATATTAAATCTGGAAATAAAAATGAATATGTGAATAAACACCTGATTTAATTCAAAACACGTGACCATGTAATTATATTAAAGCAGCGTGACTCATCCGGCAAATGCATAATAAATAAATAAATTTTAATAAATATAAATAAAATTGCTTTTAAATAAATTTTCAATTAAAAATAAATTAAAAATATAGTATATAAACATCATTTTAATTAAATTTTCAATTAAAAATAAATTATTTCTCTGCTGAATAACATGGAATTTTTTTGTGCAATTTATGAAAAAAGTGAGAAAATATTACAGCAAATAATCTTTGAACTTATAAGTAGATGGGGGGCTGAAATTACAGATATAAATAATTTTGCATTTGTATTTCGCATTGATGGACAATTTCCTGAACTAAGCAAAATAATAAGAAGAAGAGCAAGAATAATACATGATTCTCTCAACTCAGAAACAAGAGTACACATAAAGCAGTTATATCAAATTATTCCGGGCAAGAAAATTAAGGATATAGATTTTTTTGATGAAGAGGAGGAATGTTTATAAAAATGGAGTTTTATGAACATACTAGAGCATTCTTACGCCATTCATTTAACAGTGTCTTGTTTAATTGTGACGCATGCAATCATTGCAGTGCCCCCCCTGTTCTGCTAACTCGTTTGTCAATGTAAAAAAAAAAAAAAAAAAAATGAAAAACAAATAAAAATGTGTAAAAGACTTTTTAATTAAAAGCTGAATAAAATTATTTTTCTTTTACAATTTATTATTCATTTATTTCTGGTTGAGTCACTTTGAAAACCTGTATTTTTTACTGACCACATTTTAAAAAAAAATCTCTAAAGGTTATTTTTGTTTTTAAAGAGTAAAAGCCTTCGGGGGAAATTTAATTGCTGGTGAGGAAAAAATATTTTCATTCGACTGTTTGCCATTTTTTCACTTATGCATTTATATTTGCATTTATTTCTTATTTCATGTTTTCTGCATTTATATTTGCAATTTAACATTTAAACAATTTTCTGAAAATAAAAAGATTTTTTAATAAAACAGTCAATTAAAGAAAAATGTTTAATAGAAAATGTAAAAAATGTAATTCAATTCATTTTAAATAAATGTATTAAATCATTTTAAATAAAAAGAATTAAATTAATTTGAATTTAAAATTCTTTTAATACATTTAAAAAATTACAAATTATCACCGGCTGAAAAACAAGGAACAAAGAACAAGGAAGTAGGTTGACGAGGCAAAACCAGTTCTTTGTAAATGAATTGAATAAATGTATTAAATGTATTAAATGTATTAAATGTATTAAATTAAATTGAATTTAATTCTTTTTTATTTAAAATTATTTAATACATTTATTTGAAATGAATAGAATTACATATTTTACATTTTTTTCAATATTGACTTTTTTTTTTTTAAATTTAAAATTGTTATTTAAAATTGTTTCAATGTTAAATTGATTTAATGTTAAATTGCAAATATAGAAGCAGGAAACATAAAATAAGAAATAATTTAATTTAATACATTTATTACATTTAATACATTTATTCAATTCATTTACAAAGAACTGGTTTGCCTCGTTGACCTACTTCCTTGTTCTTTGTTCCTTGTTTTTCAGCCGGTGATAATTTGTAATTTTTTAAATGTATTAAAAGAATTTTAAATTCAAATTAATTTAATTCTTTTTATTTAAAATGATTTAATACATTTATTTAAAATGAATTGAATTACATTTTTTACATTTTCTATTAAACATTTTCTTTAAGCAATTTAATTGACTCTTTTATTAAAAAATCTTTTTATTTTTTCAGAAAATTAATTAAATGTTAAATTGCAAATATAAATGCAGAAAACATGAAATAAGAAATAAATGCAAATGTAAATGCATAAGTAAGAGAACAAAGAAGCGTAGAACATAGAAAATAAAGCGAAGCGTGGAACATAGAAAATAAAGCGAAGCGTGGAACATAGAAAATAAAGCGAAGCGTGGAACATAGAAAATAAAGCGAAGCGTGGAACATAGAAAATAAAGCAAAGCGTGGAACATAGAAAATAAAGCAAAGCGTGGAACATAGAAAATAAAGCGAAGCGTGGAACATAGAAAATAAAGCGAAGCGTGGAACATAGAAAATAAAGCGAAGCGTGTTGGACACAGCCAAAATTTCACCAACTGCAGATCCAACATGTGATCAAACACCCTGACGGCAAGATCGAACTCTGTCCCATACGTGTGATATAGCATTCGACTCACCATCTCGAGACGAATCGTTTAAAATTACCCCCACTTTTAATTTTATTCTAACCCCCACTTCCAATGCCCCCAGACCATTTTAAACAATGTCAAACAATGCCCACTGCCGTAGGAAGTCCATACAATTTACCCTCACTTTCACTTTTTATTATCCCCCACTTTCCTAAAAATGGTTTTACGTTTGATGGGATTTTACCAACACACGACATTCATCCATCTTCCCTCGCAACAAAATGTAACTGTCCAAAAAACCAGCTGTGATAGAAGCAAGTGTAGTTCAATGACCTACTTCCTTTTAATTCAAAGAGCAGAATAATTTAATTCACTCACCCATGGCCTTGCCTCGGGTCATTTCCTCCTTCATACCTTTAAATTCCTCCTTGAGGATAAAATCAAGAATTGCACATTAAATGCGTATTCACATATCTACTCTTGTACTACAACAATGCTGGCTAACCTAAACCTAACCTAACCTAAACATCCCCATTCTCCCACCCTCGAACCACTTCCTCATTTTACCCTTTTGTAATTTTTGAGCAGAAATCATGGATTGCCCATTTAATCCTTGATCCAATCGAACCATTCCTACAACAACAATCAACTTCAGAATCCGCCACTAGATGGCGCAGAAACACAGAATTACGACTACCGTTCGCGCAGGCTCAGACCGAGGGCGAGAAAATCATACCGCCATTTTTACTAACATTTTCGCCGAGGTGAACGGGAGCTTCTTGCGCGAACCAAAGCTTAAATTTCTGCATTGATTTGTTATTTTTCTGAATTGAATTGTGTTTATAAAGGTTGGTTGATGTGTTTTGTGTGTTTTTAGTGTGATTTTGAACTGAAATATTGGGTAAAATGAGTGTGAAATGCGGAATTTCGCGAAACGAAACTGGTCGCGATACATGTGCATTCGTGTTTGGAGTTTTTTCCTCACTTTAGTTTAATTTTGATTCATTGTATTAGACATTATAAGTGATAATTCACGTAGTATTAGCATAGTAAAATTGATTTTAGTAGTTTTAAAATTTTAGGTGAGATAATAAAAACAGTACGAATGTGCAAGGCCGCGTGCCGGTTGAAATGAAGCGAATTGCGTTAAAATTCACTGATTATTAAAAGTAAATTGGTTATGTACATTGTAAATAAGTTTTTCACGTGTGTAATTAGTGAATATATTGATTGTTTTTAAAGTTCAAGCATAAATTTAGAGAGTTGATGTTTTAAGAAGAGAATTCAAATTTTTTTTAAAGAAAATAATGAAAACTAAAAACAAATTTATTTTTTTGAAAAGAGTTAAATTATTTTATGAGAATTTATTGTGAAATTTAAATGTTGTATTTTATTTCTGAAGGTTTATTGTAAAAATGGATGAAATAATTTGGTTAATTATAATTCGAACCAATTTGAATTGTTTAATTAGTGTTTAATTTTCATTCTTATTTGAGTTTTGAATTTAAGTTTTGTAAGTTTTCTTGAATAATAAGTTAAGTTGGAAATTATGATTGTATAATTTATGAAGTAATATGACCAATATGAGAAATATTGTATTTGAAACAGATTAAGACTTTTCTTTTGTATGTACATCAATCTAAAAGGGAGTAAAAAGAGATGTAAATTGTTTTATTTGACACTATGAATTGAGATCTAATATATGGTAAAGAGAGAACTAAAAAGAGAATTGTCTTCAACCGAAATTTAATTTTAGAGACCAAAATTACGCAAAAAAGGGAGTTGCTACGCGTACAGGCCGTCCCGATCAACGGACGACCCGTAGCGCGTAATTCGGCTATAATTCGGATTAAAGTTGCTAAATTTCGTCCATAGATGGCGTTGGCAATCGATTAGATCATTGCCTCGTCACTGGACTTATCAATTAGTTAAAGGGGGTAACAGGAGCTTTCCTGTTAAGTGAATCCGCCCAAGTTCGGCAGTTCTCTTCCAGCTCTCACTTGAGAGTGAACTCAAATCCCTCCTATCCAATGTCGGCCTGTTCTTGGCCGGCTGCGGAAAATATTGTCAATTTAATCACCATTTAATAGTTTCAGATTGCATCTCAATTCAAAGTGTTATTTATGGTTTATAATTAGAGTTTATATAATTTGAATGATTTGTGTAATTTATTATTTAAGTTTAAGATTTGTATCAATGTAAACAGTGTAACTGATCCAATTATAAGAGGAATCAAACAGCTTTGCTGTCTGGCTCCAATAAAGAGAATTTGACATTTAAACCTAAATAAAATGACTCTTCATTTCCTATCAAATCTCAGTTGTGTGGGTAGCCTCCAGTGGGCCTAAATCCCACATAACAATATGATCAATCGAGTTATCACGGCGGGAAGTTCAAACCGCCATTGCTCATTTTCCTCTCTGTTCATGTTGTCTGACCGCAACATAGAATATCTAAATTTGGTGCACGTGACCAAGATCGCCGCTGCATTCTTTCTGTGTTTTCGTCGTGACGTCAGTGCTACGTCCGATCGCGCGTTTGGCGTGATCAACGGAATATGTTACGTTCAATGTGACTTCAGCCACAACGGGGACAAGAACGGCGTCAAGTGTGAACAATTCTGAGCAAGCAACGAGATCCCACGGTCGCAATACTGGATTACACAACGCGCTGTGTTGAGTGTTGTGAAACAGCTTTCTATTTGTATAAACTGTAGAATTGTGCAGTGGTATGGAAAAACATATTGTGAAAAGAAAGGAAGCTTGTGATGTCATCAGGTCAGAATCAAAACATGGAGTGAGTGTTTATTATAATTCATGTGACTCCTTCAAGTATACAGCGCCACCTTTAGGTTAAATAAATAAACACTTTTACAAATAGTGCTGAAACGTATTGTGCAGCCAATTGTTAACAGAGACATATGATCGGTTAAATTAAACATTGGTGTCGCTTGATGATACGAATACATATATAATATCCACACTATTCCAACATTGAGAAGCTACTTCGCCCCTGGATTTATTGCATTTTCTTGTGTTTATCATTTGGTTCATTTGTTTGGGAGATTTTGGATGAATGAGGGTATTGTTTTTGGTTATCCAAAAGTGTTTTTGCTATTTCATATGCTAGTCTTTAAGGGAATTTTTAGTAAAGTGATTTTATTTCAAGTCTTAAAGTGTTTTTCATTTTCAAAAAGTGTTTATTCTTTATTTTGCATGCTTCTCCATATAACTGCCATAAGCAGGAGAGAAATAGTTTTCTTTGGTAGTAAGACTGGTCAGTTTCTCGTTGAAAGGGCTGTCAGTCAGAGTCGTAAACTGTTAGGGGTAATTGATGAGACGCGTTCTAAACGTGCCGTCAATTAAATTTCAAAAACTGTGCAGGGCATTTGAGTCACGTTTTCAAAGCGTGTTCAAGGCCGCTCGTTTGTTTTCTCAACCATTCTTGTGAAAACACTCGATATCCAAGTGTATTTTCAATTTGCTTTTCTTGTCACCTGGGCATTAAAACTTTGAAAAATTCAGTGCTTTTTAAGTTTAAAATTTTGAATTTTATTCTTTTTGAGTTTTCATTCATTGCAAAGTGTTCTGCTTGTTCGAGATTTCTATCTTGCTTTTATTAATTTACAGCCGTGAATTTTTAAAGAGAGAGAAAAACATGTCTGATCCTTCTATGAGAGATTTGTTGAGTGATGAGCAAATAGAAGTAATGGAACAACGATGGGAGTTGCAGATTACAGCCATCAACCATTTGCTGTCTTTGTCGGAGAAGACAAGCGACCCTGGTGAACTTGAAGCGATGGTACAAACTGCAAATCCCAAAGAGACAAGAATAGTAAATGCTCTGAATGAACTACAGGATTATTCTGATCACCAAACGTATCTGGAATGCATAGACAAACTGGAAACAATGCAAGCTGGAGTTGATCTTCTCAGAAAAAGATGGGAAGTGTCCAAGCAATCTCTTCCTACCCTAGGAGGAAGAATCATTACATCTGTAGTTTCCAGTGGAAATCCAACACAGAACATTACAACTTCATTCAGGAAAAATTCCAAATTGCCGAAATTGGAATCCGTGAAGTTTGATGCAGACATTTTGAAGTACAAGACTTTCAAAAGCAACTTTGAAACTTCTGTACATAATGATCCGGATCTCAGCAGTGTCGAGAAACTTCAATATTTACAGACAATGTGCATAGGAGAAGCTGCCACGCTGATTTCTACTTTTCCGCTGATAGAAGAATCCTACGACTTAGCGCGGGAGGAACTTGAAAGAAATTTCGGAGATGAAGATGCTCAGCAAACAGCATTGATTAAATCAATTAGAGATTTGAAAGTCGTGTCAAGCATTTATCCAACCAAGGCGTTGAAAGCAAATTTAACGAAAATTTCCTCAACCATTAGGTTGCTTGAACAGCTTAAAATCCCCATTCAAACTTCTGGAGCATTCTTAATGCCGGACATTTTGAGTAAATTTCCGAATCCAATGACACTCAGATTCTACCAAGTTCATGGACTTCAAAATAAAAACATTGTTACATTACTTGACTTTTTTTTGAAGGAAGTAGCTATGGCAGAGCGGACAGAAAGTTCAAATACTTCTGACAAATCCAAGAAAGAAAAAAGCGATAAGTCTGACACTGAGAAAATTAAAGTCAAAGGTTCGATGACCACTTGCACCACGACACAAGATTCTAAACCGTCAACCAGTGCCAAGGTGAAGCAGGAATCGAAACAAGAAAGCAAACCTGCAAATACGAAGAGCTTCAAGTGCATCTTTTGCCAGGAGGACCATCTTAATGGTTCCTGCAAAAAGGATTTCGAGATCAACGCGAAAATCGAATTGATCAAGAAAAATCGTCTTTGTTTCAACTGCTTTAGAACTGGACATCGCGTTGGCGAGTGTAAAGTCAAATTCTCGTGTAAGCACTGTGGTGGACAATCTGCAAGAAGACGGAGATGAAAAATTCCCCGAGTTCAAACGAGAAGACTCCGGATCCGCATGTGACTACACACGTTTCATGCGCTATTTCCATTTCTCTGCAACTAATGATTTTCACCGCCGACCTCAAGACAAGAAATGGAAGTTCTCATCACATCAGAGGCATGATAGACCCAGGAAGCCATCGATCATTCATTACTACGGAATTAGTGAATAGACTAAGACTGAAAAAGTGCGGCAGTGTCTCTGCAACCACCCAAAGGTTTAATGATTCAACGCCTGCTGCTACGGACTATGACGTGTTTAACGTCACTCTGCAAAGTAAAAATGACGCGCAAGATTTGAAACTGTCAATGCTCTCAGTGGAAAATTTGCCAAAGGTACAAGGCATTTTAAATGTGTCGATTATTGACAAAGTGAAAAAGCTGAATTTAGAACTTGCCGAAAATCTTCCAGCCCAAACCTCTCAGATAGACATTCTTTTGGGGGTTGATGTATGGTGGAGAATCATCAAAGATGGAAAAAAGAAAATCAATGATGACTTAGGACTTATTAACACTTTATTTGGATGGGTTCTAACAGGAGCGGCAGGAAACACCAATTTGTTCAAGGAAGAAGCGACGTGTTGCAATACATGCAACATCGACATAAATGATAAACTCGACAAACTTTGGAATTTGGAGGCTATTGGGATTGATGCTGGTGAAAAGGAGACAGATTTCGTACGAGATCGATTTGAATCAACTACATAACGTCTCACCGATGGAAGATATGAAGTGATGCTTCCTTTTAACGGACAAGAGACTGATTTGGACTCAAACTGGGAATTAGCCCTAAACCAATTGGCCAACACGCTTAAACGAATTGACACAAATGAAGACTATAAGAAAAGATACGACGAGTCAATGTGGCAATACATACAAGAAAATCACGCCGAGGAGGTTCCAACTGCAGAACGTTTTCAAAGAAAAGGAATCTACAACATTCCCCACCACCCAGTTATTAAAGAGGACAGGGACACAACAAAATTCCGAGTAGTATTTAATGCGTCGTCTTCAAAGAAAGGAAAGCGCTCGTTAAATGACTGTTTGTTTCCTGGCCCATCTTTAAACCCCGACTTGATTCTTGTTATGGTCAGATTCCGACTGTATTGCATTCCAATTATAGCAGACATTAAGCAAGCTTTTTTACAAGTCATGATTAGTCCAACTCAGCGGAATTTTCTACGTTTTTTGTGGGTGTCAAAAGAATATTTTAAGCAACCATATTCCTGGAAAAATCTCTGGAACAACATTATGATTTTAACAATGATTGTTGTGCCATTTAAAGTCATATCTTCTCTGTGTTATCATGGGCTTCTGTAGAAGGGCCATTGGTCAAGGGAGTGACCATGACCGGAGTTCCCCTAGTGAGGGGTATTTGAAATTTGAATAAATTACTTGTGAACTTACCTTTAAGCCTACATGTCACATTTCAATTCATTCCATTAATACTACATGGTGGCAGCGTAAAAACAAACTTTTTACAACAAATTCATCCGATTCAACCGAATATACGACCGGTACGTCAATTAACAATACGATGTCGACCCCAAACGGTGTTCCATGCCGAAAGAATTCGATTTCACCGACGCGACCGCGTGGTCGCTCTGGAGACGACGATTCGAGCGGTACGCAATATTTAGCGGCCTCGCGAAGAAAGAGGACAGTGAACGCATCAATGGTCTCCTGTACTGCATGGGGGACAGGCGGAGGACGTCTTAACAAAACTGAAGTTAACGAAAGCCCAAATGTTGGTTTACAACGACGTCATCGCCGCATTCGACACACACCTCGTGGCGAAGAAAAACCTCGTATACGAGCGCGCCCGCTTTCATCAGCGAGTCCAGGGCGACGAAGAATCCGTCGACAATTTTATTACTTCGGTGTACGCGTTGGCGGAGAAGTGCGAGATTGGAAACCTCACAGCGGACACGTTTCGTGACACCCTCGTCTGCGATAGAATCATCTGTAGCTCTGTGGCGCAATAAATGCACGATAAATCGTGCTGGAAGCGTGGAAATAACGCGCTCACGGCAATGCATGAGCTGGAAAAATTGCCGTGATGCGTAAACGCGAGTTCGGGTCTGTATTGGGCCAGAAAACGCGTGTACCACACTTATAAAGACGTGTGGCACATAAACTAATACTGATAATTAACAAAATACACTTTAATTCGAGAAAACTTACATAATTGATCCAAAAACCATTGGAAAACATAGAGAAACACACTGGCTGTGTGCGCGGCCATTTGCAATGTGCCAGAGACGTCTGGTGGCCGAAAATGGAAACAATAAGTAGAAATACACACAGAATAGAGGATGCATGATGCCAGATGGATAAGACACATCTAAAAGGCATCATGCATTCCCTTTACATAGAAACTAAGGAAAAACATAAGAAACAATACTAAATTACCCCGAATAAGAAAAGATAACCGATGAATAATAAAATAAACATTTCAAAGTCATTTTACATCGAAAAACGATTTAATTAGGTGAAAAGCGGTTCCAAAGTCCAACATCATCGTCGGCATGAAAAATTGACAGCTAAGTGAGAAAATGCAAATGACTGAAAACCTCACGTTGACGAAGGCAGTCGACATGGCGCGGATGAGCGAGCGAGTTCGCCGACAGCAGTCCGACATTACAAAATCCGACGAGAAAATAATTAAATCGGAGGTCGATCACGTAAAATTCAACCGTTCCCAACCACCAAACCGGTTCAAAGGGAGGAACAATGGTATTAAACCGCAACCTGCCGACAAACAATCCACATTTGTCAACAAAGGAAGTGACAAACCATGTCTAAATTGCGGCTACGAAAGCCATTTCACGCCACAGTGCCCGGCCATCGCTTCAATATGTTCCAACTGCAAGCGGACTGGCCACTACTCGAGGATGTGTCGTTCAAAAACAACGGCGACGGCAGCTGCTGTCGACTCTACGGAGACCGAGAATGACGCATCGTTGTACGACTTTCTTGGCGGCGTCACCAGCACCAGCGTTACGGGCAAAGCGGACATTAATGCCATTCAAAAATCAGAGAAATGGGGTGCACAAGTGGAAATTCGCAAGACCAAACTTGTTTTTCACATCGATACGGGCGCAGATGTCACCTGTCTCTCTCACCTGACATTTCAAAAACTGTTCCCGTCTATCAAACTGACCACACCAGACCGATCTCTTCAAAGTGCAAACGGGGGACAAATGGACACGGTCGGATCTTTCTACGACGACATCGTTTACAAGAATAGAAGAGTGCGCACTCAGATTTTCGTGGTGAAGAAACTTGGCCGACCCCTACTCGATGGCGACACGTGCATACGCCTCGGCCTTGTTCGACGTGTTGACGCAGTGTCGGACACCCACACAACTTCTGCATCATCCGTACAACCGGAAGTCGAATTTCCAAATATCTTCAAGGGATAAATCCGTTTGAAGGAAGGCGCCGTCCCACACGCGCTGACGACACCACGTCGCGCTCCAATTCCGAAACTGGCTGAAATTAGGAAGAACCTGGACCGCATGCTACTTCTTGGCGTCATCGAACCAGTTGATGAGCCAACCGATTGGTGCTCCGGTCTCGTGACAGTTCCTAAACCGGACGGAACAATTAGGATGTGCGTTGATTACGTCCCTTTGAACGTTTACGTAAAAAGGGAAATTTACTCAATGCCCAATACGGAGAACTTGTTCGGACAACTCAACGGAGCCAAGTATTTTTCTAAACTCGATGCCAACCACGGGTTTTGGCAATGTGAACTCGACAAGGCATCTCAACTTTTGACGACTTTCATTACACCATTTGGCCGTTTCAAGTTTACCAGGCTTCCATTTGGCATCGTCGCCGCACCGGAGGTTTTCCAGAAACGTATGATGGAAATACTTGAGGGACTAGATGGGACACGGTGCAACATCGACGACATTCTCGTGTACGGCGCCACGATCGAAGAGCACGACGGACGCTTACGGGCCGTACTGGCTCGCCTGGCCGGAAGTAACGTGACTATGAACAAAGAAAAATGTGTTTTCGGCGTCACGCGGGTGAAATTTTTGGGCCATATCATCGACGCAGACGGTATACACGTAGACGACGACCGCGTCACAGCAATCATTCGAATGACACCGCCGCAAAATAAAAGCGAATTACGTAGCTTTTTGGGCACAGTCAATTATTTGGGTCATTTTATTCCCCACCTGGCTACCCTGGCTCACCCGCTGAACGAGCTGTTGAAGGACAAGAGCGAATACTTGTGGGGCCAGCCTCAGGAAGAGTCGTTTTCGACGTTGAAAGCAGCGTTGTCCGCAAAACCGGTCCTCGCATGGTTCGACCCGAAAAAGGAGACAACTATTTCCTCCGACGCGTCGAGTTACGGAGTCGGGGCGGTGCTCAAACAAAAGCAACCCGGGGGCGAGTTTCGTCCCATCGCTTATGCGGCGAAAACTTTCCCGGCGGCACAGAAGAATTGGGCCCAGATCGATAAAGAGGGATATGCCCTTACGTGGGCGTGCGATCGTTTCCAGGATTTCATCACCGGCATCCCGATTACCTTGGAGACCAATCACAAACCGCTAGTTCCTATCTTCATGAAGAAGCCACTTGACGAGCTAACTGTAGCTCTGTGGCGCAAAAATATCGCCGAAATAGGCGATAGGAAGCATAAAACTTGTTGGTATTTGGAGCAGGCATATGGTGACAATCAGTTAAAGTCGCGTGTTTCTGGTTAAATGCGACTGCGGCGCATCTTATATATTGCCGTATTTTGTCTCGAGGTCGTGAGTCGCTTGTTCTGGACTTTATCCCGCGTGTTACGTTATTCCAAGCGGCTTATGTAGCGCGGTAATCATTTGTTGTGTCGCCAGCTCGAAAGAGCTTATTGTTTAATTTGTTTTGGCTGCTTATCGATTGATAAAGCAAGCATTTAGTTGCCTTTTATGTAAAGAACAAATCAATGTTGATTACCCATTGATTTGTTCTCATGTTTTATGTATATCACACTTGGAGAGAACAAATCCCAAGCTGTGACACTTGTCTTTATGATTTGGCAGAATAAAGATGTCTGCCACCTTTGAGTTTTAGGTTTGGCAAGTTAGAAAACCATGTCTCGTTTATTTGGACTGCACTCACAACGATTATGGTTCAATAATGGTAGCAGAGGATGGTTTCCGTGAGTGCTACGTTGGTTTAACGCCAAAATTCGAATTCGCGGCGATTTTCTGCACGGGAACGTCGTTTGCGCGTCGACGGCAAACACCGGAGCGACGGGCGGCAACGGGACGGCGATTTTCCCGCACGGCGATCGAGGATTCGCGTGCTAGGATCGGCAGAGAAGTCGGCGAATCGCGAACGGGGCAGCAACGAGCGGTTTTCAACGAATTTGGCGGCGAAACAGCTTGGAATCATCGTGGGATTAGTTGCCTGGACTGCAGGAACATTAAAAAGTATTTGTCGAATTTATTTGGTGAGAATAACACCAGTTTTTCGTTCTTTCAAATCCATGATGACGCAAAATTCCAAGATGGCGGCGCCCACGACTGTACGAGTCTGAGGCCGTGTTTGGACTGTTTTCGAGCCGTCAAGTGGATCCCAGCGCTGGAAATTGCAACGTGGGACCACACAAGGATCGTGGGAAGTGATTGGAAGCAGTTTGGCTTCATTTTGGAGCGTTTTTGGCCGGAGACGAGCATTTCTTGCGGCGACGAGTGCGAACATAGTTCGCCAACGTTTCAAAGCACGTTTCACGTAGTAAATACGTGCCCACCGATTCGAAGACGTTTAGGAAACGTGTTTCGGTAAAAAAAAAGAGATTTTCGTGTCCGGGACACGATAAACGAGCGGTTTGGAGCCGTTTTGGCGCGACGAGACACGCAACGAATTTGCGGCGTCGCATTCGACGTTAAAACGTCGAAATACCAACGGATTTCAACGGGAAATCGCGTGGATTAACGTCTGGAACGACAAAGGATTGCCAAAAGGACGGTACGAACTCGAAAATAATTTATTTGTTGTATTTTTGCCGATTTTCCACCTTGATGTGCGGTGCAGCCAGATCCAAGATGGCGCCGTCCATGCCAGTCTGATAAAAACGAACGAGGATCGTTCACAGCTCGTCGTGGGATTATCTCAACGTGGGATTACGTCGTGTAGGCGTCCTACGAGCGTGTAACTAACGTTTCAGCAACGTTACGGAATTTTTCGAGGACATTTCGATTTTTGCGAGCATTTGGCGCGCGCGACGTGCGAATTGAGATTCGCCGATCACGGATTAGCCCGGGACGGGTATCTGTGCAACGAAGGGACCGGATAAGTCTTGTGCCAGGTGCACAAGTGAATTGCAACGATTCGGATCGACGTTTTAACGGCGTCTACGTGGGATTTTGCAACGCGAAAATCCCGCAAACAAGAAGACAACGTGCCAACTGAGTGTATTATTATTTTGGGTTGTCGTGAAACTTTGTATAGTTATTTAAGGTTTTGTTTTGGGGTCCCTTTGTTTGTTTTCCGCCCTTTACTCATTCGAGTAGCGGAATCCTATTTCCACACAGGCTATTTCTGGCCACCAAGTGTCCCGCGGGCCCAGGCGCACCGGTCGGAACTTGGGAAATACTGTGTGGAGTTTTGCGTCTCACTTATTGAGATAAGTCCCGGGGTGGATTGTGATTTTTCTCCTTCATTTTGGTTGGGGAAAATTGTGTTTTTGTGAATTTTCCAAAGTGGAAAAGTGTTAATTTGTGAAAGTGCTACAAATAATTGAAGCAATGTGTTTTGTGCCTTCACTAAATTTATTAGTGAGTCTGGTGTGGTCGTGTGGTGCAAATTTTGCACAAACAGTGTTTTATGCAGTAGGAAAGTCTTCAACGGACAATGGAAATGCCTGCAACAAACAAACAATGGATGGCACACACGTGGCTCAATTGAAGACGGAAACACAGAAACAGAGTGTCTTTAAGGAACAAACAGTGCATAACGCACTTAAGGAACAATTTGAAGAGAAAATCAGTATTCTTGAAAAAGAAAAAGAATATTTGGAATTGGATCCTGATTTAGATTTGGATAATATTGTATTGTTACTAACACATTTAGCATTTAAGAGCGCATTAACAGATAACATAGATACTGTGGCAAAGGCCATTACTGATTTAATTTTGGCGGTTTGTAAGATGCGTGTGAACGAAGTAAATGGGGTTAGCGATAGCAAAGTGCGGGGCACTAGTAATATAAATCAGGACATTAATGTGATTAATACAAACAGGGTTTCGAAAATGGTACAGGATTGTTCAAAAATTTCGAATGCCAACATGGAAAACAAGGAAAATAACCAATGTAAAATTGGTAACTTGAATAATTTGGGAAAAATCTCAAGTGATGATGTGCAAAACATCAAATCCCAACATAGAAACGGGAATTCAGGATTTTTGAACAAGGTTCAAATCAAAACTAGCAATGGAAATAAGAAATTGGATTTCACCACAGTTAGACGTGGTAACCCCCTTAGCTCTGTCAAAACAAAGAAAGAATTGGATTGTGCAACCACAGTGATGTCAATCTATAAACCGTAGGTGAGTGCATGTATGGAAGCAAACCAGCATCTTTACTTTTTGCAAAGCCATCTAACCATGGAGGCCGCCATCTTTAATGCCAAACAGTAAGTGATCAAGTGATACATGGGTTAGAGGCTAACTGCCAACCAACTAACAGTAGAACAAATCATCCACACAGTGGTTGATTTGTTCTTTACAAACAAAACATTAACTGAATACAATTCCAGTATTCACACTGGATAAAAACCGGGGCAAACTAATAGATAAACTAAAAACCCAAGCAGACGACAGTCTGGATAACACTGCAAAACATGTGTTGATTGAATTTGCAAGACAATCAACACTCGACCTCGAGACATAACACAATGCTAAACAGAAACGCGCCATTGCCGCACTAATTCGGAAAGGTGCGACGTATCACACCATGTGACGGATCCAAAATCCCAACAATGCCCCCTCTGATCCGCATATGGGCTAACACGGACAACAGAACAACCCGTAACGCTCACGACCCCCCTCACTGCACGACATTATCGTCGCGCCCCGAAAATACTATTGCCAAGGGTCACAAGACGTGGACGTGCCAGCCATTTGGTCAGCAAGTCCGCCACGTTATTCTCTCCCATAACATGTTTGATATCATAAATCCCTTCCTCAAATAGCTCCCGCAAATAGTGGTACTTGACCTCTATATGTTTATTGGCGCGATTCTCCACACGGTTTTTGCTGTACTGTATCGCAGCAGTAGAATCGGCCAATATACACGGTTGCACTAAGTCAAAGTGATAACGCATGAGATCCGCCTCGAATAAACGACGCAACCACACGATCTCCTTTACGCCGTCCACAATCGCGAGGAACTCTGCCTCCATGATGGAGAGAGACGTTATCCGCTGTTTGTGGCACGCCCAAGACACGGGCACGCCGCCCAAAAACACCACGTGACCACCAAAGCTCTTCCGAGCGTCTAAATCGGTGGCATACGAAGCATCAGTGTATGTCACCAATTGAGTGCCTGTGCACCTCCCTAAATCAATGCTATAATGTTCGGTGGTACGTAGGTACTTCAGGACCTGCAATAGCATCCTGACATGCCTATCAGTGTGGGTTTCGCTATACTGCGCAAGGACAATTGTGCTAAACAAAATGTCTGGCCTCGTTCGAGTTGCCAAGAATAGCAAACTACCCACTAACGATCTGTACGGGAATGTGGTGTTCGGAATTTCATAATTCTGCATCCCCATTATCAAGCTGCCCACAGCTCCTGGTATATTGGTCTTTGTGACCTTTTCGATCTTAAATAAGTCGCAAAGCTTTCTAATATAAGTCTTTTGGTGGATGAGCACAGAACCGCTGGTCCGGTCGAACTCAACCCCGAGAAGCACCGAAACAGGCCCGAGATTCACTAATTCGAAATACTTCGAAATCCACTTCAAAACGTTTGCCTCTACGAGCCCATTCTTCGAAAAAATGACGATGTCATCCACGTACACAATAAGCACTGCTTCCCGGTCAAGGAAATAAACGCAATTAAAACCTTTCATAGGCTCAAAGCCAATATCCAATAACTTCTCGTGAAGTTTGACGAACCACATCCTGCCGGATTGGTGTAATCCGTACAACGCCTTCAGTAATTTCCAGCACTTCCCCTCATTCTGTTTGGTCTGAAAACCTTTCGGAATGGACATATACTGAGGCTTGTCGATGTCACCGTAAAGGTACGCTGCCTTTATGTCAATGTGTGTGTCTTTCCACCCCAGCAAAGTCACCAAAGCGCAGAAAAACACAACTACCATAACGAAATTCACTACAGGTGAGAACACCTCGGTGAAATCAAGACCAGGGCACTGTTTAAAGCCCTGGGCTACCAGCCTCGCTCTATATCTTTTAATGACGCCCGTGCTGTCTCGTTTCAGCTTGTAAATCCATTTGTTGCCGAGCAACCTTTGTCCGGGCTCTTTGTCCACTTCCTCGTAAACATCTCTTTGTTTGAAAATATCGATTTCTTCTGTCATCGCCCCTTCCCACTCTGTCTTTTTCTCTGCTTGCACGGCTTCTTCGTACGTCGCAGGCTCTAACATGCAACACATTGCAAATGGGTTGGGGATTTCAGGTTCGTCTTTTAATGACGTAAACTCAAACAAGCTCGCATCGTACTCAAAACCGTTATTTTCGCACCAAGCTAGGATTTCAATCCTACTCCTTAATCTAGTCTTGTCTGGTGCCACGTACGATGTACAAGGTCTGTGGTGACCCTGCGGGTGGTCGCCCCTCCAGTGGGCGCCATCCGCATGAGTCACTAGGAAAGGTCAGTTCCCTCGCGTTGGCTCCGCCTTCCCCCCTGGGAAGCGCGTGCCCCGAGGGGGTGAGGTGACGCGTGGCCGGCCCCCATTGGCCGAGCCAGGCCCCTCACCCTGGCCTATATCAGGTAGAGTTTCGCGCCCTACAAGCAGAACTTACACAAACGACACCAAGAACACAGCAACTACCTCACCGTCAGGCCAACTCCACCAAAAGTTAGGATTGATCGAGGACCGCTGATTCCAGTGCAACTGTAACTCTCACGAATTTACACTGTGTGTTATTTCCCCGCGAAAGCAGGAAAATAACCCTTGTGGATTCACACCGAATAATCGACCCACGATTATTTTCATTGCGAAGTGTCCGAGTGCCCTGTAAGAAACTCCACGTTTCTGGACGGAGCCTTGCGACGCTAAAACCAACCCCTAGACAACAGGCACGGATAGAAGACTCGAAAGAGCATTCCACCGCGTCCGTGAACGACGAATCCGTGACGAATTTACGACAACTCGAGACGCCGCCTTTGTTCCGCCGACCACGCGGAACCGACGACGCCATCTTGAGAAATCCTTTGTTCGACTCTGACCAAGTCGACTCTAGTTTTATACTGAGTGTATTTTAAGGCTTACGCCTATTGAATAAACCTGTTTGTTCATTTACATATACTTAGTATTCATTTGGGTAATTTACATATTTAGTAGAATCACAGGTAAAGTAATACACGTTAGCTCATTAAACCTATCACCAGGTAGGACGCGACACGTGGGGGCCCGTCCGGGATTTAGAAATAAATCTCAACTGAACTTGTGATCTCTCATTTAATATAATAACCCAAATCGAAGAATTACTCAAAGAAATGTCAGACCAAAATGAACAATCCGCGTCTGATAACGAGCGACCTACGCTCGAAAAGGGAAAACGGACCTCCGACTATAACTTAAGGTCGGGCGGCCCGGTTCCCGAACAATCCGCGAAGGCGAAAGCCCGAGCGAATCGGAGGAAAGCAAAGGCGCAGAAAGAGGAAGCAGCTGCTTCGCTCGAGGCCCTAACCGAGCCCGAGCGAGAGCCGCTCTCCTCAGATATGCCCTTTGCCGAAGATACCGATACGGAAGTCCTAGAAAATCAAGAAGAAATTCGCGATACAACAACAGGACGAGTGCCGATACTGGTAGCCGAGGGGAAGACGGAAACTCCGAGGCGAACAACCACAATCGACAGCAACCCATCACCGGCAAAAAGTCACCAATCCGCCCCCCTAAACGAAACTCCGGTACGAAGCACGAGCGGGACCCCGATGGCCTCCAGCGCCTCGGCGAGACCTGCCCCTGTTTCCCCCGAAGTAGCCCATTTAATTCATCTATCGCAACAAGCAGCCCGACTGAAGGCGGTAACCGATATTCCGCCGGGAACGTCAGTCTGGGACTCGATTACTATACTCACAAAAGCAATTTGCGCAGCACAGGCCCCGACGCCAGTCGCAAGACCAGCGGCGGAGACGCCTGTATCGCAAGAAACGCCGAGTGACGTAGGTAACTTCGTGCCCGATCCTCACAAAGCCCTTCACGAATCTCGGGAGAAAGCCCGAGAAGAATCGAGGCAGGAAACGATAAATCGTCAGCGTAGAGTGAGCGCTGAGAGGAGAGAACTTTGGAACGAGGAAGAGGAGCGACTACAGCGTGAAAAAAGGACCACGGAGGAAACAGAAGAAATGGTACAGAAAATAAGGGAAGAGCAGGAAGCAAAAATACGAAGAGAATGGAATAATACGGTAGAAGGAAGGCACAGAGAAGCCCAAGACTACGAAGAACAATTCCGAGCCCTCCTGGCCCAACGAAAAGCCGAGAAATTGCAGAAACTGAGAGAAGAAGCTCAGCGGCAACACCAGAAGTGGGAAGAACAATACCACGAAAGGATGAAAGCCGCAAGAGCAAGGAGAGAAAAGGAGCAATTTCTTGAAGAACAAGAAGAATGGGAGCGGTACAGATGGACCGACGAGTACCAAGCTAAGAAAAAAGCGATAATTGACGAGCAAAAACGATGGGAAGCCGAAAATTGGGAAAAGGAAACAGAGAAATTCCAAAGAGAGTACGAGCAGGACGTTTCAGAGAGGAATAAAAAAGAAGGTCCGGAAGCGGATAAAGAGCCCACCGGTGGCTCCAAAGCCGAAACAAAAAAGAGGAAGTCACAGGAAGACGACCAACCGGATAGAAAATCCAGAAACCGTAACCCCTCGAAACGATCCGAAAGAAGCGCCGCAATCGACGCGTTACTTAACAAAAAGAACGCGAATAAGGACCGCGAGCGCCCAGAAAGCGAAGAGAATAAATGGCATTCTTTTTACGGGAGCAGCGACGAAAAGGAGCCGCCGCCCTCCGGAGGCTCGAAGAAATCACGGGATGGCGAAGAAGTCCCCCCGAAGGGACCAAGAGACCGCCCACAAGGCGACCCTTCCGACCCCTCTGATTCATCGGACGACGACGACCAAAGTCGACCGTCATCCGGATCGCACCGAGAGAGCCGCGGCAGCCACCAGCACCATTCGGACCGACCGAATGCCTCCAACCGATCTTCGCACAGCTCTCGCCCTTCCATACAGGAGGGGAATTTCCAGGACTCTGCCGGCCGACAATATACAATGGCTGAACTGGGACGTGCCTTATTGAACTCTTTCCGAAAGGAAGGAATCGACTTAGGCCACCCCGGAGATGAACATAACCGCGCCGGTGAAAGGGTCAAACGCAAATATGGCGTGCGTAACGAACCAGCGGCCGAAGCCACGGGCAACATCCGCTGGCAACACTACGTACAAACGCGATTCGACGGTTCGTGGAAAGCGGGAGACCGCTTCCTCGACGAAGTCATGAGAATTAAGAAAGCTACAAAGGCGACCGTCGCCGATATGCTTACACACGGCCTAGTGGAGTTAACCACCGGGTCAGCCCGCGAGTGGTACCAAGGGCTGAAAAATCCGACCTGGGACGACTTTCTCGTCCGTTTCGACCTTCGATACGGCGAGACACCAGACGAGATCAGCAACAAATTGCGTGGCCTCCGTCAAGCCCCGGGTGAAACACTCGCCGACTACGACGCCCGAGCGAATTTACTCTTCGCCCGAGCACCGTACGAAATTAACCCTGCCGGGTTTACGATGATTTTCTATGGGGGATTGTCAGCACATTCACAACGAATATTGCTGGACATGCGTGCTCCCCGCACTGGCAACTATCGGGATGTCAGCAATTATCTCCTAACCAATACGCTGGAGATAGAACAAAGGTACTACGCCTCACTGCCACCCGAAGAAGCGGAAGCCCACGAAAAGCGACTGATAACCAGCGCCGAACGCCATAAAGCTTCCGAGAAACTAATGAGACCGAGCGAATACCTCAGCGGCATAATGAGCCTCACTGAGGCGTCTTCGGGACGGACGTTGACACCAAAAACCGGTATAACGCTCCCAAGCAACCCGATTGCTGCCCCAAAGAAAGCTCCGACGACTACTGCGATGCAGGTGACCTCGACTGACTTAGCCACCTCGGCAAAAGCAGAAGAAGCGTCACCTCCCGCGGCGGTCGCCGAGCCAGCAGAAGAATCAACAGATGAAGAAGACCTGCACGAACACCTCGAGAACTTATCGACGGGGTGCGACGACCAAGGCCCGTACCTTCATCACGCGCACCGAGCGCTAGCCATCACCCAATTCAGAGCTCACGCCCGCGCCGCCAAGGAAAAAGGGGCGCCGGGCCTCAAAAGACGGTTCCCAACAGCATTCGTCCCGAAAAAACCGGGTTTCACACCCACGGGCGACAAAAGCAATATTAAATGCTACAGCTGTGGGGAATACGGCCATTATTCCGACAAATGCGAAAAAACGGCCAAAAACACTAGCGAGACACAGACTATGATGAAGATGATGGCCGAGTTAAATATCGCCCTGGCGAAAAACTGCCAAGCGCAGGCGTCGTCGAAGAAATAGAATCGACTTCGTCTGCGAAAGCCGAGGAAATAACAAAGAAAAAGAAATTCCATACCGGACCTGCCGGTCACGCCATACTTGATGCGCAGATCAAAGACCGAACCCAATCCGCACCGGAGAAGGAAGAAAAAGTGATACGGAGGGGTCTGCAAGTGAAAACTGAGACCAAGACAGATGATAGTTGGGCCGAACTCCCGTTTGACCTGGACGTCGTACCGCAGAAATTGCGAGTATTTCACTGCAACGTCTCAAAGTCACATTGCGAGACACTCTGTATGTTACCAGTGACCATTGAAAACCAAAAGTTACTGGGACTGCTGGATTCCGGAGCGGATCGCTCTTTCATATCCGAAGATCTAGTCGAGAGCCTAGACATCGAAGACAAAATGATGAAAGTGAATGGGAATGTGGAATTACTCACGGCTAATGGCTATGTAAAGCCAAGGGGCGTAATAAAAATCACCATCGATTGGAGGGGAGGGAACCTATCCCACCCCTTCTTAGTGTTGCCATCCCACGACAAGGTGTTCCTCCTCGGAATCGACATCATGGCTAAATTAAACATACAGCCAAATCCGATAACGAGATCGTGGAATTGGATAAGCCCCGAAGGTGAAAGGCCCGTTCCAGTGGTACCCCAAAAATTACTGTACGAGGCCCAAGATAAGGAGGAATACGAGAGAGGACTGCGAAAATTCGTACAGGACTACGATTTCGTAGCCTTCGCTCTGGAATTACAAAGAAGTAACATGGTGGACACGTTGGTCGAGGAAGCCGCTCTACAAATCAACGAGGCATCGTTATTAAAACGAGTGCTTCGCAAGCACGAAAGGATCCTCACCAAAACGCCCGGAAGAACGACCGAAGCCGTACACGAGATCGTACTGACGACGGACAAACCGATTCGCGTGCCATACAAGGGGATGAATCCCCAAAAACGGGACATAGTGACCCAGATGTGTCAAGACATGCTCGATAAAGGCATCGTCACAGAAGCATTGGGCGAATACGCGATGAGGATCGTCCTAGTAATGCGACCCGGCTCCGAGCCTCGCTTGTGTATCGACTACCGCCCGCTCAATGCGATAACGGTGATAGACCCGATACAGATGCCCTCCATCGAAGCGATTCTCCGAGAGCTGGCCCCATTTAATTGGGTAACCACCATGGACCTGTCAAAAGGGTACTGGCAGGTCGAACTCCGACCAGAAGATAAGCTAAAGACAGCGTTTTACTCGCCTATAGGGCGATTAATGTTCAACGTAATGCCATTTGGACTGGTGAACGCACCAAGCACATTTCAAAAGTTAATCGAAAGCGTCCTCGGAGATATGTTACATGATTTCGTATGGGCATACCTCGACGATATCATCATTGCGTCAGACACTTTTGAGGAACACATAGAGCACATAGACCGAGTGGTCTCCCGTTTAGCCAAAGCTGGACTCCATGTCCACCCCGGAAAGAGCAAGTTCTGTAGGAAAGAACTTGCCTTCCTAGGCTATCGAATCGGAATTGAAGGGATCGCCATTGATCCCGAAAAAGTACGAGCAATAAATGGATTCCCGGCACCCGAAGATATCAAGGGTGTCCAAAGATTCATGGGAATGATCAACTTCTTCGGCAGACTGCTCCCAAATTTAGCAGAAGTAGCTGCGCCCGTAACGGACCTCCTGCGAACCGACCGCGAGTTCGCATGGACGGCCGAATGCGAGGCCGCCTTCAACGCCATAAAACAAATGCTGGCCGACGTCGACAAAATGCCGTTACCCGATCTAAACCGACCGTTCGTACTGCATACCGACGCCAGCCGAGTTGGCTTGGGAGCAGCCCTCTTGCAAAAACACACGTACAACGGAGTGGAGCAAGAAGTACCCTGTATGTTCATAAGTCGAAAAATACAGGGAGCCGAGAAGAACTACACGGCTACAGAACTGGAGTGCTTAGCCGTAATATGGGCCGTTCGGAAATTTCGTGACTACCTAGAGTATACGAATTTCGAGGTGCAGACCGATCATCAAGCATTAAGTTGGTTGATGAAGTTAAAAGAACCTTCCGGCAGACTCGCCAGATGGCAACTCGAACTCATGGCGTGCGACATAACAATAACATATCGCCCCGGAAAATTCAATCAGGTAGCCGACGCTTTATCGCGAGCCCCGGCGTCCGACCCCCATAGTCCGGACGACGACGGCGAAGACGATTCGCGTCTACTTTATTGCCCGACGCCCAGACGGATTTGGCGCCTCTGTAAAGCGAACGAATTGCCCGTGATGGAGCCCGCTGATAAGACTTTTTGTGGTTTCTGGACTCGGACGTACCAGCCAGCTGGAACAACCGACACAACCACGGAAACAAAACCTCCGGTCGTCCAAGAGGCTCCAAAAACTCTGCTGCGAGCCTTCACGGCCACAATAGAAAGAAAAACGCAATACGCACCGCCAACAAGACTCGAGTTCATCGAACATCAGGCGACCGACGCCAAATGTCAGATAATGACTCGATTCCTAGAAAAAGGGGAATATCCGGTCGACATGACAAATCCTCATCGCAGAAAGCAATTTGCTAAGGAAGCCACTAGCTACCTGATAGACGACGGGTTGTTACTGAAATACCACCCGACGTTTCAGGATGACCTTAGCGGAGCGGGGAACGCGATAAAAGTGGTGGTGCCTGTCTCGCTACACACCCGATTGCTGTGGCTGATGCACGGGCACCCACTCGCTAGCCACGCCGGCATAGCAAGAACATTGTACCGCGTGAAGCAGATATTTTTTTGGCCCGGAGCCCGCCAGAAAATAACGAAATTTATTCGTCACTGCTCCCGGTGCCAAGCATGTCGACCTCGCGACAAAGTGGCCAGAAACACAATGTCTCTCGGCCCCTATGCTCCCTTTGACTGTTGGAGTGTTGACTTGATGGGCCCCAAGCCCACAACAAGCAACCGCAACATGTATATACTTGTAATTATGGACGTAGCGACCCGTTGGCCCGAGTTGTACGCCCTCGCGAAGCCCTCGGCGGAAAATATCGCCGAGTGTCTTTACGACGTGGCGTTGCGATTTGGGTTTCCTCGGAAACTCATTTCCGATAACGGGCCCCAATTCAGGTCCAAAATATACAAGGAGTTCTGCAAGAAATTTAAGATGGAGATTTCAAACACCTCCACTTATAATCCTCAAACGAACCCCGTGGAAAGGCTAAACAAAGACGTGAAATACGCTTTGACGGTGTTCACCGACGTACACAATCGGTGGGATGAGTATCTACGTGAGATAGCGTTCAGCATTCGCTCCACCATATCAAGAACACGCGACTTCTCACCGGCGTTTCTTAATTTCGCCCGCGAACTAAGAATGCCGTGGGACCCACGAGTTGCAGAGGCAGTGAATGTACTGGACCCCGCTAACCCACACGAGTACGTATGTCGTTTGGAACAGACAATTTCCGACACATATCAGCACCTAATGACTCACATCTTTGACCTACGGGAAAGAGTCGCAGAAAAAGAAGGAGAATTGGATTTCACGAATTTCAAGGTCAACGACCTAGTGTGGAAGGAAACACACATATTATCAAATGCTGCAAGGGGCATCGCCGCGGGTCTGGCCGACAAAAGGGACGGACCCTATGTAATTGTGGCAGAACACGGCAGCAACGCCTACCAATTGCGCAGATTAACAGATAATAAAAATTTCCAGTCGATCAACGGCCGGGAATTAAAACCATATCTACCAGAATTTCGCCAGGAAATATGGCTGGAAGGTCAGACGCACAGCGGCCAAGGTGGCACAGTGGTCGACACATTCCAAAATACCAACGAAATTGCCGAAGGAGCAGACGAAGATGACGAATTTTTCGACGCCGAATCCCAACCCGTAGACGCTCCCGATCAAGCGGAGCAAACAGTCTCGGAGAGGGAGGAAGCAGAAGAAAATACTTCTGAAAAAGAAAAAACAAAATTAGAAGAAGTAAACAATACCGCAACATCGGAGATGAGCGACCAAGTGGGAGCCGATACCACTCGCGAGCAAAAACGCAACCTTCGACCACGAAAATCGAGGAATCCGTTCATCCAAGACGGAAAAATCACCGGGAGAAACTAGAAAGAAATAAAAAGGTCAAGATATGTGATTGCGGCGTCGTAAAGTTGAAGAAATTCACTTACGAGAGCTGCAACGCATGTCGAGACTTAAAATTCGGCTAAGTCCGAACTTCGTCGTCAGTTATCACCGTCAATATCGAAAAGCGAGATTGCATGACGTATCGGTCGAAACCCCGTAGCGTAACATGCGCACGGCTCGATCGCATACGTCGTCCCCGTAGCTCCACGCTCACACGGACAAATCTCGTACCGTACGAGATGCGTCCGTGACCCAGAATCCTCTGCGCCGGTCGGTTTCCGTTTCCGATTGTTCGCTGAGACGAAAGCACGCGTTTTGTAACCTTTCTCCCTGAAAGTGACCCAAAACCCCTTTTTCTCACGAATAATCTTTAGTTTTCTTGAATGGCCGATCGACGCAACCCGAGAATTGACCCCGACGCCTCGTCCTCCAGAGACGAGAGCGAAGGATTGGTCATCGAGGCGGAGGAAGAAGATTGGGATGAGCCGGAGCAACAACCACAGGTAACATAAGATCTTCCCGTAAGATCGAAAATGTAATCCGCCGACATCCGACACCATGTCGGATTGTGGCGCGTGATAACTTGACTGATGAATTCTTTTTTGTATTTATTTTGTTGATTTTCGGTAGAATCGGAGCTCGGGCGCGGAAACCTTTTTCGTGCTCGAAGATCTCCGATCTCCAAACCCAGACAAAGGAATTGTTTGCCAAGATGGCGTCGCTAAAAAATTAGAAAAAATTAAAATCTGAAAGTAACGTTGAAACTTTGTAATAAATTGGAATACGAGTAGAAAAGCTTAAATAAAAACAACCGATTCTTTTGTATTACGCGACGTTGTTTTGAGCGGACCTCCTGAATCTAAAAAAAGGTAGCAAGAGAAAGACTGAGCTACACCAGCGGCCAACCACCGCGGACCTGCGAATAATCAGGACGGAGAGGAGCGGCCACAACCGAAAGAAATTTTGGTGCCACCGCCGATCTCGCAATTTTTATTCCAAACATTGATAAAAAGAGCATCGAAATTAAAATGTTTTTAATACTTCAGGTCGACCCGCTACAATCATGGGACGCCCTGCCGTCTACAGTCCCCACCAAGGGCAATATCTTCCGGTTAGCGATGCCAGAATTCATCCGGCTAGCGTATCCAGAGGAAGACACCGATGTCTGGGCCCTGAGATTACGCTACTCCCGAGCGATCGAAGAATACTTTGACCGATCGAGAACGCTGGTCGAATGTTTGCCCAGAAAAATGCGAGAGAGAGTGGGGCCACGGATTAATCCCGCCTTTAATCCGTCGAGCCCTATCTTTTCGGAGCTACTTCGAGCCCGGTATGGTGGTACCGAAGCGGACGAGCACACCGGCCTTCGGTGGCGCAACGCCGCAACGCCAGAAGAGCGGAGACGAATCGTCCGCGAGGAAATCGCTCACCTAGAGCGAACGGCAACCAGTGCCGTAATACGAGTTTTGGAGCGGAATGGTTTCTCGACGGGAGAAATCAAAGAATGGTTACGAGAGGCCCGCGAAGACCGCCAAGCAACACCGTGGGTGCCGCCCGTCGGCTTTATCGCCACTCAAGCCGAAATGTGGCAGCTGCATCGAGTCGGCATCCTTCAGAGCGGCACACGAGTCAGGAGGCTGAAGAGACAGGCCTCAAGCTCAAACGGCGGCCCCGCTCAGATTAGGCAGGCCCTCTCCACCGAGGAGAGCGGCCCGTCGACGAGTGGGACGCAACCCGGTCACTCGAGCAGTTCCGATTCAAGAACTCGAACGGTCGTCCAGTCGGGAGGCCTGCGCTCAGTTGTGATTGTACCCGCCTCATCCAACGAATTGCGACTGGATCCAGAAGCCGGACCTTCCAACTCGTGGAGCGACCAGGTCGACGAACAGGAGAGACAAGCGGCTACCGCAGCCGCGCCCTCTCTCTTCCTAGTGCGCACCGTCCGGCCGTCGGACGAAGAGTCGACCATGCTCGACCAAGCGGAACCCCCGTGTAAAATCCGAAGAGACTCGGTAACCCCTTCGTACGTCGAAACCGCCAACACTAGGCGCAACCGGAAGAGCAGAGCTCGCCGCAGGCAAAGGATGCAAACCCTGCTAGCGAAACTCGCCGCCGCCGAGAAGAGGCCGACCGCCGCCGGTAGTTCGGACTCGCCGAGAGCCGGGCCCGTAGCCGTGTCGTCCTCCGATCGGAAGAAGGGACCCGAAGGATGGTGCGAAACCATCGAAGAAAAAATGGATCTGGACGAAGAGATGGAGCCGGAAAAGCCCATGTCCCGCAGAGAACTGGCAGAGGTGCTCACCAGCGCCTTCCGCGGATTCTCCGCAAACCGGCCGACGTCCTCCACAGACCGAACAGTAGCTGCGCCGCCCGCACCAACCTTCCATCCTGTCCAACAGAGCTGGCCGCCTCTCCTCGAGGCCCCACCACCAGCCCTAACTAGATGGGCGCCCCCTGGAAACATGCGACCAGGCGAGGCGTTCCTAGAATACGTCCCGCACCAACCACCAGGACTGGCTCCCCCGCCCGTTCCTCCGCCAACTCAGGCACCGAGGCCGGCTCGTGACGCCATGTGGTACGAGGAGAAAGAGCGGGATGCCCGAAATCGACGAGAGGCAGCGAATCCCACCTTGGGAGAACTACAGGCCCACCAGGCTGAATGTGAGCACCCCACTACCGCCGAACGGGCCTTGACGCAGGCTGACGCCGCTCAGACGGAGCACATCAATTGGGCGATAGCCCAAATGCGCAAACTATCCGCCACTTTTTCGGCAGATCCAAACCGCGCCCTGCCGCTCAGCCGAAGCAGCTTAAACGCCGAGGTAACACGCGTGATGTCCGAAATCCTGTCTCCCGCCCTCTTCCTGGACGGCCGACAGTCGATGGCCGCCTGGACCATAATCGACAGAGAGGGCGTCTTTCTGAACAGGGCCCTCTACCAACTTTGGGCCGAGTTTACGCCAGCCGCGGCCAACCTCCGGTTCGAGTTGGCCCGCTCCATGGAAAACCCGAATTTCCAGTTCGCGAAGATGCGTTCGATGGCGTTCCGCTACAACAACCCAGGAGTCCACCCGACGTTGCTACGAAAGGTCGCCGAAGAGGCGTCCGCTAAGGAGGAGGCCGTCCGCCCCATCGTGGTGGCCGAGACGGTTCCCCCCGAGCCTGCCGCCCGGAGTTATATCCCGACTCCAAAGCCTGTATTCCCGAAGGAGCGAAGGGCGAGCATGCGGCCAAAATTAACCCCGAAGCGATCACGCAAGGGACCCCGGACTCCCCCGCTGCCGTCGCCCTCGCCGCCTTCGACGAGCATGGACACCCTGTCCTTGGAGGAAACCACTCCACCGCTGGAGATTCCGTTGCCACCGTCTCCGCCGCCTCTGCCTCCACCGGCACCTACGCCGACCCAGCTCTATCTACGACTGGAAGTAGAATATCCGAATTTACAGATGTCGGAGACAACGCGCCGAGCGTTATTGGCCACTCACCGCCAAGGTGAATCGTTCCTACAATGGATGGCGAAGGAAATAAGGTTGACCAACGACCCGATCCTTCATCAACGACTCCAGCGGGCTCACCGAGAGCCCCTCACACCGCCGGAATCGCATCGGATGCGTCGATGTCCCGGCCGCTTCCCCGCTTCGACCCAAATCTGGGTACATGAAAGAAGAAGCAGCACGGACGGACCTCCCGGCCACGCTCAATTCTTCATTAACGAATCGGAGAATCCAGCGAACCTGACCACGTCGCTGCCCGATGGCCTTCCTCCGCCACCGCCAGCCGTTAATCTCCCAATCCTACGTCCCCGCGGAGGAAAGTTGCCCGCCATTGCGCTGAGGGACCAGATAGGGTAATCGCCCCGATCGATGATCGAAGCTGAGGGAGGGACGTGTGGTGACCCTGCGGGTGGTCGCCCCTCCAGTGGGCGCCATCCGCATGAGTCACTAGGAAAGGTCAGTTCCCTCGCGTTGGCTCCGCCTTCCCCCCTGGGAAGCGCGTGCCCCGAGGGGGTGAGGTGACGCGTGGCCGGCCCCCATTGGCCGAGCCAGGCCCCTCACCCTGGCCTATATCAGGTAGAGTTTCGCGCCCTACAAGCAGAACTTACACAAACGACACCAAGAACACAGCAACTACCTCACCGTCAGGCCAACTCCACCAAAAGTTAGGATTGATCGAGGACCGCTGATTCCAGTGCAACTGTAACTCTCACGAATTTACACTGTGTGTTATTTCCCTGCGAAAGCAGGAAAATAACCCTTGTGGATTCACACCGAATAATCGACCCACGATTATTTTCATTGCGAAGTGTCCGAGTGCCCTGTAAGAAACTCCACGTTTCTGGACGGAGCCTTGCGACGCTAAAACCAACCCCTAGACAACAGGCACGGATAGAAGACTCGAAAGAGCATTCCACCGCGTCCGTGAACGACGAATCCGTGACGAATTTACGACAACTCGAGACGCCGCCTTTGTTCCGCCGACCACGCGGAACCGACGACGCCATCTTGAGAAATCCTTTGTTCGACTCTGACCTAGTCGACTCTAGTTTTATACTGAGTGTATTTTAAGGCTTACGCCTATTGAATAAACCTGTTTGTTCATTTACATATACTTAGTATTCATTTGGGTAATTTACATATTTAGTAGAATCACAGGTAAAGTAATACACGTTAGCTCATTAAACCTATCACCAGGTAAGACGCGACAGGTCTTCCTTTATCACGACCTGACTTCCTCGTATACTCAAATCTTTGCCACTCATCAATATTCAGGGGCAACAGCTGTTGTCCCCCAACATCCCCCGGGCCCCCTCTAATGTTCTTAGTAACCCGTACGGCCTGCTCATACTCTTCTTCATCTTCCGACTGTGTCGGGCTCTCCTCTGCAGGCGCTTCTGCCGTTCTCGGCTTCAATGTGGGTTTGGGGGTCGTGGGTAATGGCGGTTTCGCCGGTTTTGTCGGTAAAACCCCTCCAATAGGGGCTTCTCTCTCTACCTGTTGAACAGGTGCTCGCTGCGCAATTTCTTGCGCTACCTGCTGGGCAGGTTCCACTTTGGGTGCCTGTCGCACAATTTCTTGCCCTGCCTGTTTGCCAGGCTCAACTATAGGAGCTTGCTGCACAATTTCTTTCACCGGCTCGAGTTTAGCCGCTGGTGGGGGCACTTTAATTGCCCTCGGGGGTGACGGAGGTGGTGTCGCCACCACACTCTCCTCGTCCGACTCAAAACCGTCTTGCGCGGTGTATATGAAATCTCCATTCCATTCCGTTCCTACCCCCTCTGATTTCTTAAACACCTCCTCATTATAGACTTTATCGTTCCAATATTCTTCCTCAATAATTTTGACGTGTTTTGAACTAATGACACGCCTATTTTTATGGTCCCAGATCCGGTAACCCGTGGTATTAGTACCGTATCCTACAAGGGCCCCAGCCCATGCCCTTTCTTGTAATTTGCCTTGTCTAACTTGGGCCGGGATGTGTACATAGGTCTTCGAGCCTATGCAACGCAAGTGTCTCACGGACAGCTTCTTGCCCCAAAACACATTATACGGGGCTTTGGAATTTAACTTGGGATGGGGGAACCTATTTTTCAGGTACACTATAGTGCAGACTAATTCCGCCCATAAATAACTCGGAAAATCATTTTCCAGCATCATCGCTCGTGCACCTTCTAGTATCGTTCGGTTGGCTCTTTCAGCCACCGAATTGGACTCTGGGGAATAAGGATTGGTTCTTTCGCATTTAATGCCTTCCTTCTGGGCATATATGTCCCACACCCTTGACGTGAATTCCCCTCCGTTGTCCGTTCGTATGCGCTTAACTTTCCGTGACGTCATTCTCTCGATTTCCCGCTGCCAGGGCTCAAAATGTGCTAATACATCGCCCTTTCTTTTCATTATTCGAATCCACATATAACGTGAATAGTCGTCAATAATAATTAAATAATAGCGGCCCCCGCCTAACGAGCTTCCCTGCGAGGCGCCCCAAACGTCCATGTGGACTAGCTCTAGAGGTCCACTTGTGGAAATCTCCCCTATCGGTGTGAAGCTAGCTCTAGTGAGCTTTCCCCTAATACAGTGCTCACACTTGCCCATATCTTTATTGGCTAGCTTTACTCCACATATGTCGGTGGACCTCGACATTGACACGATCCCATTCGTGTTCAAATGGCCGAATCTCCCATGCCAAAACTCCATGTCTTATGGCTTGTCGTTGTAGACTCGTTGTCCAGCCATTTCTTGCTGTTGTCGACCACCATTCCCATTACTAACATTGTTAACCAACAACCCCCTCTCACTCAAACTCTTTTTGTGTGCGCCCGACTGCAAAACGTCGCTATAATTGCGCAAATCGCCATTTTCGTTATTATTAACGCTGGTTTCGGGTTTGGTTAGTTCGCTCTTATGACTAGTATGGGTTAGTAACTGTACATTTCCACCAGTGCTCTGGTTATCTGCCGCAAGCGCATCCTGTTGCGCAGGAATTGCACTTTCGTTCACATTTGGTAAAATCACTTTACAATTAGTTTTATACATTCTGTCGCTTTGCCGTGTTGCTCGTAAAATCGGCTGCGTAATCCTGTTTTTGAAGGAGACCAACTTTCCTTCAGCAATGCGGGTTACATACCCGGCCTCATCAATTCTGCCTAGACTCATTAAATTCCTCACAAAATTCGGGGCATAATATACATTCCTCAATGTAACAAACCCGCCAGGCACTTTTTCACCTGAATCTAATCTTAAGTCCCCCACTCCTGCTATTTTAGAGGACCCTTCCCCTAAATGAACGTTAATGTTCGTTAAAGGCCTATAATTGATGAGCCCATCTTTGCTGAAAGTGAAGTGATCCGTCGCCCCGGTATCAACATACCAGGCGGGATCCGGCGCTCCGCTCGTCACATATGAGCGTAATGGCAAATTATTTTGCCTTTGACTTTCGTCCATCGACACGTAGAATAGAATTGGATTCTCCCCCGATGCCTCGGTCAGGTTGGCTTTCCTGCCACGACCCCGAGCTCTGCCTCTGCCCCGTGCCCTGCGCTGGCTAAAGTCCGTTTGTGCACCTCCTTGGGGTTTGGGCGACGGGCAGTCGCGGGCAAAGTGTCCAGTACCTCCACAGCCGTAGCAGGTCCCTGGTTTGAAATTAGCATTCCTTGGCGCCGTTGACCATTGCTGTTGCTGTTTGCCAGTTGCAAACGCACCTGAACCCGTTGGTTCTGCGCCATAAGCAGTGCTCTGCTGATGAATGCGATCGTACTAGCTTAAAAGTCTCTCACTAACGTTCTTAGTCGTAAACTCAGTGTCCTCCCAGTGGTACACCGCCTGCTTAAGGTTTTCATACTCCGCGCCGAGAAAATCGAGGTATTGAAACGCAATATCCTCGTCAGAGACAGTGACTTTAACGTTTTGCAGGTCCGCTGCCGCCCGGTTAACGCGGGAAATAAAAACTACCATTTGTTCATTCGCTCCAAGCCGCATTTGGAGGAAATCGCGTCGGAGTCGGGCTTTCCTGGCCCTCGTAGCAGGCTGGTAAGCAGCCTGCAGTGCATCCCAGCACTCTTTAGCTGTGGTATGCGCCGTTGCCACAAGCTGCTGCGCCTCGTTGCAGCTCAGACAAATAGTGGATAGCGCCTTATTTTCTCTAATGTTATATTCCCTTATCTCCTTTGCCGTGGCTGTGGGCTCCAACGCCGGCTCCTTTCCGGTGACGTGCGTCCACGTCCCTTCTCGTTGCAATATGAGCCGAGCCTGCACGCTCCAAGCTTCATAGTTAGTTCCGTCGAGCATTTTAATCGACGGCCCAAATAGTTTCATGAATTCATCCTTTCCGTGGGCCATTTTTGCCAATATGTTGCACTAAACTGTAGCACAAACACACACAAATCACTAAATAAACACTTTGGCAAATCACACCAAAACACAATTTTCCCCAACCAAAATGAAGGAGAAACAATAACAATCCACCCTGGACTAATCTCACTAAGTGAGATGAAAAACTCCGACACAGTATTTCCCAAGTTCCGACCGGTGCACCTGGGCCCGCGGGACACTTGGTGGCCAGAAATAGCCTGTGTGGAAATAGGATTCCGCTACGCGACTGCGTAAAGGGCGGAAAACAGTCTAAATGACCCCAAAACAAAACCTTAAATTCTATACAAAGGTAATTTCGACCCAAATAAATTATCAAACACAATAATCGCTGTGAAGATGACTTCCGTGTTGTCTTCACTGCTGAAATCCGTTGTCTTTCACTCGTGCACCTGGCACGAGGCTTAACCGGTCCCTCCGATGCGCGAATACACTTCACGTGCAAATTCGCGATGCGTTTCGGCTCGTCGCACGAAACGCGTCCAAAACGTGACAATGTCGATCCTAATCGACTCGTACGGCTTCTCTACGTGTTGTACGAACGTTGGACGTTCGTATCCAGCTCGGAATAGGCGAGCGACGTCTCCAATACGTTGCGGAAATCTGTCTCGATCGCCGCCGACGAAAAACGCTTCGTTTTCGCCCAAAAACTGTCCAAATCGACTTGAAACCACTTCCAATCGATTCCTGGGGTCTGGTTCTGGTCCCACGTCGTCAATTCCAACGTCGGGATCCACTCGTTGGCTCGAAAACAACTCGAGTACGGCCTCAAACACTCGTCGCACTGGGCGCCGCCATTTTGGAATGACGCGTCATCATGCGAATCAAAAACGAGAAAAATGGCTTGTAATACGCCGAAATAATTTGAAATAGTACTTCACTGTGTTCCTGCAGTTCTTAGAACTGATCCTACGGTGGTTGCACACCGTTTCCAGGCGAAATCCGTCGAAATCGCTCGATGCTGCTTCGGGTCGCGATTCGTTGGCTTCGCTGCTTAACGAAACTCGCTCGTCTGGTCGGAATATCGTCGCTCTCGTGCTGCCCGCCGCTCCGGTACCGCTCGTCGACGCGCACAAGACGTTCCTGGCCAGAATTTCGTCGCGAATCCGAAAATCAACGTTTAAACAACGTTGCACTCACCAAACCATCCTCTGCTACCAATGTCAATCTATAAACCGTAGGTGAGTGCATGTGTGGAAGCAAACCAGCATCTTTACTTTTTGCAAAGCCATCTAACCATGGAGGCCGCCATCTTTAATGCCAAACAGTAAGTGATCAAGTGATACATGGGTTAGAGGCTAACTGCCAACCAACTAACAGTAGAACAAATCATCCACACAGTGGTTGATTTGTTCTTTACAAACAAAACATCAACTGAATACAATTCCAGTATTCACACTGGATAAAAACCGGGGCAAACTAATAGATAAACTAAAAACCCAAGCAGACGACAGTCTGGATAACACTGCAAAACATGTGTTGATTGAATTTGCAAGACAATCAACACTCGACCTCGAGACATAACACAATGCTAAACAGAAACGCGCCATTGCCGCACTAATTCGGAAAGGTGCGACGTATCACACCATGTGACGGATCCAAAATCCCAACAAGTGAAAGGTGGTGACCCCCTTAACGGCAATAGTCGGCACAATAGAGATGCAAATAGATTTGCAAAAATGGAATTTTCGAACTGGGTTCGAAATAGAAAGAGAGAGGGGGATCCGAATAAAATTGGTCCTTTGAAGGAGATTTCAGGGAAATCTAAAAGGGGTTTAAGTAACCAAAGGTCGAGAATAGGAATTAAGCAAAAAGATCCCTTGAATTCTGATGTTAAAAATCAGAAAAAGAATTCCGAAAATGTTACAAAGCAGAAAGAAAAGTTTAACGAGGACTGGGTCCTTCCATTCTCATTGTGGCGTACCCGGATGGGGTATTTGAATGAAGAAAGTGTTTATGCCATGAATGGATCACAAAGTGTGTTTGGTGTCCGATTAGAAGACACGGGGACCACTCCTATAACAGGGGATTTTGCAAATACAGATATTTGCCCAACACACGGAGATAATGATAAGAAAGCTTTGGAGCTATACATTTGAGTCTCTGGAGGGCCCCAACTAGGGAAAAATACATCATTATGGTCGATGATTGTTCTAAATACGCATGGTTTAAACCATTAAAGGGAAACAGCATTTTAGTGGAATTTCAAAGTTGGTTAGCTGAAATTAAATGCTTAAAAGAAACCGTGAATAGAATTTATTTGGGCCCTGGGATGGATTTTTCCACAGAAGAATTAACAGCATGGGTAGGAGTAATGAAGAATTTTGGGATTACAATTGTTAATTTAAATTCTAATAACCCAATGGCTGACTCCATCTCCGAGAGGGCTAATGTAGACATCTTAAACGGGGTGGAAAGTTTGATTGTGGAAAATAAATTTCCAGGTTATTTGTGGTTGGAGCTAGCCAACACAATAATATATTTAAGGAATAGAGCCCCCAGAATTAATTTGAACTGGAAATCCCCGTACAATGTGTTGTATGACCGGGGTGTATCGGTACGACATCTCAGATGCGTGGGGTCTAGAGTTAAAGTTGCCCACATTAATGATGGGAAAAGATATTTCTGGATGGGTGCTCTAATCGGGTATTCTAATTCACGAAGGAAATACCGGGTCTGGGACCCAGTAAAAGACAGAATTTTCCAAGTTTCTCGAAACAATATGAAGTTTTCTGAGTGGACTTATTGGCACGAGGGGGAAGTTAAACCCTCTCTGGAATTCTCCAATAAAGATGAAACTTTAGATAATATGGGAAATGTAGGAATTAAAATTCCATGGAAGGTTGTTGGAGTGCCAATATCCCCTCGGCTGGAAGTGCCTTCCCCATTGGAAATGGAGTTTGAAATTCCCCCATTGTTGACTTATGAAGAAGTTGGCATCAATGAGCGTATGTTTACTGGAAATGAAGGGGAAAATTTGGGGATGGTTGAATCAAATCAATGTGATCCACAGGTCGATTTTAGCAATGGAGGACAGAATGAGCAAATTAACTCGACATTGCAAATTGCCCCATTGCCGCTGAGTGAAGAAGTTGACTTTAATAAGTGTGGAAGTATTGCAAACGAGGGGGAACACTTAGAAACACTTGCCACAAGTGATGAAGAGGTTTATGAGGAACTCACTTGTGAACAGGAACTTTCCCCCTTTGTGGACACAGTGGAAGATGAAGTTTCCCCATCATTGAGCGAGGGGAGAATGGTTGAGACAGAGGGGGAAATTAAAAAGAAACCAAAAGAATTGGAACAAGAAAGAAAATTTAGTGATAAAGGAATTGATTTGCCAACAGGAATTCCTCCAAAGTTAACACAAGAATTGGAACAGTTTGCACTGGAGTTTGAGCCCAAATGTGATGAAAGGTTTAGACAGGTCGGTTCAATTTGTGATATTTCGTCGACATCACAGGAAGGTGATATTTCCCCAACACCGACAGAGACACTGATAGGTGTGAATGAACATAGAGTCATTGAGACAGAGGGGGAATGTGGGAAGACGAAAAGACGCAAGAAAAGGTGTAAGAAATCCAAGAATATTGTTTTAGTGAAAACAGAGGTTGATGAATATCGTTTGGCGGTTAATGAACCGATATTGGATAATGAAACAACTAAAAATGTTACTTTGATGGAAACAAACGACATTAAATGTGAGTTGATGGCTGGTAAGCCAAATAACGAAACACTTAAGCCCATGACTGAAGAGGATACGACATATGAACAGGGAAATGAATTTTCTACAGTTGAAGAGAGGGAAGACAGCAATGTAAATACTTATAAGAGGTATTGGAAGCCTGGTTTATTGTTTTCGGAACTCTCAGAATACAACCAGCAAATGGTGAGAGATGACTTGGGCTTCAAATGGGACGATGAATTTGTTTACTTTTAAGTCCTGGTTTTTAGTGTAACCATATACTGCTCAGAGGGGGTATGTTGGTATTTGGAGCAGGCATATGGTGACAATCAGTTAAAGTCGCGTGTTTCTGGTTAAATGCGACTGCGGCGCATCTTATATATTGCCGTATTTTGTCTCGAGGTCGTGAGTCGCTTGTTCTGGACTTTATCCTGCGTGTTACGTTATTCCAAGCGGCTTATGTAGCGCGGTAATCATTTGTTGTGTCGCCAGCTCGAAAGAGCTTATTGTTTAATTTGTTTTGGCTGCTTATCGATTGATAAAGCAAGCATTTAGTTGCCTTTTATGTAAAGAACAAATCAATGTTGATTACCCATTGATTTGTTCTCATGTTTTATGTATATCACACTTGGAGAGAACAAATCCCAAGCTGTGACACTTGTCTTTATGATTTGGCAGAATAAAGATGTCTGCCACCTTTGAGTTTTAGGTTTGGCAAGTTAGAAAACCATGTCTCGTTTATTTGGACTGCACTCACAACGATTATGGTTCAATAAAACTGAGTCAAACGCACTTCTGAGTGCGGACAAATGCGCGTGATGCGCGTACGCGAGTTTGAGCGGACTTACGATCAAATTCGCGTGCACTAAACTTATAGAAACGTGTAGTACTGAACTAAATACAATAGTTAACCAAAAATATAACATTTATTAAGAGAAAACTTACATAATGGGTCCAGAATCACTGGACAAACACAAGGAAACACACTACCCGTGTGAGCGGCCATTTGTAATGTGCCAGAGACATCTGGTGGCCGATATTAGAAACAATAATAATGAAAAACATAAGAACAAGATAGAGGATGCATGAAACCTAATGTATTGAGTACATTTAACCCGGTATCATGCATTCTCCTTACAAACAAGCATGAAAACACTAAATAAACACTGAATAACCCAGGAAAATGGAAACAATTACCGATAAATGATAAAATAAACGTTTCAAAGCCATTTCACATCGAAAAATGATTTAAATAACTCAAAAGTGGTTCCAAAGTCCAACAATTCCCTCCTTCGATGTAAAATGTCGGTGCTAAACGATCGAAAAAAGTTACTTCGAGACGAAAATCCGAGATAATAAATTTCGAAGACGCTCTGAACTGAGCCACTTGGTGAAAATGTCGGATACATTTATCTTACCCGGAATTTTGCGGAGTTCGAAACATCCGGCAATGTGCTGTTGGTCTATAGGACCGCCAGTTATGTCGATGTGACATAAAATCATATTCTTATTGGTTAATTATCTAACTCCGATGTATTTATCTCGTTTTTATTTATATCAGATGATATTTGTTTATTTAGATCTTATACATTTGTTTATTGCTATTTAACACACAGCATCATGCTGTGTCCAGTGTTTCCTATTAATTCTCAATTTATTTGATTATATATTTCCAATTCACGACACCAGGTGTCGTTCTTGTATCACTTGCTTTTCCAAGATGGCGGCGACCAGCGCCTGGCTCTCGCCTCATGGTTTTTCATATGTTTTCCCACTTGTATGTGAGTATTTTCCTTTGATTAAATTGCTTTTATGTTTTTAAGCACTTGTACGTTTAATCCCCGGCATATAAGCGAGGTTTCGCGGCCGTTTCGACCGTTCATCATTGTCGAAGTCGCCCATACGCGCGTACGAGGCGTACGACGCGTCTTTGTTCATTTGCGCCCGAGACTTCGAGCATTTTTGGTTGTTTTCCTCTGCTGCCAACCTACAATTGGTAGCAGAGGATGGTTTTCATCCTTTGCACGCTTATTTTCCACTAACCGCTGCAGAAAATTCGCGTTTTTCGCGATTTTCGCGGCAATTTTTGTATTTTCAGGTGTTCGCGACGATTTTCGCTATTTTCGGGACGTTTCACGCCGCCGAATCAACCCTGGATTTATACAACGTTACGACGACGTTGTACACCAATTGTTTTCACCATTTATCGCCGAAAATTCCGCGAGTTTCGCGAATTTTCGTGCGAATTTATATTTTCAGGTTTCTCGCCATTTTCAAGCTGGATTTCCGTGATTTCAACGTCGACAACGTGCCACCGACGTTCACAAGCAACCTGCGCTACGCTTCACGTGATTCTCCAGTTAATTTCGTCCGAAATTGTGCGGTCTCGCAAATTTCGAGGCGAATTTTCGTATTTTTCAGATTTTCGACAATTTTCCGTTACGACAACGTCGACGAGACGTTTTACAACGAGAAACGAGACGATTCTCGCGTTATGCACCCCGGCGTGCATGTAGTATCGCCGATTTTTGATTATTACGACGTTTTCAACGCTTTAAGTGAAGAGCCTCGATTTAATCGAGAAGAATTCGGTTTTTCGAAGCCGAATTGCGCTTTTCTAGCGGGTTTTTCGAGAAAACCCGTCTCGTGCTTTGCCGCGAGCCCGTGTGACCTTCCACGGGAGATTCATCTATTTCTCCTTCCTGTCGTTTATTATATTGTTAGTTTTAAGTGGGTATTTTGGAAGGGATCCTTTAGCATCGACACTGCCCTACGGACAAGTCTGTCCAAGCGGTGTTTGTATTCTAAAGCAAGGCTGAGCCCTGCGCCACCTAGCACTCCCGCAGCCCCAGGTGGCTATAAAGGAAGCTAGGGGGACACTTGCTTTAGGTTCTCAGCCGATTGTAGCATCGGCTCCCCTTCTGGTGATATCCGCTTTGAACCACGTGGGAGGTGATTTAGTGAATAGTGCAACGATTTCGTGTGAACAAACACTCGTCCACACCTTTTTGTGCCTTAGTGAAGTGCTTCGATCGCCGTTATACCATTCTCCTGAGTCCGTGTATTTTGCGTGGTGCGCCGAATCTTCGCAGCGATGCAAAAGACAACGGAAACGACGGTCAGCAGGATTCCCATCCTCTCTGTTGGGAATTACGAGCCCTGGCAGAGAGCGATGCGGATGCTTTTGAAATCCGAGGGCCTTTGGAGGCATGTAACGGAAGAGAAAGAAGCCGATCATCTTTTGACTTTAACGGACAAAGAAAAAGAACGTTACATGGTTAAAAAGGACAAAGCTCTCGGACACATCTACATGTATGTCAGCGAACCGAAACGTTCAGCCCTGGACAATTGTGATACTCCCAAACAGGCATGGGACGTCCTGGCTAAAGCGTACGCGCCTAGTTCGCGGGCACGACGGGCAGCATTACGATCTGAGTTCTTGACCCTTCATCTAGAACCCAATGAGGAAATGCAGGATTTTATCAATCGAGTGGATCACTTCGTCCGTCAATTGGCAGATATCAAAGAAGTTACGACACCCGATCATCATGCATATCAATACCTCAACCGACTCCCGCCCGAATACGCTCAAGCAACGTTCGCCATATATCATTGGCCCGATCCAGAATTCACACCGACCAAGGTTGCTGAACAGTTGATTGCCGAATATCTACGATTAAAACCGATGGGACTGCATAATGTACACTCGTCTTCTGTGCATTCGTCTGTAAAAGGCCAACAATCCCGGAAGAATTCTCGTCCTCGTCGACCGTTATCGGAAATTAAATGTTTCAACTGTAATGAGATGGGCCACTACGCGAACAAGTGTCCCCATCCACGGCGGGAGGATCGCAATCAACCCTCGGCATCAGCTTCTTTTCAACGCTCTCGAAGCAAGAGCAAGAAGCGCAACAAAAACTCCGCGCCAAAACCGGATGATACGCGTCCGCGAGGTTGTTCTCGTCCAACACAAGAAGGGACATTCTTCGCCAGTGCCCCACAAGCCCCAGCGCGCCCAGTCGCTCATTTCATGCAATCCAACGAATGGATTGTCGACTGTGGCGCGACGGACCACGTTTCGTATGTTCGAGCTTGGTTTACGGATTTTGTGGACATCGTGCCTTTCGACATCGAACTCGGACAAGGCAAGTCCAAGGTGACTGGGAAAGGAAATGTCCGACTGCTTACGAGGATAGACGACTGCAATTGTATCGTGAATTTGACGAATGTACTTTTCGCACCGAACTTCGAAGCCAATTTGATTTCGGTTTCTAAAATTGATAAAACACGTCATCACATACACTTCTACAACGGTGAAGTCAATATCTACCAATCGGACATTCGGAGCTCTATTCTCCGGGCAAAGGAGAAGGCAGGATTATATTATGTGGACGGTTTATGTTCAACACCTTCTGTGTCTACGACGGTTTCAACTTCGGTGTCGACGACAATTCCGCCACCAATTCAGCAACCGCCAGTTCAGACTTATGTCACCACAGAAGTGGATTTTGAGAACATTCCGAAACCGAAAAGGGGCAAATCGGGTCAGGACTATATTACGGATTTTCGCATTCAAATGCCACCAATTCCGAAGCAAATTCCGAATCAAATCGTCAATCCTATCCAGTCTCAAACTGCTCCCAAATCCACCAATGTCCAGCCTGATCCTCCTGTCCAATCCTATTCCAACGTTCTCCAATCCATTCCGACCACGCCATTACCTAATACTCCTCCTGCCATACCTCCTCCTCCGAGCAATCCTTCTAAGTCACCAAAGAAGGCAGTTGCTAGCCCTGCAAACGTAAAGGATGCTACGGGTCTATGGCATAGCAGATTAGGGCATTTGCACACAAATGCAATGCGCCTGTTGGCAAATAACGACCAAGTTTACGGAATGGAACCTGGAGAAGTCAAACAGGAACTCGCTTGCAACGACTGTCGTCTTGCAAAATCAATTAAAATTTCACACAAACCGGATCTTCACCCGAGTACTGCAAAAGCGCTCGACCTCCTGCATATGGACGTGTGGGGACCGGCTCCTGCAACATCTTTCGGTGGAGCTCGTTTCGTTCTAACGATCATTGATGACGCTACACGATATACTTGGATTACCCCATTGGCGCAAAACTCCCAAGTCTTCGCATGTTTTAAAGACTTTGCCGCTAGAGTCGAACGGGTTGCGAATACAACGATCAAGGCCATTCGCACAGACCGTGGCGGAGAATTCATGTCCAATGAATTCGAGCGCTATTTGAAGGACAAAGGGATCCAAGGGCAGCGAACGAACCCATCGAGCCCACAGATGAATGGAACGGCCGAACGCATTAACAGAACGATGGCAGACAATATCCGCGCGATTCATGAAGAAACCAAACTTCCGGCCGGTCTATGGGCAGAGCTTGCAGTAACTTTCGCTTATATCAAGAACAGAAGCCCTCATTCACGCTTGAAAAATCAAGTTCCATACATACTTTGGCGTGAACGGGCATTATCGTTACGACACTTACGAAAGAACGGATCTAAATGTTGGGTCCACTACACAGCGCCAGGCCGTAAAAAGCTTGAGCCACGCGCATGGCAAGGATACCTCGTTGGTTACGCAGTTGCAACACGTGGCTACAGGATTTGGAATCCCATCGACAATAAAGTCACCGAATCAGCCCACGTCCGCATAGACGAACATCATGAAGGTCAGTAGCAGAGGAAAGCAGCGTAAATTCGGTGTAAACCGAAGGCGTGGAAGCGATAATGGCGGCGCCGTGTCTCTGACACGAACGTAAATGCGACGTGACCGATTCTAAACAAAGCGCGCGGCAAAATGCCGCTTATCTGCGCTTAAATAGCACAGAAGGTGCTCTAAACTAAAGTGAAACACTTTAATAAACTAAACATTTAATATAAATGGTAAAAATCTTACATATGGGATCCTTTTCAAAGGGAAAATCAATAGGAGAGCACACATTGCTGTGCGCGGCCATCTTGGATGGTAGAAAAAGTGTATGAGACACCTTGTGTCGAAATTACACATTACATAAATACAAAACATGTGATAACAGAAAATATAGCTAAGGAACGCATGATACTTCATGCTTAAATGCATAAAGCAAACATAATGCCAAATATAAATAGACATATGAATTAATACATCAAGATAAACAAAATAAAAATTCAAAATGTGATTCTATATCACATCGATATAAATCCTTTGGGTTTCTCAAAACCAACAATTCCCCCTTTCGATGGAAATAGAATCAGGGGAAATAAAGATCGGGTACTGGAATTACAGTGTATAAGAAATAAAACAGAAATAATAAAGTCGAATCATCGAGCCGGGTACTATAATTGAAGAACGCTACATAAGCCCGAATATTCCCATGGGAACTCGATGATCCTCACAATTGGGAATAATAAATAAAGAAAGTCACAATAAAGTTACGGTGAGATCAGTGTCGGAAGATCTTGTCGATTAACGACCTTAAACGTTCGGAACCAAGCCACTTGGTGAAAATGTCCGCAATGTTCTGTTCACCGGATACTTTATGAAGGTCGAAACATCCCGCCTTATACCACTCTCGCAGCCAATGATATTTGACGCGGATATGTTTGGTCTTGGAATTTTCCACGTCATTTTCAGTAAACTGGATAGCCGAGAGAGCGTCGGAATAGATCATTGGTCGGGATTGTCGGTTGAGAACTGGAAATTCGGAGTAAATGTGGTCGAGCCAGAAGGATTCTTTAACACATTCCACTAGAGAGAGAAATTCCGCCTCCATAGTAGAACATGCGACCGTTGATTGTTTTCGGCATGACCAGCCAATAGGCACATTTCCGATAAAGTTGATATACCCGCCGAAACTTAGGGACGTTGTTAGATCGCTTGCCCATGACGCATCCGTAAAAGCCCACAACTGACTCGAATTACAGTTAGAAAGTTCGATTCGATAGTCGACGGTGTTAGCCACGTACTGGAGAACTTGCGTGAGGGCTCGGATGTGCGTTTTGTCGTAACATGTATTGAATTGGCTCAGCGAAATAACCGAAAATAAGATATCGGGGCGTGTTCTCGACGCGAGGAATAGGAGCGAACCGATTAGGGATCGGTAAGGAAAATCCGGTAGGTTATCGGTTGACCCCTTTACGAGTGTCGTTCCAGGTGTGACGGGAACCTTTACGAGACGGTTGATGGAAACTTCGAACTTCTTAACGAGCTTTGTGATGTAGCCACGTTGTGTGATGAAAGTTCGCCCGGCGTCGCGAATAAATTCGACTCCCAATAATTTCGTGATGGGACCAAGGTTAACAATGTCGAATTTGGACGAGATAAGCCGAATGATCCGGGTCAAGACGGTGTCGGAAGCGTAAAAGAGAACGATGTCGTCCACGTAAACTAACATGACGGCGCAATTGCCGTAAATGTACACACAATTGCACGCGGGCATCTTCCGAAAACCGAGGGCTCGAAGCGTTCCATCCAACTTTTCGTACCACTCCCTCCCTGATTGGTGAAGTCCGTAGAGGGATTTAACAAGCAGCCAAACGTTTCCGGGATTCGAACAAGTTGCACCTGCGGGGATGCGCATGTACACCTTGTGCTTTAGGTCCCCATACAGGTATGCACTTTTGACGTCGAGGTGAGCATCCTTCCATCCTCTGAGGACGACCAGAAGACAGAAGAATAGCCGGATTAAAACAAAGTTCACGACTGGGCTAAAGACCTCGTCGTAATCTGCCCCGATGGTTTGGCGAAAGCCTTGTGCGACGAGTCGAGCACGATAACGAGTTATTTCACCGCTTAGATCCGTTTTGAGTTTGAAGATCCATTTACAGCCTAAGACTGTAGTGTTGGGCGGCCTCGGAACTTCTTGATGAATCTGCCTTTCTTTGAAAATGTTCAATTCTTCATTAACGGCTTCACACCATTTTGGGGCATCTGGGAACGTTGATATTTCAGAGTAGGATGACGGCTCCGTACGGCAAAGATGAGCTGCATGTCGGGCCGGAGGAATCAACGGTAATGAATGTTCCATAACGCCAAAGAAGAATAATTCAGCATCGTAAGGGAGATCGTTCACGGTACAGTATGCCTGAATTTTGTTACGTGATCGAAGTCGCAGGCCAGGTTGCGGAAAATAATAGACATCCGCATCAATCGATCCTGGTCGTTGATCTTTCCTTAAGTGTTCTTCACGAACCCATCTACTAAAGACTGTATCTCCACCCACATAACGCCACATGAAAGAGGTTCTGTTTCCTTGAGCTGGAACCGACGTCGAACCAGTTGGCAATGGTGACATTGCTCCTTGATCAAATACGGGCGTGGTGTGTTGAAGAATGTTTCCACCTTGTCTCCGACGTAATGTAATGAAGCGGTTCGGTGAGCCAGGTGGTGAAAGGTCAGGAGAACTGGCAGGAACCGAAGAAATATTTGGGGAGTCAAACTGTTGTGATTCAGCTGCATACGATCGAATAGCATCATCATCGATTTGATCAATATCCTCATCAGTGTCCTGTTCTTCTTGAAAAAAGATTGGGTACGTTGCTGAATGTCCCAATGTTGCAGAACCTGGTAATGCTAGTGCACATGCTTCTAGTAATTGACGTTCGGGAGTCCCAAGTGGCGAAAGATGTACTAGTGGGATAGAAATTGATCTAGAAACATTTCCATCTCCATCCTCATCATCATCATCATCATCGTCGTTATTATCATCGTCCGATGCATTAGATGAGTCTTCATCAGAATCATTCTTGGGCCAGTCCAGATATTGGACACTGTCGTCAAAAGTGACTCGAGGTTGTTGATCAGCGTCAGGTTCTTCGTAAATTGGATAGTGGTTGCCGTTTTGGTTCCGCAGTGTCTTTTTGTAAGACTGATGCTCATCAATGCGTACGTGAATTGATTCCGTTACGCTATTATCCACAGGGTTCCAGACACGGTAACCACGTGTACCAGTGGCGTAACCCACGAGAAATCCCTCCCAGGCTCTTGGGTCGAGTTTCCTGCGTCCCGGTGCAGTGAAGTGCACCCAGCACTTAGATCCAATTTTTCTCAGATGACGCAAGGAAAGAGCACGCTGTCGCCAAAGAATATATGGCACCTGATTATTCAGACGGGAATGTGGACTTCGATTTTTGATGTATGCGAAGTTGACAGCGATCTCTGCCCATAAGGCGGCTGGAAGTTTAGTTTCTTCTTGTACAGCTCTAATGTGGTCAGCCATCGTCCGGTTGATTCTCTCAGCTGTGCCGTTCATCTGGGGGCTCGAAGGATTTGTGCGCTGACCCTGGATCCCTTTGTTCTTCAAATATTGTTGGAATTCATTTGACATGAACTCGCCGCCCCTGTCAGTGCGTATGGCCTTGACACGTGTGTTGGCGACACGCTCAACTCTGGCGACGATTTCTTTAAAGCACGAGAAGACTTGGTATTTTTGTGCTAAGGGGGTGATCCAGGTATATCTGGTTGCATCGTCAATGACGGTGAGAACGAAACGAGCGCCACCAAATGAAGGAACCGGATACGGCCCCCAGACATCCATGTGTAAGAGGTCAAGGGGCTTGCTGGTGGAAGGATGAGGATCCGGCTTATGAGAAGCTTTAGTGGACTTCGCAATACGGCAGTCATTGCACGCTAATTCCTGTGACACTTCCGCCGGTTCAAGTCCGTAAACGTGGTCATTATTGGCTAATAACCGCATTGCGTTGGTATGGAGATGTCCAAGGCGACTATGCCATAAACCGGTTGCATCCTTGACAGAAGCGGGATTGGCTCGGACTTTCTTTGGTAATTGGGTAGGGTTAGCAATAATCTTCTTTTGTGATTGAGAAGAGTTGCTAGCGGAGTGGACAACAGGAGGTGTAATAGGCAAAGGACTGCTTGGGATGTATTGGATGACATCAGCATAGGATGGGGTTGGAGAGTTGTTGAGGACAGGCAAGGATTGGGGGACAGGATTGGTGGCAACGGCGATTGACGTCGGAGCCTCTGTCGCAGGTAATGGCGGCATTTGAATCCTGAAATCCGTAATGTACTGTTGCTGTGACTTCTGTTTCTTCGGCTTCGGAATTTTCACGAAGTCCTCTTCCGTCGTGACAAATGTCTGTACGGGTAATTGTTGAATAATCGGTGAAGTCATAGTAGCAACTGTCGGATTAGTGCACAACCCGTCCACATAGTAGAGTCCTCCTTTTTCTTTCGCTCTCAAAATAGCATCCGTAATATTCGTTTGATAGACATGTATTTCGCCATTGAAGACATGGATGTGATGTCGAGTCTTATCAATTCTTGATACTGAAATAAGGTTGGCCTCAAAATTGGGCGCATAGAGTACATTAGTCAATGTCACGTCACAATGAACACCGTCCATGCGTGTTTGTAATGGAATAGTTCCTCTACCGGTCACTTGTGATTTTCCTTGCCCAAGTTCTATATCAAATGGGACAATGTTTGTGAATTCGGAAAACCACGATCGCACGTGGGAAACATGATCTGTGGCACCGCAATCTAGTATCCATTCGTTGGATTGCATCAGGTGAGCCACTGGACGTTCAACCATTTGCGGTGCACTGGCAAAAAATACAGCTTTGCGGACTGGATGAGAACTTCCTCTCGGGCGATTGTCCTCGGGGTTGGATGCCGAGTTCTTGCCACGCTTCTTGCTTTTGCTGCGAGAACGTTGAAAGGAAGCTGTCGGCGGCTGATTTCGATCATCACGTTTAGGATTTGGGCACTTGTTAGCGTAGTGGCCCATCTCTTGACAGTTGAAGCATCTGACCTGCGACAATGGACGACGTGGACGTGAGCCTTGACGAGATTGCTGTTGACTCTGGGCAGACGTGTGAACCGATGATGAAGCGTTGTGTAAACCCACTGATTTAAGGCGAAGGTATTCGGAAATTAACTGTTCGGACACTTTTGTCGGTGTGAAATTCGCTTCAGGCCAGTTGTAGATGGCAAAAGTGGCCTGAGCATATACCGAAGGCAAGCGATGCAGGTATTGGTAAGCGTGATGCTTATCTGAAACTTCCTCCTTCATGTCCCTGAGTTGGCGTACATGCAGATCGACACGACTGACGAAATCGACCATGTCCTCGTTTTGCTCGAGGTGAAGACTTAAAAACTGCCATCTCATGGCTGCTTGACGAGCCAGGGAACTAGGGGCGAAGATTTTGGTGAGGATGTCTCACGCCTGTTTCGGAGTATTAGCATTGTCCAATGTCGAGCGTTTTGCCTCGCTCACGTGACAATATATGTGCCCTAACGCCTTATCCTTCTTCATCATAAATTTTTCGGTCTCTTTGGGCATTAATGTCAATAAATACTCGGCTTCTTTTTCTTCCGTTACATGCCTCCAAAGCCCCTCAGACTTTAGAAGCATGCACATTGCACGACGCCATGATTCATAATTGTTTATGCCCAACATCGGGCATTTTCCAACCGTTGGCTCCACGTAAGGTGATTTCTGCATCTCGACGCGGAAAATGGCGTGGAAAAAGAAGATTTCGCACACCACGCAAACACGAAGGCTTTGAGAGTGATATAGGCGTCGTCGGCGAATATTCGAAGCACTGCACTGTCACAAACACTAATCGGAGCACTTTCGAAGCGGAAAACCACAAATTGGGAGCCGATGCTACAATCGGCTGAAAACCTAGAGTGAGTGTCCCCCTAGTGTCCTTTGAGATCGCCTGGGATCGCGGGAATACTAGGTGGCGCAGGGCTCAGCCTCACTCTAGAATACAACAATAGCTTGGACAGACTTGTCCGAAGGGCTATTGCGATTCTAATAATGACCCAACCAAAATACCCACTTAAATCTAACAAAGTGTATTGCGACAAGAAGGAGAAATAGGTGAATCTGCCGCGGTTGCGACCTCGTGCAAATGAAGGCACGGCGCGGTTTTTCTCGAAAAAACCGGAGAAAAAGCGCAATCTGGATTCGAAAATCCAGATTCGTCTCATAAAATGAGGCTCTTCACAAAGATGCGTCGTAAATAAATAAATCGTCGATACTATATACACGCCGGGGTGTACATAGCGAGAAACGTCTCGTTTCCGTTGAGAAATCGTCGAAAAATCGTCGAAAAAATAAAGTCGACGCAAAAATCTGAAAATATAAGAAAATTCGCCTAAAAATTCGCGAGACCGCGCAATTTTTGGCGAAATTAAATCCGAAAACGTATAGTGGACAACACTGATCGTGTCCAAACGTCGGCGATACGTCGGTAGCGTGGAAAAAGGCCCGGGAATCGTTGTGAACTGCAAAAATACAAATCGCCGCGAAAATTCGCGAAATTCGCGAAATTTTTCGGCGATAAAAGAGGAAAAAGGTTATACACAGTAAACAACCACCCTCTGCTACCAATTGAAGGTCAGTAGCAGAGGAAAGCAGCGTAAATTCGGTGTAAACCGAAGGCGTGGAAGCGAAAATGGCGGCGTCGTGTCTCTGACACGAACGTAAATGCGACGTGACCGATTCTAAACAAAGCGCGCGGCAAAATGCCGCTTATCTGCGCTTAAATAGCACAGAAGGTGCTCTAAACTAAAGTGAAACACTTTAATAAACTAAACATTTAATATAAATGGTAAAAATCTTACATATGGGATCCTTTTCAAAGGGAAAATCAATAGGAGAGCACACATTGCTGTGCGCGGCCATCTTGGATGGTAGAAAAAGTGTATGAGACACCTTGTGTCGAAATTACACATTACATAAATACAAAACATGTGATAACAGAAAATATAGCTAAGGAACGCATGATACTTCATGCTTAAATGCATAAAGCAAACATAATGCCAAATATAAATAGACATATGAATTAATACATCAAGATAAACAAAATAAAAATTCAAAATGTGATTCTATATCACATCGATATAAATCCTTTGGGTTTCTCAAAACCAACACATCAGTCGTACCGCAAATTTCTACGAAATATACCAAATGGCAACAACGAGTCCTTTTACGAACCCAACAATGAACAACAAAGAGTGTCATTCAACGACACTGTCCAATATGCGAACTGGTCGATCAAGCCAGCATCAGATGATGAGCATTCGATATCCGAAGAAAAATCTGTATCCAACTTGGCTTCTAAATCAAAGACGCCACCTATGCAGATTGTCCACATTCCACCCCCATCAACGCCGGAACGACAGTTATTAGAACTTTGTGCATCAACATTGCCGACTCCAGCTCGTGGTTCCGTATCACATCCGATTACTAATGAGGAACACGAACAAATAGCTGAAGGGCAGGACACCGACGATGACGTTGAGCAGATCGAGGAATTTGCGGTTCAACCGGACGCGGAAGAATTGCGACTGAATCAGTCTGCCCATGTGTCACCGGAAACGTCCAATGCCAGTTCTCCCGGCCTTTCACCACCGATATCACCAAATCGTTTCATCACGTTACGAAAGAAAGCTGGTCCAAACATTCTGCAGCACACAATGCCAATCTTTGATCAGGGGCAAATGTCTCCATTGCCTCCTGGCGCAACACATGTTGCAGCTCCTTCTGCCGGCAAGACATCATTCTATTGGCGTTATGTCGGCGGGAACACAGTGTTTCGCAGATGGGTTCGCGAAGAACACCTACGAAAGGACCAGCAGCCAGGTTCGATAGATATCGACGTCTACTATTTTCCCGAACCCGGCCTTCGACTTCGATCTCGCAGAGACGTCGAAGAATTCTGTGTCATGAACAATCTCCCTTACGACCCAGAGTTATTCTTTTTCGGCAACATAGAACATACGCTACCGACGATTCCTTTTCTACCTCGGCACGTTGCTCACCTCTGTCGCACCGAACCGTCAAATTCGACGACGCTCCAAAATGGCGTGAAGCCATTGATGAAGAGTTAGGAACTTTTAAGGAGCGGGAAATCTATGTCGAAGTGCCGAAACCGCCCGATACGACAATCCTGGGCTGTAAGTGGATTTTTAAACTCAAATCAGATGCGACCGGCAAGATTACTCGATATCGTGCTCGACTTGTCGCCCAAGGCTTTCGCCAAACCTTCGGAATCGACTACGACGAGGTCTTCAGTCCAGTTGTAAATTTCGTCCTCATTCGTCTATTCTTTTGCCTTTTGGTAGTGCTACGAGGATGGAAAGACGCACATCTCGACGTCAAATGTGCATACCTGTACGGGGACCTGGAGCACAAGGTCTACATGCGCATCCCGGCAGGTGCCACCTGTAATCATCCCGACAACGTTTGGTTACTCGTGAAATCTCTTAACGGACTCCACCAGTCTGGCCGACAGTGGTATTTGAAACTGGACGAAGCACTTCGAGCCCTCGGATTCCGGAAAATGCCCGCATGCAACTGCGTGTACATCTACGGCAATTGCGCAGTCATGTTAGTCTACGTCGATGATATTGTACTTTTCTATGCAGCCGACAGTGTTTTGGACCGGATTATTCGACTTATTACTTCGAAATTCGACATAGTCAACCTCGGCCCAATTACCAAACTGTTAGGCGTCGAGTTTATCCGCGAATTGGGACGCACTTATATTTCTCAACGTGCATATATCGCGAAACTCATCACGAAGTACAGTACATCGACAAATCGACTCGTGAAGGTGCCAGTGACACCCGGAACCACATTAGTCCGAGCATCGACAGAGGACCTGATCGATTTTCCCTACCGCTCACTTATCGGGTCACTACTGTTTCTGGCATCACGAACGCGCCCCGACATCTTATTTTCCGTCATCTCGCTTTCGCAGTTCAACACTTGCTACGATAACACCCACATCCGTGCGCTCCTCCAAGTTCTCCAGTACGTGGCAAATACTGTTGATTACCGTATCGAACTTTCGAATTGTGCGTCAAGCCAATTATGGGCGTATACGGATGCATCGTGGGCTAGCGATTTGGCGACATCTTTAAGTTTCGGTGGCTACATTACATATATCGGGAATGTGCCAATTGGCTGGTCGTGTCGGAAACAATCGACTGTCGCGTGTTCAACTATGGAAGCCGAATTCCTCGCCCTAGTTGATTGCGTGAAGGAAACCTTTTGGCTCGATAACATCTTCACCGAATTAGCGATTTTGAACCGCCTGTCTCGTCCGATTATTTATTCCGATGCCCTAGCCAGCATACAATTCACATCTAACGACGTGGAAAACTCGAAGACGAAGCATATCCGCGTCAAGTATCACTGGCTTAGGGAATGGTTTACGGCAGGCTGTTTTGATCTCCGAAAAGTGTCCAGCGAGCATAACGTCGCGGACATCTTCACTAAGTGGCTCAGTTCAGAGCGTCTTCAGTCGTTGATCTCCCGTGTATTCCGACTTTAGACTTTATCGTGACATTCTTTCGTTATTTACCCGACTTCGAGGATCGCCAAGTTTCTGTGGGAATATTCGGGCCTACGTGGCGTTTTCAATAACAGTACCCGGCTCGGCGATTCGACTTTATTGTTTATTTTCAATTGTTATCATTTACTGTAATTCCAGTAACTGTATTTCGTTTCCCCTGATTCTATCTCCATCGAAAGGGGGAATTGTTGGTCTATAGGACCGCCAGTTATGTCGATGTGACATAAAATCATATTCTTATTGGTTAATTATCTAACTCCAATGTATTTATCTCGTTTTTATTTATATCAGATGATATTTGTTTATTTAGATCTTATACATTTGTTTATTGCTATTTAACACACAGCATCATGCTGTGTCCAGTGTTTCCTATTAATTCTCAATTTATTTGATTATATATTTCCAATTCACGACACCAGGTGTCGTTCTTGTATCACTTGCTTTTCCAAGATGGCGGCGACCAGCGCCTGGCTCTCGCCTCATGGTTTTTCATATGTTTTCCCACTTGTATGTGAGTATTTTCCTTTGATTAAATTGCTTTTATGTTTTTAAGCACTTGTACGTTTAATCCCCGGCATATAAGCGAGGTTTCGCGGCCGTTTCGTCCGTTCATCATTGTCGAAGTCGCCCATACGCGCGTACGAGGCGTACGACGCGTCTTTGTTCATTTGCGCCCGAGACTTCGAGCATTTTTGGTTGTTTTCCTCTGCTGCCAACCTACATGTGCCACTCACGAAGCCAGTGAAACTTCACTCGAATATGTTTCGTTTTCGAGTTCTCGATGTCGTTGTTCGTGAACTGAATCGAGGCGAGGGCATCGGAAAATATGATCGGTTTCGATAATCGACGTAAAGACGGAAACACTTGATAAATACTGTCGAGCCAATAGAGTTCTTTGACGATTTCGACAAGTGCTACAAATTCGGCTTCCATTGTGGAGCAAGCGACGCTGGTCTGCTTCTTGCAGCTCCAGCCAATGGGCACACTTCCGATGTAAACAATGTATCCGCCGAATGATCTCTTTATTTCCAGTCCGGCGGCTTTTGGCCAGGCCTTACGGCCAAACGCTACCAAAACGTTACCTGGTATTTTATCATGTTACCTCGATCTAAATGTCCCAAAACCGAGGAGTTTTTGTACCAGTGCTGAAAACACATAGGGGGGGTCTCTTATTTGAGACACAGTACAGTATTTTGTGTCAGGCGCCACACAATGAGCTGCGCATGCGCTGTGCCAATGAGCTGCGAGCTGCGCATGCGCTGACCCAATGAGCTGCGAGCTGCGCATGCGCTGACCGAATGAGTTGCGAGCTGCGCATCATGCGCTAAGCTAAAGAGCTGAGAGCTGCGCATCATGTGCTAAGCCAAAGAGCTGAGAGTTGCGCATGCGCTGACCGAATGAGCTGTGTGCTGCGCATGCGCTGACTGAATGAGTTGCGAGCTGCGCATCATGCGCTAAGCCAAAGAGCTGTGAGCTGCGCATCATGCGCTAAGCCAAAGAGCTGACAGCTGCGCATGCGCTGACCGAATGAGTTGCGAGCTGCGCATGCGCTGACTCAATGAGCTGCGAGCTGCGCATGCGCTGACCGAATGAGTTGCGAACTGCGCATCATGTGCTAAGCCAAAGAGGTAAGAGCTGCGCATGCGCTGACCGAATGAGCTGCGAGCTGCGCATCATGGAAACGAAAATTGAAGAGGAAATAGATTATATAAGTTGTTTTAACACACACACATCTAGAATAACATATTTAAAACCTGACGTATGTGCAATACTGGTCAGATGATAAAGAAAATCAAATGGTAGCATCACAATAACAATTTTACAACAAACGTTAGATTTGAAAAGTGAAATTTATTTAATTGTCCTTTTAAAAAATGTTTGTTTAAATTTGGAAAATAACGGCACTGCTTTTAAATACTTAAGAAAAAATTTAAAATGTATTTAATCAATTAATAGTAATTACCGTATTGAAACAGCATTTGTTTATGAGTTCTCAGGTGTGTTGAGTATACTGTGACTAACTGCAAAAGTTATTTATGATTATACAAGTGGCAATCATTGCAAAAATAAACAAATTTTGTGAGTGTGGATTGTAAACAAGAAATACATTTTGTATATGAGGAACGGAAACAAGAGATTCGATCTTCCTTTCTGAACGTCCGTGAATTCACGATGGTCAAAATATTCAATAAATCCACGTCACTTACTCCGATCACAACATGATAAAGTGTATAAAAATAATCTGTGATAGAACAAAAAAGAGTAAAACAACAATCTAAAAATCCAAAATTTAAATTACCCTCAGCCGTAGAAAAGGCGACAAGAATGTCAGCATATTGGGGTCCTTGAAACGCTCCACTCTGCTCGATCAACTTGGAATCAAACGCAAGCGCCTCGTTTTGGTAATTCTTCAAAATCTGATTGATTTTGATAGCTTCGTCGTTTCCTTTACATGTCCCCAGCAAGCCAATGAATGCAGACTGACTCTCGCCAGTCCTGAAAGCTTCGCGGTTCTGTGATTGCCGGAATAGATATTTTGATGCTTTTTTCAGGCACTGGGTGGAGTTGTCGCTATCATCATCACCACTATCATCATCATAATAATCATCATAATCATCATGCGATGACGACGACATGCTGCGAATACTCCCGTCACTACTTCTTCGGCTACTCTCGTTCGTCTGTTTGGTATCCGTTAGCGTGTTGGTGATCAATTCATTGTTGTCCTCGGGGTCTACAATGTCTTTCAATACGATTTTGTCGTTTGAAGTCATCACAAGAATTTTATCCGGCGATTTTTTATCACAATTTGAGGACATCTCCATCTCAGTCTTCAAGTTTGTGCCGTCTTCAGCTTCCTTGTTTAAGCATGGAACCTTTCCTTGAATGATGTTCGTATCTTGCATTTTGATCCCCGCATCCAACTCAGCTTTGGGATCTGCCTGAATAAAGAAGAGTTTCGGCTTGCCTTTAAGTGATGTACACTCGGCGTCTGTGAAATTTTTCCACAGCTCTGAAATGGGGAATAGTTTGTCCCGTGAATAAAGCAGGTTTTGATCACCATATGAGGAAACTGCACAAGCAAATACGTCGTAATCTTTGTGATTCTCCCGTTTCGCCACTAAATAACAAAAACAAAAAAAAGATAGAATAAATGACGTCACAAACTAATCTAACTTATTAATTACAATCGTATAATACATCCATAATCTCGGCGTAGCTCGCATTTCGAACAATAATAATATCAGACCTAGTGAAACCCCAATGCAACAAAATATCAGTAAATAGACATTCGTCTAAATCTGCTTGCTCCCGTGGTGCCAGACCTGGAATGTCATAAATGTAATGATTAAATATGACAGCTCTTCCCCTTCTCTGAAAATTCATCCGGTAATCGAAATCGAGTTTCAATTCTGTGTTCATGCTTGGTTACCAGCTGGCAAAAGGCTTTTAAAACCAGTAATCAGCTGTCGACGGTTTTTTAAAATGTTTATTATCCTATATACATTGGGTTCTTTTATTAACAACAAAATTGCATTGAATTTAATAAACTTGAATATAATTCCAATAAATTTAAATTGAATTTCTGTAAATTTGAATTGATTTTCTGTAAATTTGAATTAATTTTCTGTAAATTTAAATTAATTTTCTGTAAATTTGAATTGACAGTCAAAAATTTTGAATTGTATTTTAGCAAATAGGAATTAACTTTCAATAAATAATAAACAGTAGGAATTGCAATTGAATTATGCTCAAAGACACGTTTTTTCACCTATTTTTTAAATTGAATAAGATGTTTAAAAGACAACTAGCTATTTTTACATTCTTCTAGCTTCTACAAACAGAGTCGATCACAACATGAAAATAACACTTTCGGTCCCACTGCTGGAACGTGCGGCATTAATCAAAATTGCCACAATTTTATGGAAAACTAACGATATTTTTTACACTATCAACGCCACTAACGCAACCAACGCGAATTGGCAAGATGTTGACACAATAATTTCTAAAAACGTGGATAAATTACCTTTGCCGCCATTTTTAAAACAATCGTTGGTTAAAATTGTGAACTTAATTGGAATAGAACTACGCAAATGGCTAATTAATATATCTGACATATATAATAATTTGGATGAAATGATGTGCCACTACAAATACGCTGAGTGGACATCACATGATAAAATAAATTATCAAAAAACCGCACGCATGATGGTTTCGGACGAAAAATTAAAAGTGATTACGAGGTCCAAAATCGCTTTCAAGTATTTCATCATAGATCAAGATAAAATTGCATGGCAACGAGTTCCCGAGGCGCTCACCACCATCATCAACGAAATACAAGCAGATTACATCAAAATAAAAGTAATAACATTTTGGATTACTGTCATCAAACGTGAAGCAGTTGACGTGGGGAGCAAGCTTCTGTTGTTGATGTTGTTTGCAACAGTCGGAAACGAAAGTGCAATAAAATTTGTATGGTCCAAATTTTCGAATGAAGAAAAAATTTTTATCCTTTCCAAAGATTTTTCAAGAATGTTACCGTTTGTTAAGCGTAGCTGTAAAATTCCCTACTGTTTTTTGTTCTTACTAATGAGTAAACTGGAACAGAATATTTTATTGTCAAATTCTCCACTAGCAACATTGGTATTGCAAGAATGTGCGCAAGACTGGATCTACATGGAGTTGTTGGAGAAAATAACTAATAGAAGAAAAATGCTAATAGACAAGGGACTTATTGAATTGGAACAGCCTTTTTCTACTTAAATTGAAAAAGGGAAATTAGCATTTCTAAGCTGGATGCAGAAATGTGCATAATTTGTTCTCTCTTGGGACTAGAAAGGAAATCATAAAAACTTTTCCACAGAATATATTCTGCACTGTAATACTCTTTCCATTATTAAAAAGAATGAAATGACGACATTTAAAATATGTCAGCTTTTTTATCTTAAAAAATAATTTAAAGAACATTTAAAATATATTAGTCTTTCCTTAGATTAAAATAAACATTTTCTTTTATGACTAACACTGCTAAAGAACTTTTTATTTTTCTGATTCACTAATTATTCAAAAAAAAACAAATCCAAATGCCCCTCCTGATTTTGCTGGAATGAATCCAAATATAATTTATAATTCAACATACAAATTTGCACATAAGCCTAAAGAATGTCTTTTGCAAAAGCTCTCTTCCCATTCTTAGTCTTTCACTTTAGTCTTTCCGTTTCTAAACTCTTCTCCATCCAATTTTGTCCAGAATTTTTAGATAGAAACAACTTTCTTCCTCCTAGTGTCAAATGCTCTCAACTGATGGCGTTAGAAGTCTGACAATTGGCGAAATTTACTTGTTTTCGTCTATTTCTGATTTCTGATTTTCACTACCTTTATATCCTTTTTGAGTATATCATACATCGAGAAATCAGCACGAATGTGGCAGTTATCAAACCTTATTATTCATGTTACTCACATGAATAATAAGGTTTGCAATTTGATTAAAAAGTTCAATTAAATAATAAAATAATAATAAATAATTTGTGATTTATACTTAGAAACCCAATTCTACTTTCATAAAACTGATTGCAATTTGAATTAGTTGTTATCTGAAAATGCAAAGAAAAGTTTTGAATTTCATTCTTACAGTTAATTTATTCATTTATCACATATCTGAATTTTTTCCCAGCTTTAAGTGGCTTTTTGTAGGGTCTTTCTGTGTCAACATCAGTGTAGGTGCTTCCTGCAATGATATATCAGAGCTTTGATAATTTTGTTGTTGTTTTAAAATGCTTTTTTGTCATTTTTACATGTATTTAAATGCTGTCCCGTTCCAGTTCACTTGTGCGGGCTGTATGACCAGTTTGGAGCATCTGGCTGCCTCGAAAATGAACTGGAAGAGGAGAGACTGTCAAAAGAGTGTTCGGACACATTTCGTGCATCCCAGCGGCTTATTATCAATTTATATACCTTGTTTTTAGTCATGGACATCTGCTGAGTGCTTGGGAGGCTCGTAACCCTACTGAAACATGCGTTTTATGTGATCATCGCTATCCCTAGTATGCGCAACATGCGTGCAAGTTATGGCAGGTCCCGGGCGCGATCTGCAACGACTCAAGCGGTCATTTGTGCTCAGTTGTGTTTATTAAAGTGTCCTACCTGTTGTGGGGGATCCTTGGAGTCATGCAGCAGCCATTTGGTACTGTTACTGTCCGTTTTCTCACTCCTTGCTCCCGCAGCGAGTTGTCAGGAAGCCATCTTGTTTGTGTGTGGTCCTTGAATGCTGTTGTGATTTAAATATAAATGTTTAATAGGATATTCTTTTACCTTTGCTATGTTAGTTGATAAGTTTGGATTTTGTAATGTATTGATTACATATCATTTGTATTTATTAAAGAGTCCTTCATGTAATTTTGGTCATGAGCAAATGCTTTATTGTTTTTCACCCAGGAAATGCGATGCAACGCGAAGAAACGACCGACCCGATAAAGCGAAACGAGCTGAATCGGTGTTTTAATTATTTATTTTCGTGTATTTTTCATTAATTATGAATTATGAATTATGAGTTTGAAATTTGAATTATTTTATTTCGTTTTAATAATTTAAATTAATAACCATGAAGTTTATTTTAGAGTATTTTGTTTTCTTTTAAAAAATGAATTTATTTTTTGTTTAGTTTTTGTTTTTCTAGACATTTTAGATTTAAGCAACTTTCTTCCTCCGAGTGTCAAATACTCTCAACTGATGGCGTTAGAAGTCAGACAATTGGTTAAATTTACTTGCGTTTTTCATCTAAGTATAGCACACATCCACGAGAAATTAGCATGAATATGGCAGTTTGATTAGACCTTATTTTTCATGTACCTCACATGCCTGTGAATTTTGCAATTCCATTTAAAAGTTCAATTAAATAATAAACAATAATAAATAGTTTGTGAGTTATTCTTAGAAACTCAATTCCACTTTCATAAAACAATTGACAAATAAGAATAATAAAAATAGAAAAATATAAATTGTTAATTTAATATTTCTTTTTTTTACTGAAATTGAAAAGGGAAAATTAGTAAAATGCATCAAAATCATCTCCAAATTCACTCAAATTTTATCAAAATCTCATTAAATTAACTGGCAATTCATCAAAATTGCATTAAATTAACTGGCAATTCATCAAAATCGCATTAAATTAACTGGCAATTCATCATTGGTCGTATCCTACCCCAATTCCGATTTTTCGGAGAACAGAAATTAGCAGCGACGGAAAACACAAGACAGCTGGATGCATAGGGAAGACATAGCCGCCTTCAATCACAGGCCTCCACACATTCCCGCTAAAACCAACCAATGATAGTGCAGCTTACTAAAGGTAATGACATCATTGTGAGCAAGGGAGGGAGTTTGATTTTTCATTACGATCACAATGTCTGAACAAAAAAATAGTCGTGGCTTTCGGGCAGCGCGACGACATCAAAGGCTATCAACATACACCCACTAATGTTAATTTTTGCATCTAAATGCTTTATTTCGTTTCGTTTAGTTGGGCACAGACTGCTCAGCATCAACAACATGCAGGTGACCGGTCGCCAACTCGAAGACGGCCGTGACGCGATTGAAGTGATCGAAAACGAGGAGAATTATCCGCTAAGTATCAAATTCTGAAGACCGAAATTAAACATAAACCGGAAAATATTTTTCGCCAGCATTTTCCATTCGTAAGAAATTAATAAATTGTATTTTTGGAATTTTGTTATAATTTAAGTAATTTTTCGTTAACAGATTGTACGGCTTTGCGTCGCAACTGAACCCAGAAGTGCAGTCGTCGGGAATCGAAGTTTTGGAAGCAGACACGTTCAAAGTTCATTGTTTTCAGATATTAACTGGTTAGATTTGATCCCAAATTTGTATTTTATTTCTTTCTTTCGCTTTTTTATTTCAGGAATTAGATTTATCGTCGTTACCGATCCGAAACAAATGGGTATAGACGTTCTTTTGAAGCGGATATACGAAATATATGTGGATTTTGCACTTAAAAATCCATTTTATTCTCTGGAAATGCCAATTAGGTAACGAAAATTTAAAAAATATATATTTTACAAGAAAAAACAAAAATATGTAAATAAATAAATTAATAAATATGTCGTTTTAGGTGCGAATTGTTTGATAAAAACAAGCGGAAAAACTAGTAAACATTGCGTTATAATATTGTGGAATGCTCGATTAATTGGTTAAGAATATATAAATGATTTGTAATTAATATAAAAAATATATTAAAACATTAATAACACACTTTGAATTCATCCTTTTATTTACAAGGCACGTTTCTAATGTATGAAATTATCGAAAGACGACTTAAGACGTCAATCCGGTTGACCGTATGCATGTTATCCTGCAAATTACACCTGCCTTCAAACTAGCGTGAAGTGAAGTGAAGTAAAGTCTGCTCGACAGCACCAATTCATTTTAGGTGTAGAAATGCATTTTTACTTGCAAAAACACATTTTTAACCTGCAAAATTGCATTACTTTAAAAAAAAATTTTATATTAACAGCAAAAATGCATTTTTACATGCACAAATGCATATTTAACCTGCCAAAATTGATATCAAGGAAAAAAGTGTAAAGTTATACAATTATACACTTAAAAGTGATTTATCAATGCCGAAAATGTGATTTTTCCTATTTTCCTATTTGCTAAAATACAATTCAAAATTTTTGACTGTCAATTCAAATTTACAGAAAATTAATTCAAATTTACAGAAAATCAATTCAAATTTACAGAAATTCAATTTAAATTTATTGGAATTATACTCAAGTTTATTAAAATTCAATGCAATTTTGTTGTTAATAGAAGAACCCAATGTATATAGAATGATAAACATTAAAAAAAATCATCGACAACTGATTACTGGACCGGACAGTGGCGACATCAGCGGGAAATTTCTAAACTAATTTTGTAAACAACAGGGACATGGTGGAGAAGCCAACAGAGGAGAATGGAAAGGAGGAAATACAAGACAAAAAAAATTAATGAAAAAACAAATTTTGTCAATTGTTTTATGAAAGTGGAATTGTGTTTCTAAGAATAAACTACTACAACTATTTATTATTATTTTATTATTTAATTGAACTTTTAAATGGAATTGCAAAATTCACAGACATGTGAGTTACATGACTAATAAGGTCTGACTAAACTTGGTCTTATTTCTGATACGTGCTTGCACGTCAGGTTAAGGAGTAAAAAAATCAGTAATGCAAAAAATCGATTTAATAATTTATTTATTGTAATCTCAATTAGTTATCCACGATTTAAACAGAGGTTTACGTTTATAACACTGGAGAAACATAACACAGAAGCTACTCGTATTTTGGATTTACACTTGGAAACACATACTATTCTTCTATTGTTCCTGCCCCCACAGATAGTCTTCTTCTTCCTCCTCCAAGGCTAGCTCATAGGCGGCCAGAGCATCGTCTTGCTCGATCTGGATCCGCTCTTCCTCTTGTCGGTGCTCCTGCCTCCTCCGCTCTACTGCTATCGTTTCACGTGGGTTTGACAGAGCCACTTCAGCGATGATTCTACCCGGTCTTGGGGTCGGGCCATATCTACCAACTGCTCGGCCCCGTCCAATGGCCCAGTCTCGTTCCTCAGGCGCCACCCGCACTCCTCGGGGCACCATTTCGTAATGAACAGACCTTACTCCTTCGTCCGACACAGAAATTTTAAATTGATTCAACGGTATGTCTCTCGGGGTTCCTATTTGAGCTCTCTTTTCCTCTTCCGTCGATTGGTAATATTCCTGCAGTCTTGCCACAAATTGGGTGCACAGAGTTAAAAAGGACGAAGCAAACTCGAGTATAATCAAGGCCAGCATCGTGAATGTTAAGTGTTTAGCCGTCGCTTCTAATTCAATGCAAAAGAAAACGTCAGACTTTTTAATACGCTATCTAGGATTTGTGTAAAATTATTCAACGTATCTATACTCTTTCCACACTCAAGGTTGACCCTGGAAGCTGGGCTCCCATTGGCCTACTTAGAACTGCAATGTAACTATATTGCATTGCATTTCTAAGTAGGCCAATGGGAGCCCAGCTTCCAGGGTCAACCTTGAGTGTGGAAAGAGTATAATTGTTTTCCTCTTCCTGCTGACTTTTCCTGTAAATACGTGTTGAAATTAGTTTGAATTAGTTAAGGGGTCGGCAACCTGCGGTTTAAAAATTTGGTAAATTGTAACTTTTGGTTCTTCCGTCTCAAAGGGTTGGCTCTTCCGTCTCAAAGGTTGCCGACCCCTGAATTAGTTTAAAGATTTAAGTACTTTTCACTTTGAATGTAGATAGTGATAATTTTTACAGAAAGTGTGTTAGTTAGAAAAAAACAGAAGAAAACAAATCATCATCATGCTTAGTTTCATTCCCCCTTCATAAATACCAATTACATTGATTAAATTAATCCAACAAATGCATCAATGTCAATTTTACATCGAAGCGACGCAAAGAAACACCAACTACTAGTAATCTTGGACCAAATCAGTAAAACACACTACACGTGTTTCTTACCAACTCCTAATGTTTAATTCAACTTTTCGCATTTCTCTTCGAATCTAAAAGATTAAAATTCGGTTAGCAACTTACTCGAATTTTAATAAGTTTATCATATGTTAAACAAGATTCGTCCCAAATGAAAACAGACAAGGGCTTGTCTTGAAAGACTCTGGGTCCCACACATCAACGGCCCTCAAAACCAAACAAAAAAAATATTTTTCCGGGCCCTTAGACGCGTGGGGCCTTGGATACTGCCCAATCTGATAACAGTTTAGACTTAATCTTTGCAATTCGGAAAAAAAAATTTTGGAGTCAAGGGTTTATGTGTGTGAAAAAAAACGGGGTGCTAAAAAAGATTTTGTTCTGAAAAAAACGAAGAGAGAAATGAGATGTCCTATAAGCCTAACTATCCCAATTTTAATTCAAGTAAATACAAATTTTACATCACATTTACTTACATTATAATTTAGAAAACATGAAATTACAAGCAGAAATTTTAATAATACATTACGTAAAATATATAAAATATATATATATATAAATACATAAAAGAGGAAATGCAGGACAGGACATTTAGGTTGTTAATGTGAGGAAACAGATGGATTCGCCTTGTAAAAACGTTCTAGCGCAAATATGGCTGCCGTCAATTTATCTCTAGCAGCGCTAATATCGTCCAATAAGGCCATCGGGAAGTAAGGTTCCAAACACAGTTGTGTGGCTACACTGTGATTGAGTGGTGTTGCTGCATCCTGTTGACTGCCTGTTGAACTTGTCAGTTGTTCAGCATTAGGATTCGTAATTGTGGGGGTCTGTGTTGACGGGGAGTAGAATTCTTTCTCGAACTTCCTCAAAACTGCTTCAATAATCGAGTCAATGCTACTGTCTGACATATTACTGTATGGATTGGATTCAAAATATTTTTGCCATAAACAAAAAAGATGAAGATCACAATCTTTGATTCCGCATGGGTTATTGGGTGTATCGTTATTGCCCTGGTGAAGCTGGGTATCGCCTAAGATGCACGTGTGCTGAGAATTATCTGTCGTCATGTTCTGCATTTAGGAAACGTTCAGAAGAGGTGAAATAATGTTGAGCTATATATATATTACAGTTTGTTGCTTTGTGAATCATGGATTCATCCATGAATCATGGATGAATCATGGATGAATCATGGATGAATCCATGATTCACATGGATTGAAGCTCCCATTTCATCATTTGTTCACTTTTTAAATTAGAGAGCAGTTGTTTATTTAAAATAAAAATGAGGTCAATTAAATGTGTGTTCCATCAAATTAGATTTTTACCCATCCATTTAATTTATTTTATTATCAAATACATTTTACAATAGTATTATGAAACGCATTATTCAATTGTATTAAGAAATGCCAACTATTTGTCAGTGATATTAAGAAATGCTAATTTCCCTTTTTCAATTTAAATAAAAAAGGAAATATTAAATTAACAATTTATATTTTCCCATTTCTATTATCCTTATTTGTCAATTGTTTTATGAAAGTGGAATTGTGTTTCTAAGAATAAACTACTACAACTATTTATTGCTTTATTATTTAATTGCATTTTTAAACAAAATTGCAAAATTCACAGACATGTGAGTTACATGACTAATAAGGTCTGATTAAACTTGGTCTTATTTCTGACAATTCACCTTCAATTCACCTTTTTTTTATTTTCTACATTATTATGTGTGGCTCTGGAGAACTACACATAACAATTCTTTAGTTTTAAAATGTCAAGTGACCTTCAGGGCCTTTCGTGAGACAAGTGAAGAAAACCTTCGCACGTCATTGTAAACATGTTTTCTCTCTCTGAAAGCTAACATAAAACATATTAAACAGAGTTTTTAAGTCTGAAATCGCACCACTTTGAGAGCTTTTCCGCTCTGTGATTTAGTTTATGTTATGTTTTAAGATTGTTATTGCATTACATTTGTCTTATATGTTTTATTAAAATTGAAGCAAAATCCAGTTAAATGTTTAAAATGTTCACGTAAAAATTCGAAATTGTATCTTTTTTTATAAATAAATAAATTACTAATATTCATTTTCTATTTTTATTAAAGCATTTAATCCTTTTCAGAGTCTCTGTTGTACAGATAAAGATTTTTGCAGAGTTTGGAGAAAACATACAGCAAAACTGCACTTAAAATTGAAGAAGTAAACTGGAGTTTATTAAAATTGTATTTTAATTTGTACTTTTACAAATTTTAGTTTTATAGACAGGAAATGATTTTGTTTTTTGTTTTAAAAATAAACTTAAACACAAAATGTTTAATTTTTTAATGCAGCTGTACTATTTTACATGAAAATGCGGAGAGTAGAGGTGACACCATGCCTGCAGGAGGGGCACTGTGGAGTTGCTTGCGCACGGCGGGCATCGTCTAACACACGGGCGCTGCAAGTAGCGCAGAAATAAGCGTGCAAACAAGGTAGCATCAGTGTGTTTCTGTCCTGAACAAGACAGACTATACACTTAGCCTGTACCTCCTTCTTCGCATCCACTACATTCGAAGATCTTGGATTAAACCCCCCCGGAAGTGCTGCTGGTGGTTCCAGACGGCGCTCCAAAGCTGGTGTTTGGCTTCAAACGGAAGGGATTAGTCGTGTTGGTCAGATTGGCGGACCGAAACACCTTCGGGGCTGTCGTGGTGGCTCTAAATCCAGTTTTATTCCCTAAAATACCCGGTTGATTTTGAGTCGTGAATGGCATCGTTCCGAGCATGCTCGAGAGAAACCAGTCCGGCGCCGGTTGATTTGTTGTCGTTCCAAACATCGATTTATTCTGATTCGCAAGTGTACTTCCAAAATTATTCGCGCCACCTGCGGGATAATTGAAATTAAAACTCGACTCGGCCGTAGACAGGAAGGGTGTACCGAACGTCAGGGGTTTCGCCGCACCAAAAGGTGTGTTATTTTGCTGCTGCATCGGTTGCCCGAAGATGGACGTAGTATTCGCCATCACATCAAAAGGATTCGTGGACCAACATAAAGGTTCATTCTGATTTTGAAACAAGCCGGTTGTCGGAGTGGTTGTACTGCTACAAAAAAACGACGGTTGCGCCGCACCGAAACCCCCAAAAGTCCCCGGTTGAGGTCCCTTCCGATTACTCTGATAATCTTCCAGCATTAGTTCCTCCAAGCTCTTCGTTTCGTATTCCTTCATGACCGTTATGCATTGATGCCTTATGTTAATCGTCGCGTTTATGCCGTTCTTCATCAATGTATCGATTCCATCCACTGCATTAAACTTGATCGTGGTCCCGTTTGTATCGGTCGCCGAGCAAAATGGCGCGTTCTCGAACCCGAACCCGAATGGCGTCGATTGAAAACTGTTGGTGTCGCCGAAAGGATTGTTATATCCGGCCATTTTTACTGGTTCGTCGGTGCAAAATCCCACCAGTGACAATATGTAAAAGTGCGAAAAATTATTATTGAATTTCGTCACCGTTTAATTGCATTAATACCAAGTAACAAATACCCATCAAATTTTAAATCGTAAACCATCTATGTAATTTATTTGGAACAATAATAATATTATTTTCTGAATAATATTTGTCTTAAAATGATCAAATGTCATACAGTAAGTGATGATAATTTGATTTGATTTTGCTGCCTAAGTCGAAAGTATGTTGTATTAATTAATACAACATACTCCATTGGAAGAATTTATGCAAGATACAATTTCATTTTTCTTTTAATAACTGAAAGAATTTTCAAATAACAAAAATTTTAATTATACAGGGTGAACAAAAAGTCTGTATCTTTACTTAATATTTCTGAAAGTGCTGACAATGCATCTAATCTAATGATGGCAAAGTACTAAAGTTGGGTGGGGCAATCTTTTGGTGACCCGAAATTTGACCTTGAGATGTTCCTTCAAGGTCATTGGGAAATTATCTCAGAAACCAATAGAGATAAACAGAAATTTCCAATTGTAAACTTGTAGAACAACATTTGTTTAGTCTAAAAATGACTAATTCTCAAATCTTTTGTACTAAAATTTTTTTAAAAAATCGC